>CP092089.1:4660125-4675125 GCA_029203775.1 Neoneuromus ignobilis | reverse complement strand
TATATATGTCTTATAATTTTCAAATATGAATACGCGCTTGCTGTAAAGTACATTAAACAATATCAGCCCAATCTGATTGTAAGAATAAGCTACTCGGCTTAAATTTAAAATCATAAGTAATTTTCAAGATTCAAGAAAAGTTTATTGCTAAATAATTTTGTTTTACTAGAATTTAAACATGTATTTTAACAATTTGATTATAACTGAGCTATTCTATTTAAAAATAATGCTACTGTATATTAAAATTGTTGGATATTGAGCTGATATTGTTTTTTTTTTCATTTTTAATGTTTATGTATTTTTATCTAACCGACTGGGTAGCACAGTGGTTTTCATCACCGCGTGTCGTGCGGAAGATTGCGTTCGAATCCCAGTCCCAAAAATAGTAGGCATACATACATATATAAGACAAGAAAGACGTCGATAACAGAGGCTCTAGTAAAGAACAAAATTTTATTTTTATGACCTAATATAAAATGTTATAGGCGATATTAATAAAGACAGAATGGGTGTGCGCAGACTTTGTCTCGGTAGTGTATGTATACTTTCTTTTTAACATTAAGCTTACGGGACGCGTCATTTTGACGCATTTCGAATTTCATGAGGGAATTTACAGAAACTGTTTACATTTTTCTTCTACCACTTGTACTGGCTGTTATCCATTTAACGAGACAAATAAAATAGGGAAATTAATTTTCTTCAAAGCTTTCTGATTTAGAAATTATGTATGTGATATACCTATTTCTACGATACGCGTCAATTTGATGCAATCGTAAAATAAGCATTAATGCTAGTTGGAAAACCCTGATACAGAAAAGGCAATTTGGTATGCTCGGGAAGCATATGAAGCAAAGTCACTAAAAGATTTTTATTTATGGTCGAAAAAATGATGACCCTCTTTCTTCTCGAGCACAATGCCTAGAGATCAATTTACGCAAATTTTTCGATTCATATGATTTGATAAAAGAACAAAACGATCCGAACAGATAAAATTGCATTGATATCTGAAATATGGAACAAATTTATACATAATAGTCAATCCTGTATAAACCTCACGAAAATATTTCAATAGACAAGCAACTGTTCCCTACGAAAGTCCGATGCAGATTCACGCAATATTTGCCAAATAAGCCACATTAATTTGGCATAAAATTTTGGTTGGCAGCAGATGAAAATTCAAAATATCTAAAAAATGGTTTCCCTAATCTGGGTAAAGATGAAACGCAAACTTCAACACTTTTGGGCGGATTTTGTAGTTTTAAAGTTAGCCGAATCATGTTTACATCAAGGCAAGAATATAACAACTGATAATATTTTTACCAGTATATATGTGTAAGAGATATGTGGAATAAATGTAATGTTATATATTATAAATTTTATATAAATGTATATCTTATAGTTTCATTTATAAGTTAATACTGTATAATTGTTGTTTTTAAGTTGTTTTTTAAAGAAAATATATGATTTTGTTCATGCGTCAAATTGACCCGTGTCCGTAAAGATAGGTATACATGAAACGATAGATAGATAAATGCTTTATTGGTATATATAAGTTATTTGAAACACATGTAACTTTCCCAAGGCTAGTCACACGAGAACAGCATACATTGTCCACGTGTTGATTGTTGAAGAATAATTACTTTAGAAATTATTTAGATCTATAAAAAACGCAACAATAAATTTTTGAAGTAAATAAAATATCGTAATAATGAGAACTAGAGGTTTCTTTGTTATATATTACACTTGGTAACATCAGTTCTACACTGGACGTTTCAAGAACAACGTCAATCTTAAAATGGAGGATGCAACAAGAAGAACTCCTCAAATGACTGTTGTTGATTGATAATTGAAGAACCTGATTTTAAACGTTGTAACTGATTGATAAATAAAAATATGTTTATTTTAAAAACCGTACTTTCGATTATTTAAAATAAAACTTATATAGTATATACAGATGATTTATACATTTGGATAGTATGTTACATTCGCAGGTTATCCACGGATATTTTGCTATATAAAGGTAAGACAATATTTATGTTTTGGAGTTGAGAAATTTTGTTTTGAGTAGGGCTCACAGGAAAATTTTCAAAACCTGTATATGAGTTCATTTATAGCTACCTTAACTAACTTAATTAACTTATCTAGGACGCGACACAAAACACAGACACAAGCACAACACAGATAAAATATAAATGTTTGTGAGTTTTAATGTGGTGTTGTGTATACTCCACAAGATTGTTGTGGCATTGGGTGTTTTTCCTGGTGTATACCAGGTGTAACTTATATGTTGATTGCGGTAGTAGAATTTGGGGTGCCGTTGCGCCCAGGACCAGTCCCAGGTGCTATGGGGGTTGAAAGTTACATGAAACGTCCGTAAATCTAGTGTTAATAACACACAAATCTAAGCGTCACATTTGGATGACCCTATATAAAGAATGTTTTTTTTAAAGATTAGATAGAACTTTCGATAGGGATTCAATTTAAAGTTCTATCACCCTTAAAAAAACACCTTATATATATATATATATATGTACACATCATAAATAGTACAATAAAAAAAGGAATAATATCTGAAAAGTAGACATTATAAAAATCAATGAATCTCTTAAAGAATATGATATTAACTTTAGTACAGTTTACAGATCGTTATCTCCAAGTATTGGAAAATTTAAAGTACATTGAGATAAATGTATCATAGAATAATATAAAGAAAAGAAGAAAACTTTTTAATACTACTACGCCAAACAATATTGTTCGTTGTAGAAATAATATACGATGACTGAATTCAATACTATTAAGAAATAAAAACATGTATATATATATGTGCATATATATATATATATATATATATATATATATATATATATATATATAAATTTATTAAAAAGAAAATGTTTAATAATGAAACTAAATAGATTTTCTTTCACGATATTTTTGGAAAAGTTTAAACGTTACTCAAATGACTTTTCCATCGATTTAATAAACGAAACTGTTCCAAACTATTACATATGCATTAGTAATAATTTAAGACATGAAAACGTTGGGATTTTTAGCACGCAAATATTTTAATCTGTGGTAATATTATGTTTGAAAAGATATATGAATCTATACGTGTTTATCATATATAATTGATTAGGCAGCACGTTTCTTTTTCTAATATTATGACAAGATATAATAAAACGGTAAAATATTCACTAAACATAATCAGACAAAAGGTTTATCGTTTATCAATGCTAATATACTTTAAACGAATTCGAAGTTTGTGAACTAATTTCTTAAATTAATAATTGAAAAAGTAATTACTACACATATATACATATATATATATATATATATATAGAGAGAGAGAGAGAGAGAGAGAGAGAGAATTCTAAATGTGAAGCATAAATTTGTGTTTTATTAAAAAGAAATATGTGTATACTTTATATTATTTCTTTTTAATAAAACACAAATCTAGACGTCACATTTGAATGACCATATATATATATATATATATATATATATATATATATATATATATATATATATATATATATATATATAATTATCCTTCTATCCACCGCTGGATAAAGACCAATGTTTTATCACATGCTATTCTTAAAATTTTAAAATTGCATAAAAAGTATTTTTTCAAGAATAAAAACACTCACTTTTTTTATTTTTCATCATAGATTTTTTTTAAAAAAATAATTCAAATACAGAAATCAAAATAACTCAAAATGAAAAATATTATATATGACTTCGACCACTTTATAATTATCAGATTAAATACATATATATTAATCAGATAATTAATTATTTTTTTGAAATAATAGATTTGAATACTGAATATTTAAACGTTAAAAAAAATATAATGGTAATTAATAACTATTACAAATATCAATTAAAAATTATATTGAAATGTCAATTATTTTCCAATTTTTTATTAAACCATCTTTTTTAATATCCGTGAAGAATCTCCACAGACATAAAATACTATACATCTGATGAACTCCAATATATGAAGAAAGACTAATTGTTAGTTAAACAGAGGTAATAAAAAATTAATCAGCCTAAAACGGTTACTTAAGTTCAAAATAATTTTTAAATGAATTTGCATACAAACGCAGACTGAACATCTGCCGTAAACAAGTTTATAACAAAATTAAAACAAGTATAATTTTCAAGAAATACATGTAGAGGAAGTAAGAGGAGTTTTAGTGTCGCTTCGACACGTTCAACAGTAGATTAATTTTGTGCAGTGGGAAAGTACATCAAATGATTACTTAAATAAATTACGTTATTTACTTTTTAAACTCTATGTATCTTATACTTTATGAGAATTTGTTTTGTGGTCACCATTATATACTTTTTTCTTGAAATAAAAATAACTAGGTTAAAACTTTCATACAAATTATCATATTAAAAATTCTCCCCCCCCACACACACACACCACTTCTCACTCACACACACATATAGGTGTTTTTTAAGCGTGATAAAACTTTAAATTGAATCCCCATCGAAAGTTCTATCTAACCTAAAAAAACACTATATATATACAGTGAGTCAAAGTGAAATTCATACAGAGTTATGTTTCCAATAATTTTACACATATATTTTGATATAATAACAATTTTCTTTATTTCTCTTGGTTAAGTTCTTTATTAATGTTATTTTTATTATATTTGAAAATTTCAATCGTAAATTAATATTTCTACTCTAGAAAAAGTAACCATTTCTGAAAAATGAACAAAAAATACATCAAAATGAAATTCATACAACGAATTAATCTCGCTTAAAAACTGCTGTGTTAAGAAAATATACTTTTCAAATATGTGTTTGGTCACTTTGATTATAAAAAAAACCTATTGTTAAGTCGTTTGTAATCATTTTGTAAAAAATATAAGTTGGATTTTCACTTTGAGTAGACAAAGGGGACAATCATCGACGGACGAGCGAAAGCTAATGATTTTTCATTACAAAAATGGAAAAACTCTACAGGAAATTGGAAAAATAGTTAATAAAAGCCACGTTACAATGAAATCTGTAATAAAAAGTTTTAGAAACGGCTAAAATGTTGACAATAAAGTCAGAAAGAGTCTCCGCAACATTTTTAATTACTATGACGAGCGTTGGATTCTAAGAAAAATTAAAGAAAATTCGAAAATTAGCGCGCCTAAATTGACTTTAGAAGTTGAAAAGTATCTAAATAAAAAAGCAAGCCCCCAAACAATTCGTAATATAGTAAATAAAAATGGGTTTCATGCTCGTATTTTCAGGAAGAAAACTTTCATAAATCTAGCTAATCACAACAAAAGGTTAAGCTTCGTTCGGCAACATGTTAATAAGAGTTTTGATTATTGAAAAGATATTTTGTTTACGGACGAAAGCAAATATAATTTATTTGGATCCAATGGGAGAATTAATGTATGGCAGAAACCAAATACAGAAATGTCTTTAAAACACTTACGTCCTACAGTCAAACATGAGAGCGGTCATGTTATGATATGGGGGGTGTATGTCTACGAGAGGAGTTGGAAATTTAATTTTATAGATGGCATTATGAATCAAAATGTTTATATGATCTATTAAGAAAAAATTTGAAAGCCAGTGCTCAAAAACTTGGGATTTTACAAACATTAAATTTTTATCAGGACAACGACCCCAAGCACAAAGCTTATAAAACACGTAGTTGGTTGTTATTTAACTGCCTCAACGTACTGGAAACACCACCTTAATCACCTGATATAAATGTGATTGAAAATCTATGGAATCATTTAGAAGTTGCCATTAGAACACACACTATTAGTAATAAAAATAATTTAAAAAAGCGTTATTAGAAGAATGGGAAAAAAATAATCCAGCTTATTGTGAAAAATTAGTTAAATCCATCCCGAATCGTTTAAAGGCTATAAAAATTAATAAAGGCTACTCTACTAAGTACTAAAATAATTCAATCCATTGTAAATTTTAATTTAATAAATAATTTGTTAGTTGTATGAGTTTCATTTTGATGTGTTTTTGAATGATTTTTCAGAATTCGTACTTTTTTTGATCTTTAAGTATTATTTTATGATTTATTTATTTTTATATGATAAAAATATCCTTAATAAACAATTTAAGTCAAATATAAAAGGATTTTTTTTTATTTAAAAATTTATATACAAAAATTTATTGTACATAATACTGTATGAGTTTCACTTTGACTCACTGTATATATATACACAAACACTCATATACACACACACATATTCACACACCCACATACATACACACACACACATTTATACACACACATACAAAGAGTGTTTTTTAGGTTAGATAGAACTTTCGATAGGGTTTCAATTTAAAGTTCTATCACGCTTAAAAAAATCTCCCCCACTCCGTTCGATACATATATATATATATATATATATATATATATATATATATATATATATATATATAGAACAACAGAAAGAAAGAGAGAGAAGTAACCTCCGAATAGTATGATATTGCTACAACACGGTTACAGAATTGAGGAAACTTCCATAAACACAGCAAGTGATAGAGATGTTCAAGTACAAGCGGAATCAATGAATAAATCGTTCATTTTATTCAAGGCAAACGGGTTAGGTATATCGTAATGGTGTGCGGAATATTTCTATTACAGGCTATTGAAATCACGAAGAGTTCGTAACTTTTACAAGAATGTTGGTGGCTTGAAGATCTTTGATTTTTGTTTGATATGGTAATTCCATGTGAAACATCAACTGATATATAAACTTGGTGTTTTTCTGAAAATTTTCAAGGATTCTTAGTAGGAAAAGATATTAACACGTTACGGTCCGCAGTGCATTAACAATTACGTAAAGAATATATTCTATATACAGAAGTTAGAAAAAAAATAAGAGAACCAATTTCGATTTTATTCCAAAAAAAAACGATCTTTGCTAGGGATAGAAATTACTTTATTTAAAATATCTGAAATATTTTTCATAATTTTTATAATTTACTAATATTTTGAATATATACACCACGATCTTTTGATGGAATTAGAAAAAATATAGCTTGTATAAGTATATTTTTTGGCGTCAAAAGTTCATACAACGAAACACGCGTTAACGCGTGAACGGACTTATAGTAGTTCTACACGAAACACACATTTTAGCGTGGCCGGGCGGTAATGTGTAATGAATTTGATTGAAATGGTAATGAATTTGTATTAAATCAATTTAAAAAATGATAGTATCGACAAAAATCCTGAAATTCACATTTTTACGCTAAAAACATGCAGAAAGATATAAACGTAGCCAAAAAACCGGAAATTTTATTTTACAAATACAAATCCTTCCATTGAAAGAAGCATAAAATTCGAAAATGAACTAGAAAAATTTAAGACTTTTCTTGTCAGAACCTTGTAACAGTTATGTTTTTACGAAATACTGTCAGTTCCCATATGAAACCCCCAACTTGTAGTATTTATATATATATATATATATATATATATATATATTTTGTTGTAATCAAATTTAAGAAATTAATTTTTTCCTTAATTTTTGAAACATTTATTTGAATTTACCAATTAAAGTTATTTTGTCATTTTTTTTCTAAATTACATATGTGTCCCATAACTTTTGTGACTCACTGTATACAATTAACCCTCTACAACACGGTTTCACTCTAACACGATAAGATTAATTTGCACAAACCCTTCTACAACACTAGATAACACGATTGTTATTATAGAAAATATACTAGAAAATTATAAAATATATGGCTATTGAGGACTTTCAAAGATTATAAATGAAAGAAAAAGTTGACGAAGCGGATTAAGTGGAAATGACATCAGAAGTTGTAAATCAAATCGATTCTGAGGACAATAGCATTGATGAAAATTGTAAAATTAATAACTGAACACCAAAAAAATTACAGGAAGGCCTAAGCTTAGCCAAAAATCTAGAATATTTTTTTTTGAATGTAGACCCTTCCGCTGAAAGAAGCCGAAAATTCAAAAGGGAACTGCAAAATTACCTATCTCTATAGATATCAGGGTTTTTTTTAATTTTTTCTCCAGATAACGTACAGATGCAGAAGACTGAATAATGTATAAGAAGATACAAACAGATATGAAGACATATAGCGAGCTACGGAGGCATATCATACGTCCCTAGGTACGTTAATGAAAAGAAGAGCAAAACTATCAGATGATAAAGAACAACAAAATCTGAAAAAAAATTATCTCCATACTATTTAATCTACAAAAACCTTATATGAACCAGCAAACAACCCGAAATTACAGATTTTTAAAGAGGTCAGAAGATGAAAAAATCTAACTGAAGAAAACGGTTCAGAAAGTGAAGATAATATCATTTAACCGAAAAATCGTTCTCGTTTGATTGTACTGAGTAGTGATGATGAAGAAAGTTATTAAATTAAAGTTATATTAAATTAAAATAAATATTGTTTGTTTATTTACGTTTTGTGTTATACATATTTTAATACTTTTAAGGGGGTATTCTAGTTTAGAATTTCAAAAAATCCATTTTTTGCATATTTTCAAAGTTTAGACCTTTAAGAATATGTTCCTAAAAGGATTTTTCAAAATTCGAATTATTTTCGGAGTTATAGCTATTTTTGTGACGCGCCAACCAATCCGGTCTGGCCGGAACGAATCAACTTCAAACGCGTTTTTCTCGAAACTACTTTTTTCGACACGGTTGACGTGATATCTCAAGTTTTAATGAACCGATTTACTTGAAATTTGGTACAGAGCTTCCCAATATAACAGTGATTACCCCCGCCTAGGATTTTTTTGAAAATTTTGTTTTTTACTATTTTTAAAAAATTCCGAAAGTTGAAAAAAATAGGGCAAAAAAATGATTGTTTTTTCACACTGCCGCCATTTTGCAAAAAAAAATTTTGTTAATTTCCCTAGGCGGGGATACTACTATAACCTTCTTTTTCAATAATTTCAAAAAAAAATTATTTCAGATGACCGAAAGGGTTGGAACCACGTCAACCAGGAGACACCTTTTTTTCGAGCCCCCAATTGGGCAGCTTGTATCTTTTTCAATTTTGAATTTTTTGTTTTTAATAATACTTTTTATGCTCTTAAAATGTCAATAAATAACTCATAAAAAATGGATAGTAAAAATATTTGTTGGTTTTTTTTTTATAGCGCCCGAAAAAACGCCTAAGATTCGTGCGTCTAGACTAGTATACCCCCTTAATAGAAATGAAGTTGCTTATAAGGAATAAAAAAAATATTTATTTTCAATAAGTTTTCGGAACGTAACCCACCTTTGTGTACTGCCTCCTAGTCTCATATAACACGGTTTTACACAACACGGCATTTTCTAGGAACCTATCTACCGTGTTATAGAAGGGTTACTTGTATATGTAACATAACCATGTTATATATAACAAAAAGATATGAAAAATCGAAATACGATTTGTTTATTATCTATATCCAAATACAAGGTGATCCGAAAAAAAATCGAAATCACAATTCCCTTCACGAAAATCCCCGATAAATGTGAAAAAGAGTAACAAGGTCTAACAAGGACTTGACTGAGCATTTCCGTCGGAAACGTGCCGATAAAGATTCAGAATAAACAATGCTGATTACAAGCTATATACCATATCTTTGGAAATAATTATGCAAATAAAACATTGTTTTTTTCTACACTGTATTTATTTGTATCGCAAAATTGTTACGATCGTATGATAAAACACATAAAATACTAACTCGGAAACCTTATATAATAACGTGACCTTGTCCTCGTCCTATATAAATATGATAACACATTTTTATTAGGCGGGCTTGGCCACCGCAACTACCTATATATATATGCATACATACATACATACATACATACATACATATATACATACATATGTATCTGCAGGCACGCCACACTATCGGAAATCGAAGTAAAGCTGACAAATTATCATAACGTCATCCTGGACCTTTAACGTATGATACACGAATTTTAACACACACGAATTAACAAATGACAAAACTGAAAATAACGGCCAATGTGTTGACACAAGAGGAAATATACATGTAAATATCAAATGGTTTCACTGCCACAAATATGAGCTACGAATGTAAACAATATTCGACAATATTTTTAAAATTGCATAGAGTGTCAGCATTTACAGCTATTATCACATTAACTTTGTATACATATATCCATACATACATACATATATATCTACAAACATATACATATATATATATATATATATATATATATATATATATATATATATATATATATATATATATACATATATATATACAGTATATGCATATAATTTATATATCATGAATATGTTAATAAGATTCAAAGCATATATAAACGTCTATTATTAAACAAATTTTCGGAAAACTCATATATTTTCACGTCTTATTATGCATACATATATGTTTGCATATATATGTATATATATATATATATATATATATATATATATATATATATATAGGTGTTTTTTAAGAGTGATAGAACTTTAAATTGATTCCATATCGAAATTATTACCTAACCTAAAAAACACACTATATATATATATATATATATTAAATAATGTTTAAAAGTTACTGTAAATACTAACATTCTTATTATAAATTTTAAAATTTCCGTAGGAAGGCATATAAGCTTCGAATAAATATTCCATGGAAGTAATATGTACGATAAAATCAATATATAACGCATGAAATCTAAACGTATTATATCTTCTTTCCATGTTAGTCGAAGCACTTCAAATGCTGTTTAATACTCTTATGAAATTAACATAAATTTGTAATACCAAATGTTATATAAATCATTATTTGAAAAATTATTTAATAATATAACAGGGAGCTTCGCCCCCTGTTCGCTGCGCTCGCCGAATATCGGGGGAATTGTCACCCACTCGCTACGCTCGCTCCCCCTGTGATACTTGTAATAGGGAATGATATTTATTTGTAATCGTTAATGTTCGAAGATAATCGTTCACAATCGGAGGAGATTAATGAGATTAATTTTGGGATGCAGCTATTATATTATATTATATATATATATATATATATATATATATATATATATATATATATATATATATATATATATATATATATATATATATATATATATATATATATATATATATATATATATATATATATATATATATATATATATATATATATTTATATATATATAAGATTTTCCAATAAGAATATCAGAACTTTGACAGCTGGTGGTAGCCATGTTTGAATTTTTTAAGATAATTTTGACATTTAACTCAGTATAGTTTGGGCAATAGATGAACAAAAATCGTTATAAAATGATGACCAAGAAATAAAAAGAAATCTTGGCAAAGATCGAGCGATGATAGTGTAGTGTTCTAAATATGAGGGTTGAGTGAGGTTAGTCGCAGACAGGAAACAATATAAAAATCTTGAGAAAATATTTAAGAGGACTTAATGATATTTGATGAAGTTTTCACCCAACAGTAGGCTCGTTTAGGCTTTAATGATATATATATATATATATATATATATATATATATATTTATATATAAAATAATTCCAACGTAAAATTAATATCATTAATCTACTCCGATCGTCAACGATTACCTCCGAACTCTAACGATTACAAATAATCATTCACGATTTCAAGTATCACGGGAGGAGCAAGCGAAATGAACGAGGGGCTCAGCTCCCTGAAGGTCGACAAGCGTAGTAAGCAATAGGTGGAACCCCTTGGTAACCGCCACATATATATATATATATATATATATATATATATATATATATATATATATATATATATATATATATATATATATATATATATATGTATATGTATGTATGTAATTACCTATAAAGTTTCTATACATAGATCATATTTATTATACGTAATAGTAAATTAATATCATACTTACTCAACAATAATAGCTCTTATGAAGTCTGTAATTATAACAGAGCAGCCATAAAACTACATACATATACACTACACCATTTTCAATCGCTAAATGGTTTACATATATAAATGAAGTTTAGTTTACTGAAAGCATAGACGTGTGTTTGAAATCTTTAAACTATTATATGACTATTTTATTACATATATATATATATATATATATATATATATATATAAAGAGAGAGAGAGAGAGAGAGAGAGAGAGAAATGTAATATATATATAGAGAGAGAGATGGAATATATATATATATATATATATATATATATATATATATATTGAAAAAGTTATCTCAGTGCCCACTACATCATTTTAACACACTGAAAATATTGCTATAATACATTTTATTTAGAATATCTGAAATGGGAAATAATGTCTCCGTCATCATTTTAAATGATGAAAGAATCAACTGGTGTATTGTCCCAAAGCCTCTAGAACAAATTTTGAAGTGACTTGTTAAACATCCCCTAAAATTATATCTATTTCGTACGTGTGCAGTCATAGTTCGCTGTTTCCTTTCAACTCCGAACACTTACTACTGACCGTACTTGTCGGAATCTTCATTTTATTTTCGCACCGTCGCTCGTACAAAGTTATAAAAAGATGATACGATATATTCTTTTGTTTGTCAGTGTCGTGCTATTTCATCGAAAAGCTCCGAGATGAAAGCTCTAATACGTATTAGCCGGATATACGTTACAGAATGTACACCGATAATAACCGTAAAAAAGAAAATGCCTTTTTTATTAGAAACATGTTTGAAACAATTCGCGTGCAGAAAAGTTTTGTGTATTGAATTAAAAAAAATTCGTACTGAATAGAAACTGATCATAATAATGACTGTCTCTTTGTTTTAAAAGTTATTCAAACTTCAGAATAATGAATAATAAAAGTTTTTAAACATTGTACAAGTGAATGAAAAAACCTCCTTGTTATAAATTTTAACTGTTTTTTTTTACCTTGTTTCATAAGTTTTCATTAATAACTAATTTTAATTAACAACTAATCAATATTAATCACTATACAATATATATATATATATATATATAGAGAGAGAGAGAGAGAGAGAGAGAGAGAGTTTTTAAAGATGAAATAACTTTAAAATGAATCCCTATCTAAAATTCTATCTAACCTTAAAAAACAACTTATATATACACATGTGTGTATGTGCATATATATAAAGGTATGATAAAGGTGTTTTTTTTATATTAGATAAAACATTCAATAGGAATTCAATTTAAAGTTTTATTACGCTTACAAAAACAGCCTATCTACAGCGTTATTTAAATGTGATCCCTAAATTTGTGTTTTATTGAAAAGAAACATATGCATAGAGTAGTATATAGGGAAACATGTGTATACTTTCTTAGGAGTTTCATCCTTGACAGTTTTCTGTCATTTAGCTGCAATAGGAAAGGAGAAAAAAATTAGACAAATAGGTGCCATATGAATTAACGGAACGTTAGAAACAATGATACGTGGAATGTTGTTCATCGCTGGTTATTTGGAAAAATAATGGTTCATTCTTAAAGCGTATAGTCACATGTGATAAAAAAATTGATACCGTACGATAATAAGATACGGTCTGGAGAATGGTTAAATTCTGATAAGGCATCAAAGAATTTCCTACGAAACTATCTTTGCATCCATGTAGAATTATGGTGATTGTGAAGTGGTCTGCATAAATTTTTGTACACTATTCGTTTTATCGCAAGGACTATCAATTATAGCTGCATTTTACTGAAATATGAAGATACTGGGACAGTTGAGATAGCAGAAAATCAAGCAGACCAAGATCTTCAAGGAGTAAGGACAAGTGTAGAGAAAGACCCAAAAACTTCCACATCGACAGATGCTCGACTTTTTTTTTCATACCGAATCTTGGAAATGATGCTAAAGAAGCTTGGTTCCAACAGGATTGAGCTATAGCTCACTCTGCCAGAGCCACAATGAACCTCCTAAGGTCAACATTCAATAATCGAATAATATCAAAAAATTCAAACTTTAGGTGACCTCCAAGATCACCGGATTTGACGGCTCCTGACTTTTATTTGGGACTACCTAAAAGATAAGGCTTACGATAAAGGGGTATTCTAGTCTACAATTTCGAAAAAATCGATTTTTTGCATATTTTCAAAGTTTAGATCTTTAAAAATATGTCCTTAAGAGGATTTTTCGAAATTCGAATTATTTTCGGAGTTATAGCTATTTTTGTGACGCGCCAACCAATCCAGTCTAAACTCGACTCCAAACTTTAAACGCGTTTTTCTCGAAACTACTTTTTTCGACACGGTTGATGTGATATCTCAAGTTCTAATAGACCGATTTACTTGAAATTTGGTACAGAGTTTCTTAATATAACAGTGATTACCCCCGCCTAGGATTTTTTGAAAATTTGTTTTTACTATTTTTAAAAAATTCCGAAAGTTGAAAAAATAGGGCAAAAAATGACTGTTTTTTCACACCGCCGCCATTTTGCGAAAAAAAAATTTTTAATTTCCCTAGGCGGGGATAATACTACAACCTTCTTTTTCAATAATTTCAAAAATAATTTCGTTTCAGATGACCGGAAGGGTTGGAACCACGTCAACCAGGAGACACCTTTTTTTTCGAGCCCCCACTTTGCCAGCTTGTACCTTTTTCAATTTTGAATTTTTTGTTTTGAATAATACTTTTTTATACTCTTAAAATGTCAATAAATAACTGATAAAAAATGGATAGTAAAAAAAATTTGTTGTTTTTTTTATAGCGCCCGAAAAAACACCTAAAATTCGTGCGTCTAGACTAGAATACCCCCTTAATAAGCCACAAACTTTAACAAAACTGAAGAATAACATTCGAACCGAAATAGCAACAAAATCAATATCAACATTACAGTCAGTAATGTAAAACATATTGAAAATATCACAGATTTGCGAACGCTCTAGAGGTCAACATTTAAAAGAAATTATTTTTAAAACTTAATCAAAAAAATTATATTTTAACTTAGTTTTCATTTAAGATCAATAAAATTTATTTTTTACTATATTTTGATATTTTTTTTAAAAAAAGATAAGAAATGACATTTGGCCC
>CP092089.1:4537625-4655125 GCA_029203775.1 Neoneuromus ignobilis | reverse complement strand
TATGGTAATATTTACAAATTAACATCAATTTTAACAGAAATAAACATAATATAAAACAAAGAATTCAAAAGAGTGTTGTAGTATACACTGGTTTAATTATTTAAAATATAATGAGAAGAAATTGTTTGTACTTGTATAATCAATTTATGATTTTTTCTAATGTTATCTCTAAATCAATTTAATTGTTTTCTCGCACAATTTTCAATAAACATCACTTTACCAAAATCATATTATTGTACATCAATTATGTAAAGAACTTTTATATAAATCTGTATTATTAATGACATTTTAAAATGACATTTAAAACATTAATTTTTTAAAAGACGAAATCCGAATCGGAAAATACAAACAATTATACAATCCGGAACAGTTGATGGCTGGAAAAGAGGATGCTGCGAATAATTATGCCCGTGGACATTACACGATCGGAAAAGAGATCATTAATACGGTTCTACGGAAAATTTACAAACTGAGCGAGGAATGTGACAGCCTACAAGGTTTTTTCTTATTCCATTCGTTCGGAGGTGGTACAGGTTCTGGATTAACTTCACTCATGATGCAAAAACTAAGTGAAGATTTCGGTAAGAAGAGTAAATTACAACTTTGCATCTATCCAGCTCCTCAAGTAAGTATAATCGATTTCGAGTTACTGATATTTTTTTCAATTTGTTTTTTTTATACATATATTATATATATATATATATATATATATATATATATATATTAACTATATATATAAAAAAAATATATATATATATATATATATATATATATATATATATATATATATATATGTATGTATGTATGTGTGTGTGTGTGTGTGTGTGTGTATGTGTGCAATATGTAAAAGAGTACATTGTCATCATTATTATTAATTATATAGTAATATAATGAACTGACTATATACATGGTCATCCAAATGTGACGCCTAGATTTGTGTTTTATTAAAAAGAAACTATACATATGTTTCTTTTTAATAAAACACAAATATAGGTGTCACATTTGAATGACCCTATATATAGGAAGTTGTTTAAGCGTGATAGAACTTTAAATTGAATCCTTATCGAAAGTTCGATCTAATCTAAACAAACATCTTTTTATTATATTACAATAGAATGAAGATATTCATTAACAAAATATCATAAGTTTAATAAAAAAAATGTTATAAATATATAAAAAATTAAACGGTGTTCAAATATGTATTAAATTAAAAAAAAATGAACAGAAGGACAAAATATACACTCATAGTTTACAAGAAGCATCTGTGTTGTTTTTAGGTATGCACAGCAGTCGTTGAACCCTACAACTCCATACTAACAACTCATTCGACGTTGAATCATTCAGACTGCGCGTTCATTGTCGACAATGAAGCAATATATGATATATGCCGTTACAAGCTTGGCATTCAACGTCCGAATTACGCAAATCTAAACCGGATGATTAGTCAAGTCGTTTCATCTATAACTTCTTCGATGCGATTCGATGGCGCGCTTAATGTAGATCTAAACGAATTTCAAACGAATTTGGTTCCTTTTCCGCGAGTACATTTTCCATTAGCGTCTTACGCTCCAGTTCTCTCTAACGATAAAGCGTGTCATGCGGGAATGACCGTGTCTGAAATAACAAACGAGCTGTTTGAACCATCGAATCAAATGGTGAAATGCAATCCAGAGAAGGGGAAATATATGGCCTGCTGTTTACTGTACAGAGGCGATGTAACGCCGAAAGATATTAACACATCGATTGCTTATGTCAAATCGAAAAGTTGCGTGAGGTTCGTCGAATGGTGTCCGACTGGGTTTAAGGTATACAAACCGATGCTTTCACACATGCATACATTTTATTATATACAGTGAATCAAAATGAAACTCATACGGCATGACATTGAGGAAACATGTGTATAGTTTCTTTTGTTTTGTGTTTTTTAAATAAAACAAATCTAGGCATCACATTTGGATGACTGTATACAATGTCATAAATATATAATATAATATGTTATCCAAATGTCATCTAAATTTGTTTAAAAAAAGAAACTATACACATGTTTCCCTATACACATGTTTCTTTTTAATAAAACACACATTTACGCGTCACATTTGGATGACCCTACATATATTTACTATGGAAAATTCATCAATAATCACAATTAGAACATTTTTATATCTTTTATGTATCTATTAGAAATGTTTCCATCATAATTGAAATAATTAATCATAATAAAGAGTCATCCAAATATGACGCATAGATTTTTTTTTAATAAAACAAACTATTTGGAATTTTTTCAAGTTTTTTTTTATTGAAAATATGACTCATTTCAATTATACGTGGAACAGAATATCGTTCAAATGTAATGATTTTGCGTTGTTAAAATGTAAAATCATTAACTCTCTTTCTTCATCAGACAATTATCCCCTTCATCGACAAATAGTAAAAGTTTTAAAAATAAAATTACTTTCAATATGCAGTTTCGAAACAAAGGACAAAACGAAAATTTAAAGTAAAGTAAAGAAAAAAAATATTGATATAAGTAATAGTACGGAATACATAGTGATAGAGTACAAAGATATGAAAAAAAGATTAGCTTATTATACTAAGTATATTTTACTACAAGAAGGGGAGACAGTGAAAGGTTTGAAAGAGAGTTTTTATATGTAACAGGAGTTACAGGAAAACTTTCAAAACCTGCTTATGACTAAATTTAAATTTGAAATTATATGTGTTTATGTACTTATCGCAATACTATTTACATGAAAGAATAATAGGCATATTCGTATGAGTTTCATTTTGGGTTATTTTTTGATAACTTTTTAGAAAAAAAATGTTTTTCTCAAAATCAAAACATTTTATTATGATTAATTATTTCAAATATGATAGAAACATTTCTAATAGATAAAAGATATTTCTAATAGATTTATAAAAGACATGAAAATATTCTAATTGTGATTATTGATGAATTTTCCACAGTAAATATATAAAATATCATGCTGTTTGAGTTTCATTTTTATTTACTCTTGTACGCATTTAAAAATCAGAAAAAATGTTAAAATTATTAAGATTTTCATAAGTAAATAGTTTTTATCATATTTAGTTAAATATATATATATATATATATATATATATATATATATATATATATATAAATATATATATTCTCCAGACTAATATACTAAATCCAAGTTGTTATACATTGTTAGTTAAAAAATAATATAGATCATTTTTTAAAAAAAAATACCTTATAAAAATTATTTACAAAAAAATCTAATTCAATCGCTTGAACAATAAATCCTGATACTATCAACAAAACAGAACAAAAATTAAAATCTGTAATTTCAAACAGAACTTGAACTGATTCCCTGACTGAATTGATTCTCTGTGCACGGAACTGACTATTATTTCTCTTATCTCAGATTGGAATCAATAGCAAACCGCCGTCGATAGCGCCTAATTCCGAAATGGCTAATATAAACAGAGCTGTTTGTATGCTATCGAACACGACTGCAATAGCCTCCGCATGGAGTAAACTAAATCACAAGTTCGATTTGATGTATGCAAAACGTGCTTTCGTTCACTGGTATTACGGCGAAGGGATGGAAGAAGGGGAATTTCAAGAAGCCAGAGAAGATATCGCGACTCTAGAAAAAGATTATGAAGAAGTGTCCAGTGAAAACATTGACGACGCCCTTTAAATATGAATGGAAAAAAAATGAAAAGTATTCATCGATTTGCTTTACATATGTTTTTTTCGTAGATGGAAACATTTTTGATTATTATTATAAAGTTTTCTTTTGTTTAAAAATATATTTTTATCCAGGTTTTATATATTGAAAATGGCAATGTTTATTTATTAGGAAAAATCCAATAATTCGATTTTAAGAAATTATCGATTTTATATCATTTTTGTTATTTATTGTATACAAATATATTTCTTTCATTTTTATATGATTATTAATTCAACCCCCATTTTGTTTTATATATATATATATATATATATATATATATATATATATAAATTTTACACACATTTTCAGATTGAAAATATAAAGATATATCTACAACATTTCTAATAATATATGAAAGCTTTATTCGAAAGTAAATGTAAAAAATAGTCGAATCATTCTTCTTTAGTTAATTTAAAACGTTATGAAGAATGACGTTTGTTACAAATCCAGACATTTGTTTTTTGTAATTAAAGCTGACATATCTCACAATCAAATTTAATTTGTAGAAAAAAAAACAATAGGTTTAAAAATAAAATAAATAGAATTAATAGAAAGTCCAACGTAAATCAATAAAGTATATATTATGTCAAAATTTTACCTATAATCAATTTTAATATAAGTATTATATTTTTTACATATACATGTACACACACACACACACACACACACACACACACACACACACACATATATATATATATATATATATATATATACATATACAAGATAGATAACATAGGCATACATAAAAAGATATTTGTTAAAAAAAATAATACAAAAAGAAAAGCAAAAAAAGAGTGATAAGAGCCAACTTATTTGTATAAAAATAAGTTGACTACAATTCCAAAACAAATAGTAAAAAAATTCAATGTTGGTTTCAATTTCTTTTAGTACTATTTTATTTATTTATTTTTTTACTAAGCATTAAACTTTAATATACTAAATACTGTTTTAATTTTTATAAACAACATTTTTCAGTATAACACTTTTATATTTTCGATTTAATATTACGATCCAAAAATAATTAAATATTCACCTTTATTTTTTAACATATTTTATTAAAAAAAAATTATCATCATCATCGGTTCCTGGCCTCCTGGAATTTTCTTCGTGTCCTGTCCGAGACTTGTTTTCAGGTTTGTTGATAGCGGTTTTCGAATATGCAGGTTATCAGCCCACAGTACCTTAGTCCTTTGGTGGGAATACCACCTTATGGCTTTGCGGACCAGCCATTCTCCCTCCCTCGTCTGTCTCTGACCCTAATTCCCACTGGGATTGGAACCCAGTCTTTCTCAGGGTTGCTCAGGTTAACAGGATCCACCACTTGAAGGTGAGGGTAGGGATTAGATAGGAGAGGCTAGGTGGTGTTACTTAAAGGCGACACCATATTGTCCGCACCACTATCCCCTTTGGATCCCAGAAAAATATATGTCACTTATAATTTATGCTAAACGGTTGAGTCGTAAAAAAGAATTACAAAAGAGCTATTTATTTAATAATTTTTCATAAAACAAATATAATTTCATTTGGGTCACCCTATATATCTCATTCTGCATAAAACCAATATAAAATGAATAATACTTGATAACCTCTGAAAAATTTACATTTGTACCTGAACATTGAGTCTATGGTACATATGGACGAAGCGAAAAAGTATTATATAAATTAAATTATAATAAAACTAAAATATTTTTTTAAAAAAAATATATATAATTAATTTATACTTTATATTCATGTGTAACAAAAATTACAAATTAGTTTGTTTTGAAATGAAACAAGACGTGTAAAGATGGCATTGGAACTTTAAACAAAATTAAAATTTCCGTAAATGTAAATTGTCATTTCGTAAACTTTATCATTTCGGGTAAATTTTAGTCATTTATGTCTAAATTAACTTATCTAAATTCAAAATGGTAAGAATATATCGACCTGAATTATAATTAAAAAGTAAACGATTCGAAAATAACGATCGTAAAAACGGCGGTTACTTAAAATAAACTACGAGACAACATTTACGATTGAATACATAAATTTCATTTTCCGATCAATTTTATTTATAGAGGGAATGTATATCTATTCACGTCGGCCAGGCAGGCGTACAGATGGGCGAAAGTTGTTGGGAACTATATTGTTTAGAGCATGGAATTGCTCCTGACGGTAAATTATTAAACGAGACAAAAAATAAACCAAACAACTGTTATGAAACCTTCTTTTCCGAAATAACGAAAACGAAAATTGTACCGAGAGCATTGATGGTCGATTTAGAACCAACTGTTATAGGTACATTCATTGATAATATTTTTAACGAATTTAGTTGTCGTTTAAAATGTACTCGATTGAAATATTGTGAACGAAAAATACAATATATTTGAACTATGTGATAAATCTGATTAAGAATTCATATCAAGCATTTCGTACAAATTAAATAAACATCTATCATTATTTATTTCAATAAGGTGAATGTTTTTTTTTAAAAAAATTGATACACATTTCGATAGCCATGTCATCATCAACAGAGGAATACATTATAAATAGGATTGTATTAGGTGTACCCATAAGTAATGTCGTTTTTTTCAGTATCCAAACTACATTTGAAGAATATTTTATTTCAAAATCACCCTCATTTTACAAAAAAGGGAATTTTGTAAAACAACATTACTTATGGGCACACCTAATATAATGCAGCACTTTGATGACATAGCCATTGAAATGTATATCAACTTTTTAAAAAAATAAAGTGAATAATAAACGATTATTAGATCTTTTTGTAAAATCTTTTTTTTTAAAAAAACATACAAAAGAGAAAGAAATTACGAAATAATAGAAAAAAGAAAGGAAATTACACACACTTTTCATTTGATAAATTTACTGAAAATAATTTTCTCTAACCTGGATGCAGGTTTGTACTCATTTTATGGCATTTATAACCACTTTACCTAATGTCTGTTCATTTACGGTTGTAATTTCTCGTTCAATATTAGCCTTCAACTACTCAAGAGTACGAAAATTGTTTTAAAACAATACGCCTTTTAAATATCCTTTCCTCCCACAAAAAAATTTAGAAGAATAAGATCTAAGGATCTTGAGAGCTACAAGTCTTTTTAGATCAAACGATAATCGGAAAGTTCCTGTAACATGACCATCATTTTATTAGCCAGGTTTTACCATTTTGTTGCAACCACCACTCTCATCTATTCTCCACCAACAGTGCAATAAAATTTTGGACTGTCACGATAAACTTCACTATCTCATTTAGTCAAAGAATATAGACTATATAATAACAGTGGAAGATGGCACATCAAACTTTAATTTTCTGCATGTGTGATGATCGTTTGTGATAAACGTATAGATTTTTTTACTGCTCGACTACTTTAAGTATTCACATAGTCATCCGAGTGACACCAAACTCATCATTAAAGTAAATACGATCCAACACCTCAATTCCATTTTTATCAACAAATGAACAAAATCAGTTTTTCATGACCTAGTTCTTTCAGTTGATGATCGATACCGATGTACTAAGCATGCAATTTAAACTTTTTTTAGCGCCAAAAACAATAGCTGATAACAATCCAATTTGGAAAATAATTTCTTATGTAATTTCCTAATAATGGTGACTTGGATTATTTTCATTTTGCACATTCCTAGTTGCACGAAATTTCTCAATCCAACGCGATATTATGATTTATCGAGGGTTGCAGATTAAGGAAATTTCAGCTGAAACTCATCTTGCATACATTTATAAGATTTATACACGAAATAAGTTTCAACAATTCTGGAAAAGCAACATAGCTGGTACAACACAAAGGAATAATTACTTGAACAAGACTGATGCACCCAAAATCATTTCAACTCCTTACCTCAGATAATAATGAGTACGGTAGCACCGAATGACTAACACTTGATATAAAATTTACATGGGTATAAGTTTTACCCTTCTATTTTTAGGGTTAGGTCCTTTTTTAAAACACTCCATATTTAAATATTTCAATGCGTATTAAATGTTGTTTAACATCAATCGAAATGAGTTATCAGTTGAGTGATCAGATGAGTTATCAAATGAGTTAACATTAACACACTATCTTACAATAATCAATTAACAATAATACTTTTTTTATTTTTATATAAAAAATAATGTAGTTATAGTTCACTAATAAAATTAATCTGCATTGAATATATTTATTTCGAATTTCTTGCAAACAATTTATATTAAAAAAATATTTTTGTCGATCAGCGAGAGGTAAAATTCTTCACATTCCGCCTTGGGCATACATGCCATAGTTTCGTATTCTCCACAGATATTTTATTTATAACAATAATATGTACAACATTTGCAAAATTTCAGTCAACGGTGATTAACTAATTCTTGTATCGGAAACAATCTTTTAATAACGATTATACAAACATTTAATTATTGAATTATTTAATACAGTTAATCACTCATACTGATCTGAATAAGATGTCTACAAATAAATTTTATCGAGTTTAAGTTAATTTAGGAAATTAAAAAATATATTAATACAAACATTGATTAGAAATCTTTAAAATATGTCACATTTAAACCAAAAATCGATACAAAAAAGTATTGTTTTAATTTATTTCAGATGAAATACGAACCGGTCGTTTCAAACAATTATTTCATCCTGAACAAATGTTAACTGGTAAAGAAGACGCGGCTAATAATTACGCACGCGGGCATTACAGTATAGGACATGAAATAATTGACGTCGTTATGCGAAAAATATACAAATTAACTGAACAATGTGACGGATTACAAGGCTTTTTTATATTTCATTCGATTGGCGGTGGCACTGGGTCAGGTTTCACATCACTTTTAATGCAGAAATTAAGCGAAGACTTCTCAAAAAAGAGCAGATTACAGCTGTGTGTTTACCCCGCACCGCAGGTAATTAATTTTCATAAAATTTGATATCTCTCTCTGAAGAGGGTATTTTTTTACTCTGGAAGTCCATTTTTGGGCGATTCTTAAGATGTTTATACTATGTAAGAAATTCTTCGTTGTCGACAATTGAAATTTTTTGAATCAATGAATTCCAAATATTTTATTGGTATTCTTCCTTACCTCCGTTGTGTTAGATGCAGGTTTAAACTCACCAGAAAAATCTATACGTTTTTGGCTAATTTCCATATTGTTTTAATCTTTTTTACTGTCTGCTTACACAGAAATAATTTCATAATCCTGTACAGTGATAATTTATACTGTAATACTGAACTAATATATTTACTTCATTTATATTAAGACAATGTCAATATACAAAAGATTATTGTTCCCTGTATAATTCCAGTTTTCTAATTGATTATTGTTTAATACAGGTATGCACAGCGGTTGTTGAGCCTTACAATGCGGTATTAACCACGCATACGACTCTAAATCATTCTGACTGTGCGTTCATAGTAGACAATGAAGCTATTTACGATATATGTCGACAGAAACTCAACATCCAACGTCCGAATTACACAAGCTTGAATCGAATTATCAGCCAAGTTGTTTCCTCTATAACGTCTTCAATGAGATTCGATGGAGCGCTGAACGTCGACTTGACAGAGTTCCAAACAAATTTAGTACCTTATCCAAGGATACATTTTCCGTTAGCTTCCTATGCTCCGATATTATCGTCGGATAAGGCGTACCATGCCGGCATCAGCGTGTCTGAAATAACCAGCGAACTGTTCGAACCCACGAATCAAATGGTTAAGTGCGATCCTCAAAATGGTAAATACATGGCATGTTGTTTGCTTTATAGAGGCGATGTTACGCCGAAAGACGTGAACGCTTCAATCGCATTCGTTAAATCGAAAAGTTGCATCAGATTTGTCGATTGGTGTCCAACTGGATTCAAGGTATAGTCCATTATGAACCCATTGACTTGTAGCATATGAAATGTAGGATATTTTCACGAACAGTGAAACGCTATCTACTTTTTTTAACGAAAATATGACCCTTTTGCTTCCTATTACACTATTCGGTCTTAAAGGGGTAACATCACGGTGACCAGTATTTGTTAAGAGGATTTTTCTACAGAAAACGATAATCATAATTCAAATTTAATATTTTTCTATTTATTATATCAACCTTTTATGTTATCATCGAAATTAAAAAAAAAAGAAAAATTCTATGATTTACCTTGGACTTTGTAAAACGTGTCTTCAATTTTCTCACCTGCTAGTAAACACGAGAACTTTCTCTACGGCGATCTGAAACAACAAAAAAACAATATATATAAATTGTATGCGACTTTAATTGAATGTATTTTTTAAAAAAATGGGACGATGAAATTGAAAATTCAAATATTATACTGTAAAAAAGACAAAATTATTACAAAAAAATCCTACGCCTAATAAGGCTATCTGCTGTTAATATTTCTTATAAATTTCAAATCAATTGGATAAATAGTGTTTGAAAAAATTTGTCGACTCGTAAAACTTCTTTTCAGAAAAATGCATTTAAAGTTTCGCAGTTAATTTTGATTATTTTAAATGTTTAATGTTTAAACTCACAGAATTTCATCAATAATAGGACCAAAATCTGTTTCATCTTTTGATTTTGTAGTTTGATTCGATTGCTTTTTTAGTCGATCTTTTCTCGGGCGATAATTCTCTCGAACGAGCCTCTACTATATTAATGCTTTTCTCATACTCTGTAGTATAATAAATCATAGAAGTAGCGTAGATACAATTTTTATTTCCAATTCTTCACATATTTTCAAAGCTATTATTGGAGATAATTGTAGTCAAGTGAATAGCAATTTCCACTATGATTGGTCGAGTCGAATTTATCTTCACTGCTATTTACCATACTTGATATTTTCTGTAAAACCACCAACACATCGAACAAGTAATTCATCTTTTCAAAAGTGAGAAACATTTCTTCAGAAACCTCGTCAGCGAGAGGCTGCTTGTGGATGTAATCATCGAGAGTTTACGCGAGAGACGCGTACTCAGTGCCGGATTTAGTTATAAGTTTAACAGGTTGAAGCCTAAGACTTTCTAAATCTAAAAGGTCTCCAGCCAAGGTGTATATTTTTGACATTTCATAAACTTTTCTTACACATGCAGTGCTTAGGGCCTCTCTTCATATAAATCCGGCTCTGCGCGTATCTAACACAAAACTCAGCTGTATCTTAGCCATCTTTAATCATTTAGTCATAAAATTTAATGAGGATATTTTCCATACTACAAATATTATGACAATACAAAAAAAAATTCTAAACAGTCACAATTGTGTTCCTTCTTAAGATAATTCAACTGCAGAAAAGCAGTAGATAACGATGGTATATCATCAATGATGTTTTGAAACATTTACTCGCACGAAATATCCTATAGATGATGGCCGTTACGTGGTTTATCAACTTAAGTAATCTCCCCTGCCCCCAATCCCAATATTTTATTTATTAATATGCATTTCAATTGCTAGCTCGATGAAATGTATTGGCATAATCTTCGGAATACACATCAATGAATAAAGTTAACAATAAGTCATTATTGAACTATTTCATATAGTGTTGAATAAGTGATTTATCTTGTTAAAGAGAATTCGCTACAGTATTAAAACGAATAAAAAAATATTTTTTTAGAAAATCTATTCAAATAGAATAGATATTAATCACTTATTGAATTTAATTTCTTTTTAATCTGTCCGTACATTTTTTTATCCTTACTACACTAATTAAAATTACACAAGAATAAATTGTAGTTAAAACGATCGATAAATATCGAATAAAATTATAAATATTATAAAACTACACTATGATAACAATGATATAACTTTAAATAAAATGAACAATAAATAATTATTGAACATTTTTATACAATCTTGTGATCGAAACAAGCGTTCCACTTCTATTAGAATAAATTTATCACAATATTAAAAATGAGTACTATCAATAATAGATTTTTAATCGACTAAAAACATAAATAAAATAATATGCAAAATATATGTTTATCTTCAGATTGGAATTAATAGTAAGGCACCATCGGTCGTACCCAATTCGGATATGGCGAGTATGCAAAGAGCTGTTTGCATGTTATCAAACTCGACTGCTATCGCTTCTGCTTGGAGTAAAATCGATCATAAATTTGATTTGATGTATGCTAAAAGAGCATTCGTGCATTGGTACGTAGGAGAAGGGATGGAAGATGTCGAATTCCAGGAAGCAAGGGAAGACTTAGCGACTCTTGAAAAAGATTATGAAGAAGTTTCAAACGAAAGTACAGACGACGACTTCATGGACTCGAGATACTCATCCAGTCACGTCATATAACGATCTTGCTCAGCTTGTGCATTCATGAAAAATGACACACAATCGTTTTTAGTTATATAAATTATTTTGTGAGAAATGTTTTATATTTGTTTGTAACTTTTTATTTATATTTTTATATATAACATATATATTACATTATTTTTACATGATTTTTGACACATTTATATAAATATTTGACAAATAAAAACAATAACAACTTTAACATTTTAAATATTTACATTTTTCAGGTTTCAAAAAAAATTTAATTCATACATTATTAACGTACATATAAAAACTTATATGTACGCAAATATAATATACATATATGTTATATATATATATATATATATATATATATATACATATATATATATATATATATAAAGAAAATAAATTGTAAAATAAATATATAAATTATAAAAACTATTTATATATTATTAAATCAATGTATATACATAAATTACATACTGTTGCATCTAGTAACTTTCCTACATTTATATTTATATAACATTTTATTAAACACTTTAGAATCTCCAACAAATAATGTACAATATTATAACTTTACACACTGAAAATATAATTCAGTTTTTAACTACGCACAAATTACCAAAAATACCATACCCGTAAAAACTGGACAATTACATCCAGTATATCATTTGAAAATAACATGTAAATATTTTGAATGTGTTTCACTAGTTACATTCTAAATAATGAATACCTTATATACTGATAATACATTTCACAAATAAAATTTATTTAAGCAATTAACTTAAGGGGATATTATACATTTATGGAAGGAAAAAAATATTTTTTTTTGTATTTTTTCAAACTTTATAGTCTCAAGAATATTCTTCTACAATTTCATATCAAAATTAGAAAAAGTGACCAAGACATAGCCGTGTAAACATAACAGCATATAAAAAGAATTAGTATAGTTTAAAACTTTAAATGTGTTTTTCTCAAAACATTTTCGAACTGATAATCATAATACCTTTAAAACAATCATCTGATGGGTTTGCAATTTTTTTACGCATATTAATATTTTCTTGCAATTCATAAAAAAATGAAATACTTTAAAATCGACATATATTTTAAAAATGCCACCATTTTGTTTTCACCATTCATGTTTATTTTCCTGTTTTTAATTTCAATTAAATAAAAGGACTGAATTCATGATCATGCCTGCTATAACCATAAATTATATTTACACCTATATGTTTATATCTGCTGTATATTATTTCATATTACTTATAAAGCATAGTTATTTTACTTTGAAAAAATTAACATAATGTTTTAAAGCAACAATAATATGTGTATAAAATTTCAAAATATATTGACAGTTCTTTCAAGAAATTTGAAAAAAATTGACTTCTAGAGTAAAATATCCCTCTTTAATCACAAGTAATCAAAGTGCAGTATAGGCACAATTATAATTAGTCAAAATATATCCATATACAAACTAATATTATTTGTACACTAAACTATACATTACTAAGATGGCAGTAATATTCATATACACGTAAAAATACATTGTGCAATCTAAAAATTGGGTTTGTTTCCTTCATCTGTTCTCATTAAAACAGAATACAGTTACATAGATTTAAATTAATATAAATTACACCGATTTACTGAAAATGAAATATTTTTCTGTTCTTGTGACTTAAGTCAAAACGGTAATATCAAGTAATACAAAAAAAATTGCATTCATAATGAAACAAGTTAATCTAACTTATATTCATTGAATGTCAACTTTAAATACTAAACAAATTAAATGGAATGTAATTTAAAAATATATTCTAATAAAATTAAAAACACGATATGTTAAGATATCATTCAAAGCATAGAGGAACAGTATGAAATGGTAAAACTGGACTAGAAATTTCAACAGATAATGCCGTTGCCATACAATTACTAGCAGATTCATATTCGCCTCTGGACTCGAGTACTTTTCCTAAAATATACCTAAAAATGTTTGTCATATAGAAAAAATACTTTTGACAGTAATTCATTTTAACTCATTTAATTTTTAAATAATACTACCATGTTTGATGACTTGAAGGATCAATTTTAGCAGCATCCCTGAGCGTAGTTTCAGCCACACGTTGTGATCCAAGATAGTGATAAACAAGACCTAATTGCTGTAATGATTTTACATGATGCGGATTCACAGCAACAGCATTTTGAAAGCATAATTTAGCATCTGTCCACTCTTGTTTATACATATGTATTAATCCTCGCTAATAAATAAACATGTTTTACAAATAAACCTCTTATTCTTTATTTGCATTATATATATATATATATATATATATATATATATATATATATATATATATATATATCCACATACACACACACACACATATAATAAAAATAACTAAGGTGCTACAGCTTTTGTAAAACTTAGGCCTCTGACAATATTAACCCAGTAGGGTTTTTCTTGTTTGAGTTCCCTAGAGATTATGTTTTTTATGACGTTTTTTATGAAGTTATCAACCCCATGTCCAAGCCCTAACTTGAAGAACTCTATACAGTTTCAATAATGTTTCCATTACTTTATCAATCTGTGAGTATGTGTATGTATGCATATATGCATGAAAACAGATAGATTAAACAAAATTCATACCATATGCATTATATGATGTGACAAAGGAAATATTTCTGTAGCTCGTTTAACACACTCTTGGGCAAATGTAAGTTGATTAACAGACAAATAAAGCTCAGCAAGTAAAAGCCAAACTTGTAACAATAACTGCCAAGCTCTCTGTGGGCCTGGACGTGGACTAAAACTACTTAATGAACTTGCAGCTTCACTTAATGCTTGTTCCACTTTTGATGCTGCAACACTATGTGCTTGTAATGAACCTGAAATATTTTAATTTGTAATTATCACTACACTTATATGTATGTATGTGTGTGTTCATTTTTAACACACATACACACACATGCATATATATATATATATATATATATATATATATATATATATATATATATATATGTATATATATATATATATATATATATATATATATATATATATATATATATATATATATATATATATATATATATATATATATATATATATGTATATATATATGTATATATATATATATATATATATATATATATATGTATATATATATATATATATATATATATATATATATATATATATATATATATATATATATATATAATTCTTACTTGAATCTTTATCTGACATTTCAGATGTATACAATTGAAAAACTGAACGTGTATCACTTCTTCGATCACATTCTGGTGCATCATTCATTGTTAAATATTCATATTGATTTTTCCACAACTTTAACATTTTTTTAGCAGTACTCAAAGCTACCTGTATTAATGTAAAAAAAATAAAATGTTTTATAAATATAATTTGGCAATAATTTACTATTAACCCTTTGACTGCAGAATATTCAAAAGTAAAGCATATGTTATACAAAGTCAAACCACAATAGTAGTGAATATATCAAATTCATGAATTATAAAAAATAGAATTCTTAAAGCTATCATAAATGAAAAGTATTATGTTTTCAAAGATTTACAAAGTAAAAAGTTTCAATAATCTGAGTTATTAAGATTATTTTCAAGGTATTATTGTGAACAAAAACTGAACATCTAATATTCATAACAAAAAACAAATTTTTGTCAAATATAGGCATTAATAACATTCAAAGAGTTAATAAATGTAACACTAACCCAAAGTAATAAGATTTTATTAAAAAAATTCAACAATTTCTTATTATTTACCTTTCATTAACAAGTATTTTAATTATAATAAGATCATATTTAGAATGAAATATATTTAACTTTAAATGAACTATTCTTTTATTAATAAAAATGTTCATAAATAAATTTGAAAAATTGCAGTTATTTAAAATATATTAAAAAAAAAATATCTTTATAAAATAGAGTTAATATGCTATCTTTCATGAAATTATTTTACCTCCCCTCCAAATTCATGTAATTCCAATTGTGCTTTAACATGCATTAAGTTTAGACAGTCTGGATATTCATCTAAAGCTACTTTGACAAGATCCAAAGCATCTGCGTGCTGTCTAGATGCTGATAATAATAATGCTAACAGTTGCAATGTTGCTGAACTTTCAGGTCGTAGTGATAATGATGTTCGTACATGGGTCATTGCTTCAGAAATTCGACCCATCAAAGCTAGTTGTAAGCCACAGTAATATTCTGTCAGATGGTCATTAGGATCTTCATGAATAGCTCTAAGCAAATAATTTATATATAAATAAATTACCAAACAAATATAATAATATTTAATTTATTATGTATTTTTTATTTATTATTTTTTTAAAAAATATCAATGAATAAATATATATTATATATATATATACATATATATATATATATATATATATATATATATATATATATATATATATATTATATATATAATATAGAACAAAAAACATTTTTTCAAATAAATGCATACTTCTGAAAGTATTCTAAAGCTTTTTCATTCAAATTATTTTTTTCTTGTTTAAGCTGAGCATTCGCAGCTTGCATTTGATAACCTATTCCAGTATATATAAGACATCTTCCTAAAAGATTTTGTGATGATTCTTGTTCCCTTTTCAATGCTTTTTCACTCCATTCAGTTCCTAAAATCGGTTGTGTAAGATTTTCATAACACATTTTAGCAGCAAGAAGACAAGGAGCTATAGCAGTAGGTTGTAAACGAACTACTTCATTTAAGACTTGCAAGGCGTGATTATATCTACATAAACAATAAATAGATTGATTACATAGTAGTGACATTATATCGAATTATAAAAATATGTGTACCTTCCCATGCTAATAAGACACAATGCATTCTGATGCCATACATGAGGTTCTTCAAAAGAAAATTTCATCGCTCTTTCAAACGATTCATGCAACAATTCTATTTGTCCCCACCTAACTGTAGCTATAGTTAATAAATCATAAACTATTGTAGCATTTTCATAAGTTCTAATTCGAGCTTCTTTAAATTCTGGAGATTGAGAAAGAACTGCATTTTCAACTGCTATAGCTTCAGAAATTAGAAGCAAAAGAATAATTTCTTCACTTTCATTTTGTGGAATAAACTTGAAAAAACATTTAACTTAAATAACAATATAAGTAAAAACTAATTTATTAAAAATAACGAAAACTTAATACAATTAATTAAAGAATTTGTACAAACAATATTGTATATTAGATGAAATGTCTGACTTTTAAGCAGTTATGAACACATCGCTGAATTGTTGTCTTATCCTGTGTGTGTTTGTATCAAATTTAGTTTGGAGTGAAAAACTTTATGAAAAATCGGATACTATCATTATTAATGATTATTTAAAAATAATGTTGAAGATGATTCTAACAAAACTATAAGATTGATAGATACATATGTAAACCAACTAGATTAAAATTATTACCTGATTTAATGATGCATATCTACGTGGCTTCCATGGCGTTTCACTAACACCGTTACATACATTCAACGGAGATTTTTTATTATTAAGTGCAGGCGGCTTTTCTGGTGGAATATAAGAATTTCCAGACATTCCTCTTAACAACAATTCCGCTAATTGTCTCGTCAATGTTAAACGTAAATTATGAGTGAAACTATTTTCAACGGCACTCAACATTGCACGATATCGCTGTACCCCGGTCTTGACATTATTGGCAGTAATATGAAGTTGAGGAGCTCGTTGAAGTGCTGTTTCCATTATTAAACTGATTTCTTTATTTGACGTCACTGTGGGTTGTGGTGAATGTGAGCCTGTGTAAATTTGATTCAAAAACACATAACAATAGAGATAGTGAATATTCTCTTTTCCGACATAGCATTTAGAAAATAATTTTCAATTATGCTTCATTCTGATACTAAAACTAGTCTTTTACGTTACTATTCTGAAAGCTGACAATGCATTCAAATATGTATTTATATAAGTGCATCAATAAAGTTTTGTATTATTATTTACAATATCTACTTTGAACTAAGTTCAAATACACAGACTATTAAAGCATACATTTAAAAAAATATTACTACTCTAAAAAATTCTTTTAGTTAATCAGAATCTTTTATTTAAAAATACAAAAATTAATAAACAAAAATTATGTATTAGTATTTTTTTATTTACATCTAAATTAATTAAGCATTTAAAAATGTATTTATACACATGGATGTTTTTAATGAGACTTTAATCTGCTGTCAACTGTAAGACTGAATAAGCTATTTTGATGATGAATTGTTCTTACAATATTGTGAACAAACTTGCTAAATGTTAAAAATTTAAATCTTTGACTGTTTATTGTGAAAGCATTAAAATATAAGAACACTCATAAGAAGTGTTTATTTGTGCTCCAAAAATACATTACGTTTTTGTTCTTCAAATTAATCTCTTTATTTGAATATAAAATTAAAAGAATTAAATGAAACTCAAAAAGGCTAAGTCATCTAAAAACACTTTACAAAGTGAACTTACAAAAAAGTTTAATTATTCCAGATCCACTTTTTATTTTGTGATTTTTTCAGCAATGAAAATGATAATATATATGCATGTGTGTTTGTATATGTATCTATCTATCTATCTATCTATCTATCTATATATATATATATATATATATATATATATATATATATATATATATATATATATATATATATATATAATTAAAATGTAAATCAACAATATAATACAACATAAAACTATGTGAGAAAATGTTACATATTTTTCAATTTTTCCATTATGTATAGTCAAGCTATGCTATTTACATCACTGCAAAAATAAGCTTTCAAATTGCTGTCAGGTTTTATATTATTAGAGTTAATACTGCAGAATATTCACTAAATCTTCATGCACAAATATTTACATCAAGCATAGGCTAAAAGACATTAAACATGCACCAAATGTAATTAACCTTTTGTTTGCAGAATGAATGATCAACACCAGAGTACAGCAGTTATCATCATTGTATATAGAACAGTTTATCATCTATTACATGTATTTGCATATTATGTCCACATTACGTAAATCCATTTACTGTACTTATAAATGATATAATGATATAATAATATATATATTTATATAATAATATATAAATAATATAACTAGATATTATAAATAAAAAATATAATGCTTGACACACAATTATAAAATAAACTGTGCCGACAATTATTATAAAAGAGCATTTAAAAATACTAATAGTATACAATGAGCAACTTTATCAAGTAACTAAAGGAATCAACATTACGTAATATACATTATACATAATGAACATTTTCATTGAGCATTTGAAAGGTTAATATTGAAATTTATTTTCTTTTAAGAAAAAAAAGTACATATATATATATATATATATATATATATATATATATATATATATATATATATATATATATACTTACTTAAAAGAAAATATGAAATCATAAGCAACTAATTTAAATAAATTACTAACAGTAGTTATGTATATACACATGCACACACACACTTTTAATAAGTAACCATTTATTACATAATATTTTCATATTATTATTGTTAATATATTTGAAGAAAAAAATTTAAAAGTAATTTAAATAAAAAATAATAAAAAAACAAACTAATTAATAAGGAAATTAAAATTTTTGAATATATATATATATATATATATATATATATATATATATATATATATATACATATATATATATTAATAATATTAATAACAGAGTATTGATTTCACAACCAATAAATTCAATTAAATAATTTTCTAACCTGTCAAAGATCCTTGAGCAGATGAAGAAAGCTCAACTTCTTGTAAATACAATAAACTTAAATCCGACGCTAAATCAAAACATCGTATCAATTCAGCATCTCGTTCAGCTTGTTTGAATCGGCTTCCTGCCGGACCTTCTTTCTCCAAACACAATCCTTTAATAGCAAATGATTCAGCTACAATTCGTAAACTACGACTACAGAAACAATATCATCATTTTCTCCTATTCAAAAAATCAAACAATTTGAAATTATACGCACATTGGAAGTTGCTTTTCTTTCAAAGTATGTAACTCGGCGAGGTTATAATTCTCAAGACTTTCTTTGTATTCACCACATGCATAGAATAATTTTCCAAGTAGTAAGTGGGCATCCAAGGCGACCCCTGCCTACAGTAAAGTCAAGCACTTATATTAATAAAAAAGAAAACTGTGTTTTACTAATTAGACAAAAATAATATCAATTTGACATTAATTTAGGCTCTACAAAGTAATAAAATTCAATGACCTTTTTCCCCATCTCGTTAGCAGCATCCTGCAAGTACCTTTTAGCTTCCACTAAACCCTGTTTAGCTCGACTTATGTTAGCTTCAATGGAAGGCCATTCTTCAAGAAAACTTTCCAAACGACCTTCTCCAATCAAAAAATTCGACAAATATTCTATTGCAAAACATATAATTGGAATATAATCATCAAGAAGAAGGTTATTAAGCAATATATTATTTCAATAAAATAGAAAAATACCATAGTTTTTATCGCGTGCTTTTAATTGTTCGGCAAGTTCAATTACACGTTTCCAATTGGACTCCTCACGATTCTTCTCTATATCAGTCTCGATACGATTTGTATTACCTTTCGTACGACCTGCCATTTTTTTTGGAAGAGTATTTGAAATTTGTCATTACATGTACCAAATTTGAAATTACATGACGTTTCGTAGTGGTTTTGCATCTGATTAATTGAAATCCCTAAAGTAACATAACCAACACAACTTTTGTAAGAGCCCAAAACAAATACAACGTTGGGGGTCTTTTAAACATCAAATGCCACAGAAATTGTCAAAACATAAAATGCCGTCGATGTTTTAACAATAGTTTTTAGTTTTAGTAGTATTTAAATCGGTGCATCGAAATGGCAGCAATGTTGAAGGTGAGCAAACATTTTTTTCCGAAAATATAGACATATTTTTGTATGTTTTTTACAATTAAAACGTTTTTAATTGATTTTAGGATAAGGGCCAGCTTATTTTCGAAGATAAGTGGCCGACGATGCGTCCGATTGTCTTGAAACTGTTACAACAGCAGCCTGTTACTCAAGCAGAATGGCAAGAACTTTTCTATTCTGTTCATTTAGTGTGCCTCTGGGATGAAAAAGGACCTGTTAAAGTTCGTGATGCTCTTCAGTCAGACATTGTTGCCTTCATCAAACAGGCACAGGCGAGAGTGTTAGCAAATAGGGAAGAACAGGCACTGTTGAAAGCTTACATAGCGGAGTGGCGTAAATTTTTTACACAGTGTAATTACTTACCTACACCGTTCAGACAGCTAGAAAGTTCGTTACAAGGCAAATCGATAGCGACCGGTACCGGTGTACAGAACTCTAATAAGAAAAGTTCTCAAGAAGAAAGTATCGTGCGAAAACTCATGTTAGACTCTTGGAATCAGAGTATATTTTGTGATATAAAACATCGGTTACAAGATTCGGCGATGAAGCTGGTGCACGCGGAAAGGAACGGTGAAGCGTTCGATTCCCAGCTAGTGATAGGAGTTAGAGAATCGTATGTAAATTTGTGTTCTAACAGAGAAGATAAGATGCAGATATATAGAGATAATTTCGAAGCCGCTTATATAAAAGCGACCGAAGAATTCTATAGGTTGAAAGCTCCGCAGCATCTTCAGACGTACGGAGTCCAGTCTTATATGAGATATGCGGATTCTAAATTAAGAGAAGAAGAAGCTAGGGCTCAGAAGTATTTAGAAGCTGGCGGTAGTGCGGTGGCTCAGTGTCTTGTTAAAGTATTAGTCGGAACCCCTTTACCGACTCTTTTAGCGGAATGTGCACCGTTGATCAAAGCCGGCGAGACTGACAGACTTCAATTAATGTTTAGATTATTAGAAAGAGTTCCGGAAGGTGTCCAACCTATGTTGAACGAGCTCGAACAGCATATAACGAATGCCGGACTAGCCGATATGGTAGCGGCGGCGGATGTGATAACGCAAGATTCTGAAAAGTACGTCGAGCGTCTGTTAGATCTGTTCAGGAGATTCAGTACGCTCGTGAAAGATGCGTTTTCGGACGATCCGCGCTTCCTCACTGCCAGAGATAAAGCCTTCAAAGCGGTCGTCAACGACACCACCGTGTTCAGGCTCGAATTAGTCGGAGGTCGTGGTCCGGGTGTAAAGACAGTAGCGCCTGAAAGTAAATGTCCTGAACTCCTTGCGAATTACTGCGATATGTTATTGAGGCGAACGCCTCTGAGCAAACGCTTGACGAGTGAAGAAATAGAAGCACGCTTAAAAGATGTACTTTTAGTTTTGAAATATGTTTCGAATAAAGACGTATTTATGCGGTATCATAAAGCGCATTTAACGAGAAGATTAATATTAGATTCAAGTGCCGATAGTGAAAAAGAAGAAGATATGGTCGAATGGTTGAGGGAGGTCGGAATGCCTGCAGATTATGTAAATAAATTAGCAAGAATGTTTCAAGATATAAAAGTTAGTGAAGATTTAAATATGCAATTTCGTAGTCAAACTACACGTCACGATGCCATTAATATAAAAATCTTGAATGCCGGCGCATGGGCAAGAGGTTCGGAAAGAGTCAGCGTTAGTTTACCGTTAGAATTAGAAGATTATATACCGGAAGTTGAAGAGTTTTATAAGAAGAAGCATTCTGGCAGAAAGCTTCAGTGGTAAGATCATTTGTTTTATAAATATGATTTCTAAATTAACTAATATAATTTTTAATACAATGAAAAATATTCATATCAAAATATGAATATTAATTAGATCTATAAACTAATTATTAACTAGTAAATAACAAATGAATTGTTAACCCCCAACACCACAATATGTTATAAAGTGATCAATTACTTATTGTTCACTTTGTTGTTTACAACAATTACTTATTGTTGTAAATAAACTTATTGTTATTACATTCAATTACTTATTGTTATAAAATCTAGACTAATTGTTTAAATCTATTGAATTAAAAGAAATTATTGAATACTTCACAAAAATATGGATCAAATATGTTGACATTTTCGCCTTATTTGATACAAAGAAAAGAAATATTACAGATTTCTTAGAAATAATAAATAACAAATATGCAATAATCAATTTTACATAAGAGGAGAATTCGGAAAAAACTATCCTTGAATATGAAAATCACCAGAAGAAACAGTAGATTTGAATTAAACGTACATAGAAAGGATATAAGTAATAAAAGATTTATAATAGTTGAATTGAACCACTAAACACCATCAATAGTAGCACTAAATTCAATGGTCTTTAGACTAATAAATTTTCCATTATTGCAGAAAAATTATACACAAGAACTAAAGACAATTATGAAAATTGATGAATATAAAAGTTATAAAAAAGATATATTAAATTTAGTCAGAAAACAAAAATGAATTGAAATTAAAAACTACCACATTTTTCAAAATAAATATAGATGAAAAGAAAACAAAAGTAAAAATTTTTAAGAACGTACCAATCTAATATAGAAATAGGAACACAAAACTAACACATTCAAATATACAAAAACATATATACAAACAATCCCCAAAAACAGTTAAAATTTCAAATAATGTTGATTATTGATAAAACAAATAGAAAGAGTCAACCGCCAATTAAGGATGGATTAAAAAAAATAGAAAAATAACAATATATAAGTAAATTTAAACAATTAATCTAGATTTTATAATAATAAAAAGCTCTGACAATAATGGTATGGTCTTTGAAATGCAAATTAGTCCATTGTTGTAAACAACAAAGTGGACAATAAATAATTATTGAACACTATAACATTGTGGTGTTGGGGGTGATAATTCGTTTGTGTTAAAGTGAATTTTCCACAGTTTCAAAACAAACAGTAACTAATAAATAATTTTCAGGTATCACCATATGAGCAACGGCACCATTACATTTAATAATATAGTTGGAAAATTCGATTTAGATGTTACAACGTTTCAAATGGCAGTGCTTTTCGCTTGGAATCAAAGGCCCAACGAAAAAATTAGTTATGAAAATTTACGATTAGCAACAGAATTACCAGACGGCGAATTGAGACGTACTTTATGGTCTTTAGTGGCTTTTCCTAAACTCAAACGACAAGTTTTAATATACGAATTATGTGTAACAGCACCGAAAGATTTTACTGAAAATACGATGTTTTGGATAAATCAGGAATTTTCTTTGATCAAGAACGGAAAACCTCAAAAAAGAGGAAAAGTATGTGTAATGTATATATATATAATGTATATATGTATATATTTTAATTGAATTTTATTAAAATCAATTATTTACAGATCAATCTCATAGGCCGTTTGCAGCTGAGTACTGAAAGATCTCAAATCGAAGATAACCAATCAATAGTGCAGCTTAGAATCTTAAGAACTCAAGAAGCAATAATAAAAATTTTAAAAATGCGTAAACGAATAAATAATGCTGCATTACAAGTCGAACTTGTCGATATATTAAAAAATATGTTCCTACCGTCGAAAAAAATGATCAAAGAGCAGTTAGAATGGTTAATTGAACACAAGTACATGAGAAGAGACGATGACGACATAAATACGTTTATATACATGGCGTGACGTTCTACAATAAATTCGATGATGTAATATACGTTACGATTTGATTTATTTATTGAATTACCATTTTAAATATCTTTTGTTTATATGTCTTAGATAATCCTTTGTATCCTGGTTTTATTTTTAAATATTTGTATATTTTGCTTGTAAATAAATGAAATGAAATAGTGAAATTAAAACGTATTTAAGTTTTTTTTGTCCCTAGTAACAATGTACTACTAATATTTTTTTTACAAATCAGATGTTACTTGAAAATAAAATTTAAAGAAAAACTAATAAGATATTTTTTATAAAAAAGAATTTATTTAATGGAAATGATATTTTACCTATTGTCTACACTTTTCAAATTAAAAATAAATCATAAAAAGTGAGTATCTTTTTAAAAACTTCATTTCCTTTTTTGATTTTAAGGTGTACATAGTCTTATTAATATTTTATTAATAATAATAAATACATGTATATTTGGAATTTATCAGATTGTTTTTTCTGTATTCTTATTTATACAGTATTTAAAATTCTTATTTTTAAAAAATAATTTATATTTTCATCAACTGAATATATATATACACGATGGTCGTCTAATAAGTATAGTGATATTATTTATTGTTTAATTAATTAATTTAAATTTTTCAATTTAGTTTTTCTTACTTTTTTACCCTACTTATCAAATGGCCCTCATATATATAAATAAAATTTGTAAATTTCTATTTGCTTTAGAATTGCAATAAATTAACTTTCACATAAATGAATTATAAACCCTTATTTATGTCAGCACAAGACATTAAAAAGTGTTCAATAATTACTTATTCTTCACTTTGCTTATAACAACAATAAGCTAATATACATTTCAATTGTTATCCCATCATCATTAGAGCACTGTATTTAACAAAATGAACAATAAGTAATTACTGAATAATTTGTAATATCTTGTGTTGGGGATGATATTTCTTTTGAGTTAAAGGGGATTTACTATAATTATAAAATAAATAAAAATTCACAATAATTTTATACACACATAAATATATATATATATATATATATATATATATATATATATATATATATATATATATACGAGGGTCGTTTGATAAGTATGGTAAATTTATTTATTGTTTAATTAAATTTTTCAATTTAGTTTTTCTTACTTTTTTACCATACTTATCAAACGACCCTCGTATATATAACATTTCTAGTTTATGAAAATATAAATTAATTTTTAGAAGTAAGAATTTTAAGTACTTTATGAAATAATTATAGTGAAAATCATCTGATGAATTGAAAACATATATGTATTAATAACAATTATAAATAATTGTATTTGATCTTATTTTTGTGTAGAATAAAATGCCAATAAATATACATTTATTTATTTTGAGCTTATGTAGATATTAAAATCTAATGTAAAATTTAGCTCTTTTTTTAAAAAAAAATCTTTTGATAATTTATTTTTAATTTGAAAGATGCATTTAATAAGTAAATTTTTTAGTAATACAAATAAAATATTTCTTCAATAGTTATTTTTTTCATGAGAAAATGTTTAAAATAAACAATAATGATAAAATAATGAAATATATCCTCAATCTAAAATTACTGAAAGGAATAAAGATTTTTTTTGTAAAATTAAAGTGTATATAACAAAGATGTAAATGAGTTAAACGGGTAGTAACTTGCAAGAAGAATATTAGTTATAAAATTGTATTTTATTTTAACAAATACATTGACCAAGCTTAACAAAATTTTGTTACATTCAAATCAAATTCTATATCTCAAGCAAATAAAAAAAAAACATGAATATTAAACAAAAACAGTGCAATCATTTTTCAGATCAAAATAAGGATTTTTTCTTACATCATTTTGATATGAAATATATTTATGTAATCTATTATTTTTAAACACAGTATTTTTTCCTTATTCATTAGTACAATAAAGAAGTTTACAAAATTAAAATAAACATTACAGAACAATGCATATTTTTTATTTTCTTATAATCTACAAAATCACAAATATATACTTGTAGGTATTAAAAAAAAAAGTTCTTAATAATTCAAAGATTATTTTTTAATTATTATGAAATTTCATTAGGTTTGAGATTAAATTTAATTTTTTATATGTATGTAACTTTATTAGTTAATGTAGACATCGTTCTTATCTATGACTTATTGCCATCCTTCAAGCAATTTTTTAATTTTATCCTTGTAGAATTTTCTAATTTTTTAACTGAAAACCCGCCATTCCAAGTAATTTTTGTAAGCTTTCAAAGAATTAAAGTTATTCCAGTTAAGAGAGTTCTGCAAAAACTGGAATAAATGGTAAGCCGATGTAGTCTAGCATTTTCGTAATGGAAGGCAATGCTTTTTTATTAGCTAATTCCGAACAATTTTCTTGAACCGCTGTCTTTAATCGGTCCAGTTGCGAACAATATTAATGGCTTTATTGTTCGGAATTGTAAGGTCATAATATTGGTCACTTTAAGAATCATGCCAAACAACAAAACTTTCTTCGAGTGAAGAATAACTGTTTTTGGTGTTATTAATGATGGCTCATTTCGGTTTCCCATCATTGTAGTTTCCTTAGCACTAATCTTATTCCACTCTTTTTCTATAACTTTCTTCAACATTTCTTTTACAATTATGCCATGTTGGCGAATTTACATTCGAGAAAATGCCACATATGTTCTATAGGGTTTAGGTTTAGAGATTAGAGAGGTGCATGCAACAGTTTTGGAACATTATATAATATCTATAGCTTAACAACTTCTGCCGTGTGCTTCGGATCATTGTCATACAAAAGTTATAATCGGGACCTAGACTTCATTTTTCAGCACTTTGCTTTATATTTCGTTTTAAAATATTTAAGTAAGCATATTTATCCATCGTGGATTTGAAAAACTCCATTTGTCCCACGCCTTACTTGTTATACACTCCTACTCCATTACTCTACCACCGCCGAATTTCACAGTAGGAACAAGATTTTTTTATTCAATGATGTACATACAATTTTGAGTCCTTTTATTCCAAAAATGGAATATTTGCTCTCGTCTGAGAAAATCATGTTTTCCCCAAACTGGATTAGTTTGTTAATGTGTTCATTTGCATATGCAATCCGTTTTTTTCTATTGATACGTGAAATAAATGATTTCTTACGTGCACCACGTTCATGATACCCACCCTTTTTTATTATTTTTCGCATAATATCAGCACAGATTTTTTTAAATAGTACTTTAATATCTTTTGCAATTTGGGGTGCAGTTATTCAGGGATTTTCTTTCACTAAAGCCACAATCTTACGCCTTTATCTAAATGTTAACTTCGACGGCTAGCAAGAAAGCGGTTTCAAATGTGGATTTAAAATTGATTACTACCTTTTGAATGAAAGAATGTTGTCTTCCAACACCCTTTCCTATTTCACGAAAACTTTTTCCTTACTTTAAAATAATTTTACATTCACTGAAAGAAATTTCTTTTTTTTGGATTCCATCTTATTTATTTTTTGCAAAAAACTTTATAATTAGTTACTAAAAATGATATTTTAGTGTTTTAATTGCAACATAAAACTGTGATAATTTTAAAACAACAATAAGTGCAAATATTGCAAAAAAAGATGATTTACCGTTTAATAAAATGTGTACGGAGACTTTTTCTGCTCAATTAGTATGAACTCTTGTTATTTATTTTTTAGTTTATTTGTTATAAATTTAAACTGTTTTGAATTGTCATATATAAATAACTAGCAGTTTATAGAATTGATAAAAAATATGTTTGTTTTCAAATTTACATTAATGAGTTTGTTTTATTGTGAAATATATCAATATTGATAGATGTACTTAGACTTTTTTGAACGAGTGTATATAATATTAAATTTTACAAATTTCTATTAAAATTTAGCTCGAAATATTATGTTAAAAGATAATATAATAAAAGCAGTTTAAGTTAGTTACAAAACCCGAATTTAAGTTAATTGTTGAAAAAAATTAATTGTTGAAAAAAAATTGAAAGAACTATATATATATATAAATATATATATATATATATATATATATATATATATATATATATATATATATATATATATATATATATATATATATAATGAAGGCAACTTTTCTAAGCAAATAAAACTTTATCAATTCGTCTAATCAATGTGATCAGTTGACCAAGTACCAGTGAATGACATAACAGTGTATAATATTCAATGATGCTTTCGTCTAACAATAGGCTGATATAACAATGATGATAATATATTTATATACACACACAAATACATTTATTTCTATTAATAATTTATAGAAAAATAAATTTTCTTACTTTATCAGTTTAAATGACATTCAAATCTATTCACTATGCTTTCCTTTTCTTAGTTGGATTTATATAAATCACAAACTGTAAGTTTATCATTATTACATTTTTTTAAAAAAATATATATAATTATTATTTATAAACTTTGAGAGTCACTGAGCTAATGTTAACGTACACAAAGTAATTGAAATAATGCGAAGTCTATAGAAACGCATACTACATTATCATTTGCTCTGTTGTGCAATCGCAGCTGATTTCTTTGGGGGAGTGTCTGTAGTGACAGACGATAGTACCGGGGCAGATTTCAATTAGGAAAACCGCTTAATACTTTTATCGAATAAAAATGATGGTAAGCCTCTTTATAACTATTAAACAATAGATTCAAACGTGAAATATAAAAAACCAATATTATTTAAAATGTGCACGTGACAATTATTTAAAACACCTGTTTATTTAGCAGGACGGCAGTAATGCAAATTCGCCGACAAATACTATAAATGAAAATAGTTCGTTAGCAGAAAATAGCCTTATTGTCGATATATCGGACGCGTTGAGTGAAAAGGACAAAGTGAAATTTACCGTTCATACAAGAACGAATATCAAAGATTTCCAAAAACCAGAATTTTTCGTCGTTCGTCAGCATGAAGAATTCGTTTGGTTGCATGACAGATTCGAAGAAAACCCACTATATGCTGGTTACATTGTAAGAACATACATTTATTAAAAAACTTTGGGAAAAAAATAAAAATTATCTCAATAGGTATCACACAAATGTTAAATGTCAATTATTGTTTGTATGTTGACCCTTGTTTTTTTTTTTTTTTTAATATAAATTTAAAATAACATCACACTTAAATATTAACATTAAAAAAAAACTACAATAAGATTTTAATTTAATAAAAAATTAAATATTTCAAAACAGTTTTAAAAAAGAATAAGATATTTATACAAAATCTTATCGATGTGTACTAATAAACAAACAATACAAAATTAAGATCTTGTCAAAAATCTATATTTCAGATACCCCCTGCTCCGCCAAGGCCAGATTTCGATGCATCTCGTGAAAAATTACAACGTTTAGGAGAAGGTGAAGGAACTATGACTAAAGAAGAATTCACAAAAATGAAACAAGAACTAGAAGCGTACGTTATATTTGTTTATTAATAAAAATCATCTTTAAAAAGTACGCGTGTTTATTTTAGTGAATACTTAGCTACATTCAAGAAAACCGTAGCGATGCACGAAGTGTTTTTGACACGTCTAGCGAGCCATTCTGTGTTTCGGAACGATCAACATTTGCGCGTGTTTCTCGAATTCGATCAGGATCTCTGTGCAAGACCGAGAGGAAAGTTTCAAATGCTCGGAGAATTAGTAAAGTCGTTAGGAAATACTACAGATCAGTACTATCTCGGTGCTACTGTTAGGGATGTAAATGACTTTTTTGAGCAAGAAATGAATAGTTTAAGTGAATATCATAGTAATTTGAAAGAAGGTGTAGTTCGGGCAGATCGCATGACACAAAAGCATAAGGGTAAAGTATTATTTTAATAAATCAGTATTATACTTGTTGTAATTCAATAGAACGTCATTAAATTCATAATAAACTTAATTAGTATATATTTCTTAAAAAAAATGTGTATTTACAGAGGTAGCTGATACATACATTCAAATTTCATCAGGACTTGTACAATTAGCAACCATGGATGGAACTTTAGATAAATTTTTAACTAAAGTATCAGAAACATTTGAAAAAGCTAGAGTAAGATTTTTTGTATTGAATATTTTTTTATAGTTTTATGCCTAGCTGTATTTATATATATACGTGTGTGTGTGTGTGCATTGAATTAAATTTATTAATTTTTTTGTTGATAAAAAAACAGTATATAGGTCACGTCATATTAGGTTCATAAATGTGTATAATTCTTTCAATGAAATGATGTTTTCAAAAAAAGTAATATTTGAAAAAAGTTCAATAAAAAACATATTTTACCTATATATTTGTTTTGTGTGTGTTTACATATATGTATAGTTTATATAAAAATAATTTAAAAAATAATTATGTCTTAATACAGAAAGTTGAAAGTAGAGTTGCAAGTGATGAAGATTTAAAACTTTCCGATACGTTACGTTATTATCAACGTGATAGCAACGCAGCCAGAGCTTTATTAGTAAGACGCTTAAAACGTCTGGCAGCTTATGAAGAAGCAAACAGAAATTTAGAAAGAGCACGTGCTAAAAACAAGGATGTACATGCTGTAAGTAAAAGTGTTACATTTATTTTTAAACATTGTATTTAATCACATTGATTATTTTATGCTTATCATAAGGCTATGGAAATTCAAGAGGTAAAATTATAATTATAATTGTAGTTTTAAGAATGAAGATTAATCTGTTTGTTAATTTTAAAGGCTGAAAAAGCACAAACTGCCGAATGTGAAAAGTTTGAAGAAATTTCAAATCAAGCAAAAGAAGAGTTACAAGACTTTCGTGCAAGAAGAGTGAATGCTTTTAAGAAAAGGTACGTCTACAAGAGACAATATCATAATTAAAAATAATACTTTTAATCTATAAACTTAAATTTTTATACTGAAATATTATTGTATTTTTTAGTCTTATTGAATTAGCAGAACTGGAATCAAAACATGCTCGCACACAACATGAACTTTTACGGAAAGCGGTTGCATCTTTAAAAGAACTTCATTAAAATACTATATTCCAATGAACTTCAAACCCATTTCATATATTTACAATAATTATATTTCTTTATATATTGATATAAAAATTTATATAAGTATTATATATGTGTTTGTATATATTTATATATACATATGCATGTATATAAGTATTGTATCCATTGTATAATGTACAATTTATACTTCAAAATGTTATAAAAGTTCTCTAAAAATAAAAATAAAATTGTTTTATTACTTACATGCCTGTTGTACTTTTTTTGAGATATTATATGGGTCACTACTGATGTTTTTCACTGTGGTTAATTTTTACACTTGCACTTATTTACTACTTAATTTGATACTGAATTTTAAAGGTTTTGTTATAAAAAAAATATTATAAAGATATAAAATAATAATAAAATACATAAACGGTGGTTTAACAACAAACACTTAAATGGTATTAATATTCAAAAATGTTTTTAACCTTATCTAATTTCTATGTAAACATATCTACTAACTTAAATTTACACATGTATAATTAAAAATAGTTACAATCATTTTACAATAATTATTTTCACTTATTTACAACTTTGATTTGAGAAATATAACAAACTGGATAATAAACTATAATAATAAAGATTATAGATTAGTTTACCACTTGTGCCAGTTACTTAATATCAACAAATAATCTTTCTTTAATTATATATTACATTATGTAATTAAAAGTTCATTATAATTATAAAATTCATTCATAATTCAAATATTCTATAATTAATTAATTAATTTTAAAAATAAATTAAACATTCTTACTTAATCTACACATATTTTACACAAGTATGAATATTACAAATAATGTAAGCTAGTTTCTTAAAATTTCTAATTCTTCGGGTGTTACATGAATACGTAACTGTTTTTCAATTAATAAGTCTTGTATTTGTGGTAATTCAGCTGGTATATAAATGGCAGCATCAATGTACAATGCCTAAAAAAAAAATGCGTTTAGCATTTACATATATATAGGGTCATCCAAATGTAATGTCTAGATTTGTTTTATTAAAAAAAAAACGTGTATTGGGAAACATGTGTATAATTTATTTTGTTTCTTTTAATAAAGCACAAATCTAGGTGTCACATTTGAATGACTCTAAACATATAAATTGTTTTTCAAAAATTTTACTTACTTTTAACCAAGGACATTCCTCACACGCTACATAATAGGTATTACGACACATTTCAGGAGTACTTTGCTGGTATAAAAACTGTAAATACAATCGCCAAACTAATCCGCACCTTTTGCTGACACGAGTTGTTTGTGTCAGCTTCCGGAAAAGAGACATCATTCGGTTTTTGGAACTAACATCTTCTAAGACTGGCCCTCCTATAAAATAATTTATTAATATGTTTCACCTATGTATGTTCATAACTATTTGTAATATGATGAATTTTATTTGTTAAGAATATATATATATATATACAAAAACAGTTCAAATTGAATAAAGTATAATTTTGAAAATTACAAGTTTTTCTTTATAAAAATCAATATTAAAAGTGAATAATAATAAGGCATACCTTGCTCTTTAGCACTATTTTCTAAAGCTATTTCAGTTTTTGACATTCTTTGTTTTGCTAATAAAATAAGAAACAACGCTGGTAAAGCATGATTTGAATCTAATAGTAAATCATGTAATTTCCAACGAGGTCTCGTAATACAATCTGCAATATTCTAAAAAAAAGATAAACATTTTTGAATCATGTAAATATAGTGTAAATATAAAAATCATACCTCGAGTTGAGCTACTGTTGCTAGGAAATATAAATTATTTGGAAATTCTTTTAATGCACGTTCAAGTACTTGATGTAGTATGTTATAATTACCTGAACCCTTTTTTTCACAACAATGTCTATGAAGTACACTGACATACCATTCAAATAAAATTTCTGAGGTAAACAAATCATTAATGTGGTTATTTAAAATCTCTTCAATAAAAGTGCTTGCTTCCCAAATTGATTTTGTTAAATATAACATCCATCCGTGACAAACAACCCAATCAATAAAAAAATTAGGTAAGAAATGTTCTGTCACATTTAATGTAGTTTTATTCTCAGCACACATATTTGCTGTTATAAACTGAAATTTCATTAATGCTTCGTTTATTTTATCGTCTGATGCTTTTAAATCACTTAGAACACATGATCCACCTAATGTTAAAAAAATAAGTATATTGATTGCTTTAACATAATTGTCACTACTATTTTTAATTAAAATTTCAACAAGAGTTCTATAAAGGGAGCAATGGGCCGCTCGCACAGGTAAACTAATAATATTGTTTACAGGAATACTTTGATCAACTAGAGACATAGCTTTTATAAGAATACTACTAGCGCTTTCTAGCCGATTCAATTCAAATTCAATGAGAGCATATTCTCGATAGAAAATTACATTGTTTCTATTGATATCTAATTTCAAAAATTCTTTTATTGATGATTTTAATTTTTTTTTATAATCTACTGGTAATGTTAGAACTTGTTTTTTATCGAGAATTATAAGTAATCTTTCAAAATAAAACCACCACACGTATAATGCTAGTCTATCATCGTTTTTTAATGAATTTGCACAATTCTTAAACACTTTAATAATAAAATTTAAATACTCTTCTTGTCCTGGATGAGATTTTAGATATTGAGGGCCGACGGCAAAATTGCAAATGCTTTTTAATACACTACTGCTCGAATCACTTACAGTAGAAATCGGAAAACAAGTCGGTAACAACATTTCTACAATGTCCAAACCCCACGGCACGTAATCTAAACCGAGTCTATTCATTGTCGTATGTCTACAAGGCAATAATGGTACTTTCAACAATGTCATTGTTATCGCAACTAAACGAAATGTATTTTCAGAAGCTGTAATAGGATGAATAAGTTCTGAAACATCGTCGATAAATACAAGTCTCTGAGGATCTTCACATTCTTCTTCTTTTTCTTCCTCAGTATAAGGAAGCCAATGGCACGCTTCTCTTAATTTTTCAATACGTAACCATAACTCGTGTGAAGGTAATTGTGAAGCAAGTACGGTTTCTTCTAATTCTACCAATTGTTTATCATTTAATGAAGATCTGATATTGAAAACTTGTTTATCTTCAGGTGAAAAATTTAATTCTAAATATAATTTCAGTAAAGTCCATAATTGTTCCCATAAACCAGCTTGACGAAGAAATAATCCACACTGATACAACATATTTAAAATTTTGCCTTCCATAAGATTTTTATTCATGGTACAACTACGTCGGAATTGATGTAATCTAAACAAACATTTATTATACATTTCAATGACGGCAGGAGTATTACAATGAGCCATGGAACACTGAACCGTTTCAATATATCCTTGCCATAAGATGATATTACCGGGATCTTTATCGACCAATTTACAAAGTATTTCCGACAATTCATCGGCAGGATAAACACTTTCTGCTATTCTCAAACGTTCTCTTAATAATTCTTCACAATCAGGATTATGGGATAACGCTTTATCTAAAATGGCGAGTTTTCGTTCAGCTGTTACTCTAATACCTTTTGCGAGGCTACCTCGCCGATAAGATTTTTCAAATTGCCATACGACATCTTGAAAATTGACATAATTTAACCACATAGACACGTTATTCGGACATTCTGCTAGACCACGATTATAAAATGCAGTCGTCTGTGTTAAATCTTCTTCAAGTTTGCTTCCGGCCCACTCACTTTCCACGGTATCTTGTATATTTCGTATATTGTCTACTTTCTGTGATAAATCAGATTTTTTAAGTAAATCTTCATTTTGAAACAATTTTCCAGAAAAGTAACGGCGAGTTTTAGTTTTCTTCTTTAGTTTAATGAACTGAACTTTACCTAATGTATGTTTTAATCTAGAAAATCGTGGAGTATCCGCTCTTTTTATATACGATACTGTAAGTAACGACTTATCGGCTTTAGTTTCAACAGAATAATCATTGTCTATAATATTTTCAAGTTTTTTGTTCGAATGGCATATTTTTACTTTTTTCTTTGTTTTTACCTTTTTTTTAGGTACACTATTACAAGAATTAGATGTGCTCGGATCTTGAAAATTACTATGAGAATTAGATGTATTAGTATCTTGACACTTAGTTGTTAAATTTTCAGGATTTACTGAACTATTCTGAAAACTAGAATTATTCAACCATTTCAATTCAGTATTTTCAGGTGATGGATCATTTTTTGAAATATTCGACGAATACGCAGGAAATAATGACATTGTTCCAAAAAATTATCCTCCCTGACCTTCAGTCATTAAAATCGTACTGACAGAAGTTTTGACATTTTTAACCACAATTTTGTGAAATAACATTATTATTTTAGATAAATACATATTTTGTTATTTTCAAGAAATTCAATACTCTAAATTTATGTTTAAATAAACTGAAATAATATTTTTTGAAAAATATGAGTAAAATAATTTTGATACACATATTTTTCCAATTTATTTAAATATTAGATTGTTTATATTACTGTTAATAATATAATAAATAAAAGTATGTTAGGTTTTAATGATATGAATGTTTCTAAAAATATTAATATAATATTTGGAAGATAGTTGAATAACATTTGTTATCAATATAATTAATTTTTATATTACTATAATAATTAAAGTAAATCAACAATGTCTTATAAAAATGATTATTGAATCAAATATAATATATATATATATACAATTAATATGTTTTCAGATATTAAGACAATAAATTAAATTATAAAGATTTATTGCAACTAAAGTTGTCAATTAATAATTCAAGAATAAACATCATGAATAATATTTAAATTTTATTAAAAGGAAAAACTGCCCATAAACAAAAATGTCCGGACATGTTTTAATCGGTCAGTAAAAAATTAATTTATGTAGTTTTGCTACTACCGGCTATGTTTTTATTTAGGAGGTGGAACTGGTTTCATCGGTCGAGCATTGACAAACTATTTAAGAGGTAATGGTTATGGCGTGACTGTGATATCTCGAATGCCAGGTCCTATGCGACTATCGTGGCATGATTTACTTCAAAACGGTATTCCTAAAGATACGACTGCTGTTATCAATCTTGCTGGTCAAAATGTACTAGATATGAAACAAAGATGGACCGAAGGCTTTAAACAAAATGTTTGGAATTCTCGTATTAACACGACTAAGCAATTGAATGAGGCTATTATGAAATCATCCCAGAAACCGGAAATTTTTATAGTCATTTCTGGAGTCAGTATATATGAACCTGAAACCTCTAAAGAATACGATGAAAATTCAGTCACGAAAGGATATGATTTTATATCAAGATTGGCAGAAGGTATAGAGAAAGTCGCAACTCTGCCACATCCTGCCTGTAGACAGGTTTTATTTAAATTTTTTTATGCAATAACGTTAATATAATTGTATATTAATTGATATTTCTAGGTGATTATTCGTAGTGGTGTTGTGCTAGGAAGAGAAGGAGGAATGATTAAAGAATTGTTTTTACCATTTTATCTTGGCCTCGGAGGACCTGTTGGTTCAGGAAAACAATATTTACCTTGGATTCACATAACAGATTTAGTGAGGTGATTTCATTTTTATAAATTACATTTTTAATTGAAAAGCAATATAAATTTAGTTCTTACTTATTGTCAAAATGCAGATTAATTTTGATTTTTCATTTTCAGGCTGTTTGCTTTTTCAATAGAAAACAAGAACATACAAGGAATTTTAAATGGCGTCGCTCCGCAAATTATTACCAATAAGCAGTTCTCAGATGTATTTTGAAAATACTGGTTTATTTATATTACAAATAGGAATAAATTTATTTTTTTTTAGAATTTTGCTCGAGCACTGTGGCGACCAGCATTAATACCAGTACCAGAAATGGTGTTCAATATTATCTTTTCAGAAGAACGTGCTAAAATGATCACAAAAGGTCAACGCGTAGTGCCAAAAAGAGTTCAAGAATATGGTTTTGAATATCTCTATCCAGATATACAATCCGCTTGTAAAGAATTCGCTAGATTACGAATGAAAGCATAATAATATAATACTCATACATATTATTTCTTCCAGTTTGTGTATATTAGCGAAATGTAAAATTGTTGATATTTATTTGAATTTTGTTATAAAAATGTAATAAAACGTTTTGCTTTTCACTGTTTATTTTATAAAAATCATACATGCACCATTATCATATAAGTCCAAGTATTTAATGCTATTAAATTATAAAAAAATTAAAAAAAATATTTTTTACGTGAAACTCAAAATTTATATAACGTACACACATATAGATAAATAGATGAGAGAAAGAGAGAGAGGCTTGAAAAATACATATGTAATAATAATTTTATAAAACATATGTAATTAAAATGATATGACAAACATACTTCGTTATGGGAGGTAATGTAATAAAATATAATGTTAAATTTTAAAAACTGAAACTTTATTTTCTGTTAAAACAAAAAGTGAATCATTCAATGCATGTATTCCTAAGACTTCTCCATCCGTTAAATTAATAACTTGTTGTTGAGCAAATGTATTGATATTTTGTCTACTGTTACGATTTCGTAAATTACATCCTTCAGTTACTGTCTGTCGTTGCCGATATACAAATAAATGTCTGTTAGATTCACAAATCACTGAATAAGATAAATCTGGACAGCAAGTTTCAAATTTTTTTTGTTCTTTTGAAGCCTATAAATACAATTATATTACTATATATGCAATCGCATATGATTTAAGCTTGTGTTGTTTAGAAATGATAATTTTTAATTTAAAATATTTTACAGTATATTTTTATAAAATTCCTAAAATAATTAAAACAAAAATTACCTGTATATATCCAAAAGCTGATAAAGTTCCAATATGATGTATTTTCCAAGTATCATGAGAAATACCTTCAGGCTGCCATAAACATCCATCAACATCATGCCTGAGAGCTAGAATTGGATGTTCATCAGGTTTAATGCGTAATGTAAACAATACCTGATGTGTTTCTAATCCGGCACAATGTGTTGATTTTTGTACTATCTTACAAAATCTTTCTAATGTTGCAGATTTATCTGGAGCCATATCACATTCTTCCAGCTGTTGACTATTAAACGATGGTGCTACAGGTTCTGGTTCACCCTATATATGCAAACAAATACATATTCATATATTTACTTATCAGTGTGTGTAATATATATATATATATATATATATATATATATATATACACACACACACACACACACACACATTTCTGTACTTAAAATAGTTTATAAATATATTGTTAGACTTACTTCTAATTCTTTATTAAAATCATTTGGTGTTTCATTTTCAAGTGCATCATTTGTAACTATTAGAAAAGGCCAAATAGTTTTATTAGATTTTATAAGCATTACACATAACTTATCTTCAATATCTACATTCCATGTAGTAATATTTGGATTGATAGTACTCCATAATTTTAAAGAAATAATGACTTTTTCTTGATAATATATATGCAAATCTGTCACAGTAGAATCAACTCGGAAAGAATTTTTATCTTGATTTTTACTAATCTCTACAGTTATAGTTATATCATTTTCTGTTTGCTGCCAATTATAATTGTTAAACTGACATTCTTCATTCAATTCACATTCAGTAATGTTTTCATTGACAAAACTTAATTTATTGTCACTTCCAACATATATAGCTTTTGAACCTTTTTCTAAGGCACAATAATGTATTTCTCCTTTTCCATGTAATGTCTTTGTTTCAAAAATTTCCCATATTCCATCCATACTTTCATTCAATGTTAGCCACTTTAAATTTGTAAAATGACTTTTTGAAGTTTCATTTCTATCCACATACATCAAAACACAATTGATAGAATTAAGACCATCAGTTAATATTTCATTTCGAACATCAGAAAGTATGAAATTTGTATTTTCTCCCAAAACACATTCGTGAAATAATACACTCCATGCATCATTTACATGTCTATCTCCTGTATTAATTATATATAAAGTTTCAATACCATCGACGACTACAGCTAATGTTTCCGTTACAAACATTACTGTTACATTATAACGTGTCTTGCAATCTCCATTATACTGAGGTATATCCCAAACTTTAGTTATTTTAATTTCATTTGTGTAAATGTCTGCAGAACATTTTTGAATGCTCCAATTTTTATCAACAAAATATATACTTTTATCATTGTTCCAATAATCAAAAATGATATGATTATGAAAAGCGAATAACTTTGCATGAAGTAATGAATACTGATCATCACTCGGTGATACCTTATAAACAGAAACTGATAATTCCTTAAAAAAAACTGGAATCGTTTCCAGAGACAATTTATAACAATTAAATTTAGTGTCTATAAGTTCTGGGTCAGGTCGTAATTCAATGTATTTTGCCATTTTTAAAATTAAGCACTGTTTTAAATTATATAATACTATTTAAAGAGTTAAAATACTTATTTATAATAATTAACCGACATCAACATTAATCTATTATGTTCCAACTTTAAAAAACATATATACACAATCTTGGTTGACACTTTTCATGGAAAAGTTGGGTTATAATTTTTATACATATACATTTAATAGAAATTCAGAAATATCGAATTAATTTCATCTTTAAAATTTAATTATAAATATTGTTTAAAATAATGTTCTATGTGTACCTTTCTTTTTACATATATGCATACATACGTATGCACAATTGAAAAAGAAAAGTTTATTTTGCCCCTGTAGTGACTGTATTTTTTTACTAATTTTTATTAAATTGATATTTATTTAACACAATGTCATTTATAATATTTTTAATAAATGTTTAATTTAAAATTGAATAGAGTTGCAATAAAAAGCCTTATGTTGTTATTTAGGTTAAATAATACTATGATTCTGTTTTTCATTCAGTGTTATATTTTAGGGAGATAAATGCCTATTAAGCAGATACATGTCATATATTCTTAAAAGTAAAAAATAAATTTGTTATATTTTTTATTTCTGTATATTAATGTATATATAATATATATATATATATATATATATATATATATATATATATATAATATATATATATATATATATATATATAAGCACATGTATATAATAGTTATTTTCTTAAATTTTATTATTAGAGCATACATTTTTAATACATAATGTAATTTTAAAACATTATCCTACATTAATTAATGAATGAAGTCTTTATTTATCTCAATTATCATATAATACAATTGTTATAACTCACAACTATCAAAATAAAGACAGCTATAAAAATAAGTCTTATATTTTATTTACATATACCATAAACTACACAAATAGATAACTGAGCACATTTTATATATATATATATATATATATATATATATATATAGATAGATATATATATATATATATATATATATATATATACATACATATATTATAATAAATGATATTAAGGTATTATAGTTCAAAATTTTGTGTGGTTTATTATTAAATTTAAAATTTTTGATGAAAATTAGTATTTTATCTTGATAATCTATATGAAATGAATTGCTTTGAAATTGTTTATTAAAAAAAATAAATGAATTTTTTAAATTTAGAAAAATTAAAGCTTAATAATATTTTAATAATACTACTTTAAATTTCAGTTACTTCTATATCAAATTACATACTGTTATTTAACAGAACTCCATATATACTAAAACTGCAATTGCCAAAATAATGTACATAGTATTCTGTTTATGAAAAACATTTCTTTTTAATGTGATTATATTTATTATTTTAATAGAAAAAAACATTTTATATGAACTGCATTTTTATCTTTATAAATTTAATTTGAATTTTGGTAGATTAAGAGAAAATATTAATATAAACAAAAAAAACCTATCGATTTTTAATTAGTATCACAATAAATATAGCTTGAAACCTGTTCATTTAATTGGAGTAAAAAAATAGAAATAAACCAGTACATTTCAAAAATAGTTCTATTAGCCTTTTTAAAATCTTTTTTGGTAAATTTAATTACAAAAATTCTTTGATAAGAAAACAATATAAAAAGCTTAACACTAAAGAAACCTATTGATTTTGTTATTAAAAACCAATTCGATTTCATCATTTAAGTTTCATAAAAGTGCAGAAGAAAATTGTTGAAAAAGACACTTGATCAAAAAAATATACATCTAAATATATTTAGTGGAAATATATTGTAATGAAGGAATAAAATTATTAAAAAGAACAAGAGTATAGTTTAAAAATATCTGTTTTATTATTACATTCACATGTTTGTACAGGAGTCATAGTTAATAATTAAATTATGAAAACTATATGTAACGATAAAGAAAACAAATATTACATTCCAAGTCATCACACTTCATATAACTAATAATTTTAAGTTCATAAGTGTTTTTTCTCCAATTTTCATTCTAACGTATAATGCGTGTAGTAATAATTTATGATTTAAATGGTATACAAACCACAATTTTTCTTCTACATGCATAGTGGGACAATATTTTTCTTTAGATATGAGATACTTTGTTATATATATTTTTCATATAAATAATTATATATACGACAGTTTCTTCTCTTCAATAATTACTTTCTTTTTTTAGTTATTACATACATATATATGTATGTATGTATACGTGTAGATATATACACTCACATATACACGTTTTTATGGTTAAACAGAGAATATACACCTACACATCATAAAATATACAAAACATAAGTAAACACCAATAATCTCTTCATTAAATACATTTTTTTACCGTAAAAAACAAAATTATTTGTTTTAATCTTGATATTAAATCCTTCGTTTATTAATTTTAAAATTATAGTACTTAAGTAGTTTAATGTTTTATGATAAAATTAATAAATTATGTTTGTGTAATTTTATAACACAATTTCAGTATTTTTATAATACAAATATTTTAAAGTATTAATAAACTATAAATATTTGAAGTACCAAAAAAATACATGTAGAATCAATTTTAATAAATCAGTTTTTTTTAACTGAAGCTATCATTTAATATTTAAAGATAAAAATTCAATATTAAAATAATATTTCAATAATTACTGTTTTCTAAAATATACAGAATTTAAATAAAATAATGAAATAAATACAGGTACTTCACAAGAATCATTAGAAGTAGTATTTTGTCAAATAATCAAGTATTATATTATACTAATTTATAGGTGTGGATTCTATTCCATGAATATTAAAATATTTTAGGTATCAAAAAAATATCAACAATCAAAATCTTATTTCTTTTTAACATATGAAATAAAAAAGATTAATATATGTTTATGAACTTAAAACATCCAAATAAATCTACATACTTCTATATCAGTCCACATTTCATCATTAAAACGTACACAAGGTTGTTTTAGAAATTCTTAAACAGGTTTCAATGCTAGGTTACCATTGGTATTTTTGAAAATAAACGTACATAAAGAGTACTTTCAATGTTGTCCGCTCTCCAGCAAATTTGTATTACGTTACACATTAAAAAGTGAAATAATTAAATCCCTAATTATATGTATATATAATATATATATATATATATATATATATATATATATATATATATATATATATATATATATATATTTATACATAATTCTTTCCAAATATGGGACGATTTACCGTTGCGCCGCCGATTGTTGAGGTTGGACGGACTGCTGATGTTGTGAAACTACAGGTGAAAGAACTCCACTTCCATTAACAGGCGAAGAGGACATACCTGAACCAGCAGACATGCGAGAGAACGCTAGGAGCGTATCAGGGAAATTTGGTGGGGTTGCCGGAGTGTTGCACGGTGTCATTACCTATAATCAATTGATCAAGATCAAACAGATTCAATAATTATTTGGAAATTTTTTGTCCGTTTACAAATTAAAACTTACTTGACCAAAATGTGCTGCAGAACCACACGAAGGAATTGCAGCTTCTTGAAAAAATATACTCAATGCAGTCTGGAATAAATTTATCAGTGTTACTATGGTTTCTGATTTGAGTATTTTAATTACATTACGAAAATATTATTAAAGTTTTTATTTTTAATATAAAATATAATTCTTATTAAAAAGTTTTTATTTATATATATATTTATATATATCATGAAGACATTTTATATAACTTTTTATTTTTGAAATGTCAAATGTAACTGGTTTAAATTATTTATAAACCAGATGATTTTTAATCATTAATTTTTGTTATCAATTTTTAATCATTTTCTTTATAAAAAATATTATTATACAATTAATATAATTATTCTGGTCATTGTTTGTGATCATGTTAAATTATTTTTTAGAGGAAAGACCTTTGATCCATAACTTAATTTCTTTTTTTTTCATTCTTAAAATATCTGTTTATGCAATGGGAATGAATATATATTGTAAATGCCACATATATATATATATATATATATATATATATATATATATATATATATATATATATATATATAAATGCATGCATGTGCAGATATTTGTAAATAAAACAATTTATAACTATATAGATTGCAGTGAATGTTGGTATTTACAATGTGTTTTGGATGAGTCAACGATTAGTTATGTTTGTATAAAGCGCATAAGTAAATTTTACATATCAGGAAATCAAAAGGACATAAATAACACATTCGAAACGAAACCATGTGCGGGGAACAGGGGACGGTACCGGTAGCCATTTTTCTCGTCGGTCATTGTTTGTTTACATATTCGAAGCCACATAATTACCTCAAATTGCCAATGTGCAGCTTGCAACAGCTGTTTTGCTTGCTCTCGGGCGCATCCTGCAGCCAAAACGAACTGATTGATCATTACTTGCTCCCGGAGAGCCGTATCCATGTTTATTCGATCGACACTGACGATTATTCAACGTTACAAAGGAAAAACCTAAACATACACACACATACACATATAGACAGACAGATACACACTCGTAGAATGAACACTGTAGACACAAACAATCTCTATACACAAATCGGAACAAGTATTGAGTTGTTTTGAAAACTACTCGACACACTAGCTGCTAAATCTGTATGTGTATATGCGCGAGCGTGTTTATACTGTTTGTATATGTGTACACATTTCTCTTCCGCTCAGTCCCCTCGATTGCGTTAAATTAATATGAATGACGTCAGCTCTCTTGTTTTCTGTTTTGTCTGTATTTATAACTTCATAATAAGGATTATGTGTTTATGACAAATACGTGATGTATGCCAAAAGAGACAAATACATCTTACATACGTGACGTGTGTTTATTTATTTATATACATACATGTGTGTGTGTATGTATATATGTATGTGTGTGTATATATATATATATATATATATATATATATATATATATATATATATATATATATATATATATATATATATATATATATATATATATATATATATATGCACATATACACATACAAATACTCAATAAACACAGACGATTCATCATATGTAATATTTATGTGATTAATAATTTGTAACTGCGTTTGACACATTTTAATTGTGTAAAGATTTCAGACGAATGTTTCTTTAAAAATCGAAAAAATCTTTTCAAAATATGCAGGGTAAAATGATTTAACAAACGCGTTTTTTCAAAAAAATATTTCAATACATTTTCAATATATTCAAAAGATAATAGAAACAAATTAATGATTAATGGGTCGATTGATAGATATTTCCGTTCATATCTTTATATTTATATTTTTCAAGTTTACACATGAGGTATACGCATTTGCGCAAGTTTACAATAATTATACAACTGTTTACCATCATTGACTGCTGAGGTAACTGTTCTTATCAATGGAAGAGGTCATTGATACTTGAAAATTGTTCGTTTAAGAACGATTGTTTCAACGAGTTCATTTGAGTTTATTTCTGATGTTTTTTTTTTTTATTTTAAAAAAGAACAGCGAAATATTACATTTTAATTTAATTTATGGGAAACGCAAGAAAATGCAATTTCGTATATGTTTATGATAAACAATTTACGAATAGATACACTCGCTCGACTGAGTACGCCTATCAATACCAATATATTCTCAATAAAAGAAACTTATTAATATAAATTTGACAACAAACATATTTTTTATCAATTCTATAAACTACTAATTTTTTATACATGACAATTCGAAACATTTTAAATTTATAACAAACTAAAAAATAAAAAACACAAAAATTCATACAAATTGAGCAGAAAAACTCTGCGTACACATTTTATTAAACAGTGATCATCATTTTTTTGCAATATTTGCACTTATTGTTGTTTTGAAATTATCAGTTTTATGTTCCAGTTCATATGTTGCAATTGAAACATTAAAATATTATTTTTAGTAACTAAAAGTAAAGTTTTTTGCAAACAATAAATAAGATGGAATTCTAAAAAAAGGAAATTTCTGTTAGTGAGTGTAAAATTATTTTAAAGTTATGAGAAAAAGGAAAAAGTTTTCGTGAAATAGGAAAGGGTGTTGGAAGACAACATTCTTTCATTCAAAAGGTAGTAATTAATTTTAAATCCACTTTAAAACTGCTTTCTGGCCGACCTTCGAAGTTAACGTTCAGATAAAGGCGTAATATTGTAGCTTTGGCGAAAGAAAATCCCCGAATAACTGCATCCTAAATTGCAAAATATTAAAGTACTATTTAAAAAACAAATCTGTGCTGATATTGTGCGAAAAATAATAAAAAAGGGTGGGTATCATGAACGTAAGAAATCATTTATTTCACCTATCAATAGATAAAAACGGATTGCATATGCAAATGAACACATCAATAGACTAATCCAGTTTTGGGAAAAACATGATTTTCTCGGCCGAGAGCAAAAATTGCATTTTTGGAATAAAAAAACTTAAAATTGTATGTACATCATTGAATAGAAAAAATCTTGTTCTTATTGTGAAACTCGATGGTGGTAGAGTAATGGTATAGGGGTAACAAGTAAGGGCATGGGAAAATGGAGTTTATTGAATCCACGATGGATAAATATACTTACTTAAATATTTTAAAACGAAATATAAAGCAATGTGCTGAAAAATTAAGTCTTGGTCCCGATTATAATTTTGTACATGACAATGATCCGACACACACGGCAAAAGTTAAGCTATAGATATTATATAACGTTCCAAAACAGTTACTTGCACCTCTCCAATCTCTAAACCTAAATCCTATACAGCATATTTGGAATTTTCTTTAAAGTAGAATTCGCCAACATGACATAACTTCAAAGGAAATGTTGAAAAAAGTTATAGAAAGAGTGGAATATGATTAGTGCTAAAGAAACCACAAAAAGTGGACCATTCCATGCAAAAACGATTATAGGAGGTTCCTAAAAAAGAGGCTATCCAACCAGTTATTAATTCACTTGAAAAGTTTATTTTACTTTATATTATTTTCGATTTTCATTTTCTGCACGCAGACTTTTTCTACTTAATTTGTATGTTTTATTTTTTAATTTATTTGTTATAAATTTAAAATGTTTTGAATTGTTATATATAAAAAATTAGTAGTTTATAGAATTGATAAAAAATGTTTGTTACCAAATTTACATTAATAAGTTTGTTTTATTGAGAAATGTATCGGTATTGATAGGTGTACTCAGACTTTTTTAAGCGAGTGTGTTTTAATGTAGTTTGATATTTGTCATTCACTAACGTTTAGTTAAAACGAATTGTCAATGACGATACGTCAGAATTCAGTTAATTTCAACAACGAAGTTGTCGAAAGACAATTATCCAAAATATGAATTTTCACCCAACACCACAATGTTAGAGTGTTCAATAATCACTTATTGTTCACTTTGTTTTTTTACAACAATAATGGACTAATGCGCATTTCAATGGTGATGTTATCATCTTCAGTCTTTTTATTATAAAATTTAGACTAATCGTTTAAATCTATTTATATATTAAAAAAAAAATTAGATACTGGAGAGTCAAAGTAAATACTGAACACTTTACAACATATTGCAATGTTTGGGGTGAAAATTAATGTGTTAAAGTGAATTTGTCAAGAGTTTCAAAACAAACTGTAGTTAGATAATTTCAAAAATATTTTCGTTATTATTTATACTAATCATTACAAAAATTTTAAAAAAAAACGATGCAGAAAGTCACATTATTGTATTTTAACATTAATACAAATTAAAATGATTAAGAGGAAAATCATTATTTCATATTCGCCGATTTATATATATATATATATATATAAATCATATATATATATATATATATATATATATATATATATATATATATATATATATATATATATATATATATATATATATATATATATATATATATATATATATATATATATATATATATATATATAGCTGCTTATAGCAGCCCATTGTTGGACAAGTTTTATTGAATTTATCATTTACTTGTATTTGGTAATCACCATTTAATTATAACAAATTTTTCTTTCTGAAAAAATATTTATATAGTTAAAATTAATTAGTACTATTATATTCAACGAGTTAGCAAATAAAGTATATACAGCTTGTTTTTATGAAATCAATGTGTATCTGAAAAAAAACCCTGATTTTTTATTAATACATAATTTGAAAGTAAAAGTTTATGTATATGTAATTTTAATTTTGCATTGCAAATATTTTTTATAAGTAATACTGGTACTTATTTTACAACAAAATTAAATTTTGATTTAATGTATTTGATATATACTGTTTTTAAATTAAAACAGCATGAATGAATTATACTCACTATGATATTTTAGTGTTTAGTAATCACTTCTTATTTAGCTATGCCCCCTCAACAGAGCATTTTATTACAAAATTTAGTTTTTATATTGTAATGGTCTAATAATGGCATGGTCTTTGAAATGAAAATCAGTGAATAAAGTTAATGTCATTATTGAACACTTCTCCAAAATCTTGTGTGGTTGGGGGGTGAATAATTCATTTGTGTTAAAGTATTTGATTAATAACTTCTTTAAATGAATATAAAAAATTATAAATTATTTTAAAAAAACATGTAATTTTCCAAAAAAATGTTTTACTTCTAAGAAAAAATAGGATATTTTTAGCATAGTAAAAAGAAAACAGTAACAGAACAGTTAATCGTATCCTTCTATATTTAAATTACATATTACAACGTATTCGAATAAATTAGAAAAATGCATTACTTCTATAAGAAAAATTTTTTCAGCTACAAATTAATACGCATAACTAATGCTAAAAAAATTAATGCTATACATATTTCTAATGATCATACTGATATCAAGTTATTTTTATACTGTAATATTTAACTGATTTATTTATATAAAGGCTTACAATAATGGAACTATAAATGTGTTGATATTAAAAAATAATCGATAAAAAATCTATCATATTAATTGATTTATAATCTGAGAAACAATAAACCTTTATTATTGTTTCAGTTGACTTTTGAGCGTTTTTTTGCAATTGCATCTTCAACGGCTTTTAGTTGCTTTAGTAATTCTTCCCGCCGAGATGTTTGTTTTTTACCTCCGGTACTTACAGTTCCGGTACCGACTGCAGATGTTTTACTAAGCGCTGCTATTTTAGGAGCAGGAGCTTCAGTAGGTGGAGACTGAGCTGGTCGTTTTTTATTTTCAATCGGGACCCGATCTACGTAGAAATAAAATATGAATATTATCTACACACAAATATATAATTCAATTATAACCTACCTCCTTTAAGAGCATCGATAGCTTTAGCTTTAAGTGCAAATGCTGCCAATTCCATTCTGTTATCAGAAGTACGTTTTGCCGATGTAGCCGAACCTTCATGACTTGAACTGCTGCTCGAGTAACTAGATTCTGAATCGCTGCTGCTCGAACCAGAACTATCTGATCCGCTGCTTGAATGTGAAGACCGGACAGCACGACTTTTTACTCTTGCAGCTAAGGCGGCTGCAACGACAAGTTTTTTCCGATCTGGATCGAGTTGGCGCAGTTCTCTCTTTGTTGTTCGGCCAAACTGATCTGTACTAGGAATCTGTGAAAAAAAATATATATTCATATGCACAGACAAAACTTCAATATACAATTTATCAAATTACTAATTTATAAACAATGTAAAATATTATTACCTTTACTGGAGCAGGTGGATTTTGTGCACTTGTACGCATCATTCCTGGCGACGGTGGTCTTGTTTCTCGATGTGCTTTACGAGGAGATGGCGCCGGAGGATTCATCAGAAGAGCTCGCTCGTGTGCAGCTCTTCGCTCCGATACTATTACGCTCGGCGATATTCGAGGTCTCCTGGTACTTGTTTCGGTTCCGCTTTTACCACTCCGCCGTTCATGCGTCGTATGTCCGCTAATATTACGATGTCTTCCGATACCGTGCGGAGAAGTGACATCGGTGAGCGGCGCATGATGCCTTCTAGTTCCGCCTCTCGGTGAAACGGATCGTGACTGAGATCTTGAATGATGTACAGCACCGGTACGACGATATGACGATCGGCTCGATGCAGAAGAGCTTCTTGAAGAACTATATATGTAGGTTATTTTTATATACTATTTTATTTACTGAACATGAATGATATATGCATTCAATATTCAAATAAATACCTGCTTGATGAATAACTCGAGCCTGAACTATAAGATTGCCGCCGTGCACCAGTTCTCCGACCACCAGGTGATTTAGACCTCATCCAAGGATCAGCCCATTCATCACCTCGGCTTGAACTACCTGGTTCCATTCTCTGTACAATCACCTCACGTTTCGGCCTAGTATGCCTCTGTTATTAACAAATTATTTATGTAATTATTGATAATAAAACAAACAGAAAAATACTTTTACTTTAAAATAAATCACACCTTATTTCCACTGCTAATAGTAACAGTTCTTTCTTCGTATTTGTCATTATAATAATCAGGCATTCTATGTGCCGGAAGTTCACGATATGTTCTCACACGATCCCGAGCAACAGAGTTATCATATTCAGGTTCAATCCTAACTTGCCGAGCTGGTGGCGGTTCTGGTTCGAAATGATGAATCCTCCTATGAGAATTATTAAAAATAAAAATAACAGTTGATGGTAAGTTTTAATCAAATTGAAAATTGAATTAACCTGTAGTATTCATCCTGTGGGTGTCTCTGTGGATGTGGTCCGTAATATGGATCATGCAAGACCGGTGTCGGTTGATGTCTAATGTAATGTTTGACAGGCGGTGGGGATGGTTCTATAAGAATAGGACTCGGTGCTCTTGTGTAGTAACCATTTTCTTTATCAAGTTCATCTTGAGACAATGTGAGATTCATTTTTTTTTCTTCAAAGTCCATATCTTGTTCTTTGCGTTTAATCGCTCGCCTCACCATTTCTTTGGCCGTACGTAGCCCACGTTCCCATGCTGATTCGGCTACAGGAATTTCAGTCGGTCTGATCGGGTGGCCAAACGGTACCGGACGTTCATCTCTATAGTCAGGTCCACCGTAACCAATAGGCGGTCCTGGTACAACTGGTCGAATCATTTCAAACATTGTATAGTTTCCTTTATCAGTGACACCAGGATGTAAAAATCTAAAACCATAAATTAAAGTTTAATACAGGAGAATTTTCAAAAGGAAATGAATTCATACACGTTCTTACCGGCAACTAGCACCCCAAGTACATTGCCCTCTAGAATAAAACCGACATACAGGCCTAGGTTCTGTTTCTTCAGGTCTCGCTTCATCATCATCAGTGACCTCTCCTTCTTCAGGTTCTTCCTCTTTTTTCTTTTCTTTCTCAGTTTCTTCACCTTCTTCTAGAGCTTGTTCTTGTGTTTCAGATATTTCATCAGGCCTTGCAGGTTCTGGATCACATTCACCATCCTCTGCTTCAAAATCTAAAGCTTCTTCACCATCTTCAGTTTTACTAGTTTTTTCTGGAAGCTAAAAATATTATTTAATTGTTAAAGTATTTTACATATATGATCTTTTCTTCTTTCTATGAAAATGTTTATAAACAAAACTCATCATTCATTAAAAAAAAAAAAAAACTTTCATTAAATATTTATTTTAATTACTAAATTTTAATTGCTATTAATATAATTACAAAACACTTACTTTTGGAGTTTCAACTAATTTCCTGCTTTTAGCTTCATCAAGTTTTTGACGAAGATCACGTGGGGGAGGTACTGGTGAAGGAACGGAATTTTTTTGTGGTGGTGAGGATGGCGCATTGTTTTCTTCTTCAGAACGTTCTCCCATTGATTCTAAATCTGATACATCAGAGAGATCTTCATGTGATATGTTCATCACATTTGCTGGTTTTTCTGCTGTGTCACAGTGATCCGAATCTTTGACAGTATCTAGTTCCATTTCCGCTACATAATGGATAAAAAATAAAATATAATTTCTTTAATATTAATTGTACAAATAATTGATTGTGCTAACACATGTATATTAGACAGTTAAGTTGTTTGAAATAATACAAATAATTTTAATAAATAATTTTACTATACCATCTGAAATTTCTTCAGCTTGTTCTTCTAAGGGAACACCTGAAGAATTTACATTCAAAAAGTTTGATTTTCTACGCCTACTAGAATCTTGGCTCGATACACTTGAATCACTACTATTTCCGTCTTCATTTCTTCGTGATGATTTCATTGAATTCGGACTCGGTGATCGAGGGCTTCTTCCTCCCGAGGATTGGGATTTCATAGATCCGGCAGATACAACAGAACCTCGGTCAGAACTCTGAGATTTCGATCTATTCAATTCCCTGTCTGAACTTGGTGATTTAGATTGACGTTCACACGAATTATTTGATTTATGGGAACTCCTCGATTCAACTGAACGAAGACGAGGACTACAGGATTTATCTGAATCAGGTGATTTGATGGAATGTTTATCAGATACTGCAGACTTATTTGACTGAGCAGATTTTATAGATGCAACAGATTCATCAGATCCAGCAGATTTATTCGAAATTGCAGATTTATCAGATCCACGAGACTTAACAGACTCGATTGATTTTACAGAATCTCTGTCTGAACTAACAGATCGCCTCGTAGCCGGACTTTTTATAGAATTATGCGAATCATCAACAGAATTCACCGATTGAGATCTATCGTCCGGGCTCGGTGATTCTATGAAACATTCAGGAGGCGAATGAGGCCCTCGTGATTCGAGCCTCGAATCGATCGAGGGCGATTTCGAACCGGCCGCTCGAGACAACGGTCCTGTACTGTAGCTATCGACTGAATCGGGGCTGTCCGACGGCCTTTCAATGCCGACATCTGCATCTGAATCACTGCTCGACGAATCTCGGGAATCGTCCGAATCCATTTTTTATGTCCTGTACAGACGCATTCGTTAACACAAATGTGACATTAGTGAAACACTAAATAAATTTATTATTCATAAAATTACGTAACAAATATAAAATGAATAGTTTCATGTTAAATTCATAAAGAAAAGAATTATTAAAAATATTGTAAAAAAATACTGGAAAATTAATTTAAAAATAAGACCTTTACGAAACTTATATTTTTATAATGATATACGGACAGTAAAATTTTCTAAGATTTAAAATACTAATTGTTTCTTTAAACATTAATAAAAAATCGTATCTTTTCTTTATATTTTGAATCATTTATGTACATTAATATTCACTTATATTTGCACAGATAATATTTGTGGTTACTGCAATTCATCCTTTATTTCTGATTTCACTTAAAAAATACATTTTGCATTTAAAGTTTAATAAATGAATGCTACTTATCAAAATCTGATCAATTTAAAGTATTAGTATATTAATAAAATATAACTGAAACACACACACACTCGTATACATATATTTATACAGATATAAATACGGTGATAATTATTTTAAAAAAGGAATATATGTTTTTCTGAACAATATTTAAATAGTTTTACATAAGAATGGATTGTTGAAAATTAAATTAAAAAATAAGGAAAAATGAAATTCTCATCCTTAATGTAAAAGTTGAATATATATTATATGAATATTTTTTGAAAAAAATACAAACATTTGAAAGCTTTTAGCATACAAAAAATACAATCACTTACACATATACATATTTGGGATTTTAGTAAAGCAAAACTAACAAATGCATGCCCTTATTTTAATATCTGAAGTTACATTTACATTTTGTGTATATATACATACACAATATTGATATATGTTGATTTTGATTGCAGCAGTATTTACAAAATAAATTTGAAATTTTTATAACTGAAATTAGCCTCATAAATTACATATTGATAATGAAATCAACTTTTAAATGATTATTCTTTCCATTCGTGGTCTACGTAAAATTACAAGGTTAGGCAATAAATTATTACAATTTTACAGCAACATTATTCGAGTCAGGTAAAGATATCGGATAAGAGGTGCCTTGTGATTTTATTGACAAGGTGACAGAAAGTAATGTTGCACATAAATAATATATACTTTCAACGTTACTCGATAATTTATCGCTCAACTCAGTACTGAAAAAAGCATCGACTTTAAAATATGAAAATGTATTAAATCGAGGTTTCATATGTCGATCGAGACGGTTCGATTGAGCGTACGTTCATATCGTGTACGATCGCTAGCTGAAAATTTAAACGACTAGTTCTGTAGCCGTGTTTGTTAAAACAGGAAAAATACGCAAACCAAGTCAAATTCGATAGTGAATTTTAGCATCACCTAAAAAGAGCGGAAATTTTAAATGATACTGTATGGACCGTAACAATATTGTGAGATTCGTCTACGAATCAATCGTGACGTACAGGAGCTCGTTGACTCGTGACAATCTTACCTGTATGATGACATTTCGCCGAATCAAGAGGCACATAATTACACACTCCGCGAATATATACATACTCTTCACTAAATACATTTTTCGATATTTCCGTGTTCGACATACTGAAATTACTTTTTTCTCGTAAACTGAACTTACGTTTCTTATTACTTTTTATTTTATTTTATTATACATATATATATATATTTTGGTAACTTATACACAACACAAAAAAAAACAACAACTCGAGTGTCTTTTCACAATTTACTTAACTTTCAAACGTGTACTGGAAAAACTTTTAATTTGAATTAGCTAGAGCACGACATCACAGGTCGGTATTCCAATGCTGCTACGCTTAAAAAACTTCAATGTTTACGAAGATAGAATGAAACTGATTTTGGGGCCACTGTACGCTTTTTTCCACACATTTTTCAGCCTTACCTTTTGTAATTAATACTTCGAAGTATTTTCCTGGCGTCGACGTTAAATACCCGATGTTTGTTTGTAAGAAAATTCAAAATGAATCGACTGGTTCGCCCTTGCTTGCAACGAACGATGGCGACCGGCTTGATATTTTATCGACAGAATGCGGTTTCTGTTCTATTAGTGTGATGCATATGTTGTTCTTTTTTCTGTGCCCATTCGCTTTATAATTCGTTCTTTTTCTATTATTGCCAGTAGTTGGATTTTTATGCACGTGTTTGGACAGATGGCATTGGTGCAGCTTGTCGTCAATTTATTTATTGAATTTAAAATAAAAAAAAATATATATGTATATATGTACGTGTATAAAACATCTTTCCTAAAAATTCTCATCAAAAATGCTCTTATTGTAATGATTCATAAGGACAATATGTGATCTTCAATGCACAGAGATAAAAATAAAACTTATGTTGTTTAAAAATATTTCTATATCAAAGTAATTTTATTATTAGTAAAATCTATCAACAAATTCCATAAAAATTATTAACTTGTTAAATATTAAATAAGAAAAGATTGCCATTTAACAGTCTCTTCTTGATCTTATAAGTATTTTATTAAGATTAAAATGAACTTTTTTACTGTTGACATTTTTTTTAACACAAATATCAAGTAAACTTATTAAAACTATTTAGAAAAATCATTTAACTGTCTTAACTGTTCTGAGAGTTTTTTGCTTGTGATAAAAATGCTAGGTGACCTTTCGGACAGCGATTAGCATAGTGTCCTTTATTTCCACACTTAAAACACGTCACTTCCTCTAAAGGTTTTGGTGGGACTCGAGGAATATGTCCAGCAACATTTGAAGGTGAAACAGAAACATTATTCGAATTATTTTCTTGATTTCCACTTGACGGGCTTGAATTACTTGCATTACTGTTTGGAATTCCATATGGGGGTCCTGTCAATGGCTTGAAATAGCCAAGAGATTTTAATTTCGCTTCTTCTTGTTTTTGAGCAGCTTCCCTGGCCTAATTAAAAATAATTTTGTATATGTATGTGTGTGTGTGTGTATGTATATTATAATTATATATATATATATATATATATATATATATATATATATATATATATATATATATATTGAAATTTGTGTTTCAATTACAAATATTACCTCTGGTGTTAATTTTAAACAATATGATATCTTGTGTCCTATTTCTCCACAATAATGGCAAATAATGACTTGTGGTTTTTTATTATCTTTTGCTGCATCCGGTGCTGCTGGTAGATCAAATAATGGATGCATAAACTTGCACTGTGAACCTTCAGGACAAAATCCTGCAAGATAATTCATACACAGGACTCTTCGGACATGTCTATGTCTGCAGTGAGGTCCGTGGCGACAGAAGCCTCGATCGTACCAAGGACAATCTTTGATTTTACTATCGGGGTCGATATGAAGAAAAGGGCATTCTTTATTATGACACGCGTTAAACCGTGAATAAAAATAACACTCTGGCATTTTTGTCATATCGTATTCGTGTAAAAATTCACACTGATCTCCTTTTTTGCAGAGACCTCGTAACCAATGTTTACAGACGATCGTACGATCGCCTCGTACGTGACGGAACGGGCACGACGGACCTTTTGTGCATCCTTCGGACGAGGAGTAAAACTGACATACGGCGGCAGTAGATTCTATATGAACGAGTGTATTTTAAGAAAAATGAAATCGATATGTTAATATTGTAACTCACTGTCCATTCCTGGGAAAGGAAGTGGTAATGCTCCATACTGCTCATCTAAAGCTATTTCAATATCGAATCGTATATTTTCTACGTTTGCTACGAGAGTTTCCATTGTATTATTAGTGGAAAAATATATAATCAAGAGACAATTGCTCAACTTCCAATCAATCTAAATTTGTTTGAAAAACATAAAATGTTTTTAGTATTTTGAATAAAACATACTACTGTTTTTCTTCCATCTAGATTAGAAATGAATAAACCGAATTTACCAATACATATTAAAATAATTCTTTTACGAAGAAAGTAAGTTAATTTTTGAAATTTTCAGGTTAGATTATGAGTAAACACAGAATATATGTAAACAACATATACAGTTTCGGTCAAATAAATGTGCTTTTAAATTCACTAGAATTTATACTGGTCTTATGCTGTAATAACTTGAAAAACTATTAAAATAGTAATAAAAATTTGAATAATATGCGAAATTAATCAAATAAAGGAATCTGAAAATGTACATTTAGAATAAAAGGAAAATTTCTTCGTTTTATTTTTTATCCTATGATTTTTCTTAGCTAGGTTTTTTCATAGGAATAATATTTTTATTTTAGGTTTTACTAAAATACTTTTAAATAAAATTGATAATATAAAAAAATATATTTAATGAAAAATTAGTAAACAACTATATCACATTTCAATTGTTGTTCAATATATCTTTTTAAATAATTGGGAGTTTTGTCCTCTACTTGCTTTGCTTGTCGACCCTCTAATTTGCTTCTATTTAACAATGTAAATAAGTTATGAAAAATAAAATGTTTTAAAAGCTATGTTAATACTTTTATGTAGACGATGTATATATATATATATATATATATATATATATATATATATATATATATATATATATATACATATGGCATATAATAGCAATATAATTAAAATTTATTTTGTCTGAAAAGTGCCTAAAAATTGTTTTTTTTTTATTTGTTGTTAATTTTTATATTTCATAAAATTTGTATTTCGGTAATTTTTGAGAGTTCGAAAACGACACATCAATCCAAAGGCAGAGCACTACTCTTTTCATGATTTTTATGAGTCAATATATTTATCAAATTTGTAATTAATATAAAGTTCCTGATCTAATTTTTTTTAAATATTGAGTAATTAATTTAATTATTTGAAAGAAAAATGGTTAAAATTTATTTATAGTACTACATACATTTATGGGTAAAATTTATATAGAAAATATTTATAAAGATTGAAAAGATCAATTAAAAATTACTTTTATAATTCTTAATGATAACTATGTATATTCATGATTAAATTACTAGATATAAAATATTACTTCATATGTTTACTTAAAGGAAATTCTCATCTGTGTTCGATGAAAATATTTACCATTTAAGGAATTCAAGAGCAAATGTTCAATAAATTTATATATTTTTAAACAAACTTAGTATCTAGTTTGATTTCGATGCTGTTCAATTACTTTTTGTATGGAGTAGATCAGTTTTTCAGTTACTTATAAATAATTGTTTGTCGTTCTTCTTAAAGAAATAACTATTTGTTTTTTGAATGGTATGTGATGAAATTTATATTTTTACCTAAGAAATTCCACAGATGCTCAATGAGATTTAAATTCGAAGAATATATTTGCATATATATAGCATGGCCCAAATGAAACCGAAGGATAGTAAAGAATAGTAAATGATAGTAAGCAAATAAATAAATGTATGTTTAAACTTTCCAGTTTCATTTGGACCAGTCTATACAATACGTTAAAATAGAAAGAGAATAAAAGTTATGGTCGTTATAGTAAAAATGAGGAGTTCAAAATGGAAATGGGTTGGTCATATATCCCGACTACTGATGGACAAGAAAAATTATTGACTGAAATTGATTGAAATAAAAAAGCCTAAGGAAAAATCTATGGATAGGTAGACCGAGACATACGGAAATTTGATTGAATGGATTAGAAGAGAAATGCATTGGAATTGAAATAGAAAGTTATGGGAAAGGTTTTCATTCGGAAATAGAGAGAAAGAGGCTGCAGTTTCTGATAATGTATAATAACATCAATTTTTAATTTCATTCATGCCAATAATAAAATATTAAACACAATAAATTCTAAACTTATTCTTTATTATTATATTGAATAACTGGTGATTTAGATTCTTCTTGATTTTGGTTAAAAATTATAATGAAATGATGAGTGTGAGAAAATAAAACAATTTAAATACACAAAAGAAATTTTTTTGACAATATTTTTTACAATCATTACAAGTAATAGACAAGCGCTTCATGCTTTCCCGATAATTATTTCCTTCAATGACATTTAAAATAATTATATGGAGTGAACTACTTGTATCTTTTTCATTTTCAGTTTTTATTTATGTGATTTTCAAGTCATATGAAAGAATTATATTTAACTCCTCGAGTGCAGTGGATGCACTCAGTGAATTAACTCTGGGTTCAAACAAATAATTATATATAGTTTTTAAACAAGTTTACACATTTGTTTATTATTGAAAATAATTAAACTGTTATTAACTTTTATGTACGTACATGTATATATATATATATATATATATATATATATATATATATATCCATATATACAAATATATATCCATATAATGTATGAATGTCTCATGAATATATTGTTTAACTGATGTTGCATCTTTTATCTTAAATCATTATTATTTTTTCTAAGAAAAATAATAAAATACAATGAAATTACAATAGTCGCTAGCTGTACAATTATTTATTAAGATACAAGCAGTCCACATTTTATCTGATACCTGTAAATAATAAAAGCACATGTATACAGTAGTTGCAAACAATTTTTCTGTTATTATTCGTATGATTATTACATTGACAAACTAATTAATATCAAGTTTTTTACATTAATAATCGATAAATTCAATATCGTTTTTATATATGTATTTACTCAAAGAGATTGTCTAGATATGTTTGTGTTTTTATTTTTTTAAAAATAAACGGATCATTCCACATTTATTTAACGAAGGCGAACGCCTTATACGTTTCTGTGAAATATATAATGTGTGTATTTTTTTTTCTTTTTCTTTTGAGCTGTAATGTATATCTATTCACATTTTTTTCGTATTCCTATATAATTTCTAAATAAATCAACATATTGTATATATATATATTTATTTAATATAAACATTTATTTGATTTCTAATAAAATCAACATATATATGTGTATGTATGTAAGTTGTTATATATGTCATATATGTATAATTACGATAACAATAATATTTTACTAACAGCCCATATATCAATTCACATTTATCGATTATGTTTATTTTATTTTTGCTTTTTAAATAAATTACGTACATGTACGTATATCGATATTTATATAGTACACTTAACAACATTTTGATAGAGAAGATATTGATATATGAAATGTAAAAATTCAAATAGATAAGATTGTTCAAGTGAAAGTATAGATACCAACACATTTAATTGTTTCATTTTATATATATATATATATATATATATATATATATATATGTATATATACACTTAGATATGTGTAATGTTGTATAAAATATAATCGAAAATATTATTCATCTACATAGAAAAATAATTTATCTATCACGATGTAAATAGTTACACATCAGCTCTTACATGGTTACTTTTTTAAGCTTTACAGAGAACGAATATTTAAATATATCCTAAATTAACATGTAATACAAAAACGAAATATATTTTATTCATTGTTATATTCAGACGATTATATCCAGTGTTACACTCGATTTACATTTTTTTTTTGTAATTTGAGAACGTTAAGTACAATTGAAGGATTGTCACGGTTTTCAAGATTAGGCCATGTATTATTAAAAAGCTTACATTTAAGTGATACATATATATATATATATATATATATATATATATATATATATATATATATATATATATATATATATATTATTGAAGAGTAATTGCAATGTGTAGATTTTACAAATCAATATACTGCAGTTGGTTATAATTGCGATTGTAATATTATTTATTAACGAAAAAATACGTGTTAGAATTTTGTACTTAATTATCAGTATAATAAAAAAAATGTATACAGTGATGTAGAAAAATATTCGTACCTCATAAGTTAAAATGTTTAGTATTCGTAAAAATATATTAAAAGTAGTAGTAGAAGTGTATCCAGGATTTTTTGTAGTGTTTTTTGTTATTTCAAAAAGATTAAAGAATTTAATAACTGTTTACTAATTGCACAAATTATAAATGCATATATATTATTATTTATAAAACATATATAAAAGTAACAATGAAAAATCTGAATATATGGCATTGCATTGCATAAAACCAGTTAAAAAGATGAAGGTTCATTCTTACATAAAGTTTAAGATTCATAAACAAAACTGAAATTTATAAATATTTTAAAAAGTAAATTTGGTATATATATTCTTGGAAAAATTCAAAAATACGTAACAAATCATCAATTTTTACAACAATCAATTTTTATTATTGTCTAATTGATGTAAAACTTCGTTATAATCAACTGAAATTTCTCGATCAATATTAAGTATTACTAATTTATAATGGATTGGTTATGCTGTTTGTGTACTTTCAAGTTTTATTTCAATTTGGGGAGAACCTAACACCGATCTTTGTCTACATTACTGAATAGTAGTAATGTAATTGATATATATATATATATATATATATATATATATATATATATATGTGTGTGTGTGTGTACATATACAATACGTTTCAAAAGTATTCGTACTCAGCAACAATAGAATAAAAATGTTTCATAAAATTTATAAAATGAAATAGAAATTATATTCTATATTTCAGTTCATTTAAGTATTCTCAATGAATCTATATAATTGAAAACGAATTTGGTTTATTTGACAATTATTTATAAATGCTTGCTTTTAACGTTCTATGAAAACCTTCAATATCCAATCTTCATCGGTTTATGTCATTCCATATGTATATTGTCTTCAAGACCCCATTTTATCTTTTTCTCTATATCTTCTGTTCAACTTTTTTCAGTTTTCTTCGCTCTCTCATTCTTTATAGTGTCCAATTTGAAATTTGTATCGGCAGATGTTCCTCAATTTTTCCATAGTAAAATAATTGTTTTGGAACTCTGACGAATCACTTTCGTCCAAATGAAGTATCACTCCAATAATACAAAAAATTGAAAAAAATGTTCAATAATTAATAAGTGTTTATTTTTATTTATATTTATAAGCTAAAGTACATTTTGATGGAAATGTAATCATCATTAGAGCGCTGTGTTATAAAATGCACTTCAGCTTGTAAATAAAGAAAGTGAATAATAAATAATTATTGAGCACTTTTAAAAAAAAAATATTTTGTGCTTTAACCTTATTTGAATTTTATCTATTTCTAAACCTGAAAGATATTTTAATGGCAAGTGATTTTCCACAAATGAGCTAAAAATAGAAGTAAATATATATTCAGGAATTAAACTTCCAGAATGAGATAAAGGCACTGGAGAAATGCTAAATAAAATATTAAAAATAATTCTCAAAAAAAATATAGTCCTTCATTGTTAAGTCATGAACTTTTCAAATTGCCTTCGTAATTTATTAATTATGACAAATGTTTTGTATTTTGAATAAAAATTGAAACTCTTTGTTTGATGAACAAAAAATTATCTCAATACTATAAATTTTAATATCTTTTTCGGAGTACTAAACATTTTAATACATTGATTACAAAGAGTTTAATAGGTCATTGCATACATTTTATTGAAATTGTTTTATTCTGTTAATTAAGTACAAATGTTTATTTCCATAATAATATTTAATAATTGGTTAATACTATAATATAATGTTTCATTGATTCAATTAAATAATAAAAGTACATATGTGTTAATAATTGTAAAATAAATAATTAAGAATCAGCTAGTGCCATTATCATTAACAGAAACTAACACGATTTTTGATGAATATTAATAAATGAAACAGATCGATATTTTATCAAAATTATTAATCATTTTTCAATATTAATAGTATTTTTTTTTCATATCATATTAAGTGTTTTCTACAATAATGAGATATTTTTAAAGTACACTTTAAATATTACACAAAAAATTTGTTCTTTTTTCTAATAACTACGAATTTTTATTTGATATAAATTAATTTATACTTTATGTGTCCAAAGATATATATATATATATATATATATATATATATATATATATATATATATAATTTTAAACACATGTATCGTATTTATACATTTTAAATTTCTTAATTTACTTATAATAATGTGAACATAGGCCTGATGGATAATTTTCACACACGTTATTACCATTCGGAATAGTTTTCTAAGTTTAAAATCCATCAAGACGATTGTTATTTTAAATACATTGAATTATTTTTTTATCATCTTTAATTTGTCCTCATATTTTTTAAATTTTGAATGAGTAATAAAACGCAAGGGTTAATTAAAACATCACAAAATATTAAACTTGATATAAAAAATGTTTTGGGTTATTTTTCTACTCTTTTTTTTAACTGTATCGTTTATGTTGTTGTATACTACTTGAATGTATTTATATAAATTTTTTTGATATGGAATTTTGAATAAATCTAAAATTAAATTTGTGGTTTATTCCTACAGATTATACTATTTTTTTCTAAAAACAATGATATAACCCAAATGTATCATTGAAGCAGTGAGTCACTGCATAAATCCATAATTATAATTTGAGTGTTTGATTTTTAAATGAATTTGCAAAAATAAAAATTCTAAGAAACGTTAATAAATAATTATTGTATAATTTTTGAGTGTATTTGTAATTTTTTTAAATTTACTTTTGTATTACAAATTAAGTAAGTTCTATAAATGTTTTGATATGATTTTTTTCAATAAATCTTCAATACAAAAAATGGTAATTTAAATTGAGGTTTATTTTTAGTAATTGTAGTATTTTATTTCAAAAACAATACTACATCCTAGCTGTATTCTTCAAGTAGTGGTTTCTATATAAATCCATTGTTATAATTTTGTGGTATTTGATTTTTGAAAAAAAAAATTAATTATTGTCATTTTAATTAACAAATGAGTTACTAAGCAACGTTAGCAAATAGTTGTGTTAATTGCAATAATAATCTTTAATCAGTTAAATATTGAAATACGAAATATTCTACTATTTTTTCCAGGTAAAGTGTTAAATTAAATTTATGTAATTTTCACATTGGATATAAGTATTTGTTATTTATCGTTAAATAAGTAAAGAAATTTTTTTATTGCAATTAGTTCTTATTTCAAAATGTTTCAATATTTTTGTTATTTGCAATTCTCTTTTATTCTTAAATTCATTGAATATTTTCTGAGTTATAAATGCATATTCAAAAAATGGAAAGTAAGAGGAAAGAAATATTAGTATCAGAAAAAGAAATTGTTATATATTTTTATTGTCAAAATAAATCTTGGATTAAAAATGTAAATATGGAGTTAAAACAGATGAGATATTTATTTCGGAAAATGAATACAAAAATAACACAAACGAAACAATTAAACACTTCTGGATAGTGGGGATATGGTGTCAAATTTGACAATGTTATATGAGACTTGTGGGTTTGTGTTTATTAGGTGAGAAAATAGACGAGAGTAAAAATGTAACAGAAAGAACCTTGGAGGTAACTATTACTTCTGATTATGTAAGAACATTATTCATATAGGAATGTTTTGGGTTTTCTATATATAGTTTAAATCTATCTATTATATTTGTTAAAAATATTACTATGATCTTTAGATTGAAATTTTTTCGAACGTTAGGATTTTTAGAAAAATGTGGAATGTAACGTTACATATAAAGTGAATTATAAATGAAGGCTTTACTTTAAGAAAAATGACAAATAGTTACTTGGAAGTAACCAAAAATTGATTTAATCCATACAAAATGATTTACAAGGAGTAATTAAACAAAAAGGTAATCTAATTGGGTACTAGCATTATTTTTTCAATTGAATTTATTAGAGGGTAAATACCTTTATCCAATGTAAACATGACATTTTCATTTAAATCATTTCACTAATTAAATAAATTAAGTTTTTTTAGTAATATTATAAATGTATATACCTTTTTATTAATTAAAATCGTTGAATTTAAACCAAAGTCTATTTTTGATTTTTGAAATATTTTTTCAATATATGTGGTGAGTATTTTAGACTACCAGTGTTTATAAAAAATATTGTTTGAAATATGAAACTAATTAAAAATGAAAATAATCCTGTAATATGTTAACAATCATAGATTTTAAAAAAATCAAATCATTGTATTCAATTGATAATTAGATATTTTTCATAAGAAAATAAAAATGAAAAGTGTAAGTATTTTATATTTTCTTAAAAAAGTAATTCTGTTGAATAATAATCCAAATATGAAAATGTTCACATTTATATTCCAGTTATTAGAAAAAAATGTTTTTTAAGATTTTAAAATTTATAAAACAATCGCTTCATTTCAAAAATTACATCTTAACGTGCGCATTAAAAACATGAATCAGTATTTTTTCTTTTTACAGAATCAAGATTCTGAAGAATCGTTTAAGCTTTTAGAATATACTACACGATTTTATAATTCGACGAATTCGAAACGAATATAAAAGAACAGAAACTTTTTAATTCCGACATGTATTCAGATTAATCGTAAGTTAACGGAATTGTATAACAATTTAAACTCATCTACATCATTAATTTGAACAATTCAGTAATATTGATTTGTTTTTTTTTCTTATTTATATATATTTTGTTAGGTTGATTCAACGAACTTTTCGAAGATATTTATTACAAGACTCTAAAAAACTCGACTACATAGTTCAAAGAACAAGATACAAAAAGATTTATAAACATCGCACGGTCTTCCACGGATGCAGTATCAATTTGGTTATATATAAATATGGTAATACACACACCTCTATTTAATATACGATATTATATTGTTATCACACAGCACTTACATGTTTTGTTTCGTTAAGAAAGATGTATCCAATTAACATATACATGTATATATCTTTAAATTTAGAGAATTTATACATGTATACATACATAATATATATATATATATATATATATATATATATATATATATATAAAACAGTAAATTCGTATATGTATGATATATATGTTTAGAAGTATTTAGGGTCATCATTTACATTTCCATTGGAATGCATAGTTATTTTTCAAAATATCTTGCATTTGGAAGACCTAAGGTCGTATTTAAAATATTTCAATCAATGAACAATATACTTAATTTTAAACAATCGTATATAAAAAAAATGTAATCTACATTAGTGCCAGGATATTAATTTAAATTAGTCAATTAGAAACGATTTTATATAGCAATATATATATATATATATATATATATATATATATATATATATATATATATATATATATATTTATACTGAATGATAGTTTTTAATATATTAATATTTTAATGCATATGCAGATCTATAAAAAAACATTATTTGAAGTTAGTAATGCTAATTCTGAAATAAAATATTTTAAAGACTTGTACAATAAAAATTACAAGCAGAAAGTAATTATGGTAAGTCCAATAGTTTTTGTTCGATTGCTTTATTCGAAATTGAGACAATTTAAGTATATTTTTCAGTGATTGTAATAATGTTCGTTTTGAATACGACTTGATTCTATATGCTATGAAGTGTACAAAGCACGATAAAGCTATAAAGAAGCTGTACGATATGTTACAGCAATCACATATAACAGTTTGGCGAGTCCGTAATAGGAAATCGATTTTAATTTTATGAAATTCGTTCATATGTACAATTTTGAATTTATATAAGTTTTAAGAAAAAAGTATTATCTTATAAATAACATTTGAAATTTACAATCGTAACTGAAATTGATGTTCAAATATTTGAGTATTAAATAATTTATTATTTTTAGAAAAAAAAATGTTTTAAGAACGTGGCAAATTCACTTTTATATGTATGAAAAATCACGTCAACACAAAATAGCGAAAAAGTGTTCAGTTATTATTTACTGTTCACTTTTCTTGTTTATAAGCTGATGTGCATTTCAATGGCAATGCCATCATATCAGATTGCTGTATTATAAAATCTAAATTATTTTCTTTAAGTTCAAAATTCAATGTAAACAAATTGGCATAAATTTGGTTATAATTTAACAAATTGTTTAATGTATAAATATGTAGACTACTTGTACAATATGAATGTCATTGCTAAATAACTTTACATAGCGTTAAGAAACTGTTTTCAGTTTGTAAGATTAGTTTTTAATTTTAATTCTTAAGTTCAGTTTTTTAGTTTCTTTTCCTTTTATCACTAAGGGTTTTGAAATTTTTTCTTGAACAACTTTGTCATACTTTTATCATTTCTTCTGTCATTATTATTTATTATATGTTTTTTATATAGGCATATCTGTACATATAATCTGATTATTCATACGTTATAATAATAGTTTGCTAAATTGTAAACATACTTTATATTAATAAATTTGCATTGAATTTTGAACTTGAAGAATTTGTCCACATTTTATAATGTAGCGCTGTGATAACGATGGTACTGCTATCGAAAAGTGTATCAACTTATAAACAAAGTAAATTAACAATAATCAATTATTATACACTTTTTCAATATCTTGTGGTGATGAAGTGAAAGTTTATTCGTGTGAATGTGTATAACTATTTATATTTTAAACAATGTTATATCATTTAACAAATGGATTAGTGAGTTTTTTATATTTTTTATTATATCGATAAATATGTTTTCTTGTTTTTATTTTTATCAAATAAATAAAAGTGAATAAATAACTTTTCAATAAAAATAATTTATATTTTATAAATTTTTGAAGTCTTTTCAAAACTAATATTTCTGTAAAGATATCAATATTTTTTTTGAAATAAAAATACTATGTGCACATTATCCTATTACTCCATTTTATTAATAGATAAATTAATTTAAATGCTAATTGTGTATACTGTCTTCAAACAAATTGTTATTTATAAGAACTAACAGTTGATAAGTTACAAAAATAGATCCAAATAGATAAAATATGTATCATAAAATTAAATTCGATACTGTTATGTTACAACCATACATTAATTGGTATATGTTTTTCCGTTTAGAAATTTTACACAAAATACACGAAAAATGTTTACGTCCTTTTTTATATGTATATATAGTATATATATTTGTATATGTGTTAATGTTGAGTTCGTTTACAAAAAGAAAATTAGATTGTCAATATAATTTTATATAATTATGATTTGTCTTACAATATTACGTCTTACTACACGATGGTGGATTTATTTATTTACTTTTTTTTTGTTACGATTACGACAAATTTTTTTTTTACACAATATAATAAAGCTCTTGCTCACTAATAGTTTCTCTGTTCAGTAAAACCATCGAGAAAAAGGCTCGATTTATTTATTTTACTTCAAGATGTGATTTCTAGTCATCAATTGTACGAATTGTATGTAATTTAAATTAAGTTTTTTTTCATGTATTTAATTTATTAATATATATATATGCATATGTAAATACACATTTTTTGATATTTTGATTTATAGTTTTTATTAATTAATATCATTTATATAAAATGTATTTATTGAATGCATTTATTAGTGCCATTAATTATTATTTGTGGTTTATGAGCAGTAATGTGAATTTTAGTGCCAGAGTCATTAGTTCATTTAAAAAAATACATATATTAAAATATTTTTTTTATATTTTTTATTTACGAAGATATTATTGAAAATTTATTAACATATTTATAAATATGTAATTAGTTAATGCATTTTAAATGATGAGAAAAAAATGATGAAATATGAAGAAAATATTTCTATTAAAAAGTGTAGAATAAGTAAATAAAAAAAAAATTAAATTTTAACAGAAGAAATAAAAATTATATATATATATATATATATAAAAGATAAAAACAATTAAATATTGATATAAAAGGTAATATAAGATTATCAAAAAAGCAAGAAACATTAATGTAAAAGTACAGAACAAAAATCTGAACAATGTCCATATTTAATGTTTTTGTAGAAAGTATTATTATCGTTTCTGTTTATTTTCATCACTTTATTTTCATAATCAAAACATAAATCGTACAATTAACGACTACTGAATGTATATCGATGCTTTTTCAATATACATACTTACTTGTTTTTAATGAAAACATTTGTATCTGACTCGTTAAAATCGATATTTGGTGTATTTAAGTGATCAGGGTTCTATATAATTGTATAGTACAATTAATTTTCTTGGGGTTATTATTTAAATATGTATATTTTAATATATACTTATATTAGGCCATTGAGCGAAGGTATATTTTTTTTATTATTTTTTTTAATATTTTTGTGTTTATTTTTTTTTCGTTCGATAATAAAAGATACCTCTTCTAAACTATAAATATTTAATGCAAAGAACGTTGCAGTGGTGTTTTACCTCTTTTGTGGTTTTCCTTTGAAAATTAACTATGTACTTGAAATTGAATATTATGTTATAAATCGTCTCCAAAAACTATGCTTTTTTAAGAAATCATTTGTGATTGATTTTCTAGGTATGAGGATATATTACACATTTATTTATATGGTGCTTTCATATTTATTCGACTTAAAAACTTTGTATGATTTTATTATAATGTTTAGATACTATTTGTATCATTTATATTTAAAGAGGATTTAATTTTGGTTCATTCATAATTTTTTTTATTAGTTATAACCGATTATAAGTTGATTTCATTAAGAATATTTCAATGAATCAAATATATATACATATATATATATATATATATATATATATATATATATAAATTTAATTATGAAAAGATAATAAGAGAAATGAATGAATCAGAAAAAAATATGGTTGTTATGGCAAAAGTGAAAAGTTTAAAATGGAAATGAGTGGATTATATAGAAAGAAAAGGGCACCACTGATGAATAGGAGATGTTATTGTTTGGGAATCTAGATATGTAAAAAGGCTCAGAAAGAGACTCATAGATGGGATAGAAGTATAAGGAAATTTGTTGAAATGGCCTGGAAGAGGAAGATATTAGATCGATTGAAGTGGAAGGCTTTGGGTGAGATCTTTATTCAGCTGTAGATAGACAGAGGTTGATAATGATGATGGTTATATATCATGTAGTCTTGGTTAAAATTATTATCTGCCTATTAATTTTAAAGTCCTTAAATGTGGCTCAAGTGGCAAGATTCTTTGACCTGCGATGAATTGTTTCAGACTAAGTCTATCATTTGGATATTAAGTTATTTTTTATTTGATTATTATTGTATTTGCTAGATATTGTATTTGATCTTCTGTTAAAAAATTGAAATGTAATGACATGAATAAAGTGTTTACTTAGGTTCTAAAAAAATATTGTTTTTGTTTTTAATTTATGCTTATATTTAAAAGTAATGTTAAAATTCAATGAACTAAGTGAAATTGAAAGAAAGTAGATCATTGGAAGTATTATATTTTATAAAGTGAAAATTTAAGTACAGTAAATTTGCCATTCAAATAAAGTTCAAGACTAAGGGTTTATTGAAAAATAGACTTTTTCCAAAAAAGGAAAACTGCAGAATGAGAAGAATGGTAATATAAAATACTAATAAGGAATGAGTATATAAAATTTGATAAAAAATTGATGGAAAAGAAAAAATACAGCATGAGAAGATTAATAATTAGAACTTTTTTATGTGATTGCTAAAATAGCTTGGGAAGTAATTAACATTATTTAGTGAATTTAATTTTAACTAAATTAAATTCAGTTGCTTAGAGACGGTAAATTTTTGAATTTAATTTTAATTGTATATTCATATTTATTAAAACCAATACAGTCGAAGAAATAAAATGCTATTTGATATCTCATTATTCATAAGAAAACTGAAATAAATAAAAAAATGAAAACATGGTATTAAATATTTGTTGTTTTGTAACTGTGGGTGATTCACTTTATACAAATGAATTTTAACCTCAACCACAATAATTTAAAGTGTTCAATAATTACTTATTGTTTACTTATTATTTATAATTATATAATTTATAATGATATCCGGTTGATGTATTTCGATGGCGGCGCCATCTTCGTCAGAGCCTTTCTGTTAAAATCTAGACTAACTTTTTATATATACCTATACTAATTTGTGTTTTGTGTCCTTATTCAATCCATCTACAACTGGAGGTTGAATCTTTCATTTCGTCATCTGGTCTGCAAGCATGAAGTGTTTTCGGTAATTTATTGTTTTTGCAACATGTTCTTTTTCATAGATTTGTGACCTTTTTTGATGACATGAATTGACTTATTTATTACTTGTGACGGTATTCAAAAATTTTTAACGACTTATGAGGTCTGTTCTAGATGAATTGAATATCTGCATACGTTAGTTTTGTGATTTAATTTTTTAAAAATATGTTAGTATTTTTTTTATTAAATTAGTGCCATGCAAATATTCTAATTGCGTTTTTTATATAAGATATTATTTACGGTAGTGCAAAAGGGTAAACAAACTCGAGTTTATTGGACCATTATCCGAGTTCATTACACGCGATTTGTTTTTGTAAATTTCCATGCTCTCTTGGCAGTCTAGGTCTCTTTTATCGGTTATATGTTTAATTAATTCTAATTTCCCTAAACTGTGTCCGTTTTCAAGCATGTGTGTTGCTATATTGGATTTATCTATTCTATGATATCGTACATCAGCTTTGTGTTCCTCAAATCTGATGCCGATTGCCCTTTTGCTTTGTCCTATATAATATTTTTCACAATCTTCGCAATTTATTTTATAAATCCCAGATTTTTCTTCCATATCAAGATGATACTAGAATATGCTAGGAAATTCAAAGGATCCTCTTGATATGGAAGAAAAATCTGGGATTTACAAAATAAATTGGGAAGATTGTGAAAAATGTTATATAGGACAAAGCAAAAGGGCGATCGGCATCAGATTTAAGGAGCACAAAGCTGATGTACGATATCATAGAATAGATAAATCTAGTGTAGCAACACACATGCTTGAAAATGGACACAGTTTAGGGAAATTAGAATTAATTAAACATATAACCGATAAAAGAGACCTAGACTGCCAAGAGAGCATGGAAATTTACAAAAACAAATCGCGTGTAATGAACTCGGATAATGGTCCAATAAACTCGAGTTTGTTTACCCTTTTGCACTACCGTAAATAATATCTTATATAAAAAACGCAACTAGAATATTTGCATGGCACTAATTTAATAAAAAAAATACTAACATATTTTTAAAAAATTAAATCACAAAACTAACGTTGCAGATATTAAATTCATCTAGAACAGACCTCATAAGTCGTTAAAAATTTTCGAATATAGTCACAAGTAATAAATAAGTCAATTCATGTCATCAAAAAAGGTCACAAATCTATGAAAAAGAACATGTTGCAAAAACAATAAATTACCGAAAACACTTCATGCTTGCAGACCAGATGACGAAAAGAAAGATACAATCCCCAGTTGTAGATTGTGTCCATACAATCCCCAGTTTATTTGTGTCCTTATTCAAACCAAAATAAGGACACAAATTAGAATAGGTATATATAAAAAGTTAGTCTAGATTTAAACAGAAAGGCTCTGACGATGATGGCGTCGCCATCGAAATGCATCAGCCGATATAATTATAAATTATATAATAATAAATAATAAGTGAACAATAAGTGATTATTGAACACTTTAAATTATTGTGGTGTTGGGGTTAAAATTCATTTGTATAAAATGGTATTAAGTATTTAATGAAATTAACTTAATATTTAAAATGTAGCTAAAGCTAATACATTAACTACGCTTTCAAGTAAATTGACACATTTTAAATTAATATATTTCAGTGTGATCATATTTTAGATTTGTTCTTTTATCTTTGTTATTAGATTGTTCTGTTTCCTAATTAAATATTCAACATATGCAAGTTAGCACTTATTAAATTTATAAATTAAGTACTTATTACTCATTTGGTATATAAAAATAAACGATTGCATAAATGAATGTGTAATTTATCCTTACTACATGGAATTTATACGATTATTTTCGAACATTTTTTTTCTATATGTATATGTGTTTGTGTGAAAAAATAGATAAATAGAAACCAAAACCGAAAACATACGTTGATAATAAACATAAATTCACCTACCTGGAGTAACATAGGAACACGTATAATTCGAAACGAAAGATTTGTACGACACAAACGGTTTCAAATATATCGAAACCAATAAATAAATATTACTTTTAAATCATGGAGAATCATTCGAATCAGATGCAAGTGAATTCATCGGATACAATGGATACCATCCACTGTTCGCTCGCGTCAAGTGCAGTGTATCCAGTGCGATTTCGGCTCCTCCGAGACCTTGATTGTGTTCAAAACCTCCCTGACGTTCCCATAACATTACGACGAGGGTTCGACCGAGCACTTCGGATGCATTGTAACGAAGCGTTTGTCGGTACTTTGGTCTTATCGATCTTCTGGTTACCTAATAATATTAATAATATGATAAGGAATTGCTCCAATTTATATTTAATGGCGGGTTTTATTTTTTTAAATAACTATAAACCTAATTTTATCTATACGTAGAATTATATCAGGTTGGTGGACAATTTTTTATAGAATATTCATAAAATAACTATTGTTTTATCATTAGTAAAATATATAAAAATTTCGGATTAAAAAATACAGTATTAGTTTTACCCCTGCAGTACCTAATAAAGCGTGTTTTTGGTTCACAATATTCTTCGAGTTTAAAAAGTGTTAATGTGGTTAGTTGTTCAATAAATATCTAAGTTTTCCCACAAATATCACATGTTTCTGTTTTTTTCGTTCGTAAATTATCTAATATGTATATTGAAAGTAGATTTTAAAATACAATGATGCACAAAAGTATTCGCCATATGGATAAAATAAGCAATTTATTGATATAATTCAATAAAGTCGTTAAATTAAAAAAAATGTTTATTCAATTAATAATAAATATAATATTCATTAGAAAAAAATACAAAAAACAATAATAAATTCTATTATACAGTAGAAACTGTTAAAATAAAAACAGTAGGTGATATTTTTGCTGAACAAAAGTATTCGCCACTTTCAATATTATACAGAAAAAATATCAACAATTTTTTTTAAAAAAAGAGTTTAATATCTCGTTTGGTTGTCTTTTCTTTTTTACTACTAGATTTAAACGATTGGGCATTGAATAAATTAATTTGTTTGTTGCTTCCGATGTTATATTTGCCCACTCCTTTTGAAGTTAGGATTTAAGTTGTTTCTTGGAGGTAATATGGTACTGTCAAATTTTTCTCTCTAATAAATCCCAAAAATGTTCTATGGGATTTAGATTGGAAGATTGTAGTGGTGTTTTTAGTGTATGGGAAGTATTGTAGAGAACCCAAAGTTTCACTATATGAGCAGTATGCTTTGGGTTGTTATCATGTTGGAAGTAATATTCATTATTCAAACATAATTTTCTAGCATTTTTTTTCAAATTTTTTTCTAAAATATTCAAATATTGGAACTTATTCTTGGTTTCGTCGATAAAAACTAGGTTGCCAACTTTAGAAGCGGCCATGCAACCCCACTACCACCATGTTTAACCATTTTGTGTATACGATTCTCTTGCAGTTCTGTATTTGTCTTTATCTATACTAAAATTTGGGCATCAGAACGATAAATACAGAATTTACTTTTAATTTTGGTCTAAAACTCCTCATTTCATTTATTTTTATAATCATTTGCAAATTGAAATCTTTTGGTTTGGTTCACTTATAGCTGATTTTTTTCTGCAGACGCGGGCGTTGTAACCAGCCTTTTTAAGAATTCTCCATATTGTAAAGGATGTAGTTTTTTTCCAATATATTTTTCTAATTGTGCTGGGACACAGGAAGAGCTTGTTTTAGGCTCTTTCTTAATAATAATATTTACATTACGTTGTTCATGAATTGTAAATTTGGATGGCCGACCAGTTTTTTGGCAATTTTCTAAGCTTCCTGTATCATTAAAGCATTTTATTATATCATGGACAGTAGTACGACTCTCGGATACTATTTCTGACATTTCCTCATATGATTTATTATTTTTAGTGTAAATTTATGATTATTTTTCTCTCGGATATACCAGATTCTTTTTGTTTACATTCCAATTTTGAAATATCTTCGTAAAACTCACTAAATGATGAAAACTGTCAACGTAAACTGAATGGGGAATCCTCGGAAAATATAAATATTTGGTTATACTGCAGTGCTGCCACATTTATTTAACAAAAACTTTGATATTGTTTGGCATTATCAATAAGTGACGAATATTTTTTCTCAGCCTAAATGTAACCTACTGTCTTTATTTTAGTAATTTCTAATATATAATAGAATTAATTACTGTTTTTTGTATTTTTTTCTAATGAATATTATATTTAATATCAATTAAATAAGAAAAAAATTAATTTAACGACTTTTGAACTATATAAATAAATTGCCTAATTTACCCATATGGCGAATACTTTTGCACATCTGTGTATGATTTCCCCACATACGAAGGTCGTTTGATAAGTATGGTAAAAGAGTAAGAAAACTAAATTGAAAAAATAAATTTAATTAATTAATTAAATTAACAATAAGTAAACTTACCATACTTATCAAACGACCCTCGTATAACACACTGATAAATTATATTGGATAATTTAGGACTACTTAAATAATTGCAATATTATGAAAGTACGAGTTGGGTACTTACTCGAGTTTTCCTTTTCTGCAGCCATTTCTCTCCTTCCCTCAGATAACATTTAACGTACGTATCCGGTGGATTCTCACACTCCTTGGAACAGATATTTTTGGCACGTATTACGTCCACCTCGAGATGTCCTTTTAGAACGTGTAGACCGAGTTTGATAGCACCGTGACGGCCGGCCGTTATTCTAAACCCGCGTGGTTGAATTTGACCAGGACCAAGTTTCATGTCCGAATCGTCATCGTCGCTGCTTGATTCTTCCTCGTCGTCTTCTTGCGCATGTTTATGATCGGAGAAGTCGAAAATACTGTTTTTGCGACTGCTAGTCGACACGGCAGATGAACCTTTACGAATCGTACGTGGTATTAGGTTCGGTAATTGCACATAAGTATCGCTACACTTTTTTGTAGGTAAGGGTGCTAATGATTTTACTCTAGCGTTATATAATTGGACAGCGAAATAAATTTCATAAATAGTTGGTATATAAAAATGACTAAGTGAAATAAATTTCAACGGCCGAATATAATAATTAAACTAGTTGTTTTATGAAATTATATCGATTTAATTTCGAAAAGGATTAAATGAAGTGAGTATAATTTTACTAAAGTTTCTTTTCTTCCTCATCACTTTTTGAAATTTGTATATACAACTTAGAAAATAACAATGTATATGAAACTGAAAATAGCGGTCAATCATCAAAAAGTAAAAGTCTTTACAGTACTACAGCGTTTTCAGGTAGTAATTAATGAAAATTAATAATTTTTGTCTTGTTATCAATAAGTGGTTAATATTTTTCTCGAATGTAAATAGGATATAACATTTTAATTTGCAATATTTCTGTCAGTGAAGTAATACTTTTTTAATAATTTAATCATCAATGAAAATTGTTTTTATTAAATAAAAGTCTTTTTATAAAAAAGAGCTTTTTTAATAAAATAATTTTGTCCACCGATGTAGATTTATGATAATATTTTTTTATTTTATAACAATAAGAATATTTGTTTGAAATTCAGTCTACTTTTTGTAATTATTGTTTTTTTTGCATGAAATTTGAAATTTTTAATTATTTCAGATTATAATTTGAAAAAAATATAATTACATCCGTTTGTTCAAATCTTTAGAAATCATTATATTAATTAATATATTTTATGAAAAATATAGTGCAGTAAAAGTTGAAATATTTTTATTAAAATTTTATTTTATTTTATAAAACATTTTTTATTTATAAGCACAGTAAATCAAAAAAGTCTGCGTAGATCCGCGTCAAAAGAATTTGGCGAAGAAAAAAATAAATGAAAGTTAAAAAGTCATATTTATATTTGATTATCAAACATTCACAAATGTTTTATTTTGCTTAATTGCTAAGATAACATTGCTTGTGCATTTTAATAATTTTGAAAGAAAGGATAATCGATTACAGTTCAAAAATTTAAACAAAACATTTGCGTATAGTAACTAAAAAGTTGTGAATTTTTAAAAAATAAAATTAATACTTTGTTGGATATCCTTTTCGATAGATCGTTTAAAGGACGTTTCTACTAAAATATCTTAGTAGAACTAATTATAATTTGTCTTGCAATCTTTTTTGTTCACAAATATTGATAATTTTAATTCAAAACTAATTTAGTCTTCCATGTATGCAGATTTTTTTTGATGATTGTACGAGGGTTGTATGATAAGTACCTGGCCTTAACAAGAAAAAACATTTTTATGTGTAAAATTTATTTCATTTTTCAACGTAATCACCTTTCAGTTCGATACACTTAGTCCAACGTTTGTCTATCTTTTGTATTCCCTCTAAAAAATACAATTGCTCCAACTTTTCAAAATAAGTGTTCGTTTCAGCAATGACCTCATCGTGAGAGCCAATTTTTTTCCGCCGAGCCATTTTTTTATATTTGGAAAAGGAAATAATCATTGGGTGCTAAATCTGGCGAATATGGTGGATGCGGAAACAATTCGTATCCTAACTCATAGAATTTTGCCATGGTGACGACGCAAGTGTGCACGCGTGCAATGTCTTGGTGGAAGAGAATTTTTCTCTTCGCCAAATGCGGACGTTTTTCTTTTATAGTATAGTTGAAACGGTCTAATAAGTTGATAAAATACTCTCCATTAATTGTTTTGCCCTTTTCAAGGTAATCGACGTGAATTATACCGCGTACATCCCAAAACATTAGTCTTGAATTTGTTCGCCGATAAAGTCGCCTTAACCTTCTTTGGTGCAGATTCGTCTCGGAAAACTCACTGTTCGGACTGTTATTTGGTCTCTGGCGTGCTGTGATGAATCCATGTTTTGTCAACAGTTATGAACCGACGCCAAAAATCATTCCTATTGCGTTTTAACATCACCAAACATTCTTTTGAAGTTGACACACGTGTGTGTTTATTGTCAATTGTGAGCAATCACGGCACCCATCTTGCGGAAAGCTTTTTCATATCCAAAAGAGTTGTTAAAATATTCTGCACCCGTTCAATTGAGATGCTCACAGTCTCAGCAATCTCACGTACTTTCACTCTCCGATCGTTTATCACGATATCGTGGATTTTTTCAATCATTTCTGAAGTGGTAACCTCATTTGGACGACCTGGACGATCTTCATTAAAAATGCTTATACGGCCACGTTTGAATTCAGCTGTCCAATAGTTTATGGTTGATAACGAAGGTGCAGAGTCCCCATAAACTTCGTTGAGCTCCGTTTTAATCTCATCATTTGTTTTCTTTTTCAAAAACAAGTATTTGATCACTGCTCGATATTTAATTTTTTCCATTGTTGTAAAATCACGAAAGTTATTCTATTTAAATGGCTGGTATTCACAAACTAAACCACGCAGCGACTTGTCAGTTTGACAGTATTGTTGTGAAAGATTATATTTACGAAAAATATCACTTTTTAAATATTAGCAGCGCTATCTTTGGCCTAGGCCAGGCACTTATCATACAGCCCTCGTATAATTATTTATGTGAAAACTTGTACACTTGGATTTAATAGCTTTCTTTACCATGCATACCGTAGAACATTAATATTTTTCTAAATATTAAAATAAATCATTATATGATTGATTATTTGATAAATAAATTAGATATTGAACAGAAGTAAGTTATATGTACTAAGACTTTTTTGATTAACTGTACATAGAAAGATCATTTCACTGCCCGATTAAAAAAATAACACACTGACCTACTAATCTATCTATTATACTAATCCAAGGTACATTATGTAAATGTTATTTTACTCTAACGTCGAATAACGCATTGAAAGTTACCTTTTCGATAAAAGATATGTAGAAAACAGATGGCAAGAAATTAACATGTGAATGAAACTTTTTGGACTTTTTCGTTCGTGAAATCCACATATACACCAATGATTTGACTTCCATGACAATTTGCACATGGAATGAAAAACGGGTCGATACATATATTTTAAAAAAATATATATTAAAAAAATACAGCGAATAACAACTACATGCTATTACATAAAACACCTTGAATGGAAAACATATCGAAAAGTACTGAAACATTTTCATTGTTGAATTTAAGTATAGATTTATCGATTATTTTCTTTGTTCAATGGATACTTGTCGATACAAAAAAGCATGAAAGTAAAACACATTTCTTTTCAACGATACATAATTATGATAAAGGTGACAACACTAGTATGTCGAAACGGATTGATCTAATAATCGAACAAAAGAAAGAAATGATATAAAAGGAAAACTTAAACGGATTCATATAGGTTCTGTCATAAAATCACCTATTGATACTGCGTTGAAAATAAACCGTATATTAGCACAAAATACTTACTATGGATTATGTGGAAAATAAATACAAAAACACCTGCTTACTACACAACATTTCGATTAAAACAAATACCACTGCGGTTGTGAATAAAATGGATGATTTATATGGAATGAGATTTCATAATTGTTGGTGTCGGGTTCGTGTTTTCGTGTTTGTGTAAGACGTACTATCGTAAATATATCGTCGAGTATAACTAAAATATAGCAGATTTATTATCGGGAACGTTTAATACGAACAAAAGTATTATTAAAGGAGGAGAAAGTAAATTTGATTCCATCTATCAAAAAAATTTGTTAGGAATTTTAATGGAGTTTTAATGTGTATTATTTTTTATATGTAAGAATATTAATGTAAAGTATTAATCAGTCAATTTTGATAATATTGAAAAAAATGTCTATTGATTAAAGTTTGTTTAAAATTGTATTTATTTATTATTTACATTTTTTATATTAAACTTAGATTAATATCAGAGATCATTTGTAAAGATTTTGATGTTAGAAGAAACGTTGTAAATTATATATGTGTATTTATATATATATATATATATATATATATATATATATATATATATATATATATATATATATATATATGAGTGTCGTTTGATAAGTGTGGTAAATTTATTTATTGTTTAATATAATTAAATTTTTCAATTTAGGTTTTCTTACTTTTTTACTATACTTCGACTGGGAATCAAATGACTACCCAGTCGGTATATATATATATATATATATATTATATATATATATATATATATATATATATATATATATATATATATATATATATATATATATATATATGAGTGTCGTTTGATAAGTGTGGTAAATTTATTTATTGTTTAATATAATTAAATTTTTCAATTTAGGTTTTCTTACTTTTTTACTATACTTATCAAATGACCCTTGTATATATATATATATATCCGTCCCTCAATTTACGCGGGACTTTTTTTACGCGGAAAATTATACCTCTATTTACGCGGTATTGATTTACGCGGCACTTTTTATACGCGGTCAGATAGATTTCATTTTATATAATTTTTCATGGAATTTATTATATATCAGAGTGACGCAAATTCTTACTTGAACGTATAAAAGCACGATATAAATATATAAAAGGTTGATTATTTTGAATTACAGTAGCGATAGTGACACCGAATAAAATTTATCTACTTTTGTTTTCTAAAACGTCATTATTTTTTTCCAGCTTTGTGAAATAAATATGTGCTTCTACAACTTTACTAGTATTTATTTCCAATATTTTTTCTATTGTACTGACAGACTCAATTTACGCGATTTTCATTCGCGTAAAACAAATCCACGTGGAACGGATACTCCGCGTAAATTGAGGGACGAGTGTGTATATATATATATATATATATACATATGTAAAATTGATTTTAATTATGTACCTTATATATGCACAGTGCATATATTTGTTTTCTTTCTTTATTTCTCTGTTGGAATGTTAACCCTCTACTGCATGAAATATGAAACATGTTAAAAAAATTAAAACTTTTTAAAATATCTTTTGACAGTCGTATTTAAATCAATTTAAATTAAATTAAATTAATTTAAGTCGTATTGAAATCAATGATGAAAACACTTTTTTTAATAGTTTTCCAAAAATATTTGGAAGCCATATATATTTTCGTATGCATTGATAGAAATTTTTTACAACTTCGTTGGTGAAATGCTATCTAGTAAAGATTATTATTTTGGTATAAACAGAAAATATAGGTATTTATTTTTTATTAATGCGGTATTTTTGTTCAACTGGTTTCGTGAAATTCAGTAAAATAATTTCTTTTTTCATTAAAACATAAATAAATTTTGAATTTTGTATAAGAACTATATTTACAATTATTGAATGAATCGAGTAAATTCACACCACCCATATGACAATTATATAAATTTACAGCTTGTGGAGTAGAAATTTCAATATACAGGCATACCTCGCATAGTGCGGGCTTCGATTAATACGATTTCACTATAGTACGGTTTGAAATTAAAAAATATATATGCGCATGCGCATTTCTAGTTTTGTGGTCTTTTCTTTTTCTATTAGTTTTCGATTCGTAACTCTAGAGTAAAGTCGATTTTTTGATAATTAAATTTTAATAACCTATTTGAAAATAAATTTAAAATGTATTTAAAATGAATGTATAAACCCCTGATTTTGTTCTGTTGATACATACGAACATTTGAATATACTACCCTCGTTTTATTTACTGAAAAACAGGAAAAAAATTGTTTAGAACCAATTAACGTTTTTTGTATTTAATTAATGTTTCGATTAGCCCTGTTTCAAATATTTCGGCAAATCAGTGGAACCACTTGGCCACTCCTGATATATGGCTTCGTATGCATTAGAGGGTTAAGAAAAACATGAAAAGATAGAAAGAGAAGATTTATTAATTCGAACCAAACTAGTGTTGGATATATATTTTAATTTATTTTTTTTAGAAAAAAATTTTTTTTTCTTCTCAACATCGTGTATGTTTATGTTCTGTTATGTGTTTATTTATGAACGTGTGTTGATGTTGGGTACCACATAATACAACTAGATGTATATAAAATCAATATCGCCAAAGACAATAATTACTGGCAGGTACGCCGTATGGACATATCACAGAAGCACAGAGGAGAACAGAACTAAAAGGACGCAAATGAAACAATGGTTTTTATTAGCGCAGCTGAGCAACGATATATAATAAGCCAACATGTAAGTGTTATGAAGCTTACCATAGCTTGGCAGCTATAGTTCCGCTGTAACATCATTTCGTTTTTTATATATATATGAAAATAACAGAATGGAGAGTGGCTGCATAATAATAATGATAATAATAACTATAATACAGTAATAGTTCGTTAAAAAAAATAGATAAACAGTCAAGCATATTCAGAGACGAGGTAGTATTTGAGTGATTTGTTTTTGTCAATTTTATAATGTGTAGTGCTAAGGCAGTATTTGTAATGCATCAAAAAAAGTGTACGAATTGAACAAATTATAAAATATTAAATACAATACGATGTTTAAATAAAAAGAATTGAGATTATTGTCGATATTAGCAATGAAAGTAAAATGTACAAATGAATATTGAAATTTATTGGGCAATGTGAAATTTAAAGTGTTATATAAATTTTCAAATGTCTGCAATTGTACTGAAAAAAACACATAAGGAATAATCGAATGTTTTTCCTATTATACTGCATAATTTGCAAAATTAATTAATGTGTATGATTTGTTGTCGTTTTGATTATTATTTTTCATTTTTATAGAATATTGAATATCATTTTTAAAAAAGATTTTTCTTATATACATCGAGTGTTAAAATCAGGCCTCAGTAGAAACTTGTTACCTTTTTATTATTTTTGTTTGACAAATAGAAATAAGAACAATCAATAGTTCTCGTGTATAGAAAGAATGGCGACTCCATAAAATTCAATTGCCATTTTATGTAGATTTTTCTAATTGCTCATAAAACTGTTGGTAGTTTGTTTGTGTTTTTCAAAGATACAGGAAGTGTTTATGGAGGCTAAATGGTTGGTATTGGATCACGGAGGTAGTAGTGACAGCTTAAATTACTACCACAATAAAACTCTGGGAAACGCCCACAGTCTATTAGACAAATTCAACAGATCCTACTTCCATGTCCTCGTCGTAGCCTCTGGGTGCATGGCGTACAATGGATGTGCGTTATGTAGCTAATGGAAGGGGGTTAAAGGCGGGTACCTGGTGCCTCAAAACTATGTCAGATAGGTTAAAGGAATAAATCCTAAGAGAAAATTTTGGTCTTCCAAGCATGGGGATTGGAGCGATAGGCCAGCAACCTTCCACCCATAAAAAATATTCTAAACGCTAAAAATACCAGTAAACTGCCTCGGACTGATGAATGACCGAAGGGCTTGGAGACAAAGACTAGGACTGGAAATACAGCAAACAGCTGTCTAGTTTTATATACTATACGAGGTCAGACAATTAAGTAATGCGACCGATTTTTTTTCTCGGCCTGTGGTAACACTGCGAACCTGTAACTCCGCCACCGTAATAGCAGATCTCTACTCTCTCGATTGAGACCTTGACCACCCTCGTACGATCATTTCTTCGCCAGCTGTTTAGTGTTTTGTAACAACGCGCGAGTAGTGCATGTCACGAAAATGGAACAGAGAAATTTATTACTGGTTATTACTGGTGATGAAAGTTATTACTAAAAAAAAAAAAAAAAGTTATTACTGGTGATGAAAGTTGGTTCTTTCAATATGACCCCGAAACTAAACGACAAAGCCAACAGTGGCTGTCCCCTGGAGCACCAAGGCCAAAGAAGGCGAGAATGAACAAGTCCAAAGTGAAAACCATGTTGATTTGCTTCTTCGACAGCAAAGGGGTGGTTCACAAAGAGTTCGTACCACCTTGACAAACCATAAATCAAGTATTCTACCGCAATGCGCTCGAGAAATTACGAAAAAGGGTGCTCAGAGTGCGTCCAGAGATCGCGAAGACTTGGGTTCTGCATCACGACAATGCTCCCTGTCACAGTGCGTTCAGTGTCTCTCAGTTTTTGGCGTCTAAAGGCATTGCAACGTTACCACAACCGCCCTATTCACCGGACATGTCACCCTGCGACTTTTTCCTATTCCCCCATATGAAAAAATTCGTCAAAGGTCGACATTTTGACTCCGTTGAAGATATCCAAGAATCTGTGACGAGGGTACTCGGAGAGGTCCCACAAGAAGTGTTCCAGAATTGTTACGAAAACTGGAAAACTCGCTGGAATAAGTGTATAGATGCGGGAGGGGACTACTTTGAAGGGGATCGCAGCGATGTACCTTAATTTTTAAATATACTCGATTTTTGAATTTTGTCACATTACTTAATTGTCTGACCTCGTATATTATGTTAAGGTGACCAACTTTTTTCTAATGAAAAGGAGGACATAAATAAACTAAAGAAACAAATATTTCAAATAAAAAAAATATTCTTTGCAACAATAACTGAACAGAAAGCATTATAATATAGTAAATAGATAATGCAGGCGTATTATGATTAATTATTATTTAAATATGAATATTTTTCGAGGATATCGCTAGTTTATTTTAATCAAATAATAAACTAACACAATCGAAAATCGTAACTGTTGCATTTTGGAGAAGTATTATTTTCTCTCCCCGATTGTAGTCACAACAAAATTACTGCCTACATAAAATTAAATAAGCGGATTTTTCATTATCATGGGAAATTTTTGTTATTAAATATTTAAAGATTTACAAATTAGCTTTTACATATCGAAAAGGAGGAGATCTAGTATTAAATATCGAAAAGGAGGACATCTAGGAGGACACTTTTCGTGGGAGGACAGAACTTCCAAAAGGAGGACTGTCCTCTCTAAAGGAGGACGGTTGGTTACCTTAATAATGTGCAATGTAGATGTAAAGAATTATTTCCAAATATATATATAGGAAGTATTTATCATCAATAGCCTAGTAGTTGATTAAGAATTTCAATCAATGTAGAAATATCCAGATGTAGAAAAAACACGTAAATCACTGAAAAGTGATTACAAGAATAAATTGTGCGAATAATTAAATCTATTTAGTTTAAAATTGCGATGATTGAAATCGTTGTATTAAACCTTATTAGTGGTTTTTATAAAGTTTGAAAAATATATCAAGTATACACATAAGCAATGGTTTTATGTTAAAGGTTTACTCAATAAACATAATTCATTATTTTGAATTATTGGAGATCCATAGTGAGTAATGGAAGGCTGTGTGCAATATAATCCATCAATTATTATGTGGGTACTTTTTGGATATAAAAAATTATTTGGTCCAATGTTTTTTATTATCATTACGATTTTTATATGTTGCTAATATTTATAATGTCTCCATTAGTTAGAATGAATAGCTGTATTTTAGCAAAATGAGAATTTACTACATTTTGAGTCGTTTGACATTTTTTACAAGAAACATTTCAAGAGCTAAATTGATTCAATAACGTGGAATCATTGAACTGCCACTCAGGTATTTAAACATTTATTGAATACGGGCAATGAGATATCTCATTTTGGATTTCGTTAATCATATACGACGATTCGGCGAAGTTGAGTTTTTTTTTTTTTTTAATTCAATAAACATTTTAAATTGCACGAGTAGAGCACCGTATGATATGTATTAATTCTTATGGATTTATAAGGACAATATAAAATATTTCTTTATGTTAATTTATGTAAAATAACAATTGATAGAAAGAGTTAATTATATTGTCTTTTTCAAACCTTAGAAGAAATTTACTTTATTCAGGAATGTGTAAAGATTATATGTCATCTGAGTAAGAAGATATTTAGAAGAAAATGGCTGCCAATTCGCACATTGAATTTATATAATAAATTGTTTATGAGGCCTGACTTGACACACTTCATTTATTTACTATTTCTATTTCAAAGCAGAATAGCAAGGCAATAGACAAATTATTATTTAAAATAATGGAGTAATTCGACCACAAATCAAATACACAAACATATCTTTTCTTCTAATATGTACACTTTTGTAAAAAGTGATACTTTTTAAGTAAAACAGCTTTTTTACAGATATTCAAATACCTACTATTATAAAATATGTACATAAATATATGAGGCTGTTTTCTGTAAATTAAATTTTATTAAATCATATATATTTATATATAATGAAGTGTAAACTTTTCAGAAGTCATGGGCAAGATGGTAGATAAAACTTCACTTACGTCTTGATCGTTTATCAGACGATGTCGAGAAACTCATCGTTCGTCCGAGTTCCCCTTTCACAGCCTTCAGCGAACGTAGTATTTCATCTGGATCTCGTAGCATCTTTGTGCAGCTACTACGTCTTCTCTCGCGATGATAATTTATCACTACAGGCGGCGAATCTCCCTCCGATTGGTCTAAAAACATCATCAAATATGAATAAAATGTTTATTTTTATGTGCGAGCTAAATTAATTTCATATTAAAAAAACGATATTAGATCAATGGAACATAGAAATGAGTTGTTCTTTTATTGAAAGAATTTAATTCAAATCAAGGATAATTACGAATGAAGAGATATCAACGAGTTTGGTAAAGTTTTCTAAAACTTGATTCTAAATATACAATACCTTTGGTCTGATGTATATATTTACCTTTACTATCTTGTTGCCCTGACTGGAAAGAAGATCTACGAGATCCGGGCAATGAGCGCGAGAAATCGCGACCCAATTGATATACTTCAACTTCAAGTTGTTCTGATTGAGAACTGCCGCGTCTCGAACCGCCTCCAACAGTCCACGCGTAATCCGGATGTAGTAAACTTGTACATTCGCCTATACTATCCAAGTCATCTATGAACAAATATGACAGCCAAATTAAAACAAAAGAAATATCTCTATTCTTCTCTAACTCGTACTCAAGTAGAAAATGTGTGAGAGAGAAAGGAGACCGAGGTTATTCTGAACAGTTTTTTTTTTGGAATTATAAGAAGTATAATTCCAAAAAAAAAATCATGAATTAGAATACTATTATGTATCTCTGTCAATATAATAAAGGAGATTCTAGGATTTAAATGTACATATTAATATTATCCTTGCATTTAACTTTGTTCAGTATGTGCGCAAGATAGTTTATATATATTATAAATGTATAAAATTATTACAACGAAGACAAACTACATCGAAAAGTATACAGCTTCTAATTAAACATTTTTCAAGTAGAAAAACAGTTCTTCAAATAGATAATGTAGTATACAGAATTCATTCTATTATACATCATAAAACGTTTTAAAATTACAAAAATCTTAGAAAACTGGATAAATAGGAATACCTGCAAGATAATTAGTGATTGAGATAAACATAGAATTTTCAAAGCACAGTCAGGTTTTCACATAAATTAGTTATCCCCTATTCAACCACAATATATTAAAAAAGTGTACAATAATTACTTGGTGTCCATTTTGTTCATAACAACAATAAGCTAGTGTGCATTTCGATGGCGATGCCATCATCGTCAGAGTGTTGTGTTATAAAATCTAAACTAATATTGTATAAGTGAACAGGTGGAGAATATTTTTGTGATTAACTATTATATATTAACCCATTTTGACTGTCATAGAGGATAAAGTTAATTTTATTTTTAAATAACGAACAATTATTTGAATTTATCGTCTGTTTTCTACGATTATGTTTATTAAATTCAATTTAGATTAATATCTTTGTAAATGAATTAATATTGTCCTCATATATAAACAAGGGAATATTTATGATCAATTATGAAAATTTTAGTTGGTTTTCGGTCAGCGACGATCATAATCAAGAAGAAAGAATTAATTTACACTATATTTATTGTTTAAGGAGCACGACTAATGTGACACTTTCAAAAAAAATCGATTTTTTTGCATTTTTCGATAGTCTATACCTTCAAAAATAACATACTAAAATTTCAAATGCGGATCTCAAATAGTTTTTGAGCTACAGCCTTCTAAAGAGTAGCTGCTCATCGGTTAGAAACGTCCGTTAGCTGAGTTAAACGCGTTTTTCTCAAAACTACATTTTTAAAATTTACTGCAGTTCTAACTCGATAACAAATCATCCGATCGATTTGATTTTTATTTTAGCATATTTAGTATTTGTTTCTCCATACAATGACCCTCCAGTTTTTCGATTGGATAAAAAATGTAATTTTGCCATGCCAAAAACCATCAGATTTTTGAGCGAAATTTTAAACTTTTTTTCAAAACTCCGCCATTTTGTTAAATTTCAATTTTTGTTTCACAATCCTGGGTCATTGTATAGGTAAAACCTTCTAGTTTAACGAACTTTTTTTATTATTTCAGGCACTGTGAAGGCCGCAATCACTGCAGCAGTGGGGGAACGTTTTTTTTGGAGACTCGGGAGATGGCGAATAACTTGCTGAAAATCGAATATTTTCATTCAACAAATTTCTATGTATACATTATTTATGCACAAATATATCCTCAAAATTTTAAAACATTCGATGCAATACTTTTCTTTAAAAAAAATCCCGAAAATCACCTTTTTTTTAGGCGGTCACTTTAGTCGTACCCCTTAAGGTTCGTCAATGAACAGAGTGTAAATCAGCCTTTTTAAACACTAAGTTCACTAAATGCACCTCTCTAGGATTGTTATTAAATAATGCGCATGCGTTGATACTTGCAATAACAAATAAATTTATTTATTTACAATTCTTTGTTTTTATATGCATTGTATTTATTTGTATGTTAATTTTATTCTTTGGATTGAAAATTCTTATCTTTTATAATATTTGTTTTGGAACTGTAGGAATCACTTTCACACAAATGCATTATCAGCCCACACCACAAGATATCAAAGTAAACAATGAATTATTATTGAACACTTTTTGAAATCTTGTGGCGTTGGGGTGGTGATTCGTTGTATCTTTCATATTTTCAACAATTAAACTAGTTGATTTATTCTATGTTTGAGCGTGCATTTATAAAAATTAAATGTGTGTTTTATAAAAATTGTCATCAATAATAATCACTTTCATATATACATAAAGGTATGTTTACAATCATCTAATATATATATATATATATATATATATATATATATATATATATATATATATATATATATATATATGAATAAATAAATAAGAATAAAAGAGATCAAATACAGTTTGTTTTGAAACTGCTGCAAATTCACTTTAATACAAAATGAATAATTATTTCCCACACCTCAATATGTTGTAGTGTTTAATAATCATTTATTGTTCGTTTTGTTGTTTATAACAATAAAGGGTAATGAGCATTTCGATGTCGGTGCAATCTTCGTCAGAGGTTGTTTTCTGACGATGATGGCATTAACCCATTATTATTATAAACAACAAAGTAAATAATAAGTGATTATTGAACACTATAAGATATTGTGATGTTGGGGGTGAAAATTCATTTGTGTTAAAGGGATTAAATAATTTGAAATGAATATTGATAGGATTTTGTAAGAACAAAAATAACAAAGGAGCTCTAGTAGTTATTGTTTGATAATCAAGAGCTATTGAAATATCTATGAAGAAGATAGTGAAATGGCAGATTGAGATATTAGAAGAATACACATTATGCACTTATATATAATGCCGTGCTAGAAAATGTTATTTTGCTTGTGAATGATGAATATTTATGTTTATTTTGAAGAGTATTTTTGTGATTTTACTGACTGTTTAAAATAATTATTATGATGTTTAAGTATTTTCTTTTTTCTTTTTTATTGTGTTGGTATTTATTATGAGTCTATGAATTTCAAGTAGAATAGCATGCAAATATTTTTATTAAATTATATGTATGTGAATATATATATGTGTGTTAATGTATATATAAAATGTGCAAGGTAAACGTATATACAAGATAGTATGTACATGTGTATTGAAATATTTTTTTCATACTTCGAGGACGCGTTTTTATTGTACTTAATGCAGAAAATGCACGTGTACATTCAAGACATTGAATTGTTCTAATTAAAAAAGCATTTTACATTCACAGCATCATATTTCAGTCATATATTAATGGCTAAAAGTGATAATTCAGCTTCTGCGATATAATGTTATGTCTGTTATTTCATGATACGAATGTAGAATCGCAGAAAAAAGTATCAATTACGTTCACAAAAGCTTCGTTCATTCACGGCTGTGTGCACCATTTTCTTTTTTTAACTTTGATATTATTTTAGTATATAACTGCATACAAACTCAAATTATAAAAAAATTAAAGTCACAAATAAAAATAATTATGCTAAGAAATAGATTTACATTCAAGTGCTTCGACGATGCTTTCCTTCCGTTTATGGAGAATCAGAAAAAAGCATAGATTTTTAAATCAGGCATTTTTCAAAAATATATGCTAGTTTCGATGGATGGAAAATCGTTTCTAAAGTCTGAATTGAAAGAATAGTTTTATGTAAATAATGCAATCTTTTCTGAATCTCTGAATCGTGTAAACTAGCAAAACGAGGACAATAAATCATAAAAACCAAATACACGTAGCATCCTTTCGAATATATCCACACAATGATCGTTCACATTTGTCAAATTCATATTATGCAATGTGTCATCATCATTAAAATTAAAACACGTTATATGCAAGTATTTGTCTGGAGTGTGGTTCAATGGTTTTGGTGTGTTTCAACCAACTGTTGTAAAAATCAAAAAATGCTCTTTCCAGTGCATATAAAATAGGTGCAAGGTCAATTATTATTTATAAATCTACACCTGTCGTCGCAGCAGATTTGCGTCCGTTCCTTCCATGTACAAGCATAAATTGATTCTTGTGCTTTCTCAACGCGTCTATACTACAAAGGTAATCTTTGGCAAATACTTTGCCCTGCAGGTATAATTGAAATCCTGTGAAAGTATTTGAAAAAAAACATATGCGTTAAACCCACGCTCAGTGTTAGTCAATCTATCTATATCTGTATCAAATAATTCACGTACCCATTCCGGTACCAATAAGCTCGTTAATCAATCGAAATCGAATTTAAACACGAACGAAACGTGAATTGTTTGCTTACAAGTAAATGTACATTCTTGTTAGGGAATTGTATATTTTCGCTTTTTTTCAATTTGTAAATTATATACATACATACATATATATATATATATATATATATATATATATATATATATATAAATTGAAAAATAAATACAAAATTATTTATTAAAGATAAATTTTATATAAATTATTATAAGAATAAATTTCTTCATGAAATATTTCTCTGTTCAAAAAATAGTGACTTTTAATTTGAAATTTGCGCGAAAGTTGTAGTTCAAAAAACTTATTTTCTTATGTTGGCACAACCTTCAGTGACATTCGCTCCTAATTTCAATTTTATATGTCAAATAGTTTACAAGTTACAGTAGTTTATTTACATCAACTTTTTGCTTTTTTCGATTTTTAAAATGTCTAATATTGTTAAACAAAGAAGTTGTATTAAATTTTGTGTTAAAAATGAAATTAATGCCCCTAAAACGTTTAAAATGGCGCAAAAAGCATTCGGTGATCAATCTTTATCGAGAAAAATTGAAATTCAGTAGCATAAGCTGTTCAGAGAAGATCGTGAATCCATGGTCGTCCATCAACATTAATAACCGAAGGAAATATTACAAAATTAGAAACAAAGTAATGGGAAATCATCATTTTACTGTAAGAGAGCTTGCTGAAGATATTGGCATATCAAGGTTCAATAGACGCAATTTTAAGTGATGTTTTGGGCTTGAAATATTTGTCAGCAAAACAATTACATTCGTAAGTTTTTCGCCAAAAATTCAACAAATATTGCTCCACAATCACCGTATTCTTCAGATATGTCACCATGCGACTTCTTCCTGTTCAGTTGATTAAAAAAACCACTTCGAGGAACCTAATTTAACTCAGTTAAATCGATAAAACAAAAATTGAAGGAGCTGCTGATGGAAATTCTAAAAAGTGAATATGAAAATTGTTTCTAAGATTGGATTAAACGATGGTGTATGTGTATCGCAACGGGAGGGGATTACTTTGAAGTAGAAAAAATAAATTTGGATGAATTAATAAATAGTATGTGTTTTATTTAAACAGTCACCTTACTTTTTGAACAGAGTAGTATTGTTTGAACATATATGCTTATTTGTCAGTAGAGAAAAACTAACCAAACAAAGTTCTATTTAAAATTTACAATTCCTTAGACAAAGCTTTTTATTAATCCTTATTTTTGAAAAGCAACTCAGTAAAAAAAAACACAAAACGGCATTATATTAAACGAAATTCGATATTTGTACAAATTTACAATACCTGAAACAGATCGCTGATTACCGAAATCATTCCTCCTCATCGATTTTACATCCCCGGCGAGCGATCCTCGTGGCGATGCAAACGGAGATTTACCAGGCGGTGCGCCGCGCATTTGTTTTGGATCTTCGAGCCTGTACCAAACTGCACGATCGTCAATAAATGCCTTCTCTATATCCACGGTGCATTCGCCGAGGAATACGGGTTCGCTGTGTGGACACATGTCCCACAATGTCACTTCTATACTTCGATTCAATAACTCTTCACCGGCTATGTTTGGGAATGTCAGGTTTGCGTTCCATATTGGATTCTGGCTGGTCGAAGATACGTCCGTTTTAAGAATGATTTGATCATTTCTGTATAGAAGGAAGGATTAGTAAGACAAATCAATAACATATCAGATAACAATGGGTTTGTTAAAATTTTCTTATTTTATACAAAAATATATGAGATAAAAATTGTTAAGAATATATATTGGATGTTTTTCAGAATTATAAAACAATTCTGATCAACTAATAATTATCAACACTCGTCATGGTCATTAAAAATCTTGCGGAGACTATTTTTAACTTTATTGTAAATATTTCGGCCGTTTTTAAATCTTTTAATTACATATTGCACTGTAGGGTGGCTTCTATTAACTATTTTCCCAATTTTCCGCAGAGTTTTTCCTTTTTTGTAATGAAAAATCATTAGTATTTATTATATGGTCAAAAATCCAAAATTTCAAAGTCCGTTTGCGAGCTTAATAAGCGTCGGTGCCAATTTCTAATGCTTATACACGTACCTACGGACCATAAACAATACGAATATAACAGAAAATGACAAAAAAAATTTTCGAAATTTTCCTCAAATTTACATAACACCCCCCCTTTGAACTTTTTGCGTTTTTTTCCAAAAAATATTTTTTCGAAATCAATAAATCTAATAGTGGATTTCTATAGAGTAGTGCCGGGGTGTTAGCGAACAGGTGTCGGTTTCGCTCTAACACGCATATTGGCGACGCAGCACCGTTTTGAAGTTTTACAGTTTTGGACATTTTCAAAACGTCCAAAATCCAAAATTTCAAAGCTCGTTTGCGAGCTTAATAAGCGTCGGCGCCCATTTCTAATGCTTATACACGTACCTACGGACCATAAACAATACGAATATAACAAAAAATTACAAAAAAAATTTTCGAAATTTTTTTGAAAATTTCATAACACCTCTCTTTTGGACTTTTTGTGTTTTTGACCAAAAAAATATTTATTCGAAATCGGTAAATCTAACAGTCGGTTTCTATAGTGTAGGGCCGCATTTCGATGGCAACGCCATCATCGTCAGAGCCTTGCTGTTGAAATCTAGACTAGTTTTGACTTTATATATATATATATATATATATATATTATATATTATATATATATATATATATATATATTATATATATATAAATTTGTGTTTATATGCTTATTCAATCCGTCTATAACTGTGGGTTGAATCTTTCTTTTCATTTCGTCATCTGGTCTGCAAGCATGAAGTGTTTGCTGTTATTTATTGTTTTTTACAACTTGTTCTTTTTCATAGATTTGTGACCTTTTTGATGACATAAATCGACTTATTTATTACTTGTGACAGTATTCGAACTTTTTTTAACGATTTGTGTGGTCTGTTCTAAATGAATTGAATATCTGCATGCGTTAGTTTTGTAATTTAATTTTTTAAAAGTTATTTATTGTTTGTGTTTTAAGAGGGTCATTATAAACACGACTTTGTGACTCACTCTACGTTTTCATGATTTACAGTGATTTTATACAACATATTTAATTAAAATAAATATCGTTCTACTTACGTTACGGGAAGAAGACGCAGTTTCGCATACGCTTCGGGCATAGCTCCGAAACCGAGCGTATCGTCTCTAGGTGCCAGATCGTCTCCTGCTAAAACGGCAACGACAAGCTCTTTACGTTCATCGTGGTACCAGACTTGAACTTGTATACGTCCAGATACTTGTTTCTCGCGTGCCAGTTGTTCCTTAAAAATCAAATATCTATTACTTCCTAACAGTGATATAGAAATCACCTACGTCCGTTTTGATCTATCCTTTTAAAGGAATCGGCTGTGTGCATTCACCACTGAGATGTTTGAAATTGTTGATATATTTTATGACAATCTTAAGAATATTCGTACGTAGTAACAGTTTAAAAAAAGAATTATCGATTTATATCAATGGATTTTAAATAATTGATGTAATTTAATAACGTATTTTATTAGATTTAAGTGGCATTTTTTATGTACTTTAATAATCGATTAATTATAATTAAAATATTATTTTATAGAAAATTAATATTTAGATTTTAACATCACTTTTTGTTTTTGCACTGGTACAAATTTACTTTAATAAAAACGATTCACACATTCAACCAATACAAACTTATATTCAAAAGTGTTTAATAGTCACTTATTGTTCAATCGAACTTAAATGAATTATCACTTCAACACCACAAGATATCATATTATAAAAATGTTCAATAATATTTTATTGCACATTTTATATCATCAGAGCGTATATCATACAATCTCTTTATAATAACTTATCGTGTTGTGATGATAATTTATTTATATTAAAGTAAATTTGTTATACTGACGTTTAATTTCTTTACTGATGTACATTTTAATGACCATTACATCATCTTGAATTCTGTATCAATTTGGATTTTATAATGTACTAATTTTATGATGCTGAAATGGCCATTTAAGTGAACAATAAGTGTTTAATAAATACTTTGATGAATCATTGCGGTGTTTAAACGAGTGAATCGTTTGTGTTAAATGATTTTAACATTTTTATTTAAAATAAATATAAACTAAACCGCTTTTATTTCATTTTAATAATTGTTATAAAAGTCCATCTTTATTGATAAAAATAATTTTAATGATATTCAAAAGATTTTCAAATTACCAAATGATAAATTATTAATAAAATCAACACTAATTTCAAACATTATAAATAAACACCATACCGATTACAAAAATGATAAATGAATATTAAAAAAATGTAAAGAATGTCTAAAAAAATATTCAATTAATATTCATTTGCTTTTGAAAAAATATAAAACAATGTATGAAATACACACACCGATGAAACACATTATTTCTATCTATTTACAATAATGACTACATTTGACAATAATTACATTGATGCAACACAGGCCTTAAGTATAGTTCTTTTTTATATATAAAGAAAATAACAAGTAAGATTCAGCAGGTTGATGCGAAGCTTGATTCTGAGCTAAGAGATATTTTCATAAATTCATATATATGTATGTACAGAAAAGAACACGACAGCTTCAAATGAATAAAAATAGCCTGGTTATTTGATGGTACATGCAGGTACAGAGCGTGCTCCAGACTTTCAAGATTTTTCACTTTTTTTTGAACTTCTGTTTGCGAAAACCGATTTGCTTTTGAACGGGTTTAGTTCTGTACATCTTGTGCTTTATTTTATTTTATTTTTTTTAAAAAAAACAACTACTTGTGTGCAAGTCGGTTTGTGCAAGTGATTTTATACAGTGTTATATTTTCTTCTAGTTGTGTATTTTACAATATAAATAGTGCTCGTATGAAATTAAATCAAATCATATTTGTTATTATTTAACAAAATGTTATCATTGATAACGAGTTAGAAAAAGATTTGTGTGTTTTACTTGAATAACTTGAAATAAAAAAGTTATGAATATACAAATCGACTTGAATGTGTAAGGAGCAAGCTTATTATTCAGTTTGACTGAACAAGTTTTTACCATGCATTAATTTTAACACGTCGACTGCTATTTGTATTTCCTTTTTATAAAGCAGCACATTTATTGCTATTTAACAATTAAAACTTTAATATTTTTTCTGTAATAGTCGATATTATTTTTATAGATTTTATTTATATTCAATACGTTCTTTATGAATTTTTCTATTCGTAGGAAAAATTCAAAAACAGTCCAATTTTTCGTACGAGTCCGAATTAGAAGAAATATACATGTGAGTAGTCGACGTATTAAACGCCTTCAGATACATTTAGAGAAGTATAATTTATTTCATGTCTTGTCGTCTTTTTTTTCTAACAATATATCATAGAGTAGTAAGAGATAAAATATGATTCTCGACAGTACAGTATAACTAATAGTTCTAAATATCAGAATTACAATATATAATATATATTTACAGCATAGATGAACACATTGATTGTTCTCAGACCATTTGAAACGAAAATAGAAAATAAAAAGCGTAAACAAAATATGTAAAAAAATCGTGCCAGTCGGGACAGAAGATGAAGTAATTAAAAAAAGGGGTAGCTTTGTAAATATATAAATCATTTTACAATACTCGCGTGAACGGCGTGTGTCATGAAACGGCGTCGAATCGATTTGAAAAAAATTCGTTTCGAATGAAACCAACTGACTAATTGTAATTTATTTCAATACAGTGTTTAGTAAAATCAATCTTTATTTATATGTTTCATCTTTTTATTTCAACCTTTTTTATGATTCTAATCAAGTTTAAAATCGAATCAGATTTTTTTAAATAATTTAACAAAGTTAATAACTTTTTATAAAAGTATCTTTCAACAAACACTTCTGTACAATTTCTATTAACATACGATAGATACCGTTTTATGGCACACACTGTACAACTAATAGGGAAAATTCGCATGCAGCAATTTTTACGTAACTACAATTAATGATCAATTCAAATTGTTTGTGTTTTATCGAAGCAGGTGTATCTCGTTACAGTGAATTCATTAAAACCATATGTGTTTTAAACATGTTTATTTATTTTTTATTAAGTCGATTAAAATCGTTTTTATTTATATATTTTATATTCTAAAATCCGGGCATTCAGTGAAATGAGATGGAATTTAGTTCAGGTGGACAAATCGGCATAAAATTTGGAACGCTTTTAATTTATTTTTGATTAATGATTACCAAGTATTTTTACTTAAGGGAGTGAAATATGGTAAGAATGTTTTTTATCTTGATAAATTAGTATTTCAAGATATATTTATTTTCAAAAAAATATTAATATCTTGTGGCATTGGAGTGATAAATAATTTAGAAGAAAGTCAGTTCAGCTACAGATAAAAAACAAGTTGTAATGGTCAGAATAATTTTTTGATTGTGGGTAATATAGAAAAGTATAAAAATATATATTTGGAATAATATATATAAAAGAGTAACAAAATCTACATATGAAGAAATAAGAGACATGAATATAATTATAAGAGTAAAGAGTTTGAAATAAAAATAGGTGAATTTTATTGTTGTAAGAGAAAATAAAGGATGAATTTTGAACTTTGATCAGATATCAAAAAAATATACTAAGTTATAAAGAAGAATGTTTTCTAAAGAGTCTAGAAAAGAGTTTGGATATAACTGACATTGAATCATGCAAATAATAAAAATTTAAAAGAAGGTTTTACCTATACGAGAAGACATGAGAAATATGAATATAATTATACGAGAAACAAGTTTGGAATTAATTAGGTAAATGTTATTGTTGTAGGAGAAAATGAAGGTGAATTTTAAAGACTTGTAAAATATAAAAAAATCAACTAAGTTATAAAAAAGACTGGTGATAAAATGATAAAGATTGGTGATCCAATATGTTTTCTGAAGAGGTTAAAAAAGATATTGAATATATTTGACTTGAATCATTAAAATAATGGAAATTTGAAAGAAGGTTTTATCTATATGAGAAGACACAAAAAATATGAATATAATTATAGGAGTAACAAGATTAAAATGAAAATAGGTAGATTTTATTGTTGTAAGAAAAAAGTGAATTTCAAAGACTGATCAAATGTCAAAAAATCTACTAAGTTATATAAAAGATTGATGATAAAATAATAAAGGTTAGTGATCTAATATGTTTTTTAGAGGTTAGAACAGAAATTGGATTTGTCTATCACTGAATCGTTCAAATTAAGAAGATTTAAAAAAAGGATTCATCTATATAAGAAAATATTATATATATATATATATATATAGAGAGAGAGAGAGAGAGAGAGAGAGGGAGAGAGAGAGAGTCATCCAAATGTGATGTCTAGATATGTGTTTTATTAAAAAGGAACAAAAGAAACTATACACATGTTTCTCTATACACCACTCTATGTTTATTTTTAATAAAACAAATCTAGGCATCACATTTGTGTGATTCTTTATATTTCTCTCTCAATATAATTATAAGAGTATAGAGTTTAAAATAATAATAGGTAGATTTTATTGTTATAAGAGAAGATAAAAATGAATTTCAAACATTGATCGAATGTTAAAAATCTACCAAGATATAAAAAAGGCTGGTGATAAAATGTGGAACATTGGTGGTGATTCAATATGTTTTCTAAAAAAGTTGGAAAAGTAATTGAATATTTCTGATATAGAATCATTAAAATTAAGAATATCTGAAAGAAGGATTATCTACTATATTAGAAGACATAAGGAATTTGAATAAAATTATAAGACTAGGGGTTTGAAGTGAAAATAGGTAGATTTTATTGTTATAAGAGAAAATAAAAATGAATTTTAAACACTGATCGAATATCACAAAATCTACCAAGTTATAAAGAAGACTGATGATAAAATGTGAAAGATTGGTGATCCAACATGTTTTTTAGTGGTTGGAATAGAAACTGGATTTGTCTAACATTTAATCGTTCAAATTAAGATCTAAAAAAAGTATTTATCTACATGAGAAGATATTATATATATGTATATATATATATATATATATATAGAGAGAGAGAGAGAGAAAGAGAGAGGTTAGTAATTGCACAAAGAAATAGAAAAAGAATTAAGTGGACTAGAGAAAAGACAAAAGTTACAGAAGTTATAATAAAGTTGAGAAATTTGAAATGGAAATGAATTGATTATATAGCAAGAAGAAACCCTTGATAAATAAGAGAAATTATTCAATAAAACCTAGATATATAAAAAAAATTAGGGAAAAGTCCATAGATAATTGAGACAGACATAAAAAATTCATTGGAATAGAGTGAAAGAGAGAGGTTTTGGATGGGTCGAAGTGGAAAGTTTTGGGAGTAGATTTTATCAAATAGTGGATAGAAAGAAACTGATCATATGTATATATATATATATATATATATATATATATATATATATATATATATATAAAGGGTGTTTTTTAGGTTACATAGAATTTTGATAGAGATTCAATTTAAAGTTCTATTACTCTTGAAAAACATCCTATATTAGACTGATATGTATTTAATCATTATATAAAGTATTAATGATGATTATTTTGATATAATTTGTATTAATATGATTAAAATATGATTTATGTTTCACTGTAACGAGCTTCGACCTGTACGTTTAGAGAGAAAACTAAATGAAATCATTACTTTTATTCCATAGTCTAAGCGGGACGGATTTCGAGAATTTTCAAAGTCGCAAACACAATATAGAAAAATGATAATAATGTAAATAAATGACGGTACTAAAAAATGAACAAAAATATATTATATATATAAAAAAAAGAAAAATATCCATTACGACAAAATTGTTGAAAAGCAACAGCATTTTTAATGAACAATACTTACATAATCAACAAACATTCTGTCGAGTGACACACCTACTATATTACGTAATATAATTTCGTTTTTGTAAAGAAAGTAATTAGTATACATGTATACAAAGTAAAAATAATAATAATAATCAATAATAATAAAATCATTGTACGAATCAAGAACTCAAATGAATCGTATACGAATGTTGCGGATACAATTTAAATCAAACAAATAACGACAAAGAACCAGCGACACCCACTGTCCCGTCTGACACGAAAATAACAAAAAAAAATGTTCTCTGTGTCTGAACGTGTTGAAAACATATGTCAAAGAAGAAACAAACGTTTGTTATAGTAAAAGGAAAGAGTTGCTTTTTCTCTTGACAGCATATTCATTGTCGGGTTCGAACGTGTTTACTTTGTATGTGCTTCTTTGCAAACATGTTATTGTTATAAAGTGGATAAGTTGTTTGAAATTAGCCGGTTTATCGTTTCTTTTTTTCAATCAGACCGTATATTTTAAACGCATCTCTATATGTTATTCTATTGATTCCAAGAAAAATTCAAAATAATATTTCCATTTAATTGTCATTCGTTTATGTTCAATTAATTTAGAACGCTCTACAAATATATTTTTTTAATTCATTAAACAAACAATAATAATTAATAAAAAATTGGTTTCGTTTTAATTACTGTCTGATTTTTCAAAATTAAAATTAGTTTCTAAAAAAACTATTAGCATTTTTAAAGATTTCTATAAAAAATATACCTACTAAGTATTTTAAATATCAATTACATTTATTAACTCTTTAATAAATATAAATCATTAATGATATTCTTTTTATACACAATTAGAATTCAATCATTAATAAAATTCAATTTAATTAACATGTTGATTGCTCAGTAAGTTTTGTATGTTTTACCCTGCATACTATAATACAATTTTTGTTACCACATCCATAAATGATAAAATATTGGATAATATAATTAAAATAGTTTATATTAGAAAGCTTTGTGTATTTATGTGTTTTTTTAGGTGTGATAGAACTTTAAATTCAATTCCCTTTTAAAGTTTTATCAAACCTAAAAAAACACTTTTTATTATAATTTTATATATACATACACACTTTATATATATATAAAGAATGTTTTTTTAGGTTAGAAAGAATTTTAGATATGGATTCAATTTAAAGTTTTATCACGCTTTAAAAATATTCTACATTTAAATGGAAATCGCTAATATTTAATGGGATATAGGAACATAGAATTTGGTTATTTATTTAAGAATTTAGCTATTTATTAATTCCGACGTCCATGGATTTATCGAAAACTCGATTACTGGCCATCGGTGATTCTTGTGGCAGTTAATGTGTTAATAAGTTTCGTTTACAGCATGGGAATTAGATAAAATCTTTCTTTTTTAAAAATGACTTTTTAAGATAGTATAATAATTAATAAAAATCAATCACTATTTTTCAAATTATTTACTTTATTCATTGATGCACATTTCGACAGTCGTGCCGTTCTTATCAGAGAGCTGTATTATCATTTTTTAGGAAATTTATCTTTTATAACATTGACAATGATGGCACGGTTATCGAAATGCTTATCAGAAATAAAGTGATCGATATTGATTATCAAATATTTTTATAAAATCTTATTGGGGTGAGTGATTCGTGTGTATCAAAGAGTTTATATAAGAGAACAACTAATTTATATTTGTAAACTAGATTTTGTATTGTAGCATTCTGTGGATGATTGAATGACTAACGTAATGTGTGTCAGAGAATAAAGTTATTAAACAATTTTATGAAATCTTGTAATGATGATGTATGGTCGATTTTTATATTTTCAGTTTGCAATAATTAAATCGTTTTTTTTTTAGAAAAAATATTTTTTTTAGTTCTAATAAAGATTATATTTCTAAGAAATTGAAAATTAACGAGAAGAAAAATCGAAATTTATATATTTGATATAAATGTTTTTTTGTATTAAAAAAATCTGTTTTTATTATAAAATGAATATAGAATTTTCTTAACGAGATACTAGAAAACAAATCAGTTATTATTTTATATACGCGTGGAATATTTTTTTCATTTCAGTTTTTTTAATTTAGAAATATTAGCATACATCAAATAAGTACAGAGACAGACATTTTTTTCTATTTGATCAAATTGTTTATCTGTCATTGTACGTGACATAAAAGAACACTTCACATGCTTTGAATCGTTTTTATATTTTTTCCACGTCAAGTCCAATTAGTGCACCGACACGCGCTCTACTATTTATCCCTCTACATTGTGTTGTCACGTTTTTATTTATTCTTTTTTTGTGATCCACGATAAGACGAGCAGCTTCGAACGAACATTGCAGCGTTCTAATTTAATTCGAATAATGACTGGAATTTCACAGATAAAATCTCTAAATCCGAACCGCGTGCTATTTTTATAACAATAATGTTTGCAAATGTGTATAGATTCGGTGCATGAAAAATATGAAGAAGATATGAAATGAATATTTTAAACAAATAGACTGATAAGTACGTATAATATATATATTATTCATTTATAAATTAACGATTTAACATATCAATTATTCAGACAGTTAACTAGTCGTAACGACTATGTGGTCTAGTTTTGGACTCATTTTATTTATTTATTTTTTTATTAATCATTTAATAACGATTCTGGACACTAATAACATCCGATATTAATAGTGAAATTGAATAAAACGAATCTAAAAACACATTTTAATAAGTACATCGATTTTTTTCCAACGAACAAAACGACCAAGTTATATTTGACGAGGTACATATAAATATTTGGTTGATATATATGTATTATTCTAACTACATGAGTTTAGATTTTGTGAAGGAAACCGAATTATAAATAAGAACAACAATTATCGGGAATGTACGGCGATGAGCGATCGAGCTGTACATTTTTTTTGTATATAAAGATTTTTAAAAGTTTGATATTTTCTAAACTGCCCTTGTGTCCAATTGAAACGACAGAATAATCGTCGAAATTTCTTTCCTTGTACATTAATAATGTACACAGGATACAAAAATAAATATAACTTTTGAAATTCACACTATGCACATATATATATATATATATATATATATATATATATATATATATATATATAAATTGATGAAAATGATATGCTTTTTAAATATTCATTCTACATATTAATATACGTATTTTTTATGGATAAAAATCACATTTTTGTGGGGTTAAATTTTTCAAGTTTACATATGTAACAATAAACGTTTAAAAATCAAGCGTATGTTTACAATTTTTTAGGTAATTAACATTGATAGACATAAAAAGTACCGAACCTTTTCTTATAAGAATTTTTTAAATATATCAATTGTGTTCAATAGGTGTACTATTATTTTTAACATATTGAATATATATATATGTACATAAACTTGAAAGTAATTTTCCTACACAATATCCAAAAAGTTGTTTTATGTAAAATGCAGTTTAAAATATTAGATTATTAAATTAGAAAATATTTCTATCTACAAGTATTTAGAATAAACTGGAATAAGAATTAATGTTTAGATAAGTAAAATAGAATAATAAAAATATCGTCATTTTATCAATTAATATTTAATTTATTATATTAGGATGTTTTTTTTTTAATCGTGATAGAAATTTAAATTGAATTTCTATCGAAAGTACTAATAAACCGAAAAAAACACCTTATGTATATACATATACACAAACACACACACACATACATATAAAGAATGTTTTTTTAGGTTAGATAGAATTTTTGATAGGGATTCAATTTAATGTTCTATCAAGCTTTAAATTTCCAAATTATTTCGACGAATTTTCTTGTATCTTTATCTTATTTATTCATAAATCTTTTCCAGAGTCTTTATATATATATATATATATATATATATATATATATATATATAAAACATACATCTAATAATTTTGATGAAATATTTGATTTTGATACATAATTTTTTTGGATATAAAATAACAATATTTTTTACACCATATTTGAAATATGGATAATTAAGACATTTTACATTAAAATAGTTTTGAATATAAACCAGGTAACACAAATGGATTTTTATCTCCAAGACTGCAATGGTTATGAAGTGTTCAATAATCACTTATTGTTCACTTTTTGTTCATAACAATGTCGGCTAATGCGCATTTCGAAGGCGATACCATCATCATCAGAGCCTTTGTGTTAAAATCTGATTTGTTCCAAAATAAACAAAATCTCTAATAGTTTAACTGTCATTATTTTTTCTCCATTATTAATTTTCTAATGATTTATTAAAACGCAAACCAGGGTTTGAAATTGAAAAAAATGACAAAGGGAGTAAATTGTATGCTTTTTTAAATGACGTAAACGAAAATTAATTATCTCTTAAAGTTTAATTGTCCGATACTCTGATAACTTATCCAATGGTTAACAAAAATTATTAATTGGAAACCTAGTAAAAGAAAAAGGGGCAAAAGAGTGTCTATATACATAAACAGGAGATATAGACATGAGAAAATTTGTCGATATGGAGTGAAAGAGAAACATATAACATTTTTGTAACTGGAATGTCTTGGGAACGTTTTCATCCAGTAGTGGATAAAAAGAGGTTGGAAAATTAGATTGGAATCTAGAAAAATAAAAAGGGGAAAAAAGGGCTTATACACATAGATTGATGAGATATAGATATAAGAAAATTTGTCGATATGGAGTGAAAGAAAAAGACATAACATTTTTGGAATTGGAATGTTTTAAGAAAAGTTTTCACCCAGTAGTGAATAAAAAGAGAATGATGATAAATCTGATGATATGAATAAAAATATATAATTGAATGTGTAACAAAAATATGTAGTACTACAATATTTTATTATCAATATTGTGTATGCAAAAAAAAATAAATACATTTTTTTAATTGAAAGGCTTTGATGATGATGGCATCGCCATTGAAATGCGCATCAGATGACTATTGTTATAAACAAAAAGTGAACAATAAGTGATTATTGTATATTTCATAACCATTGTGGTGTTGGGGTTAAAAATTCATTTATGTTAAAGTGAATCCGCCACAAAATTATTTAAGAACTTGAAATATATATTAATTTATATATATATATATATATATATATATATATTTAATTGTAGTATTTTTCTTATTCTGGAATATCTAAACATTTTTTTTAAAAAAATAAAAATGAGTAGTGTGTCATTGAAAACCATGTTAGCAGCAATCGATTCATATATTTTGAATGTTAAAACCGAGTTTTAAAAAAATTAATTATAATTTCTTTAATTAAAAAAAGGTTTGGTACTTGCATATGGACATATTTAGTTCGTATATTTAAATTTACAGTAACATTTAATACATACATGTTAGTTAAAAACACTTAGTACAGGTGAACCAAAACAACAGATAATAAGTACATAAATACATTAACGGTACCCCAAACATTACTTATAGTATAATAGATTATTTTGTAATTGTATGTAAATATTTTTTTAAGTTGAAATATCAAGACCTATTCTTTTGAAATTCAATTCATCAACGAACATAGTCGTTCTTATTTCAAATAAACAACAATAAGAATACAATGCGTTTTTATAAATATATATATGTATATAAGTTCTTCATAAAAAATAATTTGTTATTCATCCGACAAACTTTTTTATTTCTTAAGAACACAGTCAACTCGATAAGGATTCTGATTAAATGTGCACAAATCCTGTTGATGGAACTGATATGTTATCGTTTGCCAGATAAATAAATCATTATCTCTATCAGATATACTAATTACATGACAGGCGATCGATCGACCTGCCCAATGAAAAATACCCTTTCATTTATCTTATTGTTTTATCCAAAGACGGATTTGTAATCGACAATCGTCAATTTGTATACCATGCATTATATTTCTGTTCAGTTTTTTCCACTCTATCGATTGACACGCGTTTTGATTCTATTCGACAATGTTTCTCGAAAATATATTCATTGCTCTCTATAATTCCTTATATACTCGTCATTTTTGATTTGTCTGTTTTGCACGTTTTCCGTTCGTTGCGTTATTTACACGGAAACGATTTTTTTCCAAATGGAAACATGTAACGATAAAAAAGTTTCAAGTAAAAAACTCCAATTACAAATTTATTCGAAAATATTTATCTAGTGATAACAAGTTTTTCTTTTATTTCACATTTAATTACTAGGGAAGAAGTTCTTAACGAGCTGAACATTTTAAAGGCTATCGAAGCGATATGCAACTTGAATAGATGATTAAATTTCATTTTACATTTCATTATAATTTGGATCATTTGTATCTTACAAATAAATTAATTTGTTTATCACAACAAGTTAGATTTAGATAGATTACAAGTTTTTTTTGAAAAGCTAAGAATATTTCTTGAAATAGCACAAAAATTAGATTTATTTTAAATACGGTCAATATATCTATTTTTTATGCAAAAAGCTTAAGAATGATTGAGTTTTGTATAAGTTTTTATTAAGATTTCGATGAATTTATGTAACAATTTTAAATTTAATACAAAAAGTTAAAGCTTATTATTTCATTATACAGTGAGTATCATTTAAAACTCTATAGTAAATATCTCAAAATGACAATTACATTAATTACACATTTATTAAAAATAATAATATGTTATTTTTAGAAAAAGATTGTAAATTTATATACAGTGAATATCATTTAAAATCGTTGAGTAGAAGTCACATTAACTATTTTCTTTCTTTCTCTGGTGTGTTTTCAGCGTGACAGAACTTTGAATTGAATCTCTATTGAAAGTTCTATCTAACCTAAAAATACGCTTTATATATATACATGTGTGTGTATGTACACTTACGTGCATACGTCATCGCCATATGGGTAACATAAGCAATATATTTATATAATTCATGAAGTCGTTAAATTAAAAAAAATATTTAATTGATAATAAATATAATATTCGTTATATTTATTTCCAATTAAATATATTCTTTTTAATTTAACGACTTTATTGAATTATATCAATAAATTTCTTGTTACCCATATGGCGATAACTTATGCACACCAGTGTATATATAAAAGTATGATAAAGGTGTTTTTTAGGATAGATAGAATTTTCAATAGGGATTCCATTTTAAGTATTATCACTTTTAAAAAAAACACCTATATATGAACATATATCAATTTTTGATTATTATAGATTTAATAAAAAACTAAATAGGGTTACACTGTCCATTATATATGAATTCAATTTGTTATCAAAATTTCAAGAATTTAAATAAAAGGAGAAAAGTTAGGTATTCATTGGTGTATATATATATATATATATATATATATATATATATATATATATATATATTAGTGGATAAAAAAAGGTATTGGCTAGAAACCTACATACTTAACAAGGTCCAGGAAAAGACCCATAGATGGATGGAACAAAGATATAAGAAAATTCATCAAAAGAGATTAGAATAGAAAAGTGTTAGATCAGTGGAAATGAAACATTTTGGGAAAGGCCTTTATTCAGCAGTGGATTGAGAGTGAGAGGCTGATTTTAATGATTATATATATATATATATATATATATATATATATATATACATATTCTATTGAAAAATAAAAAAAAATTGACAATCCATTGATGCAAGGAAAGGATAAAGTTGGAAATTTCTAAACGTGATTGGGAAGTTTGTATGTGGATACGAAAATGGATAAGTGTAATTGATAGAATAAATAAAATTGATGAAAAAAGTATAAGCAGGATATATAGTAAGAAGAGAAGACAATAGATGGGAAAAAATAATTATGGAATGACGATTAAGAAACAAAAAGAGATTTGATCAAAAATGAAGAAATAAAATTGTCAAGAATAGTAGAGTTGAGGGTTGGGGGAGATGAACAGTGAACAAAAAATAGTGGAAAAATCTAGGGAAAACATTTTATAAAAATCAATGTTATTTGACGAGGGTTTTGTCCAGTAATGGGATTATATAGGCTTTTGTGATGATTATATATATATATATATATATATATATATATATATATATATATATATATATATATATATATATATATATTATAAATAGAGACTATTAACGTTAGAAATGGATATTATTAGGAGATCTTCCAGAATATCTAGATTAAACAGAATGAAGACTGAAGAAATAAAGAGGAGGATAGAGGTTGATGATATTATATTGGAGGACGTAGAGTTGAAATAGTGGATTTGGTTTAGTTATGTTCACAGAATGGGAAATCATCAACTTTCTAACATAGTTGTAAATTGTATTACATTAGAATGAAGGAAAATAGGGGGATTCAGTGTTAATTGGAATAAAGGGGTTAGGAGAATTATGGATAGGAAAAATATTTAAGAAAATGTTGTAAAATGAGATTCGAAGGGTAGTAATTGGTACAAACTGATATATATATATATATATATATATATATATATATATATATATATATACTATTTATGTAAACTCTTTAAATACAAAAGGAAAATTTTTAGATAAAATGAATAGGGGAATACAATTGGAAGAAATTCTTATATTATGAAGTTAGATATTTAATACAACAAAATTTCGGTCAATATATTTTACCAGTTTTCATGTAGGGTAGTAAAACATGACTTGTAAACGTTAGAATAATTCAGCGTTTTCATTCAACCCAAACAAACCTCAAAAAATAAATTTTAGAAATAACATAGTGGCAAAATGAGAAATGAGTGGGTTTGAAAAAAATATGGACGTTGCAATGAGTAAAGATTTAAAAATGAAAAAGAATCGGTCATATAGCAAAAAGTGGAAAGTAGCTATGGACAAGAGAAATTATTGATTGAGAATATAGAAAGACTAAAAAAAGATCTGTGAGTATATAGAATAGAAATATAAAAAAGGATAGAACACACAAATGGATAAAAGAAATTCTTAATTGGGAACCTAGAAGGTTTAAGAGAAAAATCTCAAAACGGAATGGAAAAAATAAAGTTTTAAATGCCAGTCCATTTTTAATTTCTGAAAAAAAATTGTCACTGAATTCTGGGTTCTGAGTTCTATATGGACTATATAGTGTTTTAGTTCGTTTTTTGGAGCAGGAAAGTCTTTTTTCTGTTAGAAAATATTGTACGTTTTAGGTAAATGTATAGGGATTTTAATTATAATTTGATCTCTTATCGAGAAGTTTAGATATATAAAAATGGAAATAAAATATTTTCTGATGTATTATTCACGATTTCAATTACTATTCACTGTTTAAATATGTTGCATAAATTAAAAAAAAATTAAAAATGTACTTGTAAAAAATTTTGATATATTTTCAATTACATATTTTTTTTATTCACTTCTATCGAAGAAAATAAAATTAACTTGTGGAAAGTTGTACTCTTTAAAATGAAAAATAATCAAATTAATATTTAGAAAAATTATCTATCTCTATGTTATGATAATGTTTATTATTATTTTATTATATATTACATATCTTTTTTAATCTTCTAACATACAGAGAATTCTCTGGAAATTTTAGAATTTGATTATATGGTATACATATTTTTTGACAGAAGTACATCTTTAACCGATATGATAGTAACAGTGGTCCCCTTTTTTCTAAATATAGAACGTAACAAAATAGATTTATTAAAAAAAGTTCAATCATTAATTTCTTTGAATAAATCACGACATTATATACAAATCTATCCATTTTACAAAAAATAGTGGCAAACAAATTACGTTAATCGTTTTCCAAAAAATAGACATATTTTCGAGAATCACTCGTCAGAACCAAATGAGAAATAATTGAAAATAGAGATTCGTCGAATTTCGTTACAATATCCGATTTGATAGAAAACGTAAGAGAATATGTACGACAAAAACGATATTATTCAACATCGATTTTAATCGTAAATTACACATCTGACCACAGTTAACAAGCAAAAAAGTTATGCAAAGAAATTCAATAGTAATAGAGCGTTTTTATACCGGTGTTTTTGGAAGTTTCCGACGTGTTGGCGACGACGGTGCTGTCTTCTCGTTATCTGAATCTGCAAAGGAATAAATATATCCGAAACAGACGGATTGTCACGTTGGTTAAGAGGATATTGAATTTATGGACGTTTTAATACAAAAAAGAGTTTATATGATATATAGCTTTGATTATTGCATCACAATAAATATATTAGGTTGTACCACATGAAATGTCCAATTCTCACTATTTATTTTTGCAAAATGCAAGATAATATTTTATAGGTCCATTCCAGTTTTGTCATTTTTTACTATAAAACCAGTTATTTCACTCGCAGTACTATTAGTATTCATTTGGTATTTCAACAAATGGTTTGTATTAATCTTTGAAAATATATTATCTGTGAACCAAGAGTGAACTCTTTTTGTAAGAATTTAAATTGGAGCAAATTGCAGTGAGAAACATCAATGCAGCATTCAAAGAAGGAACTGCAAATTAATGAATAATACGAAGATGGTTTCAGAAATTTCAAACTGGCAATCTAGACCTTGAAAATGATCCACGTGGAAGATCTACAACTACTTAAAATAATGATAGATTGGATGAAATTATCGAAGATAATTCTGGGAGTACAATACGAGAATTTGCTAAATACTTTGGAGTTTTATCTACAGTTTCCTGTTTTTTAAACAGTTTTTTTAGACAGTTTTCTGTCATTTAGCTGTAATAGGAAAGACAAAAAAGATAGACAAATGGATGTTACATTAATTAACGGTAGATTAGAAATAGAGGTGCTTTGATAGTTATTCGGAACAATAATGACCCATTTTTGGATCGAACCGTTACATGTATTGAGAAATGGATTTTGTACGATAACAAGATACGGTCATGAGGCACCAAAATATTTCCCAAAGCTATCGTTGCACCCATGTAAGGTCTGCAAAGGGAATCTTCACTATTCGTTTTTGCCGCAAGAACAATCCATTATTGCTGCATCTTATTGTCAAGAAATTAAAGTAATGCATGTAGAATCCCAATAATCTGGATTAATCGACAGAGATGGACCAATATTGCTCCATGACAGCTCCCGACTGCAAAACTTTTTAGTAATTATATCGAAATTAACAGAGTTGGGTTTTGAAATTTTACAGTATCCCTTATAATGACCATTCATTGTCACTGATTTTTATCTTTTCAAACATTTTGAACTCTTTCTTCGAAATAAAACATTTGTAAGTAAATAGACCATAGTTGATGCATTTAGACATTTTATTTCTTCTAAAGATTCGGAGTTTATAAGAAAGAGAATGATAATTATAATTTATTAATTCGTTGGCAAAAAAAGTAACTTTTTTCTTACAAAGTTGTGTTTTTATTTCATTATTTAAATTTGGACATTTCATGTGGTATAATAAATAATAGTAAACAAAGTACAATTACCTATTTGTAAAGCTAACATGGCGTCAGAAGCTTTCCTTGATGGTTGCATTATTTGATCTTCAAACAAGTCGCACATCCTCATATCGGCTGTTTGTTCAACGACAAGTTCAAGAGTGTCGCCTGTCGTCTGGTCCATAATGGCACATACCTGAAGTAAACATCACGTATTAATTATAAACCACTAAACATATGCCAAAAATTTAACTCTGAGATACTTGAAAATAAGGCTTGTGCTACATTCGACTAAGCTATAGGAATATATGAAACATTTGCTAAATGAGTATCATTATATAATATAAAGTTCCCATTTTTATATTTTTACCGATTATATAGTTTTTCAATAAGAAAGTCAGAACTTTGACAGCTGGTAGCAGCCATGTTATATATTTTTTAAGCTTATTTTGATATTTTAATTTAGTATAGTTTCGCAAATTATCATGGAACGTTTAACACTTCAATAACGCTTAGAAATTGTAAAAACTTTAAGAGATTTATTGAAACAAAAGTTTAATGAGTCCATTTTTTCACGAAATGGAGTCATTAATTGGCCACCAAGTTCATGTGACCTAACTCTATTTGATTATTTTTTGTGGGGTTGTGTGAAATCATTGGTTTATGCTGCTAAACCACAAACGACAGAAGTATTAAAAATAAAAATTGAACGTACAATTCATAAAATTGCACTACAATTTTTTATTATTAATGTCATAGAATATGATTAAAAATAAAAAAAACAAATAACAAATTAATTAAATATTTTTTATTTTATTTCCACTTAAATTTCTGAAGCGCTTATTGGAAAACCCTATATAAAAAATAGTATTTTTAGCTATCACGAATAAAAAGTACAATGTTTGATAAATATTATAAGGTATAGAGTTCTAAAAATACGAATAACTAAAGTCATTTTTATGAAATACAAATCGAACTCTGAAAAAAGGCCAATAGTGCACTTTTTAGACATCGACATCTATGAAATAATCAAATAAGTGTAAATGTACATAACGTTACCTCCTCAAAACTTCGATCGGTCAACGAAAGTCCGCCCCATTCTAAGACTTTATCGCCTTTTTGTAGACAAGCTTTTTCTGCAGGTCCTCCGGGAACTGTCCAGACTACATTAGCGAATAGTCGTCCGTCGATTCCCGGTTTGCCACCGACGACTCGCATGCCGAATCCTCTTGCTAAATTTGTGAATAAAAGGATTTGTCGCCGTTTAAAACAATTTATGGAAATGTAGTGGTTTTGTATGGTGGGAAATGAGATTTTATGTTTGATGGAACATTTTTTCGGAATTGTGCTTTTGTATATGAATTATTTTGAATTTTGGATGTTGATTCGTTTTACAATAAATGTGTATGTATTACAGAGTTGTATTTAACATTTTTAAATATGACATATACACGTGTGTGTGTGTATGTGTGTGTGTATGTGGGTGTGAATTTTGATTAATAAACATAAAAAACTGATCATTTACACTCACTACGATGCGATTTATCATTCGGATCTCGTCTGAGCAATACTCTACGTTTCGTTGCGACCTGAGAATCTACATCATGAATGACGATTTTTATGGCTTCTCCATCAATAGATTGTTGTCTTCGTGGTATATCTTTATCTTCGTGTACTGTAGGTGACAATGAAGCAGTCGGCATATTTCTTATGGCGGATATGTCGGGTCTGTAAAAATAGAAATAATTAAAATTACCACTGATCAATCATTTTATATATTATTTGGAAAATAAATTAGAACACTGAATAAATTGTTTTTTATGAATACTAACAATTGTGATCCTCTACGTCGTGTACGTCGATCGTCTTCGATTCCAAGTGAAGTCGGCGGTTCAGAAACATTCACAGGACTTTCTTTCTTGTCCTTACCATGATGATCTTCGACCGGTAGTGCACGGAACGAAGAACGTCTCGTACGAACTGGTTCTGGAGTAGATTCGGCTGATTTGACACTAGCTTGGGCTGCGGCTAAAACTCCCGGAGCATAGACATCGTACGCCGATGCTCTGAAATAATAAAAAAAAAATTGGGTGAAACTTATATTTATCTCGAATGAGTTTATAAATATTAACCTCCTCGGCATAGGTGCCGGTAATCCTAATCCGGTCTCAGATGTTCCCGTACTAGCTGGACGAGTTCCGCCTTCAGCACCACCCGGTTTTAAGTCATCATCGTAGCTGTGTTGTCTGTGAACGATACGAGACATACGTCTGGATCTTTGTGAAGAGGGGACGTTGGGAACTCCAGCGGACGCTTCGGATGATGACATACTTCCTCTCGAATCGATATGATCGTTGATAATTTCACTTCCACGACGTGGAGGACTACGGCCCTGTCGTGAACGGGGTCCCCAGTCCAGGTCAACTCTACTTGCAGCATTTGAACTGCCCTTTAGCTGTACAAAAAATACTTTCTTGTATTTTACATTCGTACATACATACATATATATATATATATATATATATATATATATATATATATATATATAATGAATATCAGTAGAGTACAAATAATGCACCATGAGTTTCTGGATCAGAAAAAAATTAATTAAAAAGGTAAAAATAAAAGAAGTTGATAATTAGGTATATCTAGAGCAACTCAAACATTCAGAAATGCTTATAGATGGAATGAAAAGAAAGAATGAAAATTGGTAGGTGTTAATTTGGAAGAAATTATCATATTATGAAGATTGATATTTCTATATCTTTAAAGAAAAAACTTTTTGATCACTGTATTCTACTTGTTCTTATTTATGGTAGTAAAACATGGATCTTGAATTACAGAATAATTCAATGGATTCATATAATAAAAAAGAACTATAGAAGATATATATATATATATATATATATATATATATATATATATATATATATAATAACAAGTAGAGATAAAACAAGAATTAGATAAATTATAAAGACTATAAAAATTACAGATTTTATAGAAAAAGTAAGGAGTTGGAAATGAAAATGGACTGGTCTTATAGCAAAAAGAAAAGATCACCGTTAAACAGTTGAAAACATAGATATATAAAAAGGTTCAAAAAAGATGATACACAAGAAAATTAATTGAGATGGACTGGGAGAGAAAAACATTGGATAAGTCGAAGTGGAAACTTTATCCAGCAGTGGATAAGAAGAGGCTGTTGCTATTTCTAATGTATATATGTATATGTATATATATATATATATATATATATATATATAGAGAGAGAGAGAGAGAGAGAGAGAGAGAGAAAGAGAGAGAGGTTTAAATTAGATTGAAGGATTTATTTTCATATTATCATTCATTATTTTCTAGTTTTATTTGGGTCATCTTATATATGTATATATATATATATATATATATATATATAGGGTCAACCAAATGTAATGCCTATATTTGTATTTTATTAAAAAGAAACAAAACAAACTATACACTTTTTAATAAAACACAAATTTTGGCGTCACATTTGGATGACCCTATATAATTGTTATGTTGTGACAAATAATAAATAAAATTTATTTTTTTGTTAATGATTTGATTTTTATACAAAACGACAATGTTTTTAGTAAGAAAAAATCTAACAAGAGTAAAAAATATTTCTTACTTTAATATTAAGTTAATGAAAATATGTGTTTAATTAAAAATTATAAATTGTCAAAGCATTGAAATCTATGATGTAATGTTTGATATCATGAATAAATTTGAATATTTTTTTAATTATTATAATATTTTTTTTTATTTTGAAACATTATTGTCATAAAAATAATTTTGATTATTAATAATTTTTCATCATGAATTTTGATATTAATTTATTCAAACATAAAATTATAATATCAGTAAAGTACGTTTGTAAAAATAGGTATATAGAAAGGAAGAGATAAAGGTATAAAGAAAGAGATATATAGGTGTTTTTTAAGGGGGGAAATAGGTGTAGAAGCTTCAAAAAAATCAATTTTCTTTTTCATAAATCGCTTGTAAAACTATTCAAAAATATACTCTTAAAATTTCAAAACAAAATTCTAATTCGTTCAAAAGTTATAACCGATTAAGTGAGTGCCCTTCGTTAACAAAGGGTCGGAGCGTTTTGTTTTCAAACGCGTTTTTCTCGAAACGACTTTTTTCGAATTTGTGTACACTCTAGCTTAAAAAGTTTTTAATCAATCATTTTGAAATTTGGCATATAGTTTCTTTATATAAATACGCTCTATTTAAATCTAAATCCTAAACAATATCTTTGTTTAAAGTATTTTTTATTGTAAAAAAAGTACGAAAAAATGGTAAAAAATCATGTTTTATGTTATACTATTAATATACATACACATATTAAAAAATATGCAATTGATATCAGATGAAAATTGCGACCTCCAAGATGTACACAAACTGCTCAGTCGGATGGCGACCTACAATGTGCGGCAGCTGATATCTCCGTTAATTTTCGAGGAAAATTTTTGAAAATTTCAGAATATATTCTTAAATATATATATATAAAATGACCTCACAATATCAATAAATTATATAAATTTTTTATGTGTTAAAAAAATTCATGAAAATCGCTGCAAAACGCCGTCCTACACCTATTTCCCCCCTTAAGCGTGATAGAATTTTAAATTGACTCCCTATCGAAAGTTCTATCTAACCTAAAAAATCTTTGTCATACATTTATATACACATACACACATATGTATATATAAAGATTTATATATATCATATGTGTGTGTATGTGTATATAAATGTATGATAAATATTTTTTAGGTTAGATAGTATTTTCGATAGGGATTCAATTTAAAGTTCAATCACGCTTAAAAAAACAACTATATATATGAACAGATATAGATTATTATAAACTTTTATAATAATTTGAGTTTTTTTAGATACTAGTTTAACAATTAGGTATTGGGAAATAAAAATGGTTCTTATTTTTTTAAAAAAAAATTAATACATTATTAATATAGGGAGACTAAAATGAGACTGAAGGATAGCAAAAAATAGTAAATGATAGTAAGCAAGTAAATGTATGTCTAAAATTTGGGCCACCTATATTTCGTCTATAATCCATTGATATTAGTGCTGTTATTTTATTGAATATTTTCTAAATTAAATTTAATATTAAATCCTTCTCAGCTATTATATAAAATCATCCTATATATATATATATATATATATATATATACACACAAAAATAAATAAACAGGACATTAATTGAAAATTGATGAAAATAAAATGTAATAATAAGAAATACTACGACAAGCGAAATTGAAACATTTGACATTTTTGACAAGTCATCAGTTGAAGCTATTTTGTATTATAAATAGAAGAGAAAATATTAATTACAAGGAAATTGAACGATCACAACGAATGAAAATATGAATAAAGAGATATTTCAAACAATGTTTGAATGTACAGTATGTATATTTGTAGAACATTTATTGCGAACGAATACAAATATACTTGCGATCTATATTAATTACAGTCGTTGGGCAAATGTTTTCGAAAGCACACAATATAATCTATAATACAAATAGCACAAACCTTTTCCAATTCCTTTAACGATGCCGGAGACACGTCCGAATGACGTCGTAGTTCTGGAGAGCGCGGCGGAGCGAGTCCTGAGCCTCCTGTACCGGCCGTGTCGAGTCCCAAACGACTGCCGCCGATTCTCACGTCGCTGTGTCGACGCTGAAGAGCTTCGAGCACGGGCACGTCGAGTAGACTGTCTGTGGAATCTTGCGGCGCGATAATTGTGCGTGATTGGAGTTTTCGTCGGCAGATACTGCATTTCCATGTACTCTGATGGAAATCAATGGGTTTTATTAGAGTATAAGAGTTCAATTTTGTCTAATTTCATATAATTGATAAATTACTCCATAAGAAATAAATATTTATATATATATATATATATATATATATATATATATATATATAATGGGAATTGGTAATGGATAGATAGTTGAGAGGCTAATTATTAGGTCGTGTAATATGAAATGTCGGACTATTCAAAATTGATTTTTTAATTCAAATAAACATTTTATTGATAAAAATAAGCACCATTAGCTTGTATACACACTTGCCAACGTGTTTCCAATAAAATTTAGGAGACACCAAGTCTGTAAGGTTCTTTCAACCTCATTTATATTACGAAAGGTCTTATTTCGTATGTAGTGTTCCAAACTGCAAAATAAGTGGTAATCTGTTGGTGAAAGATCAGGGTAGTATGAATGATGCGGCAGGATCTCGTAGCCTAAGTCGTTCAGCTTTTGCAAGGTTATTTGCACTACTTGCGGTCTTGCATTGTCGAGAAAGAGAATGGGTTCATGTCTATTTGGTTAATGCAGAGCCCATTTGGACAAGTTTTTTATGCATTTCTTCAATGTCACGATAATATAACTGAGCAGTTATTGTTTACCCAGGCCTCAAGAATGAATAATGAATGATACCTCCTGCAATTCATCATATTGACACCATAACCTTTTGGCCATGTAAAGATGGCTTCAGTGAGTCCTGGATATTCACTACGATTAGCTCACTGTCCAGATTGCTTTCTGATGTCGTAGCTGATCCATTTCTTCTCAAAAAGAGTGTCCTATTGTTCCTCAAATAAATCGAACTGCAAATTTCAAATATTCGCTGCATTTGATGAATATTCAAATCATGTAGAACTCATTTGTCGAGCTTTTTAATCTTTCCCCTGTTCTTGAGATGGTTACCGATGATTTTGTAACACACTCTAAATTTTTTTGAGAGGGAAGACAGTGTTC
>CP092089.1:4515125-4535125 GCA_029203775.1 Neoneuromus ignobilis | reverse complement strand
TAAAAAAAACACAAGATTAAAATTGTGATCACAAAAGAACTCGGACAGTTGGTAAAACTGTCATTTATTTTAGGTTTAAAAAGGGAAATTCTCGTTTTTTGTCCATGTGTTTTATCCAACGGTCAAATCTGAACAGAAGATTGTCGCAGTAGGTGAAAAATTCCATATCAATAGGTGAAAATGGGAAAACAACGTGGACAAACTTCTTTAGAAGTGATTATAAAATATAATGAGAGAAAATCGTGTCGTGATATTGGAAAAATTATAAATAGGTCTCATTCGATAGTTAATGATGTTATTAAACGTTTTAAAGTGACAAAATCTGTGGTAAATAAAGGAAAATCCGGTAGGCCTAAGGTATTTACCAAGTCAGGCGAGCGATGGATTGTACATCAAATTGAAAAAAAAAACAATGTTGAGTGCTCCAAAGTTGGCAAACGAAGTCTTACAATATCTAAACAAAAATGTGCATCCTGAAATAATTAGATTGGTCTTGAGAAAAGACAGTTGTCATTGAAGAGTGCCTCATAGAAAGCCTTTTGTGAACAAGGTGAATGGACACAAAAGATTAGAATTCGCCAACATTTATAAATATAAAGATTTTTCATTCTGAAGTAATGTTTTATTTTCTGACGAAAGCAAATTCAGATGGCCAGTATCATGTCTGGCAAAAGCACGGAGGTGGGCTGGTTATGGTTTGGGGTTGTATGTCTACAGCTAGTCCAGAAAATCTTTGTATAATTAATGGAAATATTGATCAAAAATAGTATATTAACATTTGAAAAGAAAATATAATTTCTAGCACTGAAAAATTGGTAATAAGACAAAATTTACATTTCTATCAAGATAACAATCCCAAATATAAAGCTCACAACGTGCATTTGTGATTATTTTATAACTATCCACATGTAATAGAAACACTTTCAAATTCGCCAGACGTTAATGTGATTGAATATCTATGGGCTCATTTCAAAAACCAATTAAAAAAGTATTGTTACAAACGAAAAACATTGATTTTAAAGGATGAATGGACCAAAATAGACCCTGCAATATGCAAAAAACTTGTATAATCGATGCCTAGAAGATTGACAGCAATTAAAAACAACAAACGATTACCAAAAAAAATATTAAAAAGCTAAAAATAATTAACTATACATCATTTGTTGTTCTGGAACTGTGGCTGATTCACTTTAACACAAATGAAATTAAAAATGAGTTTCAACCTCAACATCACAATGGTTATTTTTTTATTTAAAAATTTATATAAAAAAAAATATTGAACATAATACTGCATGAGTTTCACTTTGACTTACTGTATATATATATATATATATATATATATATATATATATATATATATATATATATATATATATATATATATATATATATATATATATATATATATATATACAGAATGACATGTGTATAGTTTCTTTTTAGTAAAATACAAATCTAGGCATCGAATTTAGATAACCCTATACATTCAATATACAAAAAATATCAATATATTTCTGGTGAAATACACTTGAGTATTAAACAAATTTATCAAAATAATGATAAATGATGTTTCATTATCGAATATAACCGATTAGCTGTATAACAAAAACCAAACATTCGTGTTATCGAAATATAACAGCCATTGTTTCAATACCGATTATTTACTATTAATTATAGGTATTTTGTTGTTAATGATGATAGCGTATCCAATGAAATGTACAGTTGATCGAATTTAATGTAAAACTATTAGTTTTAAATACGTCGATGGACATTCGTGCTAAAATTGATTTTAGTCGAAAATGACACCATACGTAGTTCTCAAATCGGGGATCGAACACAATCTCCTGTATGACACGCGATGATGTATATCGCTGCGTCATGGATAGGATTTTATATATCATTATTTCATATCAGCTTATATCAGTTTGTTGTTGGGTGGAAATCTTAATGAATGTTACCATTGGTCTTAATCATCATGTTAATTAGACAGATTGGTGAGGATTTTTGGTTTTAATCAATTTATTTCATCGGTTTTCGTTCGTGATTGTGAAACATAGGTCTTATATATCATAGTAGAATAATTCAACAATTTCAGATAACATAAAGAAGCATAAAAAGATAGATGTTGTGAAACATATAATAAGATAAAAAGAGAATCGAGTGGATTAGAAAGAAAACAAAAGTTAAAAGCGTTATAGAAAAAGTAGATTGAAATAAGAAAACATAATCTATTGATTGTAAATTCAGATATTTAAAAACGCCCAAGAAAAGACTCATAAATAGTTGAGAAAGAGACATAAGAAAAATCATGGGAATGGACTGGAAGAGAAAAACATTGGATTGGTCGAAGTGAACATTATTTTTTTTTGTTTGATTGCCAAATAAAATAATTTTATTTTCAATTGCGTAGATTCATATTTTGAATAACCCCCCGCCCCCAAATATTTTAATTTATTTTTAAAAAATATGAGAGATTTTTATTTAATTTTTGTAACTTTGGAATATTTTCCCAATAAACTATATGGAAATATTGATCAAAAACAGTATATTAACATTTGAAAAGAAAATATGATTTCTAGCACCGAAAAATTGGAAATAAGACAAAATGTCCATTTCTATCAAGATAACAATACTAAATATAAAGCTTACAACGTGCATTTGTGGTTATTTTATAACTGTCCACATGTAATACTCGTAAAAACACCTCCAAATTCACCAGACATTAATGTGATTGAATATCTATGGGCTTATTTGGAAAACCAATTAAAAAAGTATCAGGTTACAAACGAAAAAGACTTAGAATTGATTTTAAAGGATGAATGGACCAAAATAGATTCTGCAATATGCAAAAACTTGTATAATCGATGCCTAGATGATTGACAGCAATTAAAAACAACAAACGATTACCAAAAAAATATTAAAAAACTAAAAATAATTAACTATATATCATTTGTTGTTCTGGAACTGTGGCTGATTCACTTTAACACAAATGAAATTAAAAATGAGTTTCAACCCCAACATTACAATGGTTATAAAATGTTCAATGTACGAGGGTTGTGTGATAAGTATGGTAAATTTATTTAGTGTTTAATTTAATTAAATTTTTTAATTTAGTTTTTCTTACTTTCTTACCATATTTATCAAACGATCCTCGTATATACATATTAGAATCATTTTTATAAAGATGTTTTTTTAGGTTAGATAGAACTTTTGATAGGGATTCAATTTAATGTCTTATCTTAAAAAAAACATCAATATATAAGATTATCCAAATGTTACACCTAGATTTGTATAATTAACAAGAAACATTTGTATAGATGATGTAGGAACGTAGAGAAAAACATGTGTATAGTTTACTTTGTTTCTTTTTAATACAATAAAACACAAATCTAGGTATCGCATTTGGATGACCCTATACTTGAAATATTTAACAAATCAGTACGTAAGAGATTTCATTAACACAGATTACAAATATGTACATACCTGGTCTTCGTTTTCGTCGATTTTGCTGTAGCTCGCACAATCTTCGCACACTTTTTGAGTGCATTCGGCGCACGTGCGTATAAAGTCATCCGGTTTGAATACTTTGAGACAGACACGACAAGTGCCTGTTCGATTTGGCGGCTTGCCAGGTTCAGGTTTCGAACTAGTACTTGTCGTTTGCGCTGTAGATGTCGTACTAGGGGGTGGTTCTGGAGGCGTTGTTTCCGGTTCGGGAACTAACGATGGCCTCGGGGTCATTTTTGTTACTACAATATTAAATTAGATGTTCATATATATATATATATATATATATATATATATATATATATATAGAGAGAGAGAGAGAGAGAGAGAGGATAGCACAAATGAGACTGAAGGGTTTAAACAAACATTTAATTGCTTACTATCATTTATTATTCTTCAATCTCATTTGAGGCACGTTATAAATTATATATATATATATATATATATATATATATATATATATAATATATACATATATACATAAGTACATACATACATGCATGTATGTATTTGTGTATTTTTATATATAGTTTTCCAATAAGAATGTCAGAACTCTGACAGCTAGTGGCAGCTATGTTTAAATTTTTTAAGCTTATTTTGACATTTCAGCTTAGTATAGTTTGGCAAATTATCTTGGAACGTTTAACACTTCAATAACGTTCGGAAATTGTAAAAAAATATTATAAAATCTAATGTTAGGTTCGTAAAACTTAACACAATTGTCCAAGTGAACGTGCCATTTATCTAATTGTTGAATATTTTTTTAAAAAAATATTCTACATAATACAGCAGTGTCTGTAAGACTAAGAAATGCAACAAGTGAAATCAATATTGTTTCTTTTAATGCAAATTTTAAAATGAATCTGGAGATTACGTTGTTGTAAATGGAGTGCATTACTGAACCATGATTAATGATTTTTTCCAAAAATGGTTTGTATGATATGTGGTTTTAACAGGACGGTGCTATGTGTCATACATCTACGGAAACAATAGACTTATTCAAATCAAAATTTAATGAGTACATTATTTCATGAAATGGACCCATCAATTGATCACGAAGATCATATGATCTAACTCCATAAAATTATTTGATGTAAGGTTATGAGAAATCATTGGTTTATGCTGATAAACCACAAAAAACAGAAGCATTAAAAATAATGGAAACATTAACGAACTGTGCAAATATCTTTATTAAATTAGTAAGGCCAATATTTGTCCTTATATAACTTATTTATTTATATAAAATGTTTTAAATAGTTTTTAATGGAATATTATATTATTAATTATGTAGAATTTCACGTTTTTGGATAGAGGATGGAAAATGGAATTACTCTTCACTGTATTTTCTAAAATTGACTTAAGTAATTATATTGACTTAAATACCGAGCGTGTAATTCATGAAATTGGACCACAATTATGTGAAAGAGTAACTAAAATGGGTCTAAACGAACGTTAAACGAAGTTATGGTGTTCATATGAGTGAAATTGTATTCCATTATTAATTCCATAGAATATTCTTGAAAATAAAAAATTAATAACCAATTAATTAAGTACTTTTCATTTTATTTCCATTTAAATTTCTGAAACACTTATTGGAAAACCTCATATTGTGTTCGGGTTAATTTTTAAAAAATAAATACAAAACATTTTTTTTTTGACTTGTGAAAAAAATAATAATATGATAAACATATAAAAATATTATGGATTATATACCTTTGTCCTGGGCAGTCATCAAAGATGACGAAAGCGTCTGACGAAGCTTTCCAAATGTTCCAGTATCTGCCGAATCTGAGTTTGTTGTGGTTGTAGGCTCTGTGGCCACCATCTAGGATAATCATCCAAAAAATTGTTAATGTCGTCAATGTGTAATTTCACGAAATTCAGATTTCAATTGAACTTCAAGATCATGCGATTTAAAACGATTAGATTTTTATGTATTTTTTTTGAAAAGTCGAGTCTACGCTAACAAGCCACATACAATTAATGACCTAAAGAACAACATTCGAGTTCGTGAAATAAATTCAGCAACATGCCGAAAAGTCATTGAAAATTTTGATATTAGAATTGATGCTTGTAGACGTAGTCTTGGTAGATATTTGAACAATATTCTGTACCATTTATAATTGTAATCAATCATACTTTCAACAAAAAAAACAGTTTGAAAAAATTCTAAACTGTTTGTGTTTTATTAAAAATAAATATCTAGGCGTGACATTTGGATGACTCTTTAGAAATAAATGTGAGACAAACAGTTTTATCAAAATAAATTATCTCAATTAACTTTGTTTTTATTTTCTTTAAATATTCAATTTTATGCCGTGGGCCGCACAAAAAAATGTTCTTAATGGTGGGCCGGTGTTAAAGTATTCTAAATGGTATATCAAAGCCTCAGTATTTATTTTTATATTGACGTTCTGGTACTCATGAGCATGTTAAGTGACTTGCTTTTGTTGCTATATTCACGCAGATCGTAACAAGTTAAGTCAACATTTTTCACTTCTTTGCTCATGAGTACCAATACGTCGACAGTGAAAATGATTAGTAATTTTTTGATATATTATCGGTTGAGGATATTCCATTGAGACGTTCGTTAGAGGTAGAATATAGAACCGAACGTACCTTTTTCATAAACGACATCACGTTCGTCGGCAACATTTTGAAGGATTTCTCGACGTCGCTCCGTGTGAAATATCAACCGCCACTGGCGATCATAAAATTATCCACGAGCGACAGTCGAACGATTTTCGTGCGATTTCAAACGAGCTCGATGCCGACGACGCATCCGTCATAGTACGCCACTGGCGTCGATCGTTCGTTCATCGTGTCGTCGGTTCTTCTATCTACGAGACATGTACTCTCCCCCTCTTTCACACGCACACTCGCACACAGGTACACGCACGAGCACGCTATTTCACGATTGTTGCTAATAAGTTGTAGCGGTAATAATGGAACAGTAGTAATGTATGTATCGCGTGTTCGACGTTACATACGATGTACATAATTGTTGCTTCGGACTCGAACGCTGATCGATGTACGGGTTCGTGTACGTTGTTGCCATCATCGGCGAATATACTCTTGTTTTTTTACACATCCGTCCATTTTTAATTATGTCTCGTACGATATTTCGTTTCGATGATCATTTATTATGCGAACAATTCAACATCTGAAATAGAAAAATGTGCATTAATTCAATGATTTTTTTAAAATATGATTGAGCATAATATAATAATTGAAATTATATATATATATATATATATATATATATATATATATATATATATATATATCACATCATAAAGCCCATATCAATTCACTACTGGACGAAAACCTCAATATATGCTACCATTCACTGGTATTTGGCCATATTCACCACGCTGACCAGGCGAATTGGTGAAGATTTTTTATTCGAGGTTTACTCCCTTAATTTTTCGACAGTTATTTATTTACAAGATGAGGTTATCGGCCTTCATGCTCAACCCTCGAAAGTGAGAGATTCTCCGACTGGGAATTGAATGCATGACACGCGGTGATGCAAACCACTGTGCTACCCAGTCGGTTATATACATACATATATATATATATATCTATATATATATATATATATATATATATATATACATATATGAATATTATGTGAAAGAGTGATTAAAAATTGGAATAAACGAATACACTATGTCAAGCAAAGTCGTGGTGGTCATATGAGTGGAATTTGTATTCTACTATTAATGGCATAGAATATGTTTAAAAATAGAAACAATGTATAACTAATTAATTAAATAATTTTTGTTTAATTTCCATTTAAATTTCTGAAGCATTTATTGGAAAATCTTATGTATTAGATCATTAGATATGAAATGTCCGATTTCGAATCAAAAGTTTGGTTTATTATATTTCAAACAAGAAGCAGTACAATTAATAAATGTATGAGTCTAAATTATAGACATAGTTTTGCCATCTTAACGGTAGCTTGAAGAAGCCTGAAGAGAGAGTGCTGAAGAAATTGCGAAAGGCGTTTTCCACCGATGGATAGTAAGGAATAGTAAATGATATTAAGCAAGTAAATGTAGATCTAAATCCTTCAGTTTCATTTGAGTTACTCTATATAAGGGATATATAATATTTTTTCCCACAACAAGAGGTCCAATGCTTGGAAGAAGTATTGCAGTATTATACACACGCACATGCACGTACGTACACGCACACATACACACACACACACACACACATATATATATATATATATATATATATATATATAATAAGAATGTAGAATAAGAATATAGAAGAATATCTAATAAAAATGTAGAATTTTGACAGTTGGTAGCAGCCATGTTTGAATTCTTTTTCAAGATAATTTTGACATTTCAACTCGGGTAATTTGGCAAATTATCATGGAACATTTAATACATTAACAACGTTTAGAAATTATAAAAAACTTTATTAGATTTATTGAAACAAAAGTTTGATGAGTCCATTATTTCATGAAATGGATCCATCAATTGGTCACCAAGATCATGTGATCTAACTCAATTGATTTTTTTTCTGTGTGGCTATGTGAAATCATTGGTTTATGCTGATAAACCACAAACATAGAAATACTAAAAATAAACATTGAACGTCTAATTCAAGAAATTGGACCACAATTTTTTGGAAAATTGAACTAAACGAATGCACTATGTCAAGCTAAGTCGTGGTAATTATATGAGTGAAATTTTATTCCATCATTAATGCCATAGAATATGCTTAAAAATAAAAGTAATAAATAACTAATTAATTGAATACATTTTGTTTTATTTCCATTGAAACTTCTGAAGCACTTATTGGAAAAACCTATATAATAAGTCATTAAATATAAAATGTCCGATTTCGAATCAAAAGTTTGATTTATTATATCTCAAAAAAGAAGCAGTACAATTCATGAAAGTATAAGATTAAAGTAGCGACACAGTTTTGCCATCTTAATGGTAGCTTGTTTATGTCAGCAGTGAATAAGCTTGGAGAGAAAATGGCGATGAAATTGCGAAAGGAATTTTCTACAGTTTAATGAGAATTGACTATTTTTCCTTACAAGAGGTAGTGGCATACATACACACACACACACATACACACACACACACACACACATATATATATATATATATATATATATATATATATATATAGGGTGTCCCATTAGGAGCGCACAATTTAATTTTTAAATAAAATGTAGTATTTTTTAAGTGAGCAATGATAAATGTGTTACTGATAGAACACAACCTATATACATACATATATATATATATATATATATATATATATATATATATATATATATATATATATTTATATATACACGAACGAATTATTTTGTAACACATCACGTTACACCAATCTGTTACCAACACCATATTAGTTTATATCACCCCACTGTTGGGAGAAAGCCTCGTTGATTGTTATCATTCATTAGTACTTGGACATACCACGTTGACCATATGTATAAATACAAATATATATATATATATATATATATATATATATATATATATAAATATATAATATATACATGTAACATGAAAATAGGTTACAACTAGTAGAATGAGATTTCGAAATGTATGTAATGTATTTGTAATAGTACTGTAACTGGATATTAAAAGTTTGTAACGGAAATCTGTCAACTCTTATTATAGTTATTGTGTATTTTGTATGTAGGAAAAGTTTTTGAGGATGTTAATAATGTAATATATATATAAATATATATATATATATATATATATATATATATATATATATATATATATATATATATATATATATATATAAATATATATATATATATATATATATATATATATATATATATATATATATATATATATATATATATATAAATATATATATATATATATATATATATATATATATATATATATATATATATATATATATATATATATATATATATATATATTATTGTGATGTGTTATAATATGAAACAATTGTTTAAATTGTATATAAATAAATTTTGTACACAGATATTATTTTATTGTTTCAGTTTACACACGCACATAGATATAAATATATGTTTTCTAAATAAATAAATAGGGTGGCCGAAATTAAACCGATGGATAGTAAGGAATAGTAAATGATATTAAGCAAGTAAATGTAGATCTAAATCCTTCAGTTTCATTTGAGTCACTCTATATAAGGGATATTTAAAAGTTCTATTATTTTTTCAAATAATTTTCTTTATTAATATTCTCAGAATGAAATAATATTTTTAATCAAAATATGGTACGGAATTTTACACCAGCTGTTAATGCAATGAAAATTTTTATCACGCTTAAAAAAACATTCTATATATTGGTAAATGTAAAAAATATATATATTTCTTATTATTTATTCTGTTAAGTGTACTAAACTGTTTAGCTAAAATTTAGGAGTGACTAAATACTTTTACGATTAATATATATATACACCTGGGTCTGTTTTTATGCGATAGATACGTTCCGCAGAAAACCGCATTAAAAAAATCGCACAAAAAAGCCTTGACTTACATTGAAAAATTAGGGATACGTTCCGTAATTTTCGAAAACCGCATAAAACCAAAGCTACAAAGTGAAATTATTTTAAAATTCGCATAAAAAATCAGGAAATAAAGATTGCTAAAAAAATTTCGAATATCTGCAGAAAATTGATACAAAACAAAATTTTTTTAGTTCATTTTTTAATAAACTATTTATTTTATTCAAAGCAATATGTACATATGTGTAATTTATTTTAGAATTTTTCATACATATTTTATATAATAATAACTGCACTGTTTAAAATAAAGAAAAAAAATAAATAGCTGCACTGTTTTCAAGACATGTAGGCCAAGCCTTTTTCCAACAGGTATTTAAAGTGTGTGGTTATATTTGAGTAATAGCAAAACAACATGATTTATAAAGTCAAAGATAGAAGATTTTTTTCAAGCGTCAGTTACTGTTATTGACTCATTTTCTAGTTTATCCAATATAAATTGAAAAGTGCGTTTAACGTAATATTGTTAAAAGTTGCAATTATGCCTTGATCTAATAGCTGAATAATGCTTGTTGTATTGGATGGAAAAAACATCATGTTTACATTTGGATGTTTTAAACATGGATGACCTACTGCGTTGTCAACAAAAAATTTGACAGCTTTTTCATCTGCCTATGCAATCTCACCCTTAATCTTCACTTTATGTAGTGCATTCCTTTTCAAAAACCTGGTTAATCATCCTTTGCTAGCCGAAAATTCCTTATCAGTTTGAGAAGCGGAAGTAAAAGACTCTAATTCTTTCATTTGTTCATAAAACTGAAGACCTTTTCGTTGAATTAAATAACCCTTTAAAAAAATTCTTTAAAAAATCGTATAAAAAGGTACTACGAAGAAATATGAATCGCATAACTTTAAAATCGTATTAAAATAATTCGCACAAAAACAGACTCAGCTGTATATATATATTTATATATATATATATGTCTTTTGAATTTCGCGGCTATGTAAGGGATATATATATATATATATATATATATATATATATATATATGTATTTATATATATATATATATATATATATATATATATATATATATATATATATATATATATATATATATATATATATATATATATATATATGTATATCAAATCAGGTGTATGTGTATGTGTAAAAATATGTATGCGTGTGAAATGGAAGTAAAAATACCAAAGTGTCGACACATGACTAGACAGACAGACATTCTGCAGTTGGATAATAAAAGCGGTACGTGGCTGGATTGAAAATCGAAGAGGTCGGCGTGGAATTTTTTAATTCACTTCAGTAGACATTCTTGTCTAAGAAAATATTTAAGATATTCGCCGTAAATTTATTTTATTCTTGTGAGATTGATATCAATTTAATTAATTTTCATATTGGTACAAATATTTACAAACATAACCGTGTACGCATCAATATTTCTCTCCATCGTTTTATATATATAAATTTTCTTATATATATAAGAAAATTTACCTAAAATATGTGTTTTTATTTGAAAATTTAAATAATTTCAAACTTGCAGTTAATTAATATATAAGAATATTATGTTCGTTTCTTCAACGATTATATTTTATATATTTTTCTATGATGTCAAGAAATATTTGTATAAACTACAAAACTAATATTGGAACATTTTAAATTTGCTATATGAAATATATTGGTATAACTTTTGGATAAATTCCAAACTTTTCATATTTTGATTAAAAGATTAGGAATATATTATAACAAACTGTTCATATTTGCCTTAGAATAATATTAATTAATAAAACGGTATATGAAGGGTTTTGGATAAATGACTTAGCATTCCGAAACTTCAAGCTATTGTAAAAATATTCAATAATTAATTATTTTTTACTTTATTGGTTTGTATGTTAAGGAACCACGCTGTCAGAGGGTGAAAAATTCAATTTTTGAATTTTGGCATTGTCTGTAAGTATGATATTCCTTGAAAATTTTAAATTTCATAGACTAAAATTGATGAAGATATAGGCATATTAGTTTTTTTACAAATACTTGTGTAAACTAGTTTTGAAATTTTAAACCTGTTTTTCTAAAAATCGCATTTTCAAAATATCTTGAAAACGACTGCATCAATTTATTTCAAATTTTACAAGCTTATTATAGATATAAAAAAATAGTTCTTAAACGAAAGATTTTTTCGTTGCACAGTTTCTCTTCTATTGGCTAAAAACGAGCGACATTTTTTATTAAAAATCGAAATTTTAAATTAAAATGTCCGTCATTTTGTTCCAAATAAATATTTTGAAAAATTGATCCTACAAAGACTACATAATTTAAAGTATAAATAAATATTCTTCATTTTTTCATTTCATATGATCCAAATATGAGCAGCAGTGGTCATCTCAAACTTTTTTTTTCAGAAGACCTACGGAAAAATGATCATATTTTTTTTATTTTAAATATTTTTTATCGAAAAAATATTTAAAATTCTTTTAAATATACGTTTTTAGATACCCGAATATTTGTTGAGAAACATGTTATAGTTTTTGAAAAAAAAGTTCTCAAGTCATGTTTTTTCGACCTCTTGACTGACCATGACTCCTTAATACGCATTTCGATAACATTTCATTATCGTCAGAGTGCTGAATTATTAAATTTAAATAATATTGACATTTGGATGACCTTATGTTCATCCAAATGTCACGCCTAGATTTGTGTTTTATTAAAAATAAAGTATATACATGTTTCCCTATACACCTCACTATATACATTTAAATCTAGGAATCGCATTTTGATGACTCTGTATAATGGCATAGGCATCGAACATATTTATTAAGAGTACTGAAATATTTTGAAAAAATATTACAATGTGTTGAAATTTTTTTGATATGTTTAGGCTTTACAAAATAACTAATTTATTTAGGTTATCTTCAAAGTCTATATTTTTGTGTGTGATCTACGTTTCCTCTTATTTAATTCTGCGAAAGAATTTACGCCATTTTAAGAGAAACTCTGTAATGAATGTAAGAAACTTTGTTATAAAGGACGTCTGACTGACATTAAACAACAATACATTGCCGTCTAATTGACTCGGATGTTCCAAAAAAAGAGAAAAATAAAAACACGCACACAGTAGCCGACCAAATAGAGACACATAGGTCAGTTGGCCGTTAATCTTGATTGTTTAATTCGAGTTCGTCGTTTAAGTATGTCAAAACAGTGCACTAATGAGACTTTATCAACGAAAGTTAATTAGCAACAACGCTCATTTTAGCCGCAATGTGCGTTTCCTACATTTGGCGTGTGTGTCGAGTGAGTGGGAATGATGTGGGTGGAATTTAAGCACCACGGTATCAAATATCTGATGTGAAATTGGATACGGTCGTCCGAACGAGCATATATTGAATAGTCGTAGCGGTCATACGTTTGTTATGTCTACAATCAATCCAATTATATTATCAATTCGAAATCTAATTAAAAAGCAGTATATTATTCGTAATGACCCGACATTCACTGCATGAGATCTATATATATGTTGTTAATGCACTCAACTCACTCATACATTTACACATATTTATATATACAGACATAAATGCACACACATATTATAATGAATATAATTGATAAATAGCCTGTTTTATAAAATAAATACCCTGTGTGGAACTTTAATATTATGAAACCGATTAAATTGTCGTCGATTGGATTGAAATCAAGGGAAAAATTCATTTATCGATCTGTAGTTAATCTATATAGAGGTAGTCTGTAATGGTTTTAATTTTTTGATGACATCGTATAAAAAGGTTTCATTAAAAACTTTGCAATTAATTACTATATATATATATATATATATATATATATATATATATATATATATATATATATATATATACACACACACACACACATACATTAAGTCCGAAAACTAACAGAACTTTCTCATTTAAACTGCGATGATTGTGGAATGTCATTTTATCTTTTTTTAAGTTGGCATATCTGTCAATGACATCTATGTCAAATTTCATGACGCTATACTCATTAGTAAATAATTTACAGGGTTTTTTGTTAGACGGTGATTGTTGTTCACGGCGATTTTTACGATGTGAAAATCAGCTGATCAAAGAATTTGCAATAAATGCAAACCAAATGATCAATGAATTTGTAAACCAAATAAACTTCACACAAAACTTTGGAAATGTTAAGAAAGGCATGCCCTGAGTTTTCTGATCTTATTCTAGTTGAACATCTTTGCAATGTTTGTAAAAAAAGTGTTAGAAAACATACAATTATTTCAAAAAAGGGATTAAAAAGATTTTAATATTTTTACACAAGTAATTCTATTCTTACTCAAGTGATTACTAACTTAACAAAATCAATGTCAAGAAGATTAAATAAAATCATGGAATTAAAGAAAAACATTAAATATAAAATAATTAAAAATCATTAAATATAAAAATACTTAAAAAAAATTATGATTGTAACTGTATTTTTAGTACTATATTGTTCTTTGTCAGATAGATTTTTTACGTTAAGGTTTATTTATTTTTTATTGTAGTAATTAAAGTTAAGAAATTATTGTTTTTTTATATTTGAAAAATTTATGTTTGTTTACATAGAGTGAGTTTTTTTTAACATGATATAACTTGAAATTGAATCCTTATAAAAAGTTTTATCTAACCTAAAAAATACCCTTTATATGTAAGTGTTTATATATACATATATATATATATATATATATATATATATATATATATATATAAATATATATATATATATATATATAATATAAGAAGGGTAATAATCATGGAAGCATCACCGCGTGTAAAATGCATTAGATTGCGTTCGATTCCCATATCGGAGAATCGCCTAAATTTTCAAGTCGAGGGTTAGACTATACCTCATTTTGTAAAAAATATTTTCGAGATTGTAGTAATTAAACCCCGAATTAAAAAAATCTTCACCAATCCGCCTGTTTCAAGTGAGTTATGATATAAATACCAATGAATGTTAGCATTCATTGTGGCTTAAAAATCCAGTATATGGACTGATGTGGGCGTTATATATATATATATATATATATATATATACACCTGTCCCTCAATTTACGCGGAGTATCCGTTCCACGTGAATTTGTTTTACGCGAATGAAAATCGCGTAAATTGAGTCTGTCAGTACAATGGAAAAAATATTAGAAATAAAAGCTAGTAAAGTTGTAGAAACACATATTTATTTCACATAGCTTAACAAAAAAAATAATGACGTTTTAGAAAATAAAAGTAAATAAATTTTATTCGGTGTCACTATCGCTACTGTAATTCAAAACAATCTACCTTTTATATATTTATATCGTGCTTTTATACGTTCAAGTAAGAATTTGCGTCATTCTGATATATAATAAATTCCATTAACAATTATATAAAATGAAATCTATCTGACCGCGTATAAAAAGTACCGCGTAAAAAAAGTCCCGCGTAAATTGAGGGACGGGTGTATATATACATATATACATATATACATATATATATATATATATATACATATATATGAAGGTCGTTTGATAAGTATGGTAAAAAAGTTAAGAAAAATTAATTATAAAATGGAATTTAATTAATAAAATTGAACAATAAATAAATTTACCATACTTATCAAACAACCCTCGTATATATATATATATATATATATATATATATAGAGAGAGAGAGAGAGAGAGAGAGAGAGAGGTAACCCTCCTTTAACACGGTAGATAGGTTCCTAGAAAATACCGTGTTGTGCGAAACCGAGTTATATGAGACTAGAAGCCGATACTTAATATTTTGTAATTATTTACTATTTTATAATTTCCTGATATAGTTTATATAATAAAAATCGTGTTATCTAATGTTGTAGAAGGGTTTCCGCTATTTTCTTAATGTGTTAGAGTCAAACTGTGTTGTAGGAGTTATACCTATATAGACATGAACAATGTTTTCATAAAAAATTGAATATAACGTATCAACAAGAAACCTATTTTTTTTAATTACATATGTCTTATGACTTTTATGACTCACTGTATATATTCGGAGAATCTGCATTGTATTTACTACACTATTCAAAACACATTTAAATAATTCAATGTTCTTTTTCTGTCAGAATAAGCAGTTATTTTATTTAGTTCGAAAACTGGTTACAAACATCTAATTTAAACTTTACAATCGAAACTACACAAATGCAATTAGAATTAATTGTTAGTAGTGTTAAACAAGAACCTTTTTCAATCGAATTTGATACTGTCTACAGTTAAGGCATAGGCCTGTTATTTTTTCGGAACGTAATAAAAAAAGGTCATAATAAATATACGTCATCCTAATTTTATTAACTCGACATATATAGGTATGTTTTGACGTTTGTGTGTGTATTAGTCGCTAGAGTCGTACTGCTCAAGATCACAAAAGCTCCATAGACGTAGAATTGGGTCATGTCGAATTGGTACACGTCCTTGTCCCATATATCTTTCACGTCAGTTACAGTTGATGTTACGTTTCGTCGAAATGTTTAAAACGATGTTATTGCAGGGACGACAGGAGCAAGATCTGTGTGTTATTGCAATATTATATAAATATATATATATATATATATATATATATATATATATATATATATATATATATAGGGTTTTTAAATAATAATATCAGAATTTTGACAGCTGGTGGGAGCTATATTTGATTTTTAAGCTCATTTTGATATTTCAACTGAGTACAGTTTGATAAATTATCATGTAACGTTTAACACTTCAACAACACTTAGAAAATTGAAAAATTTCGACGAACTTACTGAAAAAAGAGTTTAATGAGTACATCTGGGTCTGTTTTTATGACGTAGATACGTTCCGCAGAAAACCGCATTAAAAAAATCGCACAAACAAGACTTGACTTAAATTGAACAATTAGGGATACGTTCCGTAATAAAACCAAAGCTACAAAGTGAAATTACTCTAAAATTCGCATAAAAAATCAGGAAATAAAGAATGCTAAAAAATTCAAATATCTGCAGAAAATTGATACAAAACAAAGCTTTTTACTTTATTTTTTAATTAACTATTTAATTTTATTCAAAGCAATATGTACATATATGTAATTTATGTTAGAATTTTTCATACATATTTTAATCATCATCGCAATAATAGCTGCACTGTTTAGAATAAAAAAAAGAAACTAAATAGCTGCACTGTTTTCAAGACATGTAGGCCAAGCCTTTTTCCAACAGGCATTTAAAGTGTGTGGTTTTATTTGAGTAATAGCAAAAACAACATGATTTATAAAGTCAAAGATAGAATTTTTTTTCCAATCGTCAGTTACTGTTATTGACTCATTTTCTAGTTTATCCAATATAAATTGAAAAGTGTGTTAAACGTAATATTGTTAAAAGTTGCAATTATGCCTTGATCTGATAGCTGAATAATGCTTGTTGTATTGGATGGAAAAAACATCATGTTTACATTTGGATGTTTTAAACATGGATGACCTGGTGCGTTGTCAACGAAAAATTTGGTAGCTTCTTTATCTGCAATCGCACCCGTAATCTTCACCTTATGCAGTGCATTCCTTTTTAAAAACCCGGTTAACCACCCTTTGCTAGCCGAAAATTCCTTATCAGTTTGAGAAGCGGAAGTAAAAGGCTCTGATTCCTTCATTTGTTCATAAAACTAAAGAGCTTTTTATTGAATTAAATAACCGTTTAAAGAAATTCTTAAAAAAAAAATCGTATAAAAAGATACTAAGAAAAAATATGAATCGCATTAAAATAATCCGCATTAAAACAGACCCAGCTGTACTTTATTTTGCCATAGAATATCCTTAGAAATAATAAAAAAAATAACTAATTAATTAAATATTTTTTGATTAATTTCCATTTAAACTTCTGAAGCGCTTATTGAAAAACCGTATATATTTTTGAATTATTAATACAAGAGAATATATTTAATATTCATTTAATTATTATATTTCAAATACACAACCTGTCGTTCTAATTATTTGGAACTAATTAATTCGTCCACACATATCGATAAAAATACGATTCACTCATTTCATTTATGTCTGATAATAATTTTCAATTTGGAAGAAACGGTATGTTAATCGGCGATTGCAAATAACACATGTCCAACATGCTATTATTCATATCCTCTTAACATGTTCATGTTACATATTCAATGCATGTATATACACACACACACACTCATATATATATATATATATATATATATAATATGTATATATATAATATGTATAGGTACACAGTACACGTCTGTCGGATAACGAGTATGTTTGGTGCTCGAAACATGTAATTTGCTTTCCGAGTCTCTCAACTAAGTCCTGGAATGGTATGAGGTTCGGTGGAAAGTTCAGTAGATAGATACCATACGAACGTATATAACAGACAGGTAGACAGACCGTCGTCGTCGTCGGCTGAACAGTCTGATGAATCTCTACCATAATACTGCACGAGTGTTCCGGGCTACGTAATGTGATAACGTAACCGCAGGCGAATGCGCTACTCATCGAGCGGTACCGACGCAATCATCATACCTCTATTTACAAACACGTGTATTTATATATATGTATGTGTGTGTATGTACATACATATATATATATATATATATATATATATATATATATATATACATACATACATATAAAAGTGTATATACATATGTGGAATGTATGTGTGTGTTGTACAGGTTCCAACGGTTCATTTCCACTTAATGAACTTACTAGTTACTCGTTAAACAAAACTGTTGTTCATAGCTGCGTTAATTGTATTTACATAAAAAATATTATTCGATAATCATTAAAAATAAATAAGAAACATTGATAACGATCAAATTACGATCTTTTAAACGGTGTAAAGTACAAATTATATGGGGTCATCGAAATGTGACGCCTAGATTTGTGTTTTATTAAAAAGAAATTATACTCATGTTTTCCTATATATAAAGTGTCCAACTTTTTTCCAATGAAAAGGAGGACATAAATAAATTAAAGAAACAAATATTGTAAATAAAAAAATTCTTTGCAACAATAACTAAACAGAAAGCATTATAATATAGTAAATAGATAACGCAGGCGTTTTATGATTAATTATTATTTAAATATGAATATTTTTTGTTAATGTGTCATTTTCTAACAAAATATTAGAAATATCCGTACAAGAACTATTTTTCATATGGAATTTCACAGCAAGTGCTGCAGCTAGAGAATTAACATTCAGTCTTGATTTTTCAGTTGTCCAAAAATCATTAGCAATTGAAAATATCCTTTTAACTGCTACGTTAGTGCCAGGGCAGCATAATGTAAATTGGACTAGAAGAAGTAAATTTTCATATGGTCTATGTACATTTTTCAAATGGTTGAATATTTCCACCCATCTTTTATCAACTTCAACATGTTCATTTTCCCACTCGACCAATCTTTCAGAATTTAAATAAATATTCAGTTTTCTAATTTCTTCATATAGACATCTTTATTTTAAATAAAACACAAATCTAGGCGTCACATTTGGATGATCCTATATTTTATATATATACACTTATGTACATAAGTCATCGCCATATGGGTAACAAGCAATTTATTGATATAATTCAATGAAGTCGTTAAATTAAAAAATATATATTTAATTGATAATAAATATAATATTATTTTTTTTAGTTCATTACATAATATTCATTATATTTATTTTCAATTGAATATATTTTTTTTATTTAACAACTATTGAATTATATCAATAAATTGCTTATGTTACCCATATGACGATGACTTATGCACATCATTATATATATATATATATATATATATATATATATATATATATATATATATATACTCGTCCCTCAATTTACGCGACACTTTTTTTTCGCGGGACTTTTTATACGCGGTCAGATAGATTTCATTTTATATAATTTTTCATGGAATTTATTATATATCATAGTAACACAAATTCTCACTTGGACGTATACAAGCACGAT
>CP092089.1:4442625-4512625 GCA_029203775.1 Neoneuromus ignobilis | reverse complement strand
ATGACACCACCAGCATGTAACGCACACCAGACAGTTACTTTTTATGAATGCAGTGGTTTTTGTTCAATGACTTGTGGATTGATTTCGGTCTAAATTCTGCAATTTTCTTTATTTAAATGTTGACTGTAAGTTTCACGAAGCGCACGATAAGTTTTACGAACCGAACATTGATTTTTATAATAAATTTTTACAATTTGTAAGCATCGTTGAAATGTTAAATGTTTCATGGCATTTTCAAACTATACTGAGTTTAAATGTCAAAATGAGCTTAAAAAAATCAAACATCGTTGCCATAAGCTGTCGAAATTCTGACATTCTTATTTGAAAACCCTATACATCAAGTGTCCAAGTTTATGATTCACAAGTACAAGCAAGTAGTACAAATTTATTATGTAATTTTTGTTTCAGTCTAAATGGTACTTTATTCTCCATTATTTTCTTGGTTTTTAAATATTAATAATTTTGTTATAATTCTTGATCTAATCTCTGGTTATAATTTATCATTATATCATATAATTTTTATAGGTATTTTATTTCACACAAACATATACATATAAAAAGTGTTTTTTTAGGTTAGATGTAATTTTCAATAGAGATTCAATTTAAAGTTCTAACATGCTTAAAAAACATCATATATATACATACATACGTAAGAGGGTCGTTTGATAAGTATGGTAAAAAAGTAAGAAAAACTAAATTGAAAAATTTAATTAAATTAAAAAATAAATAAATTTACTATACTTATCAAAAGATCCTCCTATATATATATATATATATATATATATATATATATATATATATATATATATATATATATGAAATAAAATAACTGTGTAAAAATTTTAATACCAAAATTAGAATTGTTTGGATAAATAAATATCGAAAAATAATAAAACATGTTACGTTTGGATATCTGTTGTCGTATTAAAATTATCGTCGCCCAATAATATATAAAACACGTAATGTAAGTAAAAATAGTTTATTGTATAGTACACAGTCATAAATATATTATATTGTTGTATCGATTTTCATTTAATTACCTTATTAACTTTTATTTTATGTGTATATATAAAAATCAATAGCAATTTTAATAGGAAACTAATGTATGTGCCTGTTAAAAGTGTAATTTATATTTAACATAAATAGATTATTGTTTATTTATACGTTTTATATACGAATAATAAAATTTATATGGATTTCTATATTCGTTCAATTGTATACAAGTTGTCAAATAAGTCTATGTGAGCAAGTTTAAAAATATTTAAATTAATTGAAAAAAAAATACTAGTTTCAACAATGGTTTTTGGATTTTCATTTCCCCAAATGTGACAATTTTACTTGTTTACATAACCATTTCATTGAAAATACGATTCATCACTGGAGATGATTTTGTTAAAAAAATCAGCATGTTCTGCTTTTTTTCTTGATACCAATTAACAAACATACGACGCAAATGATGGTCAGCTGGTTTCAGTTCTTGTGTTAGTTACACTTTATATGCACGAAGATACAAATCTTTTCGTAAAATGTTATGCAGAGTGCTATTTGTGAACGTCGACGAATCGATGTTTGGGGGTTTTCTTCAACACGTTCAGCGATATTTTCAGCTGAACGACCACCATGAGCATATGTTATTTGTCTGTGGTTTCCAACAGTACTAAATTGTTGAAATTTCGCAATTAGGTTATAAACAGCAAACTCTGAAGGCACTTGATAACGAGGAAAAGATACATGAATTTTGTGAAATTTTCACAATTTTTATAGTTAATTTTAATTACTAAAATGTGTTGTTCAAGCATGTAGCTTTTTATCAGTAAAATTTCCTAAGTTTTTAATAAATAAATGTTAAATAATGATAGTTAAATATTTGACATTTCATCAAATAATAGCCAACTTACTTCCTAACCTCAAATTTGGACATCTATTATTTACAAACATAAACCAGTATTTAAAAAAATGAGTGTGAGTTAAATGAAAAAAAAAGAGAAATTACGGTTGATTATCGTGTAAAAAATTCAGGATTCTTTCACCAATATCACACGATATTATCAGATTATTTAATAATTATTTATTGTTTATTTGATTTGTTCAACAAGTTGATGAAATTGTTATCGAAATGTTTATCAGCTAATAACCAAATAAAACGAACAAAAAATACTTATCGAATAATTTTATAATATCTTGCGGTGTTAGAAGAAATAAACATGAAAATATAAACATGTACGTTGATTTTATAGAATAGAGTATTCAAGTTTTAACCGAGTTCCACGTTACGAAAGTACAGTTGTTGTTTGCTTCTGTCATTAATTCGCTCGCCTCTCTAATATTTCCAACACAACTGAGACGTAATTGTTATTAATGAGTAGCATTTAATTATGTATGCAGTTAGTGGTTCGAGTCTAACAGACATTCAATAAATTTGAAATTTGGTCCGAGAGCCGACGTAAGTGTACATGGGTGGGTATGACGTCGTAACTTTTAACTGAACGTCGAGAACTTTGTCATACAAACTTGTCTAATTAAGTGCCTCGTACGATATGGAATGTAATAATTTGCACTTGTTAACTCGGAAAGGTCTTTGCAGCAACACTTGGCCAATGAAGAGTTTAAATATTACTGTGTACGCCCTACGCACAGCTTGATACGAAACTAACTTATAACTGTTTCTTGGATTTGTGACATCAATGATACGATTCATAAATTCATACAAACATTAGTATTTATGTATATAGGGTGACCCGAATGGGATTGAAAGGTTTAAACATATATTTACTTGCTTAATATCATTTATTATTCTTCAGTTTCACTTATCTTTCTCTCTAGGTGTTTTTTAAGCGCGATAGACATTTAAATTAAATCCGTGTTAAAAAGTCTATCTAATATAAAAAAACATCCTTTCATGTATATACTCAGGCACATACATAAACATATATATATATATATATATATATATATATATATATATATATATAACAGATAAAATATAAGGAATAAAATTAACTTTAATAATATTTTAAAATTGGAAAGATCGATGAAAAATCGTTTAACTCTTTGAGTTAAGCCAAAAAAGCTTCCCAACCTTTTTTGGCCTACTACCCCCTTTTCGAAAAAATTACTCACCTTTTATATTGAAAAACAAGGACAGAATTTTAAAATTACTTTATTAAAAGATATTAACAATATTGGTGAATTGCTCAAAGTTTGATTAACAAATATATATTATTAAAAAAATTAATATAATATTATTAGTTGAGAGGGATGAGCTTGGTGTAATGACAATAATTTTTCGATATTTGGTGGCATATTTGTTATCAGTAATCTTAAATCACTGCGGTCTATTATTGACAATCTGTTTCTTTTCTTTGTTAGTAAATTACTAACTATGCTAAATCCTCTTTCGGTTAAATATGATGATGGGAATGCAATGAAAAACTTATTCGATGCAGCCCATAAAGCCGGATATAATACTGGAATTTGCCTTTGAAGCCAAAATTCTTGATATCCATTTTTTAATTTCAATTTTAACTCTTCATTTGTTGACAATTCTATCAACTTTTTCTGCAGTGTTAATTCTGCTGTTTGTGGGCTTGAGAAAGTTCTAGTACTTAATCTGGAATGATCATTTCAAGGACATCCTGAAATCTATTTGTAAAATCTTCTTGCGATTATTATCCAGGGAGAGAGGGTGACGGTTGGTCCTCAATGCCTTCTAAATTTGCCTTGAACCAAAAAATCCCCCTTAGATCTCTTCAACGCCCACCGGTGGGCGGTACCGACCACGTTAGGAACCATTGCTTTAGAGTATGGCGGGGTTAAAAGTGCCCTACTTTTTTGATACCTAAATATGTACGGTGAGATATTTTTTATATCACCTTAAAAAATTACAATAGCTTGAAGAACAGAGGATTATAAATAGTTCCACCTATTTAAATGGGCTGTTTACGTCCCACCCTATAATTAGAAACTTAAATGGCTTTATTTTTTTTGTAATTTCACTTCTTTACTGATTAAAATACTCCAACTTTGTTAAATTTCATACAAATACAATTTCTGTGAAAGATGGGTCTGTTTATTTTCTAAAATTCTGTGCCACAAAGAGTTAAAGGATATTTGGAAAGGTATTCTTTTTTTTGGGATTTTACAAATTTTTAGACACTTTATGTATAGTTTTTTGGTATATATTTTTGCACTCGAATAAATTAACGTTTTTCCTAAAATTATTAAAATATAAAAACAGTTTTATTTCTGGATGTTTTGGATAAGTTTTCCAAATCAAACAGCTATCATTGTAATGATTTAAAATTTAGAAAAGAATATTTTTCTTATTATATTTTTGTACTGAAATAACTTATCGTTTTTTCTAATATTATTAAAATATAAAACAGTTTTATTTCGGGATGTTTTAAATACATTTTCTAAATTAATTAGCTATCAATGCATTATTTTAAAATTTAAAAAAAATATTTTTTCTTATTATATTTTTGTACTAAAATAAATTATCGTTTTTTCCAAAATTATTAAAATATAAAAACAATTTTTTTCTGGATATTTTAAAAGTATATTTTCCCAATAAAATAGCTATCATTGTATTAATTTAAAATTTAGAAAAGAATATTTTTCTTTGTACTAAAATAACTTATCGCTTTTTCTAAAATTATTAAAATAAAAAAACAGTTTTATTTTTGGATATCTTTTTCGAATCAAATAGCTATCATTTTAATAATCTAAAATTTAGAAAAGAATATTGTTTCTTATTATATTTTTGTACTTAAATAAATTATCGTTTTTTCCAAAATTATTAAAATATAAAAAACAATTTCAAATCTGGATATTTTGAATATTTTTTCAAAATCCAACAGATATTAATATAAAATTTAGAAAAAAATATTTTTCTATTTTATTTTTCTAATAAAAAAATGATAATTTTTTAAAAAAATTATTAAAATATAAAAACAATTTCATTTCTGGATGTTTTGAATAACTTTTCCAAATCAAATATCTACCATTGTATTAATCCTAAACTTTAAAAAAACATGTTTTCTTATTAATAAGAATATGGAAAAATTGCATTTTCAAAATTCTATTTTTTTTAAAAAAATATATATATTTTTTGATTTTAATACGTTTAAATAATATTTTACAGATGTAATTCCAGAGGTTATAATTGGTGTTATTTGAAATTAACATTCATGACTAATTCATATTTAAATAAGAGTATGCACGAATTTTTTGAATTTTTTTTTACCCACTATGTTTATTTTTTGTCCAGTTTTATATTTGAGCAATTTATTTTACACACAAACGTGTTTATAAGACCCGTGCTTAAAGACAGAGACCGAATTTATATCTTTAACGCAAAGCCATCCATTTGCATTTCGTTAGCTTAAATGGACTACAACAGTTTGCGGCGATGTTCGTGTCTCTGTGTGCACGTGGAAGAGTTGTGGGTTCATGAATAGTTAACAGTCCACTATGGCGCACGACCGTACTCAGGCAAGCGTGCGAATAGCATTCGAAGGGCTACGCAATGTCGAAATTAAACGCGTGTCTTTCTAATGGCCATCCTCCACCTACTTCTGATAATATACACAGTTCTTGTTTACTGTTGTAGTTATTGAAATTCTCGAGACTAGTAAACAAATACACGTAAATATGTGAATCGTTTGCTGGGATAATTAATGTACAATGCAGAATTATTTACGTGGAAGTTATGAGAAAAGCTTCACGTGCTAGGGATTAGTAGTAAAGTGATTTGATTAATATAGAAGATATACAGAACTAAAACTGTGATTGTTGGAATAAATACGGATTTAAGAATAGAACTGGGATAAGGTTTGTCGATTTTATAAAGGAAATCAATAAGAAGAAAACGATATGTGTATATTTTATAATGAAGGACGTATTCTGAAACATTTTGAAGGGCTAAATGTGAAAAGAATTTTTTGAGTAGTTAGGTGTAATTCAAATGATAAACAAAAACAAACAAAATTTACAAAAAAAAATTTATAAATTAATAATTAAGGAATAAAAAAAACTATTTACTTAAAATGCATTTTAAAAATGTCAAAAAGAAAAAATATATAAATGTGTTATTAAAGAAAATAAGACAACTTTTTTTTAACATTTATAAAAGGTGTCTCAAATGAGATTGAAGGATTTAGATATACATTTACTTGCTTATTATCATTTAATATCCTTCAGTTTCATTTGGCTCACATATACTTAATTTCATAATTTTAATATAAATATTTATAACAAAATATATAGTATTTATACTACTCTGGTTAAAAAATAAGTGTTTGAATAAAACACATACTTTAAAGTGTTCAATAATCACTTATTGTTAACTTTTTATTTATAATTATATAATCTATAATTATATCGGCTGATGTATTTCAATGGCGACGCCATCATCGTCAGAGTCTTTCTGTATTAACACTTTAATTCTGATTATTGAATTCTTTAAAATTTGTGGTGTTGGAGTTAAAATTCATCGTGTAAAGTGAATCAGCCACATTTCCAAAACAACAAACAATCTCTTCCTATTTGGATGCACATATGCCAACGTTTAATCTAATCTTGGAAATACTTTTTATATTCACTTTTTGAAATTTCCATCAGCAGCTCCTTCAATTTTTGTTTTAACGATTTAACTGAGTTAAATCGGGTTCTTTGAAGCGGTTTTTTAATCGACTTAACAGGAAGAAGTTGCATGGTGACATATCTAGAGAATAGGTAATTTTGGAGCAATATTTGTTGAATTTTTGGCGAAAAACTCATTAATATAATTGTTTTGCTGACAAATATTTCAAGCCTAAAACATCACTTAAAATTGCGTCTTTTGAACCTATTAATATGCCAATATCTTCAGCAAGCTCTCTTAGAGTAAAATGCTGATTTCCCATTACTTTGTTTCTAATTTTTGTAATATTTTCTTCGGTTATTGATGTTGATGGACGACCTCGGATTCACGACCTTCTACAGAACAGCTTATGCCACTGAAATACAGTTTTTCTCGATAAAGATTGATCACCGAATGCTTTCTGCGCCATTTTAAACGTTTCAGTAGCATTAATTTCATTTTTAACACAAAATTTAATGCAACTTCTTTGTTCCACAATATTAGACATTTTAAAATTCAAAAAAGGCAAAAAGTTGATGTAAATAAACTGCTGTAACTATTTGACATATGAAACTGAAATTAGGAGCGAATATCACTGAAGGTTGTGCCAACATAAAAAAAGTTTTTTGAACTACGTCTTTCCCGTGTTTCAAATTAAAAAATCACCTTATTTTTTGAACAGAGAAGTATAAATTAATGATAATTAGAAAATGTGTACAGAATTTATTAAATATAATAAATATGTACAATTTTAATATAATTTATAATATATTTATTAGATTTATCTCACTGAATAGAGATTTTTTTCCATTTTTTTCATTTCGAATGATTAAATAAATTTCTTATATTTTAACATATATAATAATTTTAATTTTTCCTGGATAGTTTTTCTTTTTGTGTAACTATATATTAATTCCAATATGGTTTCTATATTTTTTAAAAAGTATGAGGGTTTAAGACGTGAGTGTCACTTAGAAATTGTATTGTATGATTCTATCACAAGAAACACATTTTCTTTTTTAATAAATTATTTAATATCTGAATCAGTTCAATAGTTTTATATAAAAAATAAGAACTGTTAAATATAGTTAAATATTTTTTAACGATTTTTCAAGCTACAACTTGAACACCATTGAAATTATTTGTATTATTATACAGGGTGGCGGAAATGATATTGATGGGTTTGAACATACATTTACTTGCTTTCTATCAGTTATTGTTCTTTACTTTCCTTCAGTCTTATTTGGATCATCCTATACAGTAAACATATTAAAAATTAAAACTAATTATAATAAATGAATTTTAACCCCAACACCACAATGGTTTAAAATGTTCAATAATTATTTATTGTTCACTTATTATTTATAATTATATCGGCTGATGCAGAACAGAATGGCTCTGACGATGATGGCATCATCATCAAAATGCATCAGCCGATATAATTATAAATAATAAGTGAACAATAAGTGATTATTGAACACTTTAAACCATTGTGGTGTTGGGATTAAAATTCAATTGTGTAAAGTGAATCAGCCACAGTTCCATAACAACAAATAAATGAATTGATAATTAAATATTAAAAAAATTATTATTAAAAATATATAATAATAAAAACACATTCATTATTCATATAGTTGAATATTAGTAGACTTGTATATTATTTATCAATTATAACTTTTTTTAATATTTTATAATATTTATTATAAAATATATTTCCTAAACTTGTCAAAAATGTAAAATAAAAAGAAAAATACATTATTCATTAACTGAGTTAAAAATATGTGAATCGATCTGAAAATAATTAAGTATAAAGAAAATGCAAGTATAAATTATGTAGATTTCAACATTTACTATTTGTTCTACAAAAAATTCTTTCAGTCATTTTAATATTAAACTTATAAAAAAAACATACACTTCTCAAAATTAAAAACAGACATTATTAGTTTTTAAGATCGTCAATATTGCCGAATATTACTGACCGGATATACAAAATTATGCTTTTAATCGAAACCAGGTAGTTTTTTTTCGTTTAATGAAAAGCTGTTTTTGGAAATGCCTCCTGTTTGTCAATTTTCTGTTTGCATACCGGTAATTGCGACCATTAGTGATGCCGTTAAGGGCGGTGACGTTGATGCGACAGGCTGCATGTTTATTTTTGATAGGATTTTTTTTTGTTCTATGCGTGTAAATGCAAAACTGACAAACGGATTGTCCTGTTTGTTTATTTTTTCGTTTAAAAAATGAACCGGTGCATTTTATTTGTAGGTTATTTTCGTGCAGACTTTTAGTAGTCAATCATTTTGTTTTTTGAAGGGCGTTTCTTTAAGGGTGACAGAATTTTAAATTAAAATAAAATACATACTAATTGATCGGATGTCTATTTATTTGATATTATTCAAAAGATCATTTTATGGCATTAATATTTTGAAAAAATACAGACATATGTGTACTATGGTTACCTCTGATATACCGCATTCTGTTAGTCCAATTTCGGGTCACTTTTTCAAGACATTGGGGCCTTATATCCGCAATAACAAGAGTTATGTTAGTTTCTAATATATCAATCGTCGTTGGTTTAACAGCATAAACCAGAGACTTTACATATCCCTAAAGATAATAATCCAGAGGTGTCAAATCACATGATCGTGGAGGTTAGTTAACATATCTATTTGTGGAGATAACGTTATAGCCGAATTTTTGTTTCAATAACTTGATTGTTTCGATCAAAGTTATTGATGGCACTTGGCACTATCTTGCTGAAACCACATCTTTTCCAGATCGATGTCAAGCAAATTTGGAAACAAATAATCATAATTAGAAAACAATTTTCATAAATTAAGTTGTCATCAGCTATTATTTTAAGGGTTATAAAAAAGTTAAAATTGCATATTTATTATGTTGATATTGACGGAGAAAAATTATAAAAAAAATTATGATATTTTTGTGGATGAAAGTGAAATTGAGTTTGATTGTATTCACTTCAGTAATAAGGGTTGGTTTTACTCGGATGATCAAGTAAACAGTTAAAACGAATATCAAGCAGGGAAAATACACACTTTTATCAAAAACGATCATCGCCCAACTAGAAAATTAGAGTTTGGTGTACCATCTTCTGGTGTCTTGTTTATGGTCGATATTTTTTTAAGAAAACTGTGGATGGTAAAGTTTATGTGACATAATCTGACAATTTGTTGGATTGTTGGAGGAGGATGAACAAGAATGTTGGTTTTAACAAGATGGTACAATCTGTCATATTTACAATGAAATGATGGCTGTTACAGGAATTTTTTAATTATCGTTCGACCTCAAAGATTTCCAAATCTTACTCTTCCAGAATAAGTTGATTCAAATAATGATTAGTAAAAATGTAAATAAACGAAAATGAAAAAATAAAAGCATAAAATTAAAAGGTCTCTTCAAAAATGGGAAGAATACTTGATATCAAACATGCGATTAAAATGTGGCAAAAGGGTAAAACTCGTCCTAATAATCCATTTGGTATTCATGAAATCCACTATCAAATACATTCGAGCTTTTTTTGCACCTCTCGTACATAAATTATCCGCATCAAGTCAGAGAAAGAAGACACTTGACGCGTACAATGAATCCTTTAATGACAAACCGACTTGCGGTTTACATTAAGCGGCTTACGTTTTACGACTACGCTGTTTTCGGTTTTCACGGGCCGCCGAGAAGCGGCGACCGAACGAACCGAAGAACGAACGACTACTAAAATGACTCGTAAATCTCTTACGGCGCGATATTTTCACTCTGTTCCTTCTTACGTTATTTACGATACGTTTTAAAATATATTCATTTAATTCATGTTTAATTTATTAACGTCGGCCGTTACGTTTCTTTTGCGAGACCGTGTGTTTATTTCGCAAAACCAATGGTCGAAATTAAAAAATGTTATTTGCGAATTTTCTTTTCAGTCTCGTTTCAGTTATTCCTCGAACATTGAAGATAAGATTATTTTTTTAATTTAAAACAGACTTTTGGTAAATTATCCTAATATAATTTATTAAGTTTATTTTTTAATTATTACTTATAAGACAACTTAATTGGAATAATTTTTTTTTTTAATTAAAAATGAGTTTTTTGGCTACGAATATCGAGATATTTGATCGATTTAAGTATACATCAAGGTGGAAAATCAACAGGAAAAATTGTATATCAAACGATTTAAGTATTCCAGAACTGCTAAGTTTCTACAACTCAACAGAAGTTAGGTTAGAGTTGTGATAGGTATCATAATTAGACACTGACACTTGAATCGATATAAATATGAGGTTAGTTAAAATATAGGGGATTTCAATAAACGCTTCAGAAGTTTTAACGGAAATAAAATAAAAAGTATTAAATTAATTCATTATTTATTTATTTTATTTTTAAGCATATTCTATGGCATTAATGATGGATCACAATTTCACTCTTATGACCACCACGAATTCGCTTGACATAGTGCATTCTTTTAGTCTAATTTTTAGTCACTTTTTCACATAATTGTGGTCCAATTTCATGAATTGCACGTTCAATATTTATTTTTAATGCTTCTGTTGTTTGTGGTTTATCAACATAAACCAATGATTTCATATAATTCCACAAAAAATAATCCAATGAAGTTAGACCACATGATCTTGGTAGCCAACTAATGGGTCCATTTTTGGAAATAATGGACTAATTAAGCTTTTGTTTTAATAAGTCCATTGAAGCCCATTAAAGTTTTTATAATTTTTAAACGTTGTTGAAGTGTTAAACGTTCTATGATAATTTTCCAATCTATACTGAGTTGAAATGTCGAAATGAGCTTAAAAAATTCAAACATGACTGCCACCAGTTGTCAAAGTTCTGACATTTTTACTGGAAAACTCTATATAATATGTATTTTATTTACAGCGCTATTGAAATATTTCACGTTATATTTTTTTATTCAGTTCCTCTCAACAGTAATACATTTATTTTATAGTTGTGGAAGTTTTTTGATTCAGAATGCAAATAAGTTTTTTGGTTATTTCTCAAAGCAGTTCTGTATAACTTCAGTGATCTCGTCATTATCATAAAATTTGTTACTTCCTAAAAAATTCATCAATAATCCAAAAAAGTAGTAAGTGAAAAGAGTTCATAATTAAGGAAAATTGGTAAAGAGTTGTTACCGTTAAAATGGAACTCAAAAATAAGAATTATCTTGAATGAAACAAACTGAATCTTTATTCCTTTATAGCAGATTTTTGGCTTTACTTTTTTATTTAATAGCTTAGATTAATACTGTATATTGATATTTTTTAACTTGTGAGAAAGTTGGTAAATGCCTTGAATGATTAGAATCCCAAAACATTTTCTACTGAAGAAATTTCTTTACATTTTCTTGAAAGAGGAAACTCGTAATGTTTTCACTGTATACTCGTTTTTCTAGATCAAAGAACAAATTGGTGAATTCATGTTTCATTACAAGTTATATTAGAGTGTAATAATTTATTTCATTTTTTTTAAATCATTGAAAAAGTTGAGTAAGGAAACTTAACATTTCTCTTTGTATTCCGATATAAAGAGATATGGATTCCACCTTGCAAATACTTTGCTGTATTTAAATTCCATGTGCAGTATTTTTTCAGTAGTTTCAATATTAATTCTTAACTCCTAGGATAGCTGAACAACAATTATTCGATAATTACCTCGATTTTTTTTCAGTTTTCGAAGAAATTTCAGGTTTAACAGAAGTTCTTTGTATTTGCGCTTGAGATTTATTTTCCACACAACGTCTAGTTTCTCAAAATAATTTTGCTCAATTGTACACTTTTGTGTATAACAAACATTATTCCTAAACTATACTCGGAGTCTAATCAAAATTTCAAAACGTTTGAATTATTTATTTTTGAGAAATTTGATAACGAATCATCGAACAATACCGTTTGGAATTTCTTGCTCAAATATCGTAACAGCTGATTGATAAGGTGATGATGGATTTGATCGATACGGTTTGCAAGTTTAAACATGTCTGAATGCGTCATAACGTATACGATGACATAGATTGATTAGGGTAGGAAAAGGAATTCAATTCTCGTTTATATTTGAAATATCTTCGATAAATATTTATTAAATAGAGCTATTTGGAAAAATTGTAGCAAACATTCATCTGGAATTCGAAAGAATATAAGAGAAATGGAAAAAAGAAACAAATAGTTATATTATCTACCTTGTTTTTATGCTAATATTATTTTTGCTCCAAGATCATGGTTAATGTATTTTATGATTCAAAGAGTTTCATTTTCCTGAACATTCTAACAAGTTGAAAAAATATCAATGTGTAGTACTAGTATTACTCAACTCTATTAAATCAAAAAGTGAAGCCAGAAATCTTCTCTAAACAAAGAGAAAAACAAGATTCAGTTTGTTCCATTCAGGATAATTCTCTGCCCCTTACTGCCATTTTAACAATGACAAATACTTATTAATTCAATTTGGATGTTCTGTCTCAATTAATGGGGTTTTTCTCCTACCACTTATTTGGATCATTAATATTTTTTTTAGGAGGTAAAAAATTCCATGATAATAACAAGATCACTGAAGCTGTACAAAACGTGTTTGGTAGAAAACCAAAAATTTTTTTGAAATCGAATTTAAATTAAATTCCTATAATAACGACTTCAATTAAAAGTTTATTAATAAAGTGAATTTTTAAAAGAATTTTTTTTTAAATTTAATGTACATTTTTTTCTTAAAAATGCAGATGTTAAGAATGTTAATTAATTAAAACGACTTTTGTACAAGTGGATTGAAGTTGAATGATCATAAAATATGTATGTGTTTTTTCCTTAAAATAGCATTTCTTTAAATATAAGAAAGATAAATTTAATTCAGAGAAAATTCAAAAAATAAAAGATAAAAATATAAAAAAATGTATACAAATGTAATAATTTTATATATTATTGATTTATTAATAAAAAAAATATCTATCATGAACAAGCAATTTCAGGAAAGTGTTTTTATAACTGAATAAATAATAAATCGTATTTCGAAGAAATTATTGCAAGACATCAAATATTGACAATAACATGAAACAACAAAAATTAATTATTTCAATGTTTCAATCCATTTTACTAAATCAGAAATAAAATAAGATCCGTTTTCTTTCTATTATTGTATATAAGTATTTACAGAAAAATATTTATATAGCGAACGGTAATACAATTTCAACATTCTTAGTAATTCGAAATTAAAATAAATATTTTATTGTTTTTAAACCTTGCCTCGGAGTATTTACAAAGAGATATTTATTTAAGAAATGGTATCGTTAATACGATTTTATTTTTTATTCGCAGTCTAGTAAGGCTTAAAACAAATATAAATGTTGTCTTTTATATTCACTCTCTTATTTAGTTTTTCTATGTAAAAAAACACAAAATGATTAAGGAAGAAAATATTCTCTCTTGCCAAATAACACAGAAACGTGTTTTTAAAATCTCTACCTTATAGAATAATACCGTATAATATTCTATATAGTGTTCGTATTGTATAACTAAATTCAGAGATTTAGTTTGATAAAAAAAAGTCGTTTGGCTGTTTACCAAGTTTTACAGATACATATAGTGGTTCGTAAACGTGTTCAACGAAAGCAAGGAAGTTTTGCTCAAAACTCGATTTGTGAAATTGAAAGAAACAGTTTAAGAAAACAATGCATGGATTTAAAAATATATTTTATATTTAATATAACGAAATGAGATTTATTTAAAATACAATCGACCATCGTTAATTCGGCTATCGATAATCCGGTTTCACCACTATATTTTCTTGTGCAATTTTTTATCTCTATTTAATGCATCTTTAATTAGTCAATTATTTATTTGATTGTGAATATACAATGAGAATCTCCATGTATTTATTTATCTGCATCTAAGAATTTTGTCACTTTTAAGTGAAGATATGTTATTTATAGTTTTTTATAACATGGTTCGTGTATTTGATTTGTATTTTTTTTAAATGATATATTGTCATTACATATAGGGTCATCCAAATCTGATGCCTAGATTTGTGTTTTATTAAAAAGAAATATGCAAATAGGGAAATATGTGTATAGTTTGTTTTGTTTCTTTTTAATAAAACACAAATCTAGGTGTCACATTTGGTTGACTCTATATACTATTTAGACAAAAGTAATTGAAATTTTAACAGTTTGTGATGTCTATTTGAGATTGATTGAATATCTGCATGTGTTACGTTTTTGTGTCTCTTATTTTTGTGTTAAAAAAGTATGTTTTGATTTTATATACAGTGAGTCAAAGTGAAACTAATACAGTATTATGTTCAATAAATTTTTGTATATAAATTTTTAAATAAAAAAAAAATGCTTTTATATTTGACTTAAATTGTTTATTAAGGATATTTTTATCACATAAAAATAAATAAATCATAAAATAATACTTAAGACCAAAAAAAGTACGAATTCTGAAAAATCATTCAAAAACACATCAAAATGAAACTCATACAACTAACAAATTATTTATTAAATTAAAATTTACAATGGATTGAATTATTTTAGTACTAAGTTGAGTAGTTTTTATTAATTTTTATAGCCTTTAAACGATTCGGGATGGATTTAACTAATTTTTCACAATAAGCTAGATCAATTTTTCCCCATTTTTCTAATAACGATTTTTTAAATCATTTTTATTACTAATAGTGTGTGTTCTAATGGAAACTTCTAAGTGATTCCATCATTTAGAAGTTTCAAGGATGGATCATTTTCAAGGCTCAGATTAACAGTTGGAAATTGCTGAAATCATCTTCGTATTGTTCATTGATTGACGGTTCCTTTTTGAATGTTGAATTGATGTTTCTCTTTACCTCACTTTGATTTCGTACAAAAAAACGTTTTTTCTTACTCTACAGACAATATATTTTCGAGGGTTAACAAAGAAACCACTTATTGAAATAATAAGTGAATACAAACAGCACTGCCAGTGAAGTAACCATTTTTATAGTAAACAATGGCAGAACAAGAATAAATCTGTAAAAATCCTCCTTTTAAAAAATGAATTGTTATAAATCAGATATTTCTTGTAGTACAACCTAATATTATTTTTAGTAGTGTAAAAAGCTGAAAAATCTCGAGGTTATTGTGTTGTTATCTTAGTTTATTATATACGATTTATTTTTGAAAATTTCAGGTTAACTGTTGGGTAAATTATATATATTATGATTTGGCAAACACACTAATCTTTGCCTTTACAGGTCGTACGATGGTTGATTAATGATAGTCGACTATAAAATATTTTAAATCTTTTGATTCTCATATATAAATTTAATAATCGATAATAAAATCGTAATCGTTTTGTTATTAATTAGTTATATTAGAAATATAAATATATTTTGTGTGACAAATTATCATTGACAACGTCAATATTGAAATGTATAGAGGAGAAAAAAGGAAAAATAATCAAAGGATTTTTCGTTATTCTGCTATAACAATATGATATTGATAACCTGGTATATAGACATTTTATCATTTTTATAGCAACGTTAAAAATCGTCATAGAGATTTGTCGAAGATGGAAGTTTCTATACCAGAGAAACACGGACAGCGATTCGATTTTTCTTTTGGGGAAGTTATAAAATTTGCGGAAGTTGCACGCTAAGCTTTGTATCAGGTATCGTAAAAAGAGATTTATGGATGAATAGATTGCTTCCAAAAAAGAATCGTTTTCTTATATAACGATAACAGATTGGAAACGTTGTTGACGTCCATTGAAAAAAATCTAAAAGCCATTTAAAGTATTTTGTGATGAATAGTAGGAGAATATAGTACATTTTTTAAATATCAGTTGAGGGTTTTTGTTAGTTTATTAGAAATAGAGACAAGTAAATGATTTTTTAATGGTCAAAATGTTGATCTATTGTAATAGTCTATTGATGGAATAAATAAAATTTACAAAATTTTCTAAAAAATTAAAATTAAAAAAAGAGATTATTCCTCTAAAAAGAGATTATACTATTCTCTCTGTATACTAGCTTTTTTGAAATTAAGTTTAAAATAATAAAGTCAGGTTTCAATTTGGTCATAACAGAGTTTAGAAATTTATCTCATTTCTTCAAAATGTTAAAGAAGTTACGTAACGGACTTCAATCAGCTTTCTCCGTGCAATATTTTGAGAAAATGTGAAACCTAATTTGCATAAAAAAGTTTTTTAGAGGAAAAGATTTGTCATATTTCTATTCGATATTTGATTTTTTGATTCAGGACTAAAATAGTAAAGCCAAATTTCAGAGTTCTATAATTCATTTAATTATTTTTTAAAATAATGAAAAAGTTAAGTAACTGACGTTAAACGGTTTTCTTTTTTTGAGAAGATGTGAAACCTATCTTATATAAAAAGGATTTTTGGATGAGGACAGTCACTGTGTTTCCACTGTTTACTTGATTTTTGGATTCAGGATTAAAATAGTGAAATCAGAATTTAACGTAGGTCATAATAGAATTTAAAAATTAATCTCCTTCTTTTTCAAAATTATGGAGAAGTTAAGTAATGGCCTTTAAACAGTTTTTGTGTACTTTTTTTTTGAGATGTGAAACTTATTTTATATAAAAAGATTTCTTGGAGAAGGACTCTCGTCATGTTTTTATTGTATATTGAATTTTTGAATTCAGGACTAAAATAATAGAGATATGATTTAACACAGGTCATAATAAAATCTAAAAATTCATTTTCTTTTTTTTTAAATGTTGAAGAAGTTAAGTAACGGCTCTTAAACAGCTTTTTTGTACTTTTTTTGAGATGTAAAACTTATTTTACATAAAAAGGTTTCTTGAAGGATCCTTGCTATGTTTTCACTGTATATTTAATTTTTGGATTCAGGACTAAAACGATAAAGCCAGGATTTAACACAGGCCATTATTAAATCTAAAAATTCATTTCCTACTTTTTAAAACTATTGAAGAAGTTAATTAACGACCATTATACAGATTTCTGTATGCTATTTTTTGAGAAGATGTGAAATTTATCTTTTATAAAAATACTTTTTAGAAGAGGAGATTCGCTATGTTTCTACTGTACATTTGATTTTTGTATTTAGGACTAAAATAGTTGAGCTAGGATTTAACATAAATCATAACAGAGTTAAAAAATATTTCATTCTTTTTCAAAACGTTAAAGAAGTTAAATAATAGACGTCAAACCTTTTATTTATGCTCTATTTTGAGAAGATGTGAAATTTATTTTCTACAAATTTATTGTACTTTATTCAATGTGCAGTCTTTCCTCAACATTCCCCACACTAATCTCTAACTCTTGTAATAAATAAACGACATTTATTCGATAATTTGTTCGAATACTCTCTTCAATTTCAGAAATGTTATCTGGGTTAACAGAAATTCTTGGCCGTCGAATGTGAGGTTCATTTTTCAGACTATCTGTCTTCTTGAAATGATATTAACCAATCTTACACTCTTGCCTGTGACAAATATTAATTCTTAAACTGTATTTGAAACTTGATCAAAATTTCCGAAGGTTTATTTTTTCTTTGGTGAAAAATTTGATAATGGTTCGTTGCGTAATATTTCTGGTCATTTTTTGCTCACTTATTTTATTGATGAAGTGGTGAAGGTTTGGATTTATACAATTTTAAGTTTAAACATGTCTGAACGCGTTACAACTTTACATGACTGAGGTAGAAAAAAGAACTAAGTGTTTTTAAGCTTGATAGAACTTTAAAATGAATCCCTATCGAAAGTTCTATCTAACCTAAAAACAGCCTTTATTTACACACACAAATACATATAAAGATGTTTTTTAGAATAGATAGAACTTTCGATAGGGATTCATTTTAACATTCTATCACGTTTAAAAAGCTTTCTATATTTGAACCACCCTCGTATTATTATATTAGAATAATTAGTTATTTATTTCCAAATGTTCTTTCTCTTTTTTTCATTGATTATTTGTCAGTGAAAAATATTTCCTGTCAATAATGGATGTTAATAGTTTTGTAATTTTTGCAAAAAGCATAAAAATTTACGAGTAAGCCATTTGGCACCCTCTGTACATTAAGCATCGTGTGTTTAATTTGGCGTGGTTTAATGTTCAATCGTAATTGTGAATCGAGTGAACGAATTGGAATTTTCGTTTACGAAAACATAACCGGATATCGATATATCTGAACAATAAAATATCTATCGAACGATATCAACCGATCTCGTATCGACACGACATTATAATTTCCTTTACAGTCGATACAATAAGATAATTAACTCGCAACGTTCTTCGAAGACAACGAGCGAATCGGGAACTCGGCGACTAACCGCGAAAACGTTTCATGCCGCGCGACTGACTTTCTCACGTAGATAGACTGAATTCGTACTCGTACAACGGGGGATTCGGATTCGATACAGATGTAAAATCACGGAGGACGTCGCCTGAAACGGAGGCAAACGTCACGATGTTAATATTACACGGAGACGAGGCGTGCCGAACGTGCACAACACGCACAACACCCACGCACAATACGGTTCCGTGTAATTGCGCGCATATAGAGCGTTAATAAATTCTTATCGTGCGACAAATGATAAGTTTAATACGGCGGTAAGATGAGTTCGCGAGATCGACGCGTAGATAGATAAATGGAATCGACAAGTGCGTCGCGACGAGCTTTTGTGTATAGAACGACGACGACGTCGTTAACAATGTCTTTGTATTTTCATGTTTTGATGTTTTAAAAACAAAAGGATTATGCGGATGTTTGTACATATGTTTATAGTATTTGTTGACAATTTCTTAACAACGGATTTTCGTTTGTAAATATTTGCATAAAATATAAAATCTAACTGAATGTTCAGACCGAACTTATATTAAATATGAAAAAGATATTTATAGAAGAAACATGTAAGATTAAAAATATAAATTTTATTATTCTATTTTCTATATGAATTATTATTCTATTTATTATATGAACTGCCCACTTGCCAAATCGATTAACTCCATAAAAAAAAGTGGAGAAAAGATGATAAAATAATATTCACCTGTGTCTGTTTTTATGCGGTAGATACGTTCCGCAGAAAATCATATTTAAAAAATCGCACAAAAGAAGACTTAACTTACATTGAAAAATTAGAGATACGTTCCTTAATTTTCAAAAATCGCATAAAACCAAAGCAACAAAGTGAAATTATTCTAAAATTTGCATAAAAAAAATCAGGAAATAAAGAATGTCTAAAAAAAATTTCAAATATCTGAATAAAATTGATACAAATTATAGTTATTTTACTTTATTTTCTTATTAACTATTTAATTTCATTCAAAGCAATATTTACATACGAGTATGTGCAACTTATTTTACATTTTTTCATACATATTTGAAAATATGCGGGTTCGTTTGTGAACTGGTGTAAAATCAGATTCGTCACTAGAGGAAACACAAACAGAATTAGCACCAACTTCTGTCTCGTTTTGTGTTCATTTTTCTGGCGACAATGTAAAAATCAGTGATTAAAATTTGAAACGATGATTTTACTAATTGTTTATGAAGCTCGCGATATTCAGACATACAATTATTTAGCTGTCTTTGGAAAAACTAAAAGCTCATTCAGAATTCGTGTCATTAACAAGAAAATAATTTTCCAATTGATTACAAAGTTGAAGATCTTCTCAAATCATTTTTGCAGTGAAGGAAACAGGTTCTACTTCTATTTCATTATCTTTTTCTAAATGTTCTACGGTATCTAAACTTATTGCAATAATATCATTGTCACTTAAGGCATTAACCATCCTTTGCTAGCCGAAAATTCTTTATCCATTTGAGAAGCGGAAGTAAATGGTTCTGATTCCTTCATTTGTTCATAAAACTGAAGATCTTTTCTTTGAATTAAATAACCGTTTAAAGGAATTCTTAAAAAAAATGTATAAAAAGATATTAAGAAGAAATATGAATCGCATAACTTCAAAATCGCATTAAAATAACCCACATAGAAACAGACCTAGTTGTACATTGTTTTTAAAATATAAATTCAAATAAACATTGTAGAATGTATTATTACAGATGTAGCTATTATCTAACGACTTATAAAAAGTATAAGATAGTATATCCAAGGAGTAATAGTTACGATTATTACAATTTTTGCATGACTAAGGAAGTTAATCGATTTAGTAAGTGAAAATTGAAAAGAATGTTAAATTCAATCTTAATTTTTATTATTAAAAAAAGGGTGTGTGTACTTATGTACGCACACCAGAAGTGAAACTTCTTTGCCGTAAAGTAATATAAATTAAAGGAAAAGATAGTTCCTCGGCATGTTCATCAAACAGCAAACTTTGAGGCACATTTTGTTCACCAGGTGCTATACGTAAATACTGTTCCTCATTCCACAATAGGGTATGTTGTTGGGAAGTGAGACTATCTTCAACAAGAATATGTCCACTGATATTTTCTTGAGGAATTTCGTTATGAATTTGATCATCGTTGAAGAAAGAATTATCAATTTTAATATCATATGTTGTATAAAGTGGAGATGGTACCAAAAATTGTAGCCAAGCTTTTATCATACGTTTATTTACTATACCATGTAGATAGTTTGATTTGTGAATTTTTTACGTTTGATATGAACATTTATACAATGGTCATCATCAATAAGGTGTTTAACCATTCTGTCAACTGAGACAGGTACATTGCTAATTTGTCCATAAATACCATATATAAAATAAGAGGGTGTGAGACGACCGGTAATACGCCGTGAATACTGTATGCGTGCATCTAGTGTGAAGAGGCCTATCGCTTTGCAATAGTAATCAGATGTTAACATGGCGCGTATGCGTGATGAGCCTCACTACTCCTCTATCCTATGCTCTATGTATACTAGAGCTACTTTTCTATTTTTGTGTAAGACTTTTGTGACGCTGTGTATGCGTAACTCTTTCGTTGCATATAAAAATTTCACTTCAACGCTGCTGAAGAAGTTTTACGCCAAAAATTTTATTATCATATATTTTTTATTAAAGATTTTTAAGTGAAACTTCTTTAGCAGCGTTGAAGTGAAATTTTTACATGCAACGGAAGTGACGTACGAACAGCCACGAAATTCATAAAAAAAGTCGGGAGAAATAGAGAAGTAGTTCTAGTATAGATAGTATACATAGAGCATAGGGTAGAGGGGTAGTGAGGCCAATGACGCAAGTGCGCCATGTTAACATATAAACATATTATTATTATAAAGCAATAGGCAAAGCACGTTGAATAATTTAACTGTTAAATTCCAAACGAAAACGAATAATTTTCATAATTTATAATTTTATAAAAGTTTTAATTTGAAAATAAATATTAATCTGACTTAATATGACATAATTGTAAAAATATAATTTATTTAAAAAATTGATCATTTTCTACTTAAATTTTTATCCCGTGTATTTATTATCTCTCTCCTACTACATTTCTACATTTTGTTATTTGCTTTATTCTGACGAATTTTTATATTCACGAGTTTTAAGTATGCGTTTAACTATTTACCGTTTTATTACTTTTCGGTAAAGAAGTTTCACTTCTGGCGTGTGTTCATAAGTACACACACCTTTTTTTTGAAAAAAGGAATGTTTAATATTCAGTCCAAATGTTAAATGACCAAAGAGCTATAAAAATAAATTACAAAACGAATAATAAATACTAATAGGAATTGTTTTAATTGCACGAACACTATTTTTAACCCCATGAATACTACAAGATATTAAAAAAGTATTTAATAATTATTTCTTGTTCATTTTATTTACTTATAAGTTGACGGGCACTTCAATGGCAATGTCATGATTGTCAAAGCGCTGTATAGAACTGTAATCTGACCAGTGGTACGCAACATATTTACATTTGCGACCTCCATACTCAGATTTAAATTTTACGTGACCCATTATTTGTTGTTACCATCCTATTGTAAGCATATAAGGGTAGTAATAATAAAAGTCGTTTTACCATATACAAATTCATATCTTCATAGTATATTTCAGTACATACGATTTGATATAAGATTTTTGAAAAAACTGCATTTTAACAAAAATAATTTATAATGTATTAAGAAATAATGTAATGGCTGTGCTTCCATGGAACTCATAATTTCTTCCATGTTTGGCTTAATATTTGACGGTAAGCCGTAAATTCTTTTCAGGATCTAAATGTGACCGATATTTTATTTTTATTGCAACTAATTTTGAAAAACCAATTTCATACAAATAAGTTGATACAAACTGTATTAATATTTTTATTGCCTGTTTCTTCAACTCTGAATACTCATCGCCAATTAAGAGCCAAAATTTTTGAAGATTTAATTTGAATTCGTAAAGTTTCGTTTGAAGAAATATCAATGAATTTTTATTTTTTTTATAGGAATATTCGAATTTATACAAAGCGGATTGGAATATAAAGAAGAAAGTGTTTAAACACAAATGTAAGACACACAATGAGTTGAGTAATTTTCATGTATTTTTTAAATTATTATTTTTAGTTCTTCCAATTAAAAAATATTATCCATCGCGAGAGGTTGCGACCCACAGGTTGTGCATCACTGATATGACCATCGTTAATTTGGCATCGTTGGAAACTGTGTGGTGCCAAAATAGTTATTTTTCTAGATCACCAGTGATTGGATTAGCATATACAGTTAACTCAACAGTTAAACTAATCTTTTTAAAAAATAATTGTATATAATAATCTCCAGTGATTTAAAAATTTTTTAGTCTTTGTCATTGCCGAAAATACAATTTAAATAACACAATTAAATATGAATATGAAAAAACAACAATAAAAAATATTTAAATTGTATTTTTTAGCATACAAACGTTTTAATGAAAAGATAATATGTTGATTATAAATTTCATTTATCAGATTATTTCGTTAACAAGAGATTATTTAAATCCTAATATAATTAAGGAAAATTTCGTAGGAGTTTCGTTAAGCTGCTTTCATTCTATTTTATAACGTGTATCGCAGACATATGTAAACTTTTAGTTTGGTATTGAAATGTAGAAACGTTATTAGCTTTTATTACATTACTAAAACTATACTCGTAAACAAGTTTTAAGTGTTTGTTTTACAGAAACGTGTAACTTATTCATACCGTTTTCGAGATAAAAGAATTCGACGAGGGAAAAGTAAAAAAAATGTAGTTACATTTTATAGTAAATTTTATAATACTAATTTTTAACTTTGAATAGAAAAAATAATAAATCATCTGTACATGTTAATAAAAAAGTTGTTGTAGATAAAAAGTATAGTACATTGTCTAGATTTATTATTTTGGTAAGAGTTACTTTTTTATTTTAGTAAATAAACGACTTGAGTTTTTTAAATTTTTCATTAGAATTTAGTCAAATATTTACGTTTTCATCACTCTTAAAAATATATAATTTATTTTCATCCACAAATCTAACATGTTTCCAAAATATTAGAGATTCCCATGAGTAACAATGCATTTCTAAGGCATTCTTAGAGACGTTTTGTATTTAACTTAGACGATATTTCACATCAATGTCTTATAAAGGGTCTTTCAAATATGACATCTAGATTTGCATTTTATTATAAAGAAACTAGGTACATGTTTCCCTATACACATGTTTCTTCTAATTAAAACACAAATCTAGGCGTTACATTTGGATAATTCTATATATTATATAAATAAAACAATATTTGTTGCTACTAGGAATGATCATGTAAAATTAATAGATCAAAATAATTTGGATATATACAAGTATATTTACAATAAAAGAGAAATTTCCTTATTTTATTTCTCTTTCTATGACTATTGTTAGTTTGGTTTTTACCCATTAACGATATATGGATGGCTCAATTACCAAATCGATTAATACCACATTTTTGTTCTCTTAAATATTAGTGTCAAAGCACTTGATTGATTTCTAACTATTTATATTTTAAACAAATTTCTCTATTAATAAAGATTAACACCAAAAAATAACAAAATTTTTTTGGCCATTGAATATTAAATTATTTACTTCAGAAACCAATCTAATTAACTCCATACTCTAATTTAAATCTTTGCTAATTTTATTAATAATTTAATCAATTAAAATGAAATTTATGGTAAGTGGACATAGCTATTTGCTAATGTTTCAATTTTCGCCATTATCAAATCACAAGTAAATAAAGTTCAGAATATTTTTTCTCCAGATGATTGGTATAATATAATAAAAACCAGTAAAAGAAAACACCATTTCAAATGGTTCAAATGGCACATCAGGACTTTTTCTCCACAAATCCTTTAGAAAATTCTGTTATTAACAGAAAGGCAACAGTTACAGGGCTACCAGTAAATTGGTTTAAAATGCACTGGATAAAGTTAGAAAGGTCGAAACCACACCTCATACAATTCAAGTGTGACTTTAACGAAGATTAAGAATTTAATGTCATCAATATAAGAAAATGTGTAGTAGATAGACCATGTTTGAAAAATGTAGACCAGCCTTTATTGTATCCATCAAGTAGGACTGTGACAAGAGAAAAGAAAAAAGATATGATGGACATGTTAACATTCATTCCTCCCATTAAACAGTCATATTATAAAACCTTAAGGACAAGTCGACATGGCGGGACCTCAAATAAAGCTGGCGAAGAAGACATTATTTATGTTGGTGATGAATCTATTTAAATAATATAATAATAATAACTGTAACAAAACTGTTTTATTTATTTTTGAAAAAATAAAAAAAAATTATATAATAAAGTTTTTCTGTAATATAAAAAAGTGAAGATTGAATTTGATGTTTTTTTACTTGCCAAATCGATTAACTCCCTTGATCTGCAAAAATTTTAATAATAATAATGATTACTCCAAGGATATTCTATTTTATACGTTCTATATGTCGTTAAATAAAAGATACAAATATAGTAATACATTCTACAATTTATTTGTTGTTTTGGAACTGTAGCTGATTCACTTTACACAAATGAATTTTAATCCCAACACCACAATAATTTAAAGTGTTCAATAATCACTTATTGTGCACTTATTATTTATAATTATATAATCTATAATTATATCGGCTGTTGCATTTCGATGGCGACGCCATCATCTTCAGAGCCTCTCATCGTCAGGCTCTGACGATGATGACGTCGTCGAAATGCATCAGTCGATATAATTATAGATTATATAATTATAAATAATAAATGCACAATAAGTGATTATTGAACATTTTAAATTATAGTGGTGTTGGGGTTAAAATACATTCTAAGATGTTTATTTTAATTTATAATTTAAAAAGAATTTTAGAAAACATAGTGTATTATTTTATCACTTCTCGATTTATGGAGTTAATCGATTTGGCAAGTGAGCCATCCATATGTGCTTCTTAACTTATATTCAATATTTTGAAACGAAATTTATAATATAAAAATATATATATAAAATATTATTTCTATAAAAAATACATCATCTTCTTATTATTGTTCAATATTTGTTTCAAAACATTTAAATAGTTTTATTAAAATTCATTTCTTTGACTTATTGTATAAATAATGTCAGGATTTGGTTTTTATCTTTTAAGAATTGCTTAGTATATTCAGTTAACTTACATTATAAAGTACAAATGACGGCAATTAAGTAAATATACAAGAGTTGAAATGTAACTACATTTTCTATTCATTTAACTATTTACTTTTCGAATCTTGTAAACGTGAGCGAGGTGATGAACTCCTTTAATAAATTCTACGAGCTGTATTTAATTTTATAATATCTTTAGAATGCAACTTTGCATAATAGAAATTAATTTGAAAGTTAGAAATGTAAACTGAAACTTTTAGGTTATGTTTATATATAACTATATATATATATATATATATATATATATATATATATATATATATACATACATACACACACACACACACATATATATATATATATATATACACACACCCGTCCCTCAAATTATGCGGAGTGTCCGATCCACGTGGATTTGTTTTACGCGAATGAAAATCGCGTAAATTGAGTCTGTCAGTATAATAGAAAAAATATTGGAAATAAAAGTTGGTAAAGTTGTAGAAACACATATTTATTTCACATAGCTTAACGAAAAAATAATGACGTTTTAGAAAATAAGAGTAGATAAATTTTATTCGGTGTCACTATCGCTACTGTAATTCGAAACAATCAACCTTTTATATATTTATATCGTGCTTTTATACGTTCAAGTAAGAATTTGCGTCACTCTGATATATAATAAATTCCATGAAAAATTATATAAAATGAAATCTATCTGACCGCGTATAAAATCAATACCGCGTAAAAAAAGTCCCGCGTAAATTGAGGAACGGGTGAATATAGATACATATATATATATATATATATATATATATATATATATATATATATATACATTATATCACATCCTGTCATGCGGGAGAAGTGAGTTCGAACCTCGAACGGAGATGTAGGGCAAGCAGAGCTTTTCAGTAAACACAACATGCTTAAGAGAATAAACTACATAAAAAAATCTTCACCAATTTGTCTGGTTAACATGGTGTAAATGACAAAATACCAGTAAATGTTAACATTAATTGAGGATTTTGTTCAGCAGTGGGTTTATATAAGCTGCTTATATATATATATATATATATATATATATATATATATATATATATATATATATATATATATATAATGTGTGTGTGAGTGTATAGGAGGTAGTATATAGGGTATAGGATGTTTTTTACGCGTGATAAAACTTTAAATTGAATCTTTATCATACATATAAAGGATATTTTTTTAGATTAAATAGAACTTTCGATAGGGATTTAATTTAAATTTGTATCTTGTTTAAAAAACACTTAAATATAATGTATGTATCATCAATATCCTTCTATCTACTGCTGGATGAAGATCTTTCCTAAAACTTTCTAATACAACCGATATAATGTCTTTCTTTTCCAATTCATTTCGATGAATTTTGCTAGATCCTTGTTCCATCTAACCATTAATCTCTTCCTTTTTTTGTTGTAAATCTAGGTTTCCAATAAATAATTTCTCTTATCCATCTTCCATCTTCTTTTCTTGCTATGTGATCGACTCATTCCTATTTCAAACTCCACACTTTTGTTATGACGTCTTAATTTTTGTTTTCCTTTTGATCTACTCGACTTTCTTTCTATCTCTGTGTTACTCTCAATGTGCATCTTTTCATACATATTTGTGATATCTAGAATCACTGAATTATTCTGGCATTTAAGACATATGTTTCATTGGCATAAGTGAGAACAGATGGGATGCAGGATCAAAAGCTTCTTTTATCAATGCGAGATTCAAAGCTTTTTTTAATACCACTTTCTGTTATTTTTCTGTTTACTTCATTTATAATATCTTTTAATGTTAATTAGTAGTCCAAAATACACACAATTTTCAACTTTTTCTATTTTTATTCTTTTTAGTTCCATTTTTTTGATATCATTATTTTGATATAAAAATTTATTAAAAATAATTTTTATGTTGCTGAGATTTGTTGGCTTACCTAATCCAGTTCTTAGATTCTTTTTTCAAATTTATTCGAGCTTGTTGAGAAATTAATAATGGCATCAGTCAATCCTTTATAACTAAACATATGTTTATTTAGTTTAATTCTATCAGATTCTCAGTTTAAAGTTTAAAATATTTCTTTCATTGCAGATGTAAAGAGTTTTTAAGATACAGCACCGTCTTGTTTCACTTTTTTTACATTTTCAAACTTCATTATTTGTTCATGTATTTATATAGAAGTTGTAGCGTTTTTATAAATATTTCCTAAAACGTCAAAATATGTTTGTTCAATTTTTAGATTTTTCAATGTATTTAATATCATTGATGTTTTGATTAAATTGAAGGTCTTTTCGCAAGTTTTAAATTTAAGACAGAGTGGTATTTGATATTCGTTACATCAAAATGTCAAACGAAGAGAACTTTTCGTGAACTTCCTTGTTTAGTCCTGGTAGTCAAACTTTACATCTTTAGTTAGACATAAAATCCCTTTTACCACATCCTGACAATCGTTTATAGTAGATTTCAGGAAAAAGATTGAAAATCTTTTCTTGTTCAACACATTACATTTTAGAAAAATATATTCAACAGTATTTTACTGACAAATGATATACAAGATCTTTGTGGAATAGTTTCATAATTTTAAAATGTTTTTTTGAATTCTCTTTATCCATTGATGTAACTCATAGTTTTTTCTTAATATTACAGTTAGAAACTAGACACATGCTTTCCTATACACATGTTTCTTCTAATTAAAACACAAATTTAGGCGTCACATTTGGACATTTTTATATATTACATCAATAAAACAATATTTGTTGCTACTAGGAATGATCATGTAAAATTAATAGATCAAAATAATCTGGATTTATACAAGTATATTTACAATAAAAGAGAAATTTCCTTATTTTATTTTTCTTTCTATGACTATTGTCAGCTTGGTTTTTTCCCAATAACGACATATGGATGGCTCATTTGCCAAATCGATTAATACCACATTTTGGATTTTTTAAATATTAGTGTCAAAGCACTTGATTAACTCCTAACTATTTATATTTTAAACAAATTTCTCTATTAATAAGGATTAACACCAAAAAATGACAAAATTTTTTTAGCCATTGGATATTAAATTATTTATTTCAGAAGCCAATCTAATTTACTCCATACTCTAATTTAAATCTTTCCTAATTTTATTAATAATTTAATCAATTAAAATGAAATTTATGGTAAGTGGACATAGCTATTTGCTAATGATTCAAATTTCGTCATTATTGAATCACAAGTAAATAAAGTTCAGAATATTTTTTCTCCAGATGATTGGTACAATATAATAAAAACCAGTAAAAGGAAAGCACCATTTCAAATGGTTCAAATGACACATCAGGACTTTTTCTCCACAAATCCTTTAGAAAATTATGTTATTAACAGAAAGGCAACAGTTACAGGGTTACCAGTAAATTGGTTTAAAATGCACTGGATGAAGTTAGAAAGGTCGAAACCACACCTCATACAATTCAAGTGTGACTTTAACGAAGATTAAGAATTTAATGTCATCAATATAAGAAAATGTGTAGTAGATAGACCATGTTTGAAAAATGTAGACCAGCCTTTATTGTATCCATCAAGTAGGACTGTGACAAGAGAAAAGAAAAAAGATATGATGGACATGTTAAAATTCATTCCTCCCATTAAACAGTCATATTATAAAACCTTAAGGACAAATCGACATGGCGGGACTTCAAATTCAGCTGAGGAAGAATAATTCTGATGTAAATTTTTTGTGATATTGATTTTTTAATTTTTCTAAATAAAATATCTTGTAATATGAATTAAAATATATTTATATTTTATTAATTAAGATGTATACGTAATTAAGTACTATTAAACCTGGATATTGTTTATTGTTGGTTTTTATTATTTAAAATATTTTACTGCTTTACTCGTATCATAGTATAAGGTTTATGAGCCAGTGTGCATACAATATATATATATATATATATATATATATATATATATATATATATATATATATATATATATATATGTATATATGTGCATGTTGTTAGTACAATGTTGAGAAATCATTTGTAAACTTAGACGGGAAGTTTTAGTTGCATAGAACTTTAAGTGCTGAACGTGAGTTGCATTATACTGAAAGTTTACTGACATTGTAATGAAGTTATTTGCGCGTTCGTGATTATATACGAATCTACTGTTCAGAACAATTTAAAATACTGATTCGATTTCGAATTAACATGAATGAACAATTTGAACATCTGTCGGATTAAATATTTAACATGTCACGCTGTTTGAATTTTTCGTATGGACGTGCTTAAAATGTTTCGAACAAAATGACTTTTCAAATATATTTTTAAATTCTTTTATATTAATAAAATTTAATATCTTCCTCATACATACTTTTTTACATCTTTTTTTCACATATAACCAAATGGTTTTATCAAAGTATTCAATAAATGTTTATTTTGATATGCTGACAATTTAAAAATATACTGAAATGATATTTTGAATAAATTATATTATATTCGTAGAAACTTGGAATTGAAATGTTCGTATATAAAAATAAATGTTTATAAATAAACAGTATGATTCGGTATTGTTGAATTTTCCAAGAAATTTTTTTTATTATTATTATCGATAAAAATGTTATTATAGAGATTTGAATTTATTGATTTCAAAGAAGCAAAAGTAAATTTTATTTTATTATTGAGGTTATATAATTTTATAGAAAAATTAAAGAAAACATTTCGGAAAATAAATCATATAATAATAAATGAAATTTTACATTGTACAAGAACAATCTGAAATAAATAAATATCAGTTCTCTGTAATAAAAAAGTAAACAGGTTTATTAATTTAAAGCATTCGGGACAAAATAGTAATAAGCCACATTTGTATTAAAATTTAATTTCAATTAAATTTTGATTTTTTTTAAAAATAAGTTGCATAAATATATGAATGAAATTAAAGAACATGGTAAATTTATTTACATAAAAATATATGAAGAACCAATATTTGTAAACTAAAAATATTGTTATTTCATTAAATTGTAAATACTGTTATTTCTATGGGAAACGCTACTCTAGAGTGTTTCAAAAAGGACACATAATTCAAAAAAAGAAGGTAGAACTGAACAGCTAAATTTAATGTTGTTAGCTATCTATTTTATCACTGCTGTATTCAACATTTTTCTAGATAGGCACTTAAAATGATTTGGAATTTAATAAAACACAAACCCAGGCGTCACAGTTGGATGACCCTATATATTAATGAAAACAGGATTTAATATAACTTTTTCAACTACCACATGCCTATTTATTTTCTGTACTGATTAAAAACCAAGAGAAAAAATCGTGAGATAAACGAATTAGCTTAAGGCTAGCGAGTGGAACGAAAAAAAATAGCGCCATTAAACGAAATAAGTGGATGAGAAGTAATACTAACGAGCGACAGATATAATTTAAAGATAAAACTTTTGATGTAGAAACGGACTAGACGTTTGATAAGAATGACGGACGATAAGTGAATGAAATTGTCGTCAAACATGATTACAAAGTAAACATGAAGCAGAAATCGAGATTATGACGGAAAATGGATAGATAATCCAATTGCTGGAGCGGGCGTAACAGCATGCGTGGTGCACGCTATGATGGAGACGAAAACAGCAGAAGTATTTAGAAAAGTTTTTCTTTCAAATGATACTCTATTCATGAGTATATTATATATATATATATATATATATATATATAAGGTTTATTGATGTATTACTATTTCTTCTTATATTGTTGTAATGTGAAACTAAAATAATTTCAAGTAATTAATTTTGGTATATATATTTCTTTAAATATTTTTTTCGTTAAAATGTTATTTTTCCAACTAAATACAGCTGGGACTGTTTTTGTGCGGATTATTTTAATGCGATTTTGAAGTATTGCGATTCATATTTCTTCTTAGTATCTTTTTATACGATTTTTTTAAAGAATTCTTTTAAGTGGTTGTTTAATTCAATGAAAAGCTCTTCAGTTTTATGAACAAATGAAGGAATCAGAGCCGTTTACCGTTTCTCAAACTGATAAGGAATTTTTGGCTAGCAAAGGATGGTTAACCGGGTTTAAAAAGGAATGCACTGCATAACGTGAAGATGACGGGCGCGATTGCATCGGCAGATGAAAAAGCTGCCAAATTTTTTTAAATAATATTACGTTAAACGCACTTTTCCATTTATATTGGATAAACTAGAAAATGAGTACAATAACAGTAACTGACGCTTGGAAAAAAAATTCTATCTTTGACTGTATAAATCACGTTGCATTTGCTATTACTCAAATAAAACAACACAATTTAAATGCCTGTTGGAAAAATGTTTGGCCTACATGTCTTGAAAACATTGCAGCTATTCAATTTCTTTTTTATTTTCTTATTTTTATTCTAAACAGTGCAGATATTATTGCGATGATGATTAAAATATGTATGAAAAATTCTAAAATAAATTACACATATTATATACATATATATATATATATATATATATATATATATATTGCTTTGAATAAAATTAAATAGTTAATTAAAACATAAAATAAAAAGCTTTGTTTTGTATCAATTTTTTGCAGATATTTGAATTTTTTGTAAGCATTCTTTATTTCCTGATTTTTTATACGAATTTTAGAGTAATTTCACTTTGTAGCTTTGGTTTTATGCGATTTTTGAAAATTACGGAACGTATCCCTAATTTTTCAATGTAATTTAAGTCTTTTTTTGTGCGATTTTTTTAATGCGGTTTTCTGTGGAACGTATCTACTGCATAAAAACAGACTCAGGTGTATATATATTGGGTGTACCCATAAGAAATGTCGTTTTTTCAAATTTTAAGAACATTGCCATTTACTTATTAAATAATTATTATAACTTATTAAAAAATATTTAATAATTAAAAAACGACATTACTTATGAGTACACCTAGTATATATATATATATATATATATATATATATATATATATATATATATATATATATATATATATATATATATATTTATATATATATATATATATATATATATATTTATTATATATATATATATATATCCTATATATATATATATATATATATATATTTATATATATATATATATATATATATTATATAATATATTCATCCAAATGTGACGTCTAGATTTGTGATCAAAAAAAACATGCGTATAGGGTGGTATATAGGGAAACATGTGTATAGTTTTTTTTTGTTTCTTTTTAATAAAACACAAATTTCCTTGCCATTTTATCTCTTTAAATGTTCTTGTCGCCAATTGGTCACAAAAAGCACTTTCGCATAATTTTCGATGTTATCCTTCCATCTTGGTCTTGCTCTTTCTGGTGTTCTTTCATACACTTTTCTGGCAGTTCTAGTTTCTGGAATTCTCTCTAAGTGTCCAAACCATTTAAGCCTTTGACATATTATGAAAGCTGATAGAACTGGACTTCCATACATTTATTTTACTTCTGCGTTATACCTTTTTCTCCATATTACAGATTGGTCCGAATATTTTCCTCGAGATTTTTTTTCAAAAATATCTACTTTTTTATTTGTGATGTGGTAAGCGTTCAAGTTTCTCTTCTATAACTTATGATCGGCCTGGCAATTTTCTTATAAATCACCAGTTTGCATCTAGTTAAGATATTTCTGTTTTTCATTATGTCTTTTGATCAAAAGTAGCTTTTCCATCTTGTCAATATTCTGCTTTTGACTTCTGTTTCTTCATTTTTATTTTGACTTAGTTTTGAACTAAATATTTCAAGCTATTTACTTTTTCGTATTACATGTAACCCTTCTACAATACGGTTTCGCTCTAACATGTTAAGAAAATTGCGGAAACCCTTCTACAATATTAGATAACACGATTTTTATTATAGAAAATATATCAGAAAATTATAAAATAATAAATAATTTTATAATAATAAGTACTGGCTTCTCGTCTCATATAACACGGTTTCACACACACCGTATTTTCCAGGAACCTATCTATCGTGCTATAGGAGGGTTACCTATGTATATATATATATATATATATATATATATATATATATATATATATATATATATATATATATATATATATATATATATATATATATATATATATATATATATATATATGTATTTAGGTGTTTTTTGAGAGTGATAGAATTTTAAATTGAATTCCCATCGAAAGTTTTGTCTAACCTAAAAAAGTCACTCTATCATATCTTTATATTTACATATACACATTTAAGGACACATATAAGGATGTTTTTTAGGTTAGATAGAACTTTCGATAGGAATTCAATTCAAATTTTTCTCACGTTTAAAAAACCACCCGAAATATCTATCAATCTTTACATAAATTATATATATATATATATATATATATATATATATATATATATACATTTTTTTAATAATAAATATAAATATTGAAATATTATTAAAAAGTGTGGTATAAAAAGTGTCTAAAAGTTTTTTTGTTACAAGTGTACATTTGTTGACGTTTATAAAGAATAGAAAGATATAAATATGAAACTTTTTTAAAATATATAAACGCACGCATACACATGCACAATATATATATATATATATATATATATAAATGTGCGTGTGCGATATTGTGTTCGAATGTTGAAGTTTTATGATCCGTTCGTGAAGTTTTTAATCTCGAATACAATCTTCGCACAAATTGTACAAAGAAATAACACAAAAAAGTCTTTAAACATCTTTTTCTCTTGAGCATAAATTGAAATTTATTTTTAACACAATTCAATTTAAGTTTGCAGATCCACGTCATCGTACGGTGAACAAGGGTTTCGATGAAAATTCTGTTTAATATTACGAATAATAATAATAATAAAACGATGAATAGTAAAAACGCGAATTGTGTCGATAATAACACACAGATTTGTTTTTGATTACGTGCTGATTTTTGTGATTTACAAAATATATTTTTTTCGCGAAACAGTTGCCATAATTTTAAATGTTATCGTATTTTCAATAAATAAATATTTTTAAAATTTATATATATATATATATATATATATATATATATATGTATAGGGTGCTATTTTAAGAGTGATCGAACTTTAAATTAAATCATTTTTGAAAGTTCTATCTAATTTAAAAAAATATTCTCTCTCTCTCTCTCTCTCTCTCTCTCTCTATATATATATATATATGTGTGTGTGTGTGTGTATGTGTATATGAAGATATGATAAAAGTGTTTTTTGGATTAGATAGAATTTTCAATAGGGATTCAATTTAAAATTCTATCACGCTTAAAAAAACATTTATAGAATATTTTTGTTCTGTATCGAAAAAAAAATATATATTCATATCTAAAAAAATACAGTATGAAAATCATCGTGTAATAATTTTTCATTTTTATGCACCGATAGCTATATTTTAATTTTTTAATAACTGTATGCATTGAATCAACAAACTATTTTTTTTAAATATTTATTGTCATTTATTTATCACTTTCACATTTCCATACTCACACATATGCAGTATAAAGAAACAAATATCAAAAAATATGTATGATTATTATTTCCTTCACTCTTACTTGTATATAATTTTTTATTGTAGAATTATATAGTGTTTCTATAATTTTGTTCATCCTCTTTTTTATATATGTATATTTGAAGAATATTCATTGACAATAAATGATTTTTTACTATTTTCAAAACTAAGATTATTTAATCAAAATATTTTTTTTCAATTTCTTGGATTTCATTTTAACACAAATTACCACCCTCAACGCCATATTAAGTTATAAAGTGTTCAATAATCACTTGTTGTTCACTTCGTTTACACAAATGAATTTTAACTCCAACACCACAATAATTTAAAGTATTCACTTATTGTTTACTTATTATTTATAATAATATAATCTATAATTATATCGGCTGATGTATTTCGATGGCGACGCCATCATCATCAGAGCCTTTCTGTTTCACTTTGTTGTTTATAACAATAATGGACTAATGCGTATTTAGATGACGATGCTTTGATCGTCAACGTTTTTTTTTTTTAAAAAAAAATGTTTATATCGAAAGAAAGAACCGAGTTTTGATGTAAGGATATTATCTATCCATTTTCCTACTTCCTCGAAATGTCAAAAATGTGTATTCTCTAAATCAATCTTAACACAATATACTCAGAATAAGAAATATCTGGAGAATATGTGGGGTTGAGAAGAATGTCATATTTCAATTCTAACAATGTTATATATATATATATATATATATATATATATATATATATGTATGTGTGTGTGTGTGTATATATATATAAAGGTATAATAAAGGGTATTTAGATTAGATAGAACTTTCGATAAGGATTCAATTTAAATTTTTTCATGTTTAAAAAACACTTTATATTTACAAATCATTTTACGTTATTCAAAATTTAAATAGTTTTAAAAGACGTGCTAGAAAATCATGTAATAATTTTGATGAATAATACCAAGAGTAAAAAAGTTTCATTCAATAATAAATATATTTGAAAGACTGTAATACAAAGTTATTACATGGAAGTGTAAAAACGAATATTTATTCTTAATAAATATTTCTTTTATGTAATTATATTTGCAAAAGACTGTGTATATTAAAATATTCTCGGAAATCAAATTTTGTACATTCGAAGAATTTGAGTTTTAATTATTACTCAAGTAATATTTTCTATAGCGATATATATTACAAATCTTGTTTTATATATTCATTTATATATATATATATATATATATATATATATATATATATATATTAAAATATAATATTATAAAGGGATGACATTTTGAAATTTATTAATTCTGAGAAACAACGTTTTGTATTTCGATTGAATATTTCGTCGAAGAGAAATTGAAATGATAATATAAATATGTATTATAATAGAAATTTAAGAAAATAAGAATTCCTCTTACTGATCTTGAAAATTATAACGATTTATTTAAAAGTTATTTTAGAATGAATAAACATATCTATAATTCATTATTGGAATGATAGACGATGAATATTTTTATTTATAACTTCTATGTATTTATTTGTATCGATTTTCATCGACATTTTCATCAGTTATTGCATATGAAATGATGGGTTTTTAATGATATTTCAAACGATAGACAATAATTGTTTTTATTTAAAACTTTCTGTATCTATTTTCATCGATGGTTTCAAATAAAATAGTGGATTTTCTAATGAAATTTCAAACATTTAATGGTAGACAATATTTATAATTTCTATGTATTTATTTGCATCGATTTTCATAGACATTTTTATCGATTGTTGCATATAAAATGGTGGGTTTTAAATAATGGATTTTCTAATGAAATTTTAAACATCTAAAGACAGGCCATACTTATTTTCATTTATAATTGTTATGTATTTATTTGTATAGGTTTTCATCGAAATTATCATTGATTTTTGCATATGAAATGATGGACTTTCTAATGAAATTTCAAAAATATATAACGATAAACCATGAATATTTTTATTTATAACTTTTAAGTATTTATTTTGATAATTCAAACATTTAATGATATACACTAATTGCTTTTATTTAAAACTTTGATGTATCTATTTTTAAAGACAAAATGGTGGATTTTCTAATAAAACTTCAAACATCTATACGTTTTAAAAATATTATTTTTTAATGAAAATATGTAAGCATAATCAAACACAATATAATTTTCTCAACTAGAAATTAGTGTATTATGTCAATTCCACAAAAATCCAAATATTTACATTAAAAAAAATTTCTAGCTTTTCCTATATTATTATTCTACTCAAAAATAACTTGCTTCTATTCTGAATGAATAGAGATCTACAAATTTCCAGTCTGTGCCTGTTTAGTGGTCTGTATTTATTATTCAGTATCGTTCTTGAAATTTGGTGCAACCATTAATACCAAGTTGGAGTTGGAGAACATGTATCAACAATTACTTGTTGGTCAATAGATATAAAATTATATTGATTTATAACCATTTTCGACAGTTTCAAAAATAACATTCATTCTTAATTCACTTTTATAAAATTTAGATTATTTTTTAGAAGAGAAATATTTCAACAATAGAACAGTAATAACAAACTTAGTTTTTATGGAATTTTTCAAGTGTAAAAATTTGGATATTCATAAAAGGTACTTGTGACTTTTTGGAAAAAATGTACTACGTCTGATTGTACTTATATTAGTTAATAAAATGTATTTTTAAATAAGTTAACATATGTTTGAAGTTTCATTAGGAAATCCGCCATTTTATATACAATAACTTAAGAGAAATGGTGACTAGTGATTTGATTAAATAAATTATTTTCAATAAAACAATAAATTCAGTCTTTTCCTAACTAAATCTACCATTGATTTTGCACTTATATTATTATTTTTAACTCTTATGGTTGATTCTACAGGGTCTTTCAATAATCACGCCTGAACTTTAACAGCCGATTGCGATTATATTTGAAACGACAACAGTGTCATTCTGTGACATTAGTATTCTGTTATAGTTTCCATTTAATTATAGAAAATTAGATATTTAAAAAACTCGTCGACATTGTGAAAAATTATTATAAAAATTCGTGCTCTGTTCGGTGAAAAAATCATCTTCAGTGACGAAGCGCATTTTTGGCTAAATGACTTTGTAAACAAGCAAAATTATCATATTTGGTACGATGCCAATCCACAACAGTTAAATGAGCTACCTTTTTATCTAGAAAAAATGACTGGTGTGGATTTTCATCGGGTCATATGTCTTTCGAAATGAAAAAGGCGAAGCCGTAATTGTCAACGGCGAAAGGAATCGAGAGATGTTAACTGATTTTTTTTGGCCCAAATTAGATGATATGGACATAGACAACATTAAGTTTCATTAAGACAGTGCTACGTGTCACACAGTGGGTGACACAATGGCATTATTGAGGGAAAAGTTTCCAAGTTATTTCATTTTGAGAAAAGGTGATGATCGTCTGACTTAATACCCTTAGACTTTTTCCTTGGGGCTACGTTAAGTCTCTGGTCTATACCAATAAACCAGCAACAATTGATGACATGGCATTAAATGTACTTTAATCTACAATAAAGATTTTCGTTATACCCTACATGCAACTTTTTTTATTTAATCTTAAAGATTGAGTGCCCTTATTGAAAGACCCTGTATATAATTTATTAATCCATTACATGTATGTCAAGAACATAAAATAAATGTTTGTTAAACATAAAGGGTTTCAGGAGATTCTCAAAAGTACTAAACTCGTAAAATTGAAATGAAATTGTAAACCCTGTAAGAGAAGTAAATGGATACAAAGAAACGGAACAGAATGTGAATGATTAAACCTAACAAGAACTTTGCTTTATCATATCGTAATATATATATATATATATATATATATATATATATATATATATATATATACATCTTTAAATAATAATGAATATGAAAGAAAAGTAATTTAATTTTCTATATGAAAGCGTGCAATGGCGATCCACCGTGTACAGGAGTCGAATAAACGAGTGAGGCCAATCCTCACGGCATATTAATCAAATAATTTTCAGCACGGGTGCGTGCACATTTCTGTTCTTTCGTCCGCTCCACGGACTCATCAAAATAATTAAAAATTACGGCTGTGAAAGAGACGACGTCATGGATGCTACCGTTCGACTCTACAGCATCATCGCCGTCGTCGTAGTCTCTTCGTCGGCGTTGATTTGCCTACACACACACACACAGGTTGTCGATTTATATTTTACACGGCGTCGTTATCCACGATGTCTCTTTGTCTTTTCCGATCGTTCGTCTCTCTCGCTCGCTCTCTGGACAATACTCTATAGAAACTGAACCGTCGTCGTAGATTTTCCAAACAAAGGAGTACGCGTTATAAAAATGTGTTATGCGAACGAGTTAACGTTTACGGGAAACGCTTTCTTTGCAGTCAGTAAGGCGGGCGTTCATTACATGCAAAAGATTTAATCGTAAAAGAATGAGATGCTTTTTACACTCTCGTGACAATAAAACATTATTTCGACTAAACACGTTGATACGAGTAGTACAAGATTTCGTCGGTGATATTTTTCACATTTTTTTCTCTTGTAAAAACATGCATTTTGGTAAACAATCGCGAGTCAAACGTTCGTGTTTTTGTACATTTTTCTGGTAATCATAATCAAATTTATTTTTCAATTTAAAATAATCGGTTACCAATTAGATAAAACACGTACACACACACACACACACACACACACACACATATATATATATATAAATATAAATAAATATCTATCACTAAAAATACTATCTCTACCTTTTTATTAAATATCAATAGAGATTTTCATATTTATAAGGAAAATATTTTTCAATCATAGGCTTAGGATATTTTTTATACAATTGTGGAAAAATTAATCGTTATATCAAAGTAGATTAGAAAATGTTAATAAAAATCAAAAAGATGATTATTTAACATTAATTTTCAATTTAACCCGTTCGCTACCAGGGCTTCAGGAGAAACTCCGCCACTACAGCCCAGACGTTTTATTATTTAAATATGATACCAAATTGTCATTAATTTTTGTGCGATGTATTTATAGCGTTCTAAATGAGTAAAATTTGCAATTTTACAAACCGACAGACATGTTTTGAAATATTTGTCTATACATAGCCCAATTGGTAGTCCTGTAGTTATTTTACAGATTTCTCAGGCATACATAGTAGACTTCGCAGGCATACATTAATCGTTTTTTTTGAAAGTAGAATAACTCCATTTTTAGAAAAAAATGAGTTAATGACAGTTTTAGGTAGACATACATGTACTCTTTTTATATTTATAATAACACAGTCAAGGGTATACAATATACTTATAAATTAAGCAAAATAATTTTTTTGTATAGTTTTATCGTAAGAATATTATATTAGAAAGTGGTATAAGTCCATTTATTCATACACTGAGATATTTAAAAATTATTAATATAAAAAATTTTTGGAAAATTTATAAATAAACAATTATTGTTTATTTATAAATTTTTATATAATACAACTAATAATATTCCAAAGTCGATTTTTCATAATTCAAACGCAAACCTTTAAATATTATATCTCAATGTATAAATAAATGAACTTATTGCACTATCAAAAACAAACGGCTCAATTTGTTATTAAAGAAAGTGGTATAAGTCCATTTAAAATTAAATGTATATACATAATGTTATAAAAATAAAAACATGATATACTGTATATTGGCATACGTGCCAATAATCTCAATTTCTTACTATATACTATATATTGGCATACATGCCAATTACCTTTCGTGTTGTTTGATAAATGTTTAAATACCACGTGGATTTAATTCACTGTTATTTTGTATGATTATTTAGTTATTTTTACATAACAAAATTTAACAAGTTTATAAACATAGTTTTAAAAACATAACTCGAATTTATTAACGTTTGCCAATATTTTTTAATTCATTCAAACATATTCTATATATACATATTCGTGACGCCCAGATCTTGTAAAAAAATGTAATTATCGGCAGGCCAATAACATCCTGTATCTATTTTATTGTTTTTAACATAATTCATCTGTTTGTGGCACGATTTGGTACAAACAGTTTTCATAAACTGATAATGATCATCCGTCACACATTTGTGACTTTGGGCTGAGGTAAGAAAATCGGGTCGTTACATAAGTGTGACGCTGGTAGCGAACGAGTTAATAAATACCATATATAATAACAAATTAATAACAAAAATAATTATTTTCTTTATTGATTGATTTGGAACTGTGGCTGATTCACTTTAACACAAATGAATTTTGATCCCCAACACCACAATGGTTATAAAGTGTTCAATAATCATATTGTTTATAAATATGTCGGCTGATGTGCATTTCGATGGCGATGCTATCATCGTCAGAGCCTTACTGTTAAAATCTCATTGAACAATTTATAACCATTGTGGTGTTGTGGATAAAAATTGATTTGTGTTATTTTTTTTTATTTAAGTAGTCATGTTCAGTCAGAAGGTAGAAAAGTACCCTTTTTTGAATTTTGACATTTTCTATAAAGTTTATTATCTGGAGAATATTCCCTGAAAGTTTGAAATTAATCCCACTAAAATTGATGGAGCTATAGACATACTAGTTTTTTTAAAAATACTTGTGTAAACTAGATTTGAAACTTTACACACGTTTTTTTGAAAACTGGATTTTTAAAATATCTCGAAAACGACTACATCGATTTATTTAAAATTTTACAAGTTTATTGAAAATACAAAAAAATAATTATTGAACGAAGAATTTTTTCCGTTGTGTAGTTTCTTTTTTTATTGACTAAAAGCAAACGATTTTTTCATTAAAAATCGAAATTTTTAATTAGAACGATTGTCATTTTGCTTCAAATCAGTATTTCGAAAAACTGATCGTTTAAGGATTACATAATTTAATATATAAAATCAATCTTGTTCATTTTTTTATTTCATACGATCCAAATTTCAGCGCAGTGGTCACCGTAAACGTTATTTTTTCAGAAAACCTACTGAAGAGTGACCATGTTTTTTTATTTTTTAATATTTTTTAGTGAGAAAATTATTTGAACTTCTTTTAAATATATGTTTTTAGATACCCGAACATTTGTTGAAAAACATGTTATAGTTCTTAAAAAAAATTTTCAAGTCACGTTTTTTAAGACCTCTTGACTGAGCATGGCCCATTAATATGCATTTCGATAACATTTTACTATCGTCAGAGTGTGCAATAGATAAAATAGGGTGATTTAGATAATAAAACATGACTTTTGGGACTTTTTCAAGAACTTTAAAACGTTTTTCAACAAATATTCGGGTATCTAAAAGGGTATATTTAAAGATAGTTTGAAACATTTTTCAAAATACTTCTGCACAAAAATATTTTAATCTGCTAATAAATATTTTCAATGTCTAAGCCATTGTTAAGGTCATCCAAATGCAACATCTAGATTTGTGTTTAATTAAAAAGAAAATATATTCATGCTTCTCTAAACACTATCCTATACACATGTGTTTTTTCATAAAACATAAATCTAGGTGTGGCCCTAATAATGGCATAGACATTGAAAATATTTATAAGCAGATTCAGATATTTTTGTACAGAAGTATTTTGAAAAATTTCTCAAACTTTTTTTACATATACGTTTTTAGATACCCGAATATTTGTTGAAAAACGTGTTAAAGTTCTTGAAAAAGTCCTTAAAGTCATATTTTTTCGAACTTCTAATTGAGCATGGCCCATTAATCAATAGTATTGTTTGAAATTAATGTATTGTTATATTTACTCTGGATTAGAGTGTTCTTCATTAGTGGATGATTAAACAAAATTTTGAAATTATAATTACTGTAGTGTTATAAACAATATTTTAATAGATTAATTATTTAATATATTTCATTTACAATATATATACTAAATATATATATATATATATATATATATATATATAATGTGTTTAAAGTATACAGGAAGACAGAAATGAGATTCAAAGTGTATTATTATATTCGTACGTTTACGTATATTACATAAGTTATTAACTCGCATGCTCCGTCGCAGAACATTAAAATAAATCACGATAATTAAGCCACGTTAAAGTTTAAATTAAATCTAGATTGTGGCGTTGCGATAATGAGAAAGATTCGACCGGTTTATACGTGGAACAAACGTGCGCGACAAGTTACCGGGCGTCGGGTGAACGCTTCTCCAGACTGGAGTTCTACAACGAACTGTCGCTAACGAAACGACTGCACCAGAAGAGAAAAGCTGTACGGTCGACGCCACGTTAACAGTTATATTCACTCACCTGAACACACCAGGCGGACTAATTCAGGGAAATACAATTTATTACGATACGGAATTCACTACCCACATGCGTTATGTACATTGTATATACATATATATATATATATATATATATATATATATACATATATATATATATATATATATATATATATCATCATTATTAGCAGTCAGTTTCTATCCACTGTTAGATGAACGCTTTTCCCAAAACTTTCCACTTCTAATTACATATATATATATATATATATATTATACAAGGTGTCAAAATTTGAAGTAAGGAAGTAAATTGGCTATTATTTAATGAAATGTCAAATATTAAACTATCTTTATTTAACATTTGTTAATTAAAAACTTGAAAAATTTTAGTAATGAAATGCTATACGTTTGAACAACGTATTTTAATAATGAAAATTCACTATAGCAGAAAATTCGTATTTTTTAAATAAAATCATCTTCAGTGATGAATCGAATTTTCAATTAAATGGTTGTGTAAACAAACAAAATTGACGTAAATGAGAAAATGAAAATCCAAAAACCATTGTTGAACAACAATTACATCCTCAAAAAGTCACTGTTTAATGTAGTTTATGGACTAGAGGCATTATTGGTCCATACTTGTTTGAAAATGAGCAAGGTGTTCGTGCTACAGTTAATTCGGTGCGTTACAATAGCATGATAACAAATCTCTTGTGGCCGAAACTTGAAGATTTTGATATCAGTGACATGTGGTTTCAACAGGATGGTGCCACAAGCCATACAACTTGTGCGGAAATCGATTTACTCGCAACCAAATTCAATGGATGTTTAATTTCTCGTAATGGTGATATTAATTGGTCGTTTAGATCTTGCGATTGAACACCGTTAAAATTATTCTTATGGAGTTATTTTAAAGATAAGGTTTATGCCAATTAATCAGCAATGATTCAAGAACTAAAGAATAAAATTCGAGCAGCTATAGCTGAAATACTGCCTCATTTATTGCAAAGCGTGCTTCAAAATTTCGATAAAATGGTGGACGTCTACCTGCGTGGTAGAGGAGTCCATTAGACTAACATTGTATTTTATTCATAATTCGCATTTTTCTTTTTTACTTTAATACCAATAAACATTATTTTTTTTAAAAAAACTGTATTTCATTGATAAATTACTTCCTAACCTCAAATTTGGACACCTTATAATATATATGTATATAGCATTAAAAGAATATATGATCAGAACAGAATTGATTAAATATGAATAAAAAAACAGTTTGTGTACTTTAAGAAAATTAAAAAATCCATTTATAAAGGAAAAGAAAATCACAAAAATTAAGAACATCATATCAATGAAAGAAGATGAAACAGATATGATAAATGATAAGCCAATATTATCTACTTTTTTCTATTATCTAATTCAGGCATCGGCAACCTTTTTTGGCTGCGGGTAAAAATTAGCGAAAATGTGATGATTAAGAAGACGTTTTGGGTCAGTGGTATTTTCATTTAAAAACAGTCTTTTAGTGAATATTAAGATAAATTTGATTGAGAAAATAATTACAAGATGCTTTGAAAACATAAAAATTCAAAATTATAATTGTAATTACTATAAAAACAAATATAATTGTCAAGTTCATTAATTTATGAATTTTATTTATAAACGTTTTCTTCGTTTTCATCCCCTGATGCTGAATTTGTGAGGACAATTTAGTCAAGTCTGGTTTATAATTAGTCACCTTGAGACAAATACAAGCGTCTGAATTTTCGGTAATTAAGCTATTCCTGTTCTTACTTAAAATAAATTTCATGTTGAAAATATTTGTTCACATTTATAAGTAGAACTGAACGCGGACAAAATGATAAAACTATTTTTTTTCCAAGATGAAAACTTCGTAGGAAGTGATGCCCAACGCGTTGATATCATGAGAAGATGATTATCTTCCGTTTTTTCTAAATTTTTCCGTTTTTTGAATTTATCTGTTTACAACGTTGAATTATCAAAATCAATCATTTCTAAACTTAAATTGTCAATTTTCAGATATTCAAAATACTGCAAATCTAAAATATTTTCGTCTATTTCGTCAGGCTTTATTAAAAATGTAAACATTTCGGCGTGCTTCTTAAAACTTTAAAATCTACTTTCAAATACATTTCTAATGTTCAAAATCCAACTTTCGAACATATTTAGATTCCTTTCATCGATATTTTTTCTCATATTGGCTTTTTAACAAGGAAAGAAAAGAAATATTTTAGTTTTTATGACAGTTTAAAATAATATTAATTTTGAAGAAATTGTTTGATAATTTATTTTTATATATTATAGTTTATTTGCGGAACTCAAGTGGGTCACTTGAAATTATCAAATGGATCACTTAGTGACCCACGGGTCATAGATTGCCGACGCCTGAACTAATCTATACTTTATTTCTTATTACCTTTTTTATATATGTGGTTATACAAATATGACGCCTAGATTTGTATTTTATTAAAAATAAACTTATGTATAGGTTGGTGTATAGAGAAACATGTGTATAGTTGCTTTTGTTTCCTTTAATAAAACACATATCCAGGTGTTGCATTTGTATGACCCTACATAAAGCATTCAGTGAAGTCCTAACGAAAAGATTATAAAAAAATCTGTATTATTACCATCTAGAGAACAAGCAGAATTCAGGTTAAATTTTAGAACAATGGACTATTTTCAGATATTACAGGAATTGTAAGAAAAATGCAATGAGTATGAGATAAAATTTTGGCGTTTGTAGATTACGAAAAAATGTTGATTCAGTTGATGTAACATTTCTTTTATCTGTGAATGAATAAGGAATAACTACATTATATGTTTCAAAAATACAATAGTGTAAATTAGAAGAGAAAAGGTTTTAGACAGAATTAAATTTTTTAAAAAAAATTAGATAAGGAGAAAATTTAATCCTCGAATTTTTCAAGACAGTTTTAGAATCTGTGAATGAACAAATAATAAGTAAAAATTATCCTAAATTACTAAAAGAGATGTATAAAAATATCAAAGTACACATTAAAATAGAAAAGTTCTCAAATTTAAAGAGAAGGGTCAGATAAGAGGATAGTTGGTCTCCCAAATTGTTACAGAAAATTCAAAAACATTTAATAAGGAAACTAATTTTTTTTAAAAAAATAGTAATAGCAAGAATTTTCCACAATGATGGAACAAATATACTGTAGTCAAAGGAAACTCTATTGAAAAGTATAGGGTAATTCAAATGTGGCGCCTAGATAAACATGCGTATAGTTTTTTTTCTAATAAAACACAAATCTAGGCAACACATTTTGATGACCCTATATAATACAATAGTATGTGAAACATTTCATTTGCGTTGTAAATAAAAAATTGTAGTAACAAATATTCCTTTATATTGGAACCACCCTCGTATTTAATGTAAAATATTTTCTCCCTACTGCAATGTGTAACATTAACAACTGTCTGTATTATTGAATCGCTATTATATATATACATAATTGTCATAAATATTAAAATGTCAATTATTTAATAAATTCAACTTTCTATTCTCTATTCTAACAACAATAAATATTGAGATTAAAAATTAAAGCGTCGAAGAAATAGATAGCTTTGTATGGGTTTTCCAACGAACGACATCGAATAATAAATTATTCATCCATTCTAGCATACTGAATTCTGCAACAGTCCATGAAAAATGAGTAGAATTTTTTATTAGTAACAGAATGATGTATAGTCTTATCAAACTGAAAACAGTTTTGGAAAGAGACGCAGTAGCTATATTTAGAATCTCGATGGCATTTCACAGAATGATAATACGTTTTATGATATTGAGGTTCTATAACTTAGTAAATATGTCGGATATGGTGAATTTAATGTACGATTTTGATGCTGAATTTGTGTGGAAAATTTAGGACTAAGTTATGTAATAATAATATCTTGTAAAATTTGTTGAATATATTATCATGTGTAAAATTTATAAATTGTAAAATGTGATGTCAATTTCTAACAAGAATGAATATTATTTGAAATTAAAATTTAAACAAATAAAAAAATCAGTTATATATGGTCATCCAAATGTGACGCCTAGATGTGTATTTTGTTAAAAAGAAGCATGTGTATAGTTTCTTTTTAATAAAACATAAATTTAGGCGTCACATTTGGATGACTATATATTTTATATTTATAATTAAAACTTCCTTTTTCAATATCAATTTGTCACTGGGGATAATTAATTTTTATAATAATAATTCATTTACATAGCATGAGTTCTACTTTGCAACGATATTTATCTATTTAAACAATACCATTATTTTTAATTAGATTTTAAAAGATATTACTATAGAATGCGACCGTTTGAAAAATTTTAAACGACGAACATTCCAAATTCAAACATCTGTATAAAAGATTAAACATTCACTAACTTGTTTTTTTATAATTTAAATTCTAATGAGTGATATTTCTGACATAGAATGGAAGAGAGTACTTATTTTTTGATTAAAATCGTCGTAATCTGAATATATAATAAAAATGCAAATTAATGTTTTAAAAATGTAAATTAATGATTCGAGTCTTCGTCTATTTTCTAAATTTTCTTATTTGAACTATTTTACAAGATGTTTATACAAGAACTGAATGATTTCAGAAATTTGTTAGAAAATATTGAACATTGTGGAAAGTAAAAACAAAAACTATTGTACTTGAAATGACAACTCAACATTTTTTTAAAGAAGTGCCCAGTTTAATTTTTTATAGATTTATTTTCTCGGCAGTAATAATTTCAAATTATATATTTACACACACACACACACACATATATATATATATATATATATATATATATATATATATATATATTGGTATTATTTGAGGGAATTTTTCAAATGTTTTCTTTTTAATAACAATTTTGTGAGCTAATATCTTATAGTTTTGTGCAGGTTTGCATCTGATCTGATTTTCTGATTCAGTGTTTTTAATAAAGGTAATTACATTAACATCTTTGACTTCAATATAAAAATCACCTTCACTTTTCTAATTAATGCTTTAATACTTTAACTATGATTTTAAGAAAAATAAAAGTATTTTCTATAATAAAATAAAATAAAAATACACATTTTTTTTATTAATCTTCTATAAACCAATTTTTTTGTTTCTTCTGCAAAAACATATAAAAGGTAACATAGACATCCATTTACTTTTACATAAAAATTAACTATTTTTTCTAATGTTTAAACATTTATTTGCAAAAATAGGCACTGTGACTCAAAAGTTACAATGGGTGATAATGAAACACTCTTACATTAGAGTATGAAAATCTGTTTATGTGGTATGGAATGCCATGAAACAATTTACATTAGGATTTAAGCACAAATATACATGATATTTTGAGCATTTTATTTTTGGAACACCTTCACATCCAGGATTCTTACAACGGTCCCTTTTTCTAACTATTTTTTAAGGAAAGGCCTTATTTTGTGTAATTTATCTGATATGTATCTGAATCATCATTATTGCTAAAGTGCATTTGGGACTTAATCTGTTCCCACCTATTCCTACTCATTATATCAGCAATAGCTGACATTCTTGTCTCTAATTGCCAATACATAACAGATTTAGGGAGCCCATACATAGACATATAAAAACAACAAACCAAAAATTGTTCAATTTAACTGGTGTTACATTTAAGGGCTTTGAAGGGTCACATTGCACAGAATATAAATTTAATTGGTGAACGATGTCCTCCAATATGTCCCTACTAAGTAAATTCCTGAGAGAGTAAATAGGAGATTTGGGTTCTTCAGAGCCATCAGGTAGTTTACCTTTCCATGGAGATATGGCAAGACTTCTTGTACTCGATACCAATTTCCATGTTATTTTTTGTGGCAATGAAGATTCATCTTCCTCCAGTAGACTCTGATGTTCAGGTTCTTCCTCCTCAGTCTCACTTTCAATAACATTTGTCCGACGTCTATTAAATAAACCTAATTTCTCCTCATCAGAATCAGCACTCACCAGAGAATCTTCTGACTGATAGCTACTAATGTTTATAATTTTAGTCAATCTTGACTTTTTGCCACAGAACTGCTGTGGATCCATTTTAGTGAGTAAATTTTTAATTTGGTATACAAAGGTAACTCTCAACCATATCGTAAAAATCTATGTAAAATATACATTATGCTCCATTGTGACGTGAAGTCACAGACTTTTAAAATACAAAATAAGTGATAAGAAGTTTAAAAAATCAAAAGTGTACTAAAGTTAAAGTATCTACTTACTTGAATAACTAAGTTTAAAATTTTTTCAGCCTGATAACTGGATTGCAAATGGAATTATCGACATACACAAAACACTATGTGAGACCACGTTCACCATGTGCTGCACTCTTCCAAAGAAGAACTCGCCAGTGAGAGAATTAGGAATTAAAAATTACAAATAAGAGGCATTTTGGTAGTCAGACTGCTACATTGAAGTTACAATGGTATCCAGGGGTAATGAAGTGTAAACAGAGAATAAACCCATGTTTATATGATGTGTTACCTCCAAGTCACAGTGGGTTAATTTAGAATATCATAACAGTTATTTACTATACTTGTATTATTACATTATCTTTTAATTAATGAAATTCTATCATTTCATATAGAAAAACTAATATATATTTTCATGAAAAAGCCATCAACTTGATAGTAAAAGATTCACTTATGTAGATAACACTTTTTTATTATTAATTTTTTTAATACATTTTCTATCACCTATCAATTTTCAAAATAAAGATATATTAAATGTTTTAAATATGCGATGAAAATAGATTTTATATATGTATAGGGTTTTTCAATAAGCGCTTCAGAAGTTTAAATGGAAATAAAAAAAAGTATTTAATTAATTAGTTATTTATTTTTTTAATTTTTAAGAATATTCTATGGCATTACTGATGGAATACAAATTCACTCATATAACTATCACAACTTCACTTGACATAGTGCATTTGTTTAGTCCAATTTTTAGTCATTCTTTCTCATAATTGTGGTCCAATTTCATGAATTACAAGTTTAATATTTATTTTTAATGTTTCTGTTGTTTGTGGTTTATCAGCATAAACCAATGATTTCACATAACCCTACAGAAAATAATCCAATAGAGTTTAGATCACATGATCTTGATGGCCAATTGATGGGTCCATTTCGTGAAATAATGGACACAATTAAACTTTCATTTCAATAAGTCTTTTAAAACTTTTACAATTTTTAAACGTTGTTAAAATATTAAACATTCTATGATAATTTGCTAAACTATATTGGGTTGAAATGTCAAAATGAGCTTATAAAATTAAATATGGTTGCCACCAGTTGTCAAAATTGTGACATTCCTATTGGAAAATCCCGTATTAAATCACGATCTGTGTTTATAGAATAGTGAAATCACTATCGAAATTTGTGTAATAAAAATTTTACAATAATTTCAAATACAAACTAATATTATTTGACTTGTGATTTTCCTATGAAAAAAAATGACAACTATAGTAGTAAAATAAGTTTTGATTCGATAATTTGTTTATTCTACATAGTTGTCTCATTTATTATACATTTTTAAATGAAACACGTCTTCATTTTATAGACGATTACCCATGAATAAATAATAAAAGATCGATACGAATCGAATCGGTTATTTCCAATTCAAGAGACGATATTCGACTAGAACCGTCTACGACACATATTTTTTTCTAATCGTTTCCGACTGTGAAGTATAAGCGTAGGTCACGAGAGGAAAACGTTATATTCAACTAACAACATCGTAAAACTTTCCGTGTTGTCCCACGACGTTTCATCCGAATCCGTACACGAATCTAATTCCATGGTACGAGGGTACGTATTACAAGATCTCCGGCGTCGGAAACGTTGTCAACGAAAAGGTCATACTTGAAACGCACGGGATGCTGCATACGACGCGTGGACATGACGCGACCCGTCGTCTGTCTGTCCTGTGTTCGGGGTCGCACGCGCACGCCCACGCCTCATACAGATTTTGACGATACCGAAGATAGATTCCGCTCTCTCTAACAATAATGCCTACTTGCAACAGTATTAAACCGACATCCACTGTATCCCGGCTTAAAACAACCGGTGTACATTAATTAATGTCATTACTGTATGTCGTTTCATTTTGAATGAAATTAATTTAAATTCTTTGTTCGCTCGATGTCGACGGGGCACAAAAGCCTCTTATATTATTTATGTTACAAAAAATATACATAGCAAAGTCTGAAATGTGAAACGAACAGGGCTCTACTCGCTAGTTAGGTTCTGTAATGGACGAATTTAGACGAAATTAGTTATTTAGGCAAATTAGAGAAACGGAATATTTTTTACTGGAATTAATTTATACGTTGATATTTTCAACTCTCTGATCTAGATAAAATGGATTTCACTACTATGTTATTAATATTTACGTCTTTTGTAAAATTATAATTAAATACTTATTTTAATCTAAAAATAAAATAGAATGTTTGTTTTACACAAACGAATCGGTAATGTAAAGTCATCCAAATGTAACGTCTAGATTTGTGTTTTATTAACAAGGAACAGGTGTGTAAAGAAACATGTGCATGGTTTCTTTTTAACCGTTATGTTACTATCCCGAATTTTCCACATTAATTACTACCCAGGGTACACGTGTACCTCATTACAAAATGTCATTATTACGGCCCTAAATTCGTATATCTGGCGGTGTCTATTGTATAAATATGGTGGATTTGTGATGCGGAAAAGTCCTATCCTCTCACTGGTCAAATTTATATTGGACAATCAGCATTGGGTAGAGAAAAAAAATCAGGAGAGCGAGTCGTAAAAGAGTTGATGGCTCCGTTCAAAGGATCAGACCGAAATATTACCATGGATAATTTTTTGACAACTGTTAGCCCGACATTTACTATTATGGAAGTTGACAGCCGTTGGGACATTGAAACGTAATAAAAAATATATTCCTGCAGAAATGACATAGACAATATCTCGAAAAATGAATTCTACATTATTTGGCAATAAAGACAACGTGGCAATATATTCATATGTGCCAAAAAAAAAATAGTCATAGTTTTGTCATCGATCCATCACGACGACGCAATGACTGGACCCAAAAATAAACCCGACATAATCCATTTTTATAACAAAACAAAATCTGATGTAGATATTATGGACACATTAGTAGGATGCTATAATATGAGAAGGCGTACAAACAGGCGACCACTTGCATTGTTCTTCAATATCGTTGATATTACAGTTCTTGCAACATATATTATTTATTTCGAAAATAACTGAATGTTTAAGAAAAAGACAAATCAGCGCCGAGTATTTTTGAGACAATTCGGAGAAGAGCTTTGTCTTCCAATTATTCAAGACCGTTTCCTTAATGTACAAATTGTAAGAAACTTGTTTACAAAATTAGCGATCGAGATCATGATAAAACTCTTTTAGGCTTTCTATCACTTGACCTTAGAAATGAATCTTCAGAATAGTATGCATTAGCTCGTAAAATAGTGGAATTTCTACTGAGAGTTTCTTGTCCATTGTTAAGCAAAGAAAATGAGACTTGATTTTTGACATTAGATCTGATTTTATGTTCAAAAGGATTTCAGTGATGCAAATTTTCTAAATTACAATTACGAGGAATGGTACAGAAAGGATAAATTATTCCAAGTCTGGAATTTTGTAGTAATGGATCCATAATTGGTGATTTTTCAGGAATAGAGATTTATGGGCATATCATTAAGATTATTTAAAGAATACGCTCGGAAAATTTACCACTATTTTTCAATTTAAAGTGTTTGCTATTCAAGATTGTGCAAGTTTGTACTAAGAGAAATTATATGCCAATGAGAATATTCAGTATTAACTCAGAGTTTAAACTACTCTTAAAACAATTTTCTTTAAAAAATTAAATTCTTAGATTATCTAGGATTATTATCAGACGATTGCTCAAAATTTAATCAGTAATCATGTTGAACTACAGTGGGTATCTGGGCATTGTGAAGTTCAAGAAGTTCACAGAAATGAAATGACAGATATACGAGTTGGATTTCTATTCATAGAGCCAAAACTAGCATATGGTATTAGCATATTTCTTACTAGAATAACAATAATATAATAAACCAAAGGAGCAGTTTTTCGGTGTTAATAAAAAAAACTCTAAAAATTAGTTCTAATGATTTTTCTTTTATTAAGTAGAGTTACTAATTCCTTGATAACGTTAGACAGATAGAATTTTTAAAAAGATCAAAGTTTCATTACTGGTCATGGGGAGTTTAGAAAAAAACCTCAAAACTAGAAGATTATTTTATAAATATTCACATGTTGGTTATGTTACTATTATCATAAACTGTTGAACATATTCTTCAATAATTTAGAATATTGAATAAGAAAAGATTTTTAATCTTAGGTCCATTATTTGTTTTAGGTGATTGTCAAGACTTGGTAAAAGAGATATAATGTTTTAACAGGTGAAGATTGTGCAAAAAGTGTAGAAAAAATCTTATGGGTTAAGATGCTCAGAATATAATCTTTCTTTGTGAGTGTTTTTTTTTAAAAAAAAAATAAATTTCAATTTTAATCCAAGTAGAGTTCAAATTGAAATCTAGAACAAAAATTATAATTCGCTGAGAAATGAATGTATTGAATCGATTGACATTACTTTAATAAAATATTTTTCTTCAATTCATTTAAAATAATATTATAAAATTCTAAAGTCTATAACAAATTCTATGAACATTCTAAAGAAAAATCTATCTATAACAACTTAAAGCTATATTTAATTAAAAGATAATACTAGAACGAAATTGGTTACGAATATCAAAAATAACACTTAATATCATATAAATTGATCGTCATAAAGACATTTTACTAATTATCAAGACCGATAGTGAAACTGAATGGAATTCATCATTAATAATGAATGATTAAAATCGATTATACATTCGCAACTAACTAATCTGTGCGTCGTATTAGACCCACACAACTGAATGTATTCGTCGTTCGAAAACATTATTGCTAATGATGTGTCCTTCGTATAGACAGACTGAAAACTTATCGTCAACTAAATTACTTCAAAATTGTACTTGACAACTTTATAATAAACCTACCTATTATTATCATTGTGTTCCGCAGTCGTTATATGTCAATTCATCCTTGACGTTATTGTTCATTAATTTGTATATAATTACTTTCAAATTTCACTGCAACTGACATGTGTATACATATATATATATATATATATATATATATATGTATATATATATATATATATATATATATAGGGTCATCAAAATGTGAAGCCTAGATTTGTGTTTTATTAAAAAGAAACAAAAGTAACTATACACATGTTTCCTTATACACCACTCTATACATAAGTTTCTTTTTAATAAAATACAAATCTAGGTGTTACATTTTAATAACCCTATATATATATATATATATATATATATATATATATATATATATATATATATATAATCAATATTGTTAAAATAATATATAAAATAAATATACGTTTGTTAGTTAAATATATGATCAATAATCATACATAATGGATTAAATAGAGAGGATGACTTATTACTCGTTGTTAATAAAATTTAAAATAATTTTCAATTTTATTTATAACATTTGAAATAATTTTCATTGAACTATCAATGCATTTATGATACACAGGGCGATCCAAATGAAACTGAAGGGTTGGAACAATTCATAACTGTTTTGTTTCTAATAATTTTTTTTTTTGCAGGTTATAAAATATAATTTGGATATCTGTTGTTTTGGAATTGTGACTGATTCACTTTACACAAATGAATTTTAACCCAACACCACAATAATTTAAAGTGTTCAATAATCACTAACGAGGATTGTTTGATAAGTCCGTGTAAAAATAAAAACTGCTTCATTTTTTTGAATAAATCGTTTTTATTTTTCAACATAGTCTCCTTTTAGGCTTATACACTTCATCCAACGCTGCTCTAGTTTGTTGATCCCTTCCGAATAATAGGATTTGTCCAAGTCTGTAAAATAGTCATTCGTTCCTGCAATCACCTCCTCGTTCGAATAAAATCTTTTTCCCGCGAGCCATTTCTTCATATTAAGGAACAAATAATAGTCCGATGGAGCCAAGTCTGGAGAATAGGGGGGATGTGAAACGATTTGGAACCCTATTTCCATTAGTTTTGCGGCCACAACTGCTGAGGTGTGAGCTCGTGCGTTGTCGTGATGAAAGACGACTTTTTTGTGGGCTAATCGGGGACGTTTTTCTTGCAACTCGGTTTTCAAACAATCCAATAACAATGAATAATATGCACCTGTAATGGTTTTACCCTTTTCCAAATAGTCGATAAAGATTATTCCTTGCGAATCCCAAAAGACAGTCGCCATAACCTTCCCGGCCGAAGGAATAGTCTTCGCCTTTTTCGGAGCAGATTCCCTCTTGATAACCCATTGTTTAGACTGCTCTTTGGTCTCAGAAGTGTAGTGATGTATCCATGTTTCATCTACAGTGATGAAACGACGCTTAAAGTCCTGCGGATTTCGCTGAAACAGCTGCAAACCGTTCTTACAACACTTCACACGACCTCGTTTTTGGTCGATCGTGAGCAATCGCGGCACCCACCTGGCGAATAGCTTTTTCATGTCCAAATGTTGGTGCAAAATATTATGTACCCGTTCACACAAGATGCCTACAGCACTAGTAATCTCACGCACTTTCACTCTTCTGTCATCCATCACCATATCATGGATTTTATCAATGATTTCTGGAGTGGTGACCTCAACAGGGCGTCCAGAACGTTCAGCGTCTCTTGTGCTCATATGGCCACTCCGAAAATTTTGAAACCACTTATAAACCGCACTAATCGAAGGTGCAGAGTCACCATAATGTTTATCAAGCTTCTGTTTAGTCTCCTGAGGCGTTTTGCCTTTAATGAAGTAGTGTTTAATCAACACGCGAAATTCTTTTTCGTCCATTATTTGACAATCACTCGATTTCCTTGATTCCAACGATTGTCAAACACAAAGGAATAGACCGATATGGCTGAAACTTGATGTGTGTTCTTCCAAGAGGTGCTACTAATTAAAAATAACCTCGATATGCACCAGTGGTGCCATCTTTCGGAATTTACACGGACTTATCAAATGACCTCGTATTGTTCACTTATTATTTATAATTACATAATCTATAATTATATCTAGCATATATGCATTACACTAATTATTTTTAAAAAAAACTAATAAATTTTTAAAAAAATTATATCATAAAACTAAAGCATGCAGATATCCAATTCATCTAGAACATACCTCACAAATCGTTAAAAATTGTTTAATACTGTCACTAATAATAAATAAGTCAATTCAGGTCATTAAAAAAGGTCACAAATCTATGAAAAAGAACATGTTGCAAAAAACAATAAATAACCGAAAACACTTTATTCTTGCAGACCAGATGACGAAATGAAAAGAAAGATTCAACCCCCAGTTGTAGATGGATTGAATAAGGACACAAAACACAAATTAGTATATGTATATATAAAAAAGTTAGTCTACATTTTAACAGAAAGGCTGTGACGATGATGGCGTCGCTATCGAAATGCATCAGCTGATATAATTATAGATTATATAATTATAAATAATAAGTGAACAATAAGTGATTATTGAACACTTTAAATTATTGTGATGTTGGGGTTAAAATTCATTTGTGTAAAATATAATTTGGAGATTGAAAATAATATAGAGTGATCCAAATGCGACGCTTAGATGTCAGTACTGTATAATGTTTATACGCCATGTTTTTCAAATGACATAATAAGCCTTTTTGTTTTAGTAGAAGGTTACAATTTTAACTATGGAGAGATATACATTGCAGCAACGTATTTATATTATTTAAAGTTATTAACAAAATGGGCATTATTTGAAAAATACTCATCGCCAAAATTCGTGATAGTTTTGGTGTAAATAATCGATCAAATCAGTCTTTAATTCAAAGATTAGTGAAGAAATTCGAAGAAACTGGTTGTGTTATTAATAAACGAAAAAGTGGAAGATTAAAAATTATACGTATGAATAAAAACATTGCTGTTGTAAGTGGTATGTGGTAAAAATGAACAGACAATATCAATTGTACCTCTTTCGAAAGAATTGGGTATATTTTATGACACTTTGTGGAGGATTTTGCATAAAGATTTGCATTTATACGCTTATAACATTCAATTAACCCAGGAATTGAAAGGAGGAGATCATTTACAAGGTCGTAATTTTACTACTTGGATTATTGAATAATGAACAACTGATCCATTGTTTTTAAGTAAAATTTCTTTTCGTGATGAAGTTCATTTCGCAATGGATGGATTCGGTGAATAAACAAAATTGTCGTATCTGGAGTGTTTAAATTCCTCGTGTTATTCATGAAAAATCTCTACATCCACAAAAAGTCACTGTTTGGTGTGCATTTTGGGTAAATGGAATCATTGGACCATTTTTCTTCGAAGCTAATGCTGGAAATCCTATTACTGTCAATGTTGAGCAATATCAATCAATGTTGAGCGACTTTTTAATAAAATTAAAAAAAATATATTTAAAAAATTTGTTTGTAATTTTCCATTCTTCAGTTTCATTTAAGCTTTCTTTTATGAATTCGTAATTTCATAACTGATAAACCAGATGAAATGTTTAGTATTAAAAAATTATATTTGAGCGCTACTTTTATAATATAGTTTTTTTTAGCGTGATAAAACTTTAAATTCAATCCGTATCAAAAGTTCTATCTATCTTAAAAAACATAATTTATCATACCTTTATATATACATACACACACACACACACACACACACACACATATATATATATATATATATATATATATATATATAAAGTCCCGTGTAAATAGAGGTATAATTTTCCGCGTAAAAAAAGTCCCGCTTAAATTGAGGGACGGGTGTATATATATATATATATATATATATATATTTACGCGAGCTTTTTTACACGGAAAATTATACCTCTATTTACGCGAGACTTTTTTTACGCGGTATTGATTTACGCGGCATTTTTATACGCGGTCAGATAGATTTCATTTTATATAATTTTTCATGGAATTTATTATATATCAGAGTGACGCAAATTCTTACTTGAACGTATAAAAGTACGATACAAATATATAAAAGGTTGATTGCTTTAAATTACAGTAGCGATAGTGACACCGAATAAAATTTATCTACTTTTGTTTTCTAAAACGACATTATTTATTTGTTAAGCTATGTGAAATAAATATATGTTTCTACAATTTTTCTAGCTTTCATTTCCAATATTTTTTCTTATGTACTGACCGACTCAATTTACGCGATTTTCATTCTCGTAAAACAAATCCACGTGGAACGGATACTACGCGTAAATTGAGGGACGGGTGTATATATATATATATATATATATATATATATATATATATATATATAAAGGTGTTTTTAAATGCAATAGTACATTCGGTAGGGATTTAATTTAAAGTTATATAATGCTTTAAAAACACCCTATACAATATATACAATAGATTGACACTTTTTAAACGACGTATAGACACACACACACATATGTATATAAGTTTTTTCATAATTTCCAAAACTACTTAAAGTCGTGCAATTGATTGACGCACATACAATGAACAGTATTTTTTGTGTTTTAATTTATTATTTACAAAGGTTTCTGACTATGTAATACACACACTTCTTTACGTATATTTATTATTTATTGCATTGTTTACACTTTTTTCGTATAAATAATAACAACCGTTGTTACCTTTATCTATTTATTTATTTTTGTTGCGTAGCAACAATAATTCGTTGCTATGCAACAATATATATATATATATATATATATATATATATATATATATATATATATATATATATATATTTGCATTTATGCATATATAAATTCGTATTAAAATAATTAAACGATGATTATTGTTCAATATTAAACAATTTCCATATTGAGCTTTTAGTTGCACTTAAAGGGCCTATTCACACTAATCAACATTCATACAGTATTCACGGCCCATTACCGCTCGTTTCACACCCCCTTTCCTGAAAACTAATTTTTTTAGTTGGTGGAGTTTGTGGATAAGAGGGTGTGAGACGAGTGGTAATGGTCGTGAATACTGTATGAATGTTGACTTGTGTGAATAGGCCAAAAGGCTAGAATTTCCATGGATGTGTGTAAAGAACTTATCGCAAAATGCAATTCTCTTACTAGAACTATAAGTTACGTCTCCGTTCGCTATCTGTGAAAAATTTGAATATGGCGAGACTGCAAGAATACACAAAATAAATAATGTACAAAAAACATGCATATAAATTCAATGTTGATTTATGGCTATAACATATACGTACAGGGCCGACGTGTAAATTTTAAATTATTTCCACGACGCACGCAATATTTTGAAAATGGTTGAATGCCGTTCGAATACTAAATCACTACTCTAATTTTACACGAATGAAATTCGAATGATACATCGGTTGTAGTTTAAATATCGTTCAATGACAAACTGCTACATGTAACGAGAGAAAACAATTTGTTCTGACGGGGAGAAATATTTCGTTTCCGTAACATATATCAGAGTACAAGTGCGATATTTGAATATTTATCGTCAAAAAGTAAGCAGTTTTTTTTTATTTAGCGAAAAGAAATCCGTTGTTTAAAATATGAATTTATTATTTATATACACACACAAATATATATATATATATATATATATGTATATATATATATATATATATATATGTATATATATATATAGAGAGAGAGAGAGAGAAGGACAGAGAGAGATGTGTTTTTTTAATCGTGATCGAACTTTAAATTTAATCCCTATTCTAAGTTCTACATAACCTAAAAAACATCATATATATATATATATATATATATATATATATATATATATATATATATATATATATATATATATCCACACTCATACACATATAAAGAGTATTTTTAGGTTAGATAGAATTTTTGATAGGATTCAACTTGAAGTTCTATTACTCTTAACCCCTCCTCCCTCTCTTTATTTATATATACATTATTTGATGAAGGTCATTTCTAAAATATTACACTTTTAGTAACCCAATGCCATTTTATTCCATTTTAAAACGATATTTTTTCTGTTTTTACTAATGGATTTTGTTTCTTTTTTATTCTTTATCTACATAAAAATCTCAAAAATAATGCATGCAAATATTTAATTCAAACCGACTTCATAAACTGTTGAAAAATTTCAAACACTTTGACAAGAAAGAAATAATAAATACCAATAAGTTATTTAAGTTTATTTAAAGGGACACAAATCTATGACAAAAACCATTTTGTAGAAAAACAATAAATAACATCTTTCTGTTTAAATGTGATGAACTTCTCAAATACAGACATATTATATTTGCGGAATATATGACGAAACAAACAGAAAGAGTCAACCCCAGTTAGAGACGGATTGAAGAAAGATACAAATATACAAATTAGTATATACAAACAAGTCAAAAAATAATCTCAATTTAAAGAGAAAATAAATATTAAATTGACAAGGTCATTTTTACAAGTAATAAATAAATCAAAAATAATTGATAGGGTCAGCGAGTCAATACAGGTTGGGGGGGGGGAGTATCATACACTCACCACCACCATAAAGATGCTTATTTGGGTTTTTTGACATTTTTCCCAGATCAAGATTGATGTTTCAAAATAAATATGAAAACCTAGAACAAATGATAAGATGATAAATGATGAGCATCGGAGTACGTTATACACCCCCAGGTATGTCAATGACTAGGCAAAAACAATCATATGACGAATAATAACTAAATAGTTATTTCGAACAATGGTTATAAAGTGTTCAATAATCACTTATTGTTTAAAACGATGTCGGCTGATACGCATTTCGAAGGCGATGCCGTCATCGTCAGAGACTTTTTGTTAAAATCAAAATTTTTTAGAAATCTAAAAAGTTTTGAATTTAACAAAAAGTCTCTGACGATGATGGCATCGCCTTCGAAATGCGCATTAGTCGATATCGTTCTAAACAATAAGTGATTATTGAACACTTAATAACCATTGTGGTGTTGGGGATGAAAAATCATTTGTATTAAAGAATATCTAGATTTCCAAACAAGTGTCCTTGTATATTGGCATTCTTCTTTCTATATCATCGGTTTATTTCCATTTTAAACTTTCATCGTTGTTATAATGTCAGTAACTTTTGCTTGTTTTCGAATTTCACATTTGTTTGTTAATTGCCTCTACATGTTATTCCCAAACACATTTTTCATATTTTTTCCTATTTTTTAGAGTCGCTGATTTTTTTAAGACACGTGCTTAATAATTATAAGTGAAAAAAGGTACGGGGCATCGATCGATAACATTTTTCACCCAAAATATATTCAAATTATCATCAGCAGAAACAAAAGTCTTTTTTCTGGGAGAAAAATTATTTTAAAACTTTTCATTTTAACCGTTCCAGTGTATCTTTTTCCCATTTTATTCCGATTAAATTTCTTATGTGTCTATTTCATCTATCCATATTTTTTTCTGGACCTTCTTGTATATATAGATTTCTAGACAATATTTTTTCATGTCCATCGGTAGTTTTCTCTTCTTGCTACATAACCAGCTTATTATCATTTTAAACTTTTCGTATAATGTCTTTATCTGAATATATATAAAGAGAGAGAGAGAGAGCAGAAGAATAATAGAAAGAGGTCAAAAAATAAAACAACCCTTTCAATGTCTTTCAGTTATTGTAACATATTTTTTTAGTATCACATTTAAATATCTGTAATTACATTTATATCATAAGTCAATAGAATGTCCTAATTTATTCTTAAAAATCAATATACACCCGTCCCTCAATTTACACGGAGTATCTGTTCTACGTGGATTTGTTTTACGCTAATGAAAATCGCGTAAATTGAGACGACAAAATCAAAAGGATTTGAAGTTTTTTCAAGATCTTGCAATGATATCTTAGCTGTAAAATCGAAGGACCAAAAAGATATATATTTACTTTCTTCAAAACATTCCAAAGCAGAAATGATTACAACAAAAAAGAAAAAACTTAGAAATTATACCGACCAAAATGGAAACATTACAAAACCTAATATAGTTTTAGATCACAATGATGGTATGGGTGGAGTAGACCTGCAAGATAGCTACTTATAATCTTTTCCTTTAATGAGAAAATTTGCAAAAAGTTACAGAAAAATATCCTTTTATCTAATGGATATGGCATTTTTTATACCCTTATTCCATTCGGTAAATTAACAAACGTACCAAAACTCAAGAAATACTCCTTTTCAAAAATTATTAATAAATTTGTTAATTAATTTAAGAATTTTACTATAATGTTAATGTGTGTGTGTCTCTAAGACTTCATAAAAAAATGATTTTAAAATACCAACTCGCTGCGAATTGCTTTGGACGGATTTACCACGCGTGGATGTTAATTAATTGCCAGCGCAACTGGTTAATTAGGATCATCCAAATGTGACGCCTAGATTTATATTTTATTAAAAAGAAACATTTGTATAGGGAAACATGTGTATGATTTATTTTGTTTCTTTTGAATATATACAATCATAAAGGCTATCTTTCACAACACTCAAATTTACTATATTTTATAATTCAATCCCACCATCTTTGGTAGCGTCTCTTCCTTTATTTATTTCTTGTCCCTTTCTCGTCATTCCATTATAATTTTCGTCTAACTGTTGTCTTTTCTTGTTCATATGTGTCTTTACAATGTCCATTCCATCGATTTTATTTATTCTACTAGATCATTTATTTTTATCTCCTCTCTTATCCATTTACAGGTTTTCCAATCACGTTTAGATTCCCTAACATTATTCTTTCCATGCTTCGTTGGGTTTTTCATATATATATATATATATATATATATATATATATATATATATATATATATATATATGCAGAGCCATTCAAATCTTTCTACTGTTATTTTACGAAATGGCGTGAATCTCATTTTTCCAACGTAAATCTGATGCGACCCGGTAAACGCACTCAAAGATATTGCTCCTGCCGGAATATAATTCCGTTACTGGTTGTGCAGAAGATGTGTACGGGACAGAAGAAGGATTTTTACGTAAACTCTTCTCGTACATACATTTGAATCGGCGACGGTCTGCGTAATACGATTCACAAGATATTGTAGGTTAGGTTAGGTGTGAGAGGTTATAGTGTACCCATATACGTTGTGCATATCGAGCACGACACAATGTATATATATTCATACCTTATGGTAATTTTATTCACACGTGTTTCGAAAATAAATCATAAAAGTATGTCTATTATCGAAGGGATTGATGGGTAATTTATACAGGAGTTTATTAACATTTTCGAGAGAGGCACTTGCATTCATCTAGAAAATATACATTCTTATTTGAAATGAAATTTGAAGAAGATTTTCTGGATGAGGGTCTTAAATATTAACAGCTATTTATTAAGCTAGTGACACTTTTTGTAACATATTTATGAGTTTATTACACATTCAACATGCTGAAATATAAAATAATACTTGTTTTGAAACTGCAGTGAATTCATTTTCATACAAATGAATTATCACTAAAATATCATATTATATTGTGAAAATGTTTAATAATTATTTATTTTTAACTTTATTTGTTTATAAAATAATACTGTAAGTCAGTGGTGTTAAACTTACAAAAAGTCATCCAAATGTGACGCCTAGATTTGTGTTTTTATTAAAAAGGAACAAAAGAAACTATACACATTTTTTTTAATAAAACACAAATCTATGCGTCACATTTGGATGAACCTATGTATGAACAGTAAATCGTATATTTAGTTTAAGAGAGTCTACGGGTCACAGATTAAGAAAATCATTCCTAAACAATTTTTAGCAAGCAAAAAAAGGTCTTATGTATATTCTAAAATAATTCATTTGAATCTTACTTTAATTTTTTCTTTAATTTAATAAATTTTAAAAATACATTAATTTTAGATATTATTATCAAATATTACAATGAAATTTAAAATCAGAAAAAATAAAACACTAATATTTTTTACTAAAAATTTGACATATTTTGGCAAATTTTTTTTGTCAATATAAGGTGTGATTTTTTCGATAATGATTTTTTAATATAGATGATAAATGTTCATTTGTTAACCAGGTCCTGTGTAAAATGTTATTAGTTTTTAAAAGGGAAAATAATTGTTCAGAGATATACGAGTCGTTTGATAAGTATGGTAAATTTATTTATTGTTTAATTTAATTAATTAATTCTATTAAATTTTTCAATTTAGTTTTTCTGATTTTTTTTATCATAGACTTATTATTTTTTTCTGATTTTTACTTATCAATCGACCCTCGTATGTATTACCAAATATTGTCAAGATTTTTAGAACTTTAAATTTCGGGCCACGGGCTGTATTCTAGGGTCATAAGTACCTCGTGTTTGATACCAGTGTTGTAAATGGATACAAGAAGATATTTGAGTAACTGATATAATAGAATAAATAAAATTGATGAAATGGGCATAGACAGGGAAGAGAACAGAACAGACAAAAATGATTACAAAAGAGAGAAAAAAAGAGTACTGAGATGGAGAAATCAAACTCTTAAGTATAGTGGAAGTGAGGTTTGAATGAAATACATAAATTACGGGTAAGAAATAATAGAAGGATCTTGGGAAAGCATTTAAAAAATGTCAGTGATATTCGATAAGCTTTTACATAATAATTGGCTGATGTGGATTTTTATGATTATACAGCATCATCCAAATGTGACGCCTAGATTTGTGTTTTATTAAAAAAAATGTGTATAGTTTCATTTAATAACATTTTATTTCATTTAATTTTTTTCTTTTTAATAAAACACAAATCTAAGCGTCACATTTGAATGACCCTATATATTTATACAATGAATTTGGATGTAATAGAAAAGTAAAAAATACATAATATAATTTGATCTTTAAGAATTATTTTTCTTGTTACAAACGAATACCTAGATGTGGTAATAAAAGTTATGTATTTTAATAAATTAAAAAATTATTCGAGCTATAGCACGATTATCTCTTTGTGAATAGAAATTGATGAAAAAATTCTAGGAAGACAGGATTTTTGTATTATTTTTTTAAAACCTCAATTTTTAAAAAACTAATATAGAAAATCACTTACCGAATTTAAATACACGGAACAAATCAAGAAACAGGAACGATTTTAGAAAATAAGACAATTTAAATTGCAACGTGAATATAAAAATCTTGAAAATTGTAGAATATAAAAATCTTGATCTTGAAATATAAAATATTAATACAAAAAAATAACATACACTTTTATATACACAGACTTTCATCTAAATATCATAAAATATTAAAAAAATATTCAGTAGATATTTATTTTTAACTTTATTTGATTCAAAACTTATAAACAATAAAAGTAAATAATTAATAATTAATGAACACTTTTTTAATGTCTTTTGGTGTTGAGACGATAGTTCATTTATGTGAAAAAATATTTCTAAATTCTATTAAATATTTTTAAAAAAATTAAATGTAAAGTCTTGTATAAATGACATATAATAATTTTATTGTGAAATGAAATTAAAATCAGAGTACATTTTTATATTTAAATTTATTAAAAAAAAATTATGGTAAATATCGAATAAATGGACTGGATAAAAATATAAAACGTTTAAATCGCCGAAGAAAATAAAATGGAAAAGGAAAAGAGTACATTAAATATAAAAAAATCCGAACAAATCAAAATGACTAGTATAAGTGTATCGAAAGAGCGCTGATAATTCCATCGAAAAATACTTTTCCCCAAATCTTATGATATATTTCTAATATGGAAACGTTTCGGAAACAAGTCCAATATTTCTGTGGTTCGTGCGTCTGTCTCCCGTTTCGAATTCAATAGAAGTCGTCGTCGGTTGAGATTTTGACTGAACAATTCCGTCGACTGACTGACTATGTTCGTTCGTCGTTTATACATTCTTTGCGAGGGACGTACGAGAGGAGTACGCGCTGCTAATGTACGAAACGTGAACGGGTATGACGAACGGGCGAAGAACGAGATTCGGAGAGTATACATGTTACTGTTGAAGATGCGTGGCGGTGGGCGGAAGGACGAACGGACGAACGGACGGACGGACGCGAACGTTCCTCAATCTCTGAATTATGTATAAGGCGTGTAGAGAGACCCCGACGGCACAACGGCGTGTGCCCAAAGTCTTACATCAGAGAACTATAAGGCGGTGTCCGTTTGGTCTCAACTTGTGTATTCTTAGTCCTTTACAGTCGGATGTTGTGATTTCTAGTGTTACGTGATACGAAGTATTATCATATGGGTTTTATACGTAATGGACTTATTCGATAATTTCGGTTTTTATTTCTGAACTGATTTCTTTTTTGAAGTACAAATAATAATTTATGAATTATATTCGAGTTAATAAAATAAAAAACTATTTTTTTTAAGTTACTGTAAATATATTTTTTCTTAACTATGATTAATACATTTCTAAAATATTACAAAAAAATATTCATGAATAATCAAAGAAATTTAGTCATTAGAGTGTATTTCTGTTTATGAAAATCCAAAAGTTTTACAATTGTAATAAAAATTAATATAAAAAAACCGTGTCTACTATTGATGACATTGTAACTAATTCTCTTTTATATATTTACACTCCCCCCCCTAAATATATAATCATATCAAAAGTTTATATCAACCTACTACTGGGTGAAAACTTGATCAAAATCATTAGTTCTTTTTAAATGCTTTCCCAAGAATCTTCCATAGTTTCCTGCCCAGAGATAATCTTAACCAACCTTCACCTCCCCTATACTCAAAAATTTCATTTTTCCATCTTTATTAAGATCATTTTATTTGTCATTTTTAACTCATAATGACCATTTAATAATGATTTTTTGTACATATACATATATATGGTTCTTCAATAAGTGTTTCAGAAGTTTAAATGGAAATAAAATAAAAAGTAATTAATTAATTAGTTGTTTATTTTTTTATTTTCAAGCATATTCTATTGCATTAATGATGGAATACAATTTCACTTATATGAATACCACGATTTTGCTTGACATAGTGCATTCGTTTACTTCAATTTTTAGTCACTCTTTCACATAATTGTGGTCTAATTTCATGAATTACAATATTTCAATATTTATTTAGTTCAATATTTATTTTTAATGATTCTGTTGTTTATGGTTGATCAGCATAAACCAATGATTCTATATAACCTCAGAAAAAATATTCCAGTAGAGTTAGATCAAATGATATTAATAGCCAATTGATGGGCCCATTTCGTGAAATAATGGACTCATAAAATTTTTGTTACAATAAATCTATTGTTTTCGTAGGTGTCCATAGCACCGTCCTGTTCCAAATAATTTTTTAAAAAATCAATAATCATGATTCGATAACGCATTTCATTTACTGTAACGTGATCTCCGGCTTCATTTTGAAATTTTACTAACAGAAGCAATATTGGTCTCATTTCTTGCATTTATTAGTCTTAAAGACATTGTTGTATCATGTAGAGTAAAACTGCTTTCAAAATTGTCAACAATTCGATAAATGGTACATTCATTTGGACGATTGTGTTGTTTGATGAAGCACACGATAAGTTTTACGAACTGAACATTGATTTTTATAACAAGTTCTTACAATTTCTAAGAGTTGAAGTATTAAACTTTCCATGATAATTTTTCAATCTATATTGAGTTGAAATGTCAAAATAGTTTTTTAAGAAAAAAAAATTAAACATGGTTTCCACCAGCTGTCAAAGTTCTGACAAACCTTATATATTTTAAATTTTCTCAAGTTCAATTTTCATATTTTTTGTGGGACTCACTCGTATCCAACCAATATACAAATCGACGAAGAATTGTTATATGGAATCATTTTTTCACCACTATTCAAAATAACTCATTTTTGTTTCAGTTGAGTAAAGAATTACAAATATCCATTCAGTATACCAATTTTTTTCAATGAGCTCATGAGGAACTTATTTATTCAACTTCTTGACATTTCAAGGTCTTGTAAGTGATGAGACATTGTTAAGTAGTGCATATCTAATTTCTTTGCTATGTCTTTTTACAGTCTAACAAGGGATGTATTTCACTAATGCAATGGTTCTTAATCTTTTTAATGATCGGCACCCGTTTGAATCTAAAAATAAGTTCTTGTACTCCCTTGAAAAATGTGTTTATATTTCTTTATTTAGGAAATGACATTTATTGCAAGATACTTTTTTTATTGGAAAATAAAAAGATACATTTACATATACATACAAAACAATATCTCAATTTTTAATGGCTACGGTGTTGTTGTTTATTCATAATAATACTTTTGAAGCGAGGCTTTTTTTTAAAAAAAGCCAAGTAAGTAATCACTTGCATTTGAAATTTTAAAAACCTCTCACATCCCTAGAAATGCTTTCTCGTATCCCAAGTTAAGAACCATTGCACTAATGTAACTAATTAGTCATTATTGATGGTTATTTGTAAGCATTCGTGGGGTTCACTTTCGAAATTCATATACTCTGATCGAATTTTTTTGAACACTGATATACAGTTCGTTTTTTACTATGTCAGTCTGTTGATATTTCTGACTGTTTTCACTGCGTTATGTTCAATTTAAAATTTCTTAAGGGAGTATTCTAGTCTAGAATTTCGAAAAAAATCGATTTTTTGCATATTTTCAAAGTTTAGACCTTTAAGAATATGTTCTTAAATGGATTTTTCGAAATTTGAAATATTTTCGGAGTTATAGCTATTTTTGTGACGTGCCAACCAATTCGTTCTGGCCGGAACGAATCATCTTTAAACACGTTTTTTTTCGAAATTACTTTATTCGACATGGCTGACGTGGTATCTCAAGTTTTAATGGACCGATTTACTTGAAATTTAGTGCAGAGCTTTTTAGTATAAAAGTGATTGTCCCCGCCTAGGATTTTTTGAAAATTTTGTTTTTTACTATTTTTAAAAAATTCCGAAAGTTGAAAAACTAGGACAA
>CP092089.1:4417625-4437625 GCA_029203775.1 Neoneuromus ignobilis | reverse complement strand
AGATTATATAAATTTAATCATCGAATAAATCGTTTATTACTTCGTTCAGGTGTATTTAAAATAATAAAATATAATTTACTGCCACGTTCTAAGTTACTTAAACATCATAAATTAACGTTCTTTCTATATACATATTTAAACACTGTTACTGCATAAAACTAGTTAGAGTATAAAGAAACCATAACATAAATTCCACAAATAATTTCAATCTTAGTAGTAATCACAATATTTATTTATATGATTTATTTTGTTTGATTTTTTTCAAGAGAAATTTCATACATGAAAACTATTCGATCTTATTTTCAATAAATTTTAAAATCTGATATGATGTTTTTACAACAAATGTTTCTCGGTTTTGTATATTTTTTGTATCTATTTTTATCTACAAAAATGAAAATTGTTCATATATATATATATATATATATATATATATATATATATATATATATAAATGAATATAAAACTGATAAAAACTACCATACGATAAGTACACATATGGAAAATGTAATGTAAAATGGATATTCTCACAAGAGGTAAATGTACATATGTATATATATATATATATATATATATATATATATATATATATATATAAAATGTAAGATAAACAATATGAATAGAAAATGCAGGAAAACTGTAAGCGAACACAAGATACCTAAGGTTGATATTTGAATCCCTTTGGACTATAATTTTAGTTTTCGAGAAGTTGTACGTTTTTGTTGAATGATTGTAAAAAATAAATATAAAAAAGATATGATCGGCATTAGAGTATGAAAATTCTTTTTTATTAAATTCCGAAATTATATCAATTTGAAATATAGGAAAGTTTGTTGAAAAAAAGAAAATTGTTTTTTTACATAATATTAAAAAATATTCTTATTACAAAGAAAATTATTGGTTAATAACTTAGATATATCAAAGAACCTTAGAAAACACCAATACATAAATAGGATAAGACATAACACAATTTGTTGAAAAAAAGTGGAAGAGAATTTGTTGAAAAAAATTGGATTTTGGGAGAGGTCTTTGTTTAACACTGAATAAAAAGTAATTGATTATAATTATTATATATATATATATACACATCTAAGTCTGTTTTTATGCGGTAGATATGTTCCGCAAAAAACGCATTAAAAAAAATCGCACAAAAGAAGACTTAACTTACATTGAAAAATTAGGGATACGTTCCGTAATTTTCAAAAACCGCATAAAACCAAAGCAACAAAGTGAAATTACTCTAAAATTCGCATAAAAAATTAGAAAATGAAGAATGCCAAAAAAAAATTTCAAATATTTAAAAAAAATTGATACAAAACAAAGCTTTTTTACTTTATTTTTTTTATTAACTATTTAATTTAATTCAAAGCAATATGTACATATATATAATTTATTTTACATTCTTTTAGACATATTTGAGAATATGCTATTTGAAAATATGCGGGTTCGTTTGTGAACTGGTGTGAAATCAGATTTGTCACTAGAGGAAACACAAACAACAGAATTAGCGCCGATTTCTGTCTCGTTCTGTGTTAATGGTTTTCTGACGAAAATGTATGAATCGGCGATTAAACTTTGAAACGATGATTTAACTAATTGTTTATGAAGCTCGCGATATTAAGACATACAATTATTTAGCTCTCGTTGGAATTTAAAAACTCGTTCAGAATTCGTGTCATTAATAAGAAAATAATTTTCCAATTGATTACAAAATTTAAGACCTTTTTGAATTATTTTTGCAGTGAAAAGAACAGGTTCTACTTTTGTTTCATTATCTTTTTCTAAATCTTCTACGGTATCTAAACTTATTGCAATAATATCATTGTCACTGAAGGCATTATCCTCAAGCAATTCGTCGATATTATTCTGACTAAAGGAATCAAAACCCTCTCCACCAATATCATGTGCCAAAGTAATGATTTCATCTGATAATCCCGATGTTTGAATAACTGCACGGTTTTCAAGACATGTAGGCCAAGCCTTTTTCCAACAGGCATTTAAAGTGTGTTGTTTTATTTGATCAAGACTAAATGCAACATGATTATACAGTCAAAGATAGAATTTTTTTTCCAATCGTCAGTTACTGTTATTGACTCATTTTCTAGTTTATCCAATATAAATTGAAAAGTGCGTTTAACGTAATATTGTTTTTAAAAAATTGGCAGCTTCTTCATCTGTCGATGCAATTGCGCCCGCAATTTTCACGTTATGCAGTGCATTCCTTTTTAAAAACCCGGTTAACCATCATTTGCTAGCCGATAATTCCTTATCAGTTTGAGAAGCGAAAGTAAATGGCTTTGATTCATTCATTTGTTCATAAAACTAAAGAGCTTTTCATTAAATTAAATAACCGTTTAAAGAAATTCTTAAAAAAAATCGTATAAAAAGATACTAAGAAGAAATATGAATCGTATAACTTCAAAATCGCACTAAAATAATCCGTACAAAAACATACCCAGCTGTATTTAAAAAAAGTTTAAATTTTTTTTCAAAATACTTTTGTACTCTTAATAAATATTTTCAATGTCTATACCATTATTAGGGTCATCCAAATGTGACACCTAGATTTATGTTTTATGAAAAAAAAACATGTGTTTAGAGAAGCGTGTGTATATTTTCGTTTTAATAAAACACAAATCTAGATGTGGCATTTGGATGACCCTATATTATCTAAATCACCATATATTATCTATTGCACACTCTGACGATAGTGAAATGTTATCGAAATGCGTATTAAGGGACCATGCTCAGTCAAGAAGTCGGAAAAAACGTGACTTGAAATTTTTTTTAAAGAACTATAACATGTTTTTCAACAAATATTTTGGTATCTAAAAATGTATATTTAAAAGAAGTTCAAATAATTTTTTTACTAAAAAATATTAAAAAATAAAAAAATATGGTCACTCTTCAGTAGGTTTCTGAAAAAATTACGTTTACGGCGACCACTGCGCTGAAATTTGGATCGTATGAAATAAAAAAATGAAGAAGATTGATTTTATATATTAAATTATGTAATTTAATATATAAAATTTTCGAAATACTGATTTGAAGTAAAATGGTAATCGTTCTAATTTAAAATTTCGATTTTTAATGAAAAATCGTTTTTTTTAGTCAATAAAGAAGAAACTATACGACGGAAAAAATTCTTCGTTTAAGAATTAACTTTTTATATTTTTAATAAGCTTGTAAAAATTAAAATGAATGATGCATTAAAATGAATGTGACCACTGCGCTGAAATTTGGATCGTATGAAATAAAAAAATTAAGAAGATTGATTATATTTATATATATATATATATATATATATATATATATATATATGTACATAGAGAGAGAATATTTGTAACAGTAGATTGAAATTATTGCGAATAAAATGAACAATAAATTATTATTGAACGCTTGTAAACCATGTGGTGATGGAGCGAGTAATTCATTTATGTTATAATGTTCAATAATCAATTATTGTTCACTTAGTTACCAATGTGCATTTATATGGCCATGTTGTAATTGTCAAAGCACAGAATTATTATAATTGTCAAAGCACATAATTATTATAATTGTTAAAGTACATAATTATAACATTTTTAAATAATGAATAATTAATGAACATTCTTATAGTATCTTGTGATTTTAATTTGATTGATTTTGATTTTATTTTGAATAAATATCGTTTGTAAATTTGAAAATAAATCATGGTGGTCTTATGAGTGAAATTGTATTCCATCATTAATGCCACAGAATATGTTTAAAAATAAAATAATTAATTAATTTATTAAATATTTTTTGTTTTATTTCCATCTTAAATTCTGAAGCGCTTATTGGAAAATTCTATACAATTAAGGTATTTACTTGAAATGTTATCTAGTAACAGAATTTAACAACCACTTTACTATGAACATATTTTATAATATTATTGACATACTTTTAATGCTTCGTTATCATAAATACTAGTAGAAAATTACATGACACAACTTGTTTAATAAACTAGGAAAAAAACTCACTATATAATATTTCAACAAACAGAATAAAAAGCGTGCACTTAGTAGAGATTCCATCTGAGTAAAATTTTCCTTATACATATTTTATCAGTGTCTTCGTTTTTTTTAAAAATTCTATGGTAAATGATTGTCGAACAGCCATACACTCTAAAATAACATTCTCCATACTGATACGAGTACATTTTTTTCGCATATATATTGTATATAAATTTCTTCATCTCTCTCTTCGTGCTTTCCTGGAGAAGCAGTCGATATAAATAGATTAATTAAGGCAACGGCGCGCGTCAGAGCTGCCGTCTCGTGTACTCTTTGTTTACCAAACGGTGTACGTAGACGTTGGATGACTCGTTTACACAATCGTATCATCGTCTCACCCGGTCTCCACTACAATATTAGATATTTATGCAGCCAGGTGGTATGGAATATTCAGTCGGGAATTTCTTTTCATGTACGTACGATATAATGTTCAACGAGATTTCTTCATGTTTGTATTATTTTTAATTTAATTTAAATCATATTATAACATAGTCAACTGACGACCTACGTTCTAATTTCATTCGAGTGCACTCGTTTATTTTATATTCATCTCGGGTTGATTTCGTATCTCGAATTATCAAAAGTACTGTTTTTACTACTTTTTATATGTATTATTTTAGGATGCGAGATTAAACAAACTTTACGTTTGAAATACTAGCTTTTTGAACAAAAAATCAAAGGTCGAATTTAAATTATTCGTACAAACACGCTTAACAAAAAAAATAATCATATTTACATAGAAAATCTAATTAACAATTTTAAATAAATATTGGGTTGATCGGAATTAATTTCATTTTTTCCTACGAGTGTCGTTAGTTGTATTTTTAACCAACCAATTTCATTCTAAACCATATTGTCATTGTATATTTTGATAGCTAATATTTCAAGATTTATTATTTAAAAAAAATGTGATTCTCTGCAGTTGTTTTTTTGTATGTTGTTCCAAAAATGGAAAATAAAAACGAGCATATTTGGCTTTTTTATTACCGAAAAGGTAGGAATGCTGTTCAAGTAAGAAAAAGTTATGTGAAGTGTACGGAGAGGATGTGTTAACAGAACGCCAGTCCCAAAACTGGTTTGCAAAATTTCGTTTTGACACTTTCGATATTAAATATGCACCACGTTCTGGAAAGCCAGTTGAAACTGATGAAGACAAAATAAAGGTATTGATTTAAGTAAACCGTCGGATAAAACATGAGAAATTGTTACGAAATTGAATTTATCGAATTCGATCATTCATGATCATATGAAACGACTTGGTTTCGTTTCAAAGCTCGATATTTGGGTTCTACATGTTCTCAGAGAAATATATTTGTACCATCGCATTGACATATGTGATTTGCTGCTCAAATGTGAAGAAAGTGATCTATTTCAGAATCGAATCATAACTGGAGATGAAAATGGATTAGTTAATATAAGCAATCATGGGCCAGAAGAGATGAGCCGATTCAAAGCACTTCGAAAGCCGATATTCATCAAAAGTAATGTTCTCTGTTTGGTGGGGTTTCAAGAATATTGTTTTTTTTACTTCTGCCAGACAAATCCACAATTAAATCGGAAGTGTACTGCTACCAATTGGACAAATTGAGTGATCCCATCACACAAAAGAGACCAAAATTAATTAACAGAAAAGGTGTAGTGTTTCCCCATGATAACATCAGACCTCATATAAGTTTGATGACTTCCCAGAAGCTGTTACAACTTTAATGGGATGTGCTACCGCACCCACCATATTCGCCAAATCTGGCACCCTCCGATTATTACTTGTTCCTGTCTTTACAGAACTGTTTAGATTTAAACATTTAATTCAAATGATGATGTCAAAAATCACTTGGTTCAGTTTTTTGCAAGCAAAGATCAGAAGTTCTACGAGCGTGGAATCATCCTACTACCAGAAAAATGGTAAAATGTATTGGAACAAAATGGTCAATATATAATTAAATAACATATTTATATACTATAAAAAAATTGCCGTTCATTGTCTTGAAAAAATCAAAAATTAATTTCTGATCAACCTGATAAATATCCAAATGTGATGCCTAGATTTTTGTTTTATTAAAAAGAAATAAAAGGAATTATACACATGTTTCCTTATACAAATGTTTCTTTTTAACCATTATGTTACTATCCGGAATTTTCCACAATAATTACTACTCGGGGTACACGTGTACCCCATTACAAAATGTCATTATTACGGCTCTAAATTCGTATATCTGGCGACGTCTATTGTATACATGTGGTGGATTTATGATGCGGAAAACTTCTATCCTCTCACTGGTCAAATTTATACTGGACAATCAGCATTGGGTAGAGAAAAAAATCAGGAGAGCGAGTTGTAAAAGAGTTGATAGCTCCGTTCAAAGAATTAGCCCGAAATTTTACCATGGATAATTTTTTTACAATTCTTTCTTTAGCCTGAGATTTACTATCATGGAAGTTGACAGCCGTTGGGACATTGAAACGTGATAAAAAATATATTCCTGCAGAAATGACACACAAAATCTCGAAAAATGAATTCTTTATTATTTGGCTATAACGACAACATGGTAATATGTTTATATGTGCCAAAAAAATAAATAAAACAGTCATAGTTTTGTCATCGATGCATCAAGACGACGCAATGATTGGATCCAAAAATAAACCCGACATAATCCATTTTTATAACAAAACAAAATCTGATGTAGATATTATGGATACATTAGTAGGATGCTATAATATAAGAAGGCGTACAAACAGGTGGCCACTTGAATTATTCTTTAATATCGTTGATATTGCAGTTCTTGCAGCATATATTATTTATTTCGAAAATAACTGTATACTCAAGAAAAACACAAATCAGCGCCGAGTATTTTTGAGACAATTAGGAGAAGAGCTTTATTTTCCAATCATTCAAGACCGTTCCCTTAATGTACAAATTACAAGAAACTTGTCTACAAAATTAGTGATCAAGGTCATGCTAATGAAGTCAATCTCCTGCATACAAACTGCATCTACTTCTGCGTTGATTGCTTCTACATCTACTACTACTACTCAAGCTCATTGTGATATACATGGTCATAAAATTGTCGCTGGTTCTTGCTGCATTTGCCATGCAGTATCGCATAAACGGAGAAAAAAGACTCGCAAATTATGTGTACAAAGCCAGAAATCTATTTGTGATGAACATTCTTCCATGTATTCAGTTTGTAAAAATTGTCTATCATCTTCCAAAAAATGACATTTTTCGGCTTATTTTTTTCGAAGATACAATAAAGTCTTATAGTTAAAATGTAGTATTTACTTATTTTATTTATTTATTTAATTTATTCCTGCCTTTTACAAAATACCTATGGGTACACGTGTACCCGAGTAGTAATTAGAGGGGTAAATCAGTTAAATGTCATTTGAATTAATATTTTTTTAATAAAAAAAATTATAAATATCTAAATTTTCTCGAATTTTCCCAAATAATGGGAATATGATTAGGCAAAACGATCCTTTCCATAGAAATTTATTGGCTTCAACGCAAAGGCGAAAATGGGTACATGTGTACCCGAGTAGCATAACTGTTAATAAAACACAAATCTACGCGTTATATTTGGATGACCTTTACAGTGTTTCTTTGTGAATTTGTAAGTATTTACTTCACTACCTAAGAATATTTTATTACAAACGACTATTTGGTTTATGTTCAGAGAATTCGAAACACATTTTGAAAATTTAATAACCATCGGTCAACTTATATCAATTTCCAAGTAATACGATATACATAGTGTATAAGACCAAACTATTTTATAGAATATTCCGTCTTCTAAATCTCATAAATCTTGACACAGTGGTAACAGGCCATGATTTATGTAATTATATGTAAATAATTTACATAGATTAGAACATTAAACTTCGTACCCTATATATTTATGAAAAATAAATACGGTTATCTATTGTAAAGTACAAGAATACTTAAATATTTAATTGGATTCGAGTGGACAAGAAAATAGGGCGTCGATCAATACATCATTAATTTAAAACGAAATAATAAAATAGAATATTTTCTTTACAACGAATTAATTTTAATATAGTACTGAGTTGAATAATAGTAAAAATAATTCATTTTATTATATAAAATCGGCATTTATTTAAATTTTAATCATATAAAAATATTTTACTATTAAATCAAAAATGTGACACAAAATATTCGTTTTTGGAACGAAATATAGATTTATATTAAAAGATATAAAGTAATGTATTGGTCAATTGATTTTTACGTTAGTTGTAACGTCAGAATGTCTTCTATAATATTCGGTGCTCTCTAGGGTAGAAAAAGATATTTATTTTTCATAAATCTTTCGGGTATAAAGTTTAACGTTCAAGTGTATGAAACGCTTACATTATATTACATAAATCATGAACTATTACCTCTGTGTAAGGATTTATGAGGCAGAGTAAACATAATATTCTACAGAAGAATATGCTATTACGTTATGCCAACAATATTTGCAAGTTTCTGTCAACTATTTAACAGTTATCAAATTTTTTTTGAAAAAAATAAATAAAGTTTTTACTATTACTGGAATCATTTTATATGAAAAATTATATGAAAACAGATTATTATTTAAATGATGATATACAGGATCATCCAAATTTGTGTGTGTGTGTATAGAGTCATCTAAATATCCCGAATTTTTGTTGAGAAAGGTGTTAAAGTTCTTGAAAAAAAATCTCAAGTCACTTTTTTTCCGACCTCTCAACTGACCATGACCCTTTAATACGCATTTCAATAACATTTTATTATCGTCAGAGTGCTGCATTATGAAATTTAGATAATATAGGGTCATACAAATGTAACACCTAGATTTGTGTTTTATTAAAAAAATAAAAAAAAAACTATACACATGTTTCCCTATACACCGTCATATACATATGCTTCTTTTCAATACAAAACAAATCTAGACTTAACATTTGGATGACCATATATAATTATTTTATTTTTATGGACAGAAAAAATATGGTAAAGTCAAATGATAAAAAAATCGGTTTGATGATAGGGTGTTTGAATCTGAGTTGTTAAAGTATAATTATATACTTTTCTGTTTCAAAATTAGTAAAATAATTTTGAAACTGTAATGAATTTACTTTCATACAAATGAACTATCATCCTAGTACCATTAGATATTTTGAAATTGTTCAATAATTACTTATTGTTACTTTATTTGTTTATAAGCTGATATGTATTTCGATAGCCACGTATCAATAACAGAAAGTTGACAATTCTCTAAAATCGCTGGTATAACATTTATAAAATTTCTGTATTAAATATTGATTTGCAATCAAATGTCAATGACGATATGTCTATCGAAATGCACACTAGTCTATAAACAAATAAAGTGAACAATAAAAAATTATTGTACACTTTTACAATATCATATGGCGTTGGGAGTAATATGTGGTTTGTATAAAAATGTTTGCAAAAAAATATAACAACTCCTTTTAAAATTCTTTTCAAGTAAATAAATAATCTAATTTATGTACAACGAAATAAATTAACATATTATATAAGACTGTCTAAAAAGAATATCAGAACTTTGACAGATGGAGTAGCTATGTTTGTTTTTTTTTCAAACCCATTTTGATATTTCAGCCCAGTTTATTTTGGAAAATTATCATTAAACGTTTAATATTTTAACTACGGTTAGAAATTGTAAAAATTTTAATAGACTTAGTGAAACAAAAGTTTAGTGAGTCCATTATTTTATAAAATGGACCTATCAATTGGCCACCAAGATCATGTGATCTAACAACATTAAATTATTTTCGGCGAGGTTATGTGAAATCGTTAGTTTATGCTGATAACCCACAAATAACAGAAGCATTAAAAATAAACATTAAACATGTAATTCATGAAATTGGACCATATTATGTAAAAGAGTGATTAGAAATTGGACTAAATGAATGATGGTCGTGATGGTCATATGAGTGAAATTGTGTTCCATCATCAATGTCATAAAATATGCTTAAAAATAAAATTAAATAACTAATTAATTAAATACTTTTTGTTTTATTTCCATTTAAACTTCTGAAGGGTTTATTTAAAATTCTATATATGTCTTACTATAAAAACATGTCATTGACCTCAACACTTTAAGATTTTATAAAACAACACTACAAAATTATATAACACTATAAGATATAATTCAGTTATTATTCATTTCTTTATTTGCTGATGTGAATTATAAAAAGAATTTTATTGAAATATATAATATACATACATATCTCTTGAAATATATATATATCTTTGTTGTATCCCAAAAATAACCAATGATGAATAAATTAAATAAATTTTATAACTAGTAATTTTAAAATAAACTTATATTTGATACTAAATCATACTTTCGTTGTACCTCGAAACGACGTTTCGCTTTTTATGTCTTTAACTAAGATGTCTGGCAAATATTTCAAGCAGTAGAATATTTTCTGCGAATGAGCAATTAAATAGTAAAGATAGTTTCGTATACCTACAGTCATCATACAAATGGGTATGAGCTATACTTTTGTAGCAGTTTGTATGTGAATATATATATATATATATATATATATATATATATATATATATATATATATATATAATGTACATACACATACTTATATAGTTTGTTTTTTAAGCGTGATAGAACTTTAAATTGCATCCCCATTGAAAATTCTATCAAACCTAAAAAAACAATTTTTATATATGTGTGTGTGTATAAAAATATATATGTGTGTGTGTGTGTGAGTGTATGTATGTATGTATATATATATATATATATATATATATATAGAGAGAGAGAGAGAGAGAGAGAGAGAAAGAGAATATTTTTTTAGGTTAGAACTTACGATAGAGATTCTATTTAAAGTTCTATCACTTTTAAAAAAACATTCTATATATGTAACTGAGTGAATTGAAAAAACCGTTCGTGTATGTCAGTGACGATTGAGAACGTCTCTCTGGCGAAATGTCATTGGCAACGTTTGCACAAGCAATCCAAGCAATTTGAAAATTTTCCATATATATATTATCGTCAGTTTTCATATACGCAATTTTCGTGTATTTTTCTCTTATCTGTTCTCTCTCTTTCTCCGTGTGCACAAAGCGAAAAGTGTTTTGAATATTTTATGTTTTCTTATTATGGCAGTCAACGTTTGTGTATAAAATCATGTTATACATTTTTTTTATATAGTAGACCTTTAATGTGTGTTCTATAAAATTGGACAAGGTATTTTAAAAATTTGAATATCTAACTCAGTGTATATATATATATATATATATATATATATATATATATATATATGTACAGAGCGATCAAAACTTTTTGAAAATTTATTACAAAATAGGTAATATTTCCATCGTAAGTATGTAATAAAATTATACGTGTTATCAAAAATAAAAGTTCGTAAAAATTCCTCTCTGTAAATTATATTAAAAGTTAACGAAATTAGTTTTATCGGTTGTTATTACACAATCGATGGCCGAAAAAATTTCTACACACATTTTTTGATTAAAAATTAAATATTCATTTAAAACGTTCTGATATTAGTTTAATAGTAGTTATTTTTATTGAAATAACGAAATTTATTCATGAGTACACTTGTGTATTCATATTTGTTTATTGTTTGTTGTATTTAATATTAAATTTATATATTTTTATATCTATGTTTCTTTTCGTCTCACATATCTCTCTCTCTGTTTATATATATATATATATATATGTGTGTGTGTATACAAATAGCTATGGTTTATTTATTAAATAATTCAGTGTAATGAAATTTGATTTCTGTTGACAAGATAAATATATATATATATATATATATATATATATATATATATATATATATATATATATATATATATATATATATATATACGAGGGCTGTTTGATAAGTCCGTGTAATTTCCGAAAGATGGCACCACTGGTGCATATCGAGGTTATTTTTAATTAGTAGCACCTCTTGGAAGAACACACATCAAGTTTCAGCCATATCGGTCTATTCCTTTGTGTTTGACAATCGTTGGAATCAAGGAAATCGAGTGATTGTCAAATAATGGACGAAAAAGAATTTCGCGTGTTGATTAAACACTACTTCATTAAAGGCAAAAGGAGACTAAACAGAAGCTTGATAAACATTATGGTGACTCTGCACCTTCGATTAGTGGGGTTTATAAGTGGTTTCAAAATTTTCGGAGTGGCCATATGAGCACAAGAGACGCTGAACGTTCTGGACGCCCTGTTGAGGTCACCACTCCAGAAATCATTGATAAAATCCATGATATGGTGATGGATGACAGAAGAGTGAAAGTGCGTGAGATTACTAGTGCTGTAGGCATCTCGTGTGAACGGGTACATAATATTTTGCACCAACATTTGGACATGAAAAAGCTATCCGCCAGGTGGGTGCCGCGATTTCTCACGATCGACCAAAAACGAGGTCGTGTGAAGTGTTGCAAGAACGGTTTGCAGCTGTTTCAGCGAAATCCGCAGGACTTTAAGCGTCGTTTCATCACTGTAGATGAAACATGGATACATCACTACACTCCTGAGACCAAAGAGCAGTCTAAACAATGGGTTATCAAGGGGGAATCTGCTCCGAAAAAGGCGAAGACAATTCCTTCGGCCGGGAAGGTTATGGCGACTGTCTTTTGGGATTCGCAAGGAATAATCTTTATCGACTATTTGGAAAAGGGTAAAACCATTACAGGTGCATATTATTCATTGTTATTGGATCGTTTGAAAACCGAGTTGCAAGAAAAACGTCCCCGATTAGCCCACAAAAAAGTCCTCTTTCATCACGACAACGCACCAGCTCACACCTCAGCAGTTGTGGCCGCAAAACTAATGGAAATAGGGTTCCAAATCGTTTCACATCCCCCCTATTCTCCAGAATTGGCTCCATCGGACTATTATTTGTTCCCTAATATGACGAAATGGCTCGCGGGAAAAAGATTTTATTCGAACGAGGAGGTGATTTCAGGAACGAATGACTATTTTACAGACTTGGACAAATGATATTATTCGGAAGGGATCGACAAACTAGAGCAGCGTTGGATGAAGTGTATAAGCCTAAAAGGAGACTATGTTGAAAAATAAAAACGATTTATTAAAAAAAATGAAGCAGTTTTTATTTTTACACGGACTTATCAAACAGCCCTCGTATATACAGTGAGTCAAAGTGAAACTCATACAGTATTATGTTCAATACATTTTTGTGTATAAGTTTTTAAATAAAAAAAAATCCTTTTATATTTGACTTTGCTTATTAAGGATATTTTTATCATATAAAAATAAATAAATCAGAAAATAATACTTAAAGACCAAAAAAAGTACGAATTCTGAAAAATTATTCAAAAACACATCAAAATGAAACTCATACAACTAACAAATTATTTATCAAATTAAAATTTACAATCGATTGAATTATTTTAATACTTAGTAGAGTATCCTTTATTAATTTTTATATCCTTTAAACGATTCAGGATGGATTTAACTAATTTTTTACAATAAGCTAGATCAATTTTTTCCCATTCTTCTAATAACACTTCTTTAAATCATTTTTATTACTAATAGTGTGTGTTCTAATGGCAACTTCTAAGTGATTTCATAGATTTTCAATCACATTTATATCAGGTGATTATGGTGGTGTTTCCAGTACTTTGGGGCAATTATATAACAACCAACTATGTGTTTTATAAGCTTTGTGCTTGGGGTCGTTGTCCTGATAAAAATTAAATGTTTGTAAAATCCCAAGTTTTTAAGCTTTGGCTTTCAAATTTTTTATTAATAGATCAATATAAACATTTTTATTTATAATGCCACCTATAAAATTAAATTTCCAACCCCTCTTGCAGACATACACCCCCATACCATAACATGACCGCTCCCATGTTTAACTGTAGGAGGGAAGTGTTTTACAAACATTTCTGTATTTGACTTCTGCCATACATTAATTCTCCTATTGGATCCAAATAGATTATATTTGTTTTCGTCCATAAACAAAACATCTTTTCAATAATCAAAACTCTTATGTTCCCACAGAAGCTTAACTTTTTGTTGCGATTAGCTAGATTTATGAAAAGTTTCTTCCCAGTAATACGAGCAAGAAACCCATTTTTATTGAGTATATTACGAATTTTTTTGGGGCTTGATTTTTTATTTAGATACTTTTTAACTTCTAAAATCAATTTGAGTACACTAATTTTTGAATTTTCTTTAATTTTTTGTAGAATTTAACGCTCATCATGGTCACTAAAAACCCTGCGAAGACCCCTTCTGACTTTATTATGAACACTTTAGCCGTTTTAAAATCTTTTTATTACAGATTGCACTGTAGCGTGGCTTTTATTAACTATTTTCCCAATTTCCCGTAGAATTTTTTCATTTTTGTAATGAAAAACCATTAGCTTTCGCTCGTCCGTCGATGATTGTCTTTTTTGTCTACGCAAAGAGAAATTAACTTATATTTTTTACAAAATGATTGTAAACGACTTAACAATAGGTTTTTTTTGTAACCAAAGTGACCAAACACATATATGAAGAGTATACTTTCTTAACATAGCAGTTCTCAAGCGAAAGTAATTCGTTGTATGAGTTTCATTTTGATGTATTTTTTGTTAATTTTTCAGAAATGATTACTTTTTCTGAAGTAGAAGTACTAATTTACGATTGAAATTTTCAAATATAAAAAATAACCCTAATAAAGAACTTAAGCAAAGAAATAGAGAAAATTGTTATTATATTAAAATATATGTGTAAAATCATCGGAAACATAACTCTCTATGAGTTTCACTTTGACTCACTCTATAACTTACGACCATCATGATTATCATCATAAGCACTATGACTTATTTAGAAAATACTTATAAATATTATTTTAGCAATAAATGTAATAAAAATTAAATAAAACCTACCAGAGAATATAAAAATAAACATTTTTTGTTTATATATTGTAACAAGAAGAACAATAATAACAAATATTTTTGTTACATTTTAAAATGAAAATATTATTGAAGAGTTTTCTTGAAAGAAACAGTTTTTTTATAAAACGAAGTATAAAATATAAACTATTAAATAAAATTAAATGATGAAATAGAAATGTTATAAAGATTCACTTTCAAAATAAAGTACGAGAATTATATTTTAATTTAAAAAAAATAATATTGATTTTCGTTATAAAATAAATAGAAAGTATTTTAAATATGAAAATTTAAAAATAACAAAAACGTGTGTCTATAAACGTCTTCATTGCTCATCAATCGGATTATGATAATCAAGTACGGTCTAAATCAATAAAGATAAGTCGACGACGACGCCCGTTTAGTTGCTTCTCTGTTCAAACGAACTTTCTCTTTAAAAACAAGTATACGTCCACACACACATTTTATAAACTTTAAACTTTTGTTCAAACTAATAATCATTACAGATAATTAGTTACATCTTCAGAGGATCATTAGTTTGCACTGACAGTTCGGTTCGACGGCGAACGGTCGTGTTTTTTTTCCTTTTTTTCCCGCGTATTTCGGTTCTCCGGCATGCTTTATCCGAGAGCTCGAACGGAGTTGCGGTGTATACATTGCTGATGGAACGACCGTTCACAGTTCCTCTCTCACTTTGGGGCCGCATAAATAATAAAATAGTAGGTGTGTGCGCGTTTAAGAGAATGACTGAACACTGAATTATAGATGGACCATCTAGTAACGGTACGTGGTATGACTTGTGTAATAAGACTGATGAATTGAATCATTCCTCAGCAATAGTTCCTTTCAAATTATATGCAACGAAGAATCAGACAAGACTTTCAATTTAATCATTCTATATACATATATGGAAATATAAAGGAATAATTGAGTATTTCAGAGTATTTCATTGACTTTAAATAAATTAAAACGAATGACAACAGTGGATTATTTGGACTCTTTGTTTTAAATAAACATCTATATTATTCTTTTAATGGAATAATTTAGTTATTTAATATAAAAAACGCATTTACTAATGAATGTATTGGATTGTAAATTGCTTAATTCATAGTAAAATCAATTTTAATATAAAAACAATAATTAAGTTCCTATTGTGAGAAGCAAATGAATATATTTATATACAAATATTTATTTCTAAGATAAAGATATATTTGTTTTTGTTATTCGAAAAATTCAAAATTATTTAACGATAATTTTTAATTAATAATTTTATTTTAAAAAATTCGAACTGAAGAATTTAATTCTGAAATATAAAATATACAAATTTGATTATGAATAAATTTTATTAAATAAATGTTCTTATATATATATATATATATATATATATATATATATATATAAATATATATATATAGAAGATATTAATATAAGTAATATGTGGTTTAACAGGATAGTGCCACAAGCCATATAACTTGTGCAGAAATCGATTTACTCACAACAAAATTCAATGGACGTTTAATTTCTTGTAATAGTGATGTTAATTGGTTACCTAGATTTTGTAATTGAACACCATTGAATATCTTTTTATGGAGTTATTTGAAGGATAAGGTTTATGCCAACAAATCAACAACGAATCAAAAACTAAAGGATGAAATTCGTGCAGCTATAACTTTTTTTTGCGTTTTAGGTGATTCGTCTAACTTAGATTCTATTCATTGATTTTTGATTTCGATAGCTTTCCTGAAGGAAACCCCCGACACCAGCTATGTGTCTTGTCATTTTTAGATAATCTTCCTTTCTGGTGTTATCCATGAAATATTCAACCTGGAAAAAATGTCAAAAAAACCAAGTATCTTGAATATGTATATATCCCCTCCCCCCAGTGGTAACCAGTATTTGGCGTCAGCTCCGTCTGATTATGTGTATGTTTTGAGTTAATTTATTTAATATACTTTTTACACACACTATTAAAATACGGCTTCTGGAAGTTATATGGTCGTAAACAGAGATTTCTTCTCCTTAATATACCTACCCGGTTACTTTGGGGTGGTGCCACTGTGGGTTACAGCTATAATTGATATACAGCCTCATTTATTGCAAATCTGGCTTCAGAATTCCGACAAAAAGTGGATGTCTGCCGACATGGTAGAAGAGGCTATTTGGCCAAAATTGTATTTTATTTATATATTCCAAGTTTCTACTTTACGTTGATATCAATAAACATGAAATTTTCTTTCAAAAACTTTATTTTATTGATAAATTATATCCTAAGCTCAAATTTGGACACTAAATATATATATAATGGTTAGCAAAACTTGATATACGATTCAAATATTTTTGTTAATATTATAATATTCTATTATTAAGAACGAAATTAATTATTGTAAATTATTTATTATTCCACGGCCAAAAAATTTTATCATTTGGTGGTGTTAAGCCTAAATATCAAAGAAATTTATTTTAAATATAAAAAGTTAAGCATCAATCAGATTATTTAGCATTAAAATGTAAAAAAATTCAAAAGTAAAATTAATTATTTTGGCCTTTGAACAATCCAAACATGTTTTTATATAATATATGAAAATTTTAGGAAAAATAGGTTTATTTATGTGACAAATGGTATCAATACTGATTCATAACGTAAAGATGTTCTTTCTAAAAATAATCAAAAATTGACTTATAGGAAAGTGCTAAATAAATTTATTGTTAAATTTTGAAATAAAAAAATAATAATGAATCTGTGTTGGAAAATTTTGGATTCCTTTTAAATGCCTAAAATTAAATTTGACCACTATTTTTTTCCAGGTTTATTTTTGATGACCAGTAAAAAGGATTACTTTTATTTTATCATTCGATATTGACATTTTTTATTTGTAAAAAGTATTTTCGTATAATTTTCGAGAACACACACACACACACACGTCAATATATATATATATATATATAGAGAGAGAGAGAGAGAGAGAGAGAGAGAGAGTTTTCCAATAAGAATGCCAGAACTTTGACAGCTAGTATCAGCCATGTTTTTGACATTTCAACTCAGTATAGTTTGGTAAATTATTATAGAACGTTTAACACTTCAACAACGCTGAGAAATTTTTAAAAACTTCAATAGAGTTATTTAAACAAAAGTTTAATGAATCTATTGCTCCACAAAATGGACCCATCAATTGATCACGAAGATCATATGATCTAACTACATTGGATTATATTCTGTGTGATTATGTGAAATCATTGGTTTATGCTGATAAATCACAAACATCAGAAACATTACAAATAAACATTTAACGTGTAATTCATGAAATTGGACCACAATTATGTGAAAAAATTACTAAAAATTGGACTAAACAAATGCAATATGTCAAGAGAAGTCGTGGGTGTTCATATGAGTGAAATTGTGTTCCATAATTAATGGTACAGATTGTGCTTAAATCTAAAAAAATAAATAACTATTTAATTAAATACTTTTTGTTTTATTTCCATGTAAACTTCTGAAACGCTTATTGAAAAACCCTATATATCTACATGTATATATCTTTACATGAAAATAGTTATTAATAAAAGCCGAAGCAACTAAAGCCACGTCACGAATATTTTATATTCTGATGAAATTACTTCACGTCTTATAAAGCTTTTTCCCTTTACACGTAATTGAATTTTGTTCGGTCACTGCAAACATTTTTCGCTTTCAGTCTTTTGATAGTCAGTATGCATTAAAAACGCTCGTTTTTCTTATTACGACTATGAGAATGGCTGTCTGCTGACCGTTGGCTTCTTTTATCAAACTAGAAGTAATGTCATCTGAATCCACTTTGATGTCTAAAAGTTCCATTTGTTCTTTATATAATATATACATACATTTATATTTATATATATATATATATATATATATATATATATATATATATAATAGAGAGAGAGAGAGAGAGAGATTAGAACTATTAAGTAGAGTAAAGAGATTCTAAAAGCACAAGAGCATCAAATAAATTTGAACTATGATCTTGTCGAGAATATTTATTATGGAAATTTCTTTTTTTAGAGTAATGTGTAAAGAATCGATTTTTGGTCTAATAAAAATATTGGTTTGAGCAGAATAATAAAATTTGATTGTATTAATGTGTAATTATTAGTTAATAGCACATGTTATAGAAATGTGAAATGATTTAAAATAAATATTTTTAAGTGAAGTAATATTCTTTTATTACTCGAGAACAAATATATCCATTTTGATGAAATGTTAGATGAGATAAAAACTGTCGAACAGATGAAACTACAATAGTATAAATAAGTCTCGTGTCAAAAGAAACGAGTTGTAAGTAGAAAACAATATATCAAGAGTTTGGTTTGCTGTGGAGTTTAGTTTTAAAAACATATATTAGAGATTGGTTTTAGATTTTAGTTATTGATTGTTACTCTTATATTGGAATTCATTTTAAATGTAAGTAATTAAAAAAGTGATAAAATAATTAAATTAATTTATATTATTTTTATCACAAAGATTTAGTTTTTTATTGTCATTTATTTTCTTAACATTTTTGTTTTCAAGTGTCGATGATATTTTTTTGCAAATGGATATTCAATATTAATAAATTGATATTTTTGAATGTTGAATTCTATATATAAATATTATTTTTTTACCAATTACGTAAAATATAGAGCGATTATAAAATGTTAACGACAGAGTATTACAACAATTAATTTTTTTATTGGTATTTATTTTCTTAACATTTTTGTTTTTTAGTACAAATGATTTTTTTTGCAAATGGATATTCAATATTAATAAATTTATATTTTTTAATGAATTTTATTTATTTAAGTATTAATATTACTGTTTTTCTAACTTAGTAAAAAAGAGTGATTATAAAATGTTATTGAAAAAGAATAACAACGATTTGGGTTTTTATTGATATTTATTTTCTTAATATTTCTGTTATGGAGTGCAGATGACATTTTTTGCAAATGGATATTCAATATTAATTAATTGATATTTTTAAATGTCAAATTTTATCCATTTAAGTATTAATATGAATTTTTCTCCAACTTAGTGA
>CP092089.1:4410125-4412625 GCA_029203775.1 Neoneuromus ignobilis | reverse complement strand
TATGAAAAAATTCGTCAAAGGTCGACATTTTGACTCCGTTGAAGATATCCAAGAATCTGTGACGAGGGTACTCGGAGAGGTCCCACAAGAAGTGTTCCAGAATTGTTATGAAAACTGGAAAACTCGCTGGAATATGTGTATAGATGCGGGAGGGGACTACTTTGAAGGGGATCGCAGCGATGTACCTTAATTTTTAAATATACTCGATTTTTGAATTTTGTCACATTACTTAATTGTCTGACCTCGTATGTGTGTGTGTATGGATATATGTATATATATATATATATATATATATATAATATACTGATATATAAATATGTGGTACAAGTAAAATTTATAATTAAATTTAATCGCTTAAAAGAGATTACGTATGTTCGTTATATGTTTATGTTATATTAAACATCACAACATATCTAACGTATTTAAAGTGATGATGCATTAAATGAAATTTAAATTATGTATGGAATTCATTTTAGCCAGAAGTGTAAATTTATGTATACATATACATATATATATATATATATATATATATATATATATATATATATATATATATATATATATATATTGTTCGTAATACACCTGTACATTTCCACTGAAGAAAAATATAGGAACCATTAATAAATATTCATACATTTACATACATTTTATATTCATTTCTGTGCCGAATAACGAAATCCGAATAAAAAAATACATAACGTTAAAATATTGAATCAAATTTAAATGTTTTAAAAATTACGCCGTTATTTATTTTCATTCCAGTTTATAAATGAAACTCAATTTGTTTATTTTCATACTGTGTGGGTAGATTAATACGATTTTCTTCTTAGACGTGAGTCTCAAATGAATATTTTAACCGATTCTAAATTTAATTTAAATCCAAATTTAAAGAACCTATGTATAGAATGTGGCCGAATATGAATTTAAAGACGAATATTGTTGGATAATATTAGATTAGTTTAATTTTAAATTGAAGGAAATGTTAAGTTAATTAAAAAAATACTCACGTACTTTTTTCACGCATACGAACGATAATTTTATATTTTTTTAACTTGAATAAATAATATAATTTTTATTTAATAAAATAATATTTATATTACAATTTAATTTGAGAAATTGTTTTCTTCGTAGACTTCTTAACAAAGTATACAATTTAAAATATATCATTTTATTACAACAAAGTAATATATTTAATAACCTAATAATAATACCTTGATATAAAGTAAATCTGAATCTGTATTAAAAGTTTCTATTGGAACAAAAAGTTATAGTTTCATTTGTAAATCAATTTCGTTTCTCTTTCCTCGTTGACATAGAAGGAAATTACATTCATAATGAAAATTTTAGAAATCAAGATTGAAATTATTATCTAGTTTTTATTGGAAATGAAATATTTATTAACGTCCTTTGTTTAATTTTCTAATTAAATTTTTGAGTTTCAGTTGTTGTTATGACAAAATATAGTTAATTATTTTTTACATTTTTTTAAGGGGATATTCTAGTCTAGAATTTAAAAAAATCGATTTTTTGTATATTTTCAAAGTTTAGACCTTTAAGAATATGTCCTTAAGAGGATTGTTCAAAATTCGAATTATTTTCGGTGTTATAGCTATTTTTGTAACGCGCCAACCAATCCAGTCTGGCCGGAACGAATTAACTTTAAACGCGTTTTTCTCGAAACTACTTTTTTCGAAACGGTTGACGTGATATTTCAAGTTCTAGTATACCAATTTACTTGAAATTTGGTACAGAGGTTCTCAATATAACAGTGATTGCCCTTGCCTAGGATTTTTTGAAAATTTTGTTTTTTACTATTTTTAAAAAATTCCGAAAGTTGAAAAAATAGAGCAAAAAATGACTGTTTTTTCACACTGCCGCCATTTTGCGAAAAAAATTTTTTTTTTAATTTTCCTAGGCGGGGATACTACTACAATCTTCTTTTTCAATAATTTAAAAAAAAATATTTCAAATGACTGGAAGGGTTGGAACCACGTCAACCAGGAGACACCTTTTATTTCGAGCTCTCACTTTGCCAGCTTGTACCTTTTTCAATTTTGAATTTTTTGTTTTTAATAATACTTTTTTATACTCTTAAAATGTAAATAAATAACTGATAAATAATGGATAGTAAAAATATTTGTTGTTGTTTTTTAATAGCGCCCGAAAAAACACCTAAAATTCGTGCGTCTAGACTAGAATACCCCCTTAAAAGTTTCTATTGGAACAAAAAGTTATAGTTTCATTTGTAAATCAATTTCGTTTCTCGTTCCTCGTTGACATAGAAGGAAAATTACATTCATTATGAAAATTTTAGAAATCAAGATTGAAATTATTATCTAGTTTTTTTATGAAATGAAATACTTATTAACGTCCTTTGTTTAATTTTCTAATTAAATTTTAGAGTTTCAGTTGTTGTTATGACAAAATATAGTTAATTATTTTTTACATTTTTTTTAAAGATTGATTTTGTATAAATGAATTACTCGTTCCAATACTAATA
>CP092089.1:4207625-4405125 GCA_029203775.1 Neoneuromus ignobilis | reverse complement strand
TTTTTGTATTATACGAATTTTAACGTCTGTAGCTAATTTATGACCCTTGTTCATTTATATATATATATATATATATATATATATATATATATATATACATATATATATATATATATATATATATATATATATATATATATATATATATATATATATATATATATATATATATATATATATATATATATATATATATATATATATATATATATATATATATATATATACATATATATATATATTATTGATTGGGAAACCTAGATATATAAAATGGCTCAGGATAAGATTCTTGAATAATTGAAACAGAGATATAAGATAATTCGTCAAAATAGTTTGGAAGAGGAAGACATTGGATCAGTTGAAGTGGAAAGATTTGGAAGTGGCCTTTATTCAGCAGTGGATAAAAAGTTTGATTATATATATATATATGTGTGTGTGTGTGTGTGTGTGTGTGTATGTGTGTATGATCAATTAATTAATTTGGTCTGCATTCAAAAATGCTTGAAATTAAAATGAACTAATATTTCGAAAAATACAATTAATAAAACTGAAAAGTTTACTACATAGTTATTAAAATTATTCATGAACATAAATAATTTCTATCGTTATTGATATTTTTATAATTGAAGATAGATAATTTATTAAAAAATTAAATAAATAAACTCATTTTATAATTTAATTGTACAGGGTCTTTCAATAGCCACGCCTGAATTTTAATAGACGATCATGGTCACATTTTAAATGACAGAGTTATCATTTTGTGATGTTAGTACTCTATCATAGCTACCATTTAATTCTGGAAAACTATATTCTTTAAACAAATTGTGAAAAGTTATTATAAAAATTCGTGCTTTGTTTGGTGAAAAAATTATCTTCAGTGACGAAGCACATTTTTGGCTGGATGGCTTAATAAACAAGCAAAATTGTCAAACCTGGGTCATTGCCAATTCATAATAGTTCCAGAAGCTACCTTTGCATCCAGAAAAACTGATTGTTTAGTGTGGATTTTGGTCGGGTGAGTTCATCGGGCTATACGTCTTCCGAAATGAAAAAGGCAAGACGGTAATTGTCAACTGTGAATGATAACCGATTTTTTTTGACCCGAATTGGTTGATATGGACATAACCAATATGTGGTTTTAGCAAGACAGTGCTACGTGCCACACAGCGGGTGACACAATGGTGTTATTGAGGGAAAAGTTTCCAGGTCACGTTATTTCGAGAAGGAAAATAACGTCATTCAAGCTATTGCTGAAATCCAACCAGATTTATGTGGAAGAGTCATTCAAAATTGGGTCTCACGGATTGACTCCTGCAAATGAAGTTGCGGAGGTCAATTGAACGATATTATTTTTAAAACATAATGGCATTGAATTTACTTTAATATACAATAAATATTTTTGCAATACCTTATGTAAAAATCTTTTTATTAAATTTTAAAGATTAAACGCCCTTATTGAAAGACCATATATAAACAAGAAAAAAATATAAAATACTCAATTTGATATTGTTCAAATTACTCAAATCTTTATTTTTTAATACAACACTCTGTTGATAATGACTTGACCATTAATACAAGAATCAATAAATAAATCAAACAACAAACAATTATTTAATTAAAAAAAATCTTCTAGTGTTTGGCTGATTTATTTCAATGAAATTGCTTTTATTTAAAATGACATTTTTCATTTTTTTATACTTTTATCAAGTTTATTTTCTTATTTGAAGATTTATTTACTTAAACGTAAAGTTCTGCACTAATGACATTTTTAATTTAGTTGATATTAAGGTCATTATTATCAATTCGTTATAAGATACATATTAGATTTCTCGTTATAATTCGATAAGCACATTAAAGAAGATATTTTAATGAAACTTTCTTATATTTTTCCGAATTTTTCCATTGACATTTATGTCTAATTTAATGGTTAAATGAAAATAACGTATCCAGTTAACGTTAAGTACATACCAGTATATATATATATATATATATATATATATATATATATATATATATATATTATATGAATAGCGTAAAAATAATGATACATCCGCAGTAAATGCTTCATAAAATGAGATTTATTTGGACATGGCATGGAGGATTTGCAACGAGTAACATAATACGTATGATCCCATTAGAGGTAGACTTCTCTTATAATTGGTCTATAATAACGTGAAACGCGAACAGGATTTAAGTTTGATACTTTTACTCACACACGCAAAATCGAACACGCAACACCTACACAATGCACCCACATACAAACTCATCATAGATATTTACTGATAAACACACACACACAACATCTTTGTATTAGATAAGAATTTATATGTATGTATTAGTGTTCAATCTTTCGTGGTTTATATTTTATGCAAGAATTAGTTTCAGTCTTATATAGTATTATAAAATAAATCTTTATTGAAAATTTATTACTGTCTGACAAATATTATGAGACATCTTATATAAATTCGTTTTAACAAACAAATTATTATTTTAAGAAATTTTAGTATTTTAAACAAAAGGTATAATGATGATTGGTTTATTATTGGCATTTAAAAACATTTTCTAGATTCATTAATAGAGGTTACTATTGGATTGAGTTAAATAATTTCCGTTTTTGCATGTCAACTTTAATTTTTAATAAAAAAACAGTAATTGTATTTTAATCAATTATACAGGGATGGGCCAAAAGTAACTTCCTAACGAAATAAATTTGTATTTTTTTAATTATATTTTTTTAATTGTTATTTTTTACTTATTTAACTACAAAGAAAACAACATTAAATGTAAATAAATATACACTGTAAGAAAAAATAAAATAGTCGTATTTCACCTTGAAAGTCAGAAGAGTGTTTCGTAAATAAATGAAATTTAGAAGATTTTACAATACTAAGAATTCGTTCTCTGGTGTAACCATCTGCGCAGTAGTGTAAAAATTTAAAGTTACTGAGATAGTGGCAAATAGCAGGAGATCAGCTAGACCAAGATCTTCAAGGAGAAGTGACAATATTGAGTTTGTAAGGGAAAGTGTAGCGGAGGATCTAACAATTTCTATATCGACAGATGCTTGAAATTTTTTTCATGCCGAATCTTGGAGGTGATTCTAAAGAAGCTTGGTTCTAACAGGATGGAGCTACAGATCATTCTGCCAAAGCCACAATGGACCTCCTACTGTCAACATTCAATAATCGAATAATATCGAAATTTTGAACTTTAAATGGCATCCAAGATCATCGTATTTAATGGCTCCTGACTTTTTCTTTTAAGCTATATAAAAGATAAGGCTTATATTCAAAAGCTGCAAACTTTAGTAGAACTGAAGGATAACATTCGAACTAAAATAACAGTAACATCAACATTACAGTCAGCAATGAAAAACGAGTTAAAAAAGAGTACAAATTTGCAAACGCTCTAGAAGTAAATATTTAAAAGAAATTATTTTTAAAACTTAATCAACAAATCATGTTTGAACTTAGATTTAATTTTAAATCAATAAAATTTGTTTTTTCGCAATTCTTGATATTGGTTTATTTTTTGTGAAGAAGTTATTAATGAAGTTTGGAACCACTTCATGTTTTCGGCACTCAATTAGAAATTCAATGTCTAGTTATTATTTATAATTATATAATCTATAATTATATCGGCTGATACATTTCGATGGCGACGCTATCATCGTCAGAACCTTACAGAAAGTTCAACAGAAAGGCTCTGACGATGATGGTGTCGCCATCGAAATGCGTCAGCCGATATAATTTTATATTATATAATTATAAATAATAAGTGAACAATAAGTGATTATTGAACACTTTAAATTATTGTGGTGTTGGGGTTAAAATTCATTTGTGTAAAATGAATCAGCCACAGTTTCAAAACAACAAATAATTGTTTTTTCTTATATTTTGATATTTTTTTTAAAAAATATAGGAAATAAATTCTGGTTCACTCTGTATATTCTCTATTGATTGCAATGACTTGTTGTCATTTGTGAGGTAGTTTTTCTATACGTTTTGAATATAATTCCGTTAGTTTTGACTTGAAAAATTTTCTACGAACTTTCGAACTTGGTTCTTATTCAAGAATGTTATGAATTTAATAAAAAATTGCAACATAGGGGCAAGCAAGAACTTATTATTGACGTTTTGATAATTAAAGAAAACGAAGTATGCAATGAGAATAATATAAATGATGTTCAAGAGATTTCAAGTAAAGACAATGTTCGACTACTTGTAAATAAAAAGCATCTACAAAATGTTATTTTGAAGACAGTGATGACGATTAAAAAGGCACATTATTTTATTTTATCTAAAACATTTATGCGTTATGTGTGATGAAGTTCAGGTAAAATTTGTAATTTTTATAATTTTATATTACGAGGGTCGTTTGATAAGTATGGTGAATTTATTTATCGTTTAATTTAATTAATTATTTAATTGAATTGAAATTTTCAATTTAGTTTTTCTTACTTTTTTACCATACTTAACAAACGACCCTCGTATTTGTTTGTTTCATGGTTGATATTTTCCTAATTTACATGAATTAATTTTAAAAATTTAAAAAAATAAATAAAAAATATTAAATGAATTAAATTAAAAAAAAAATTAAATAAAAAAATTGAATTACCTGAATTAAATAAAAATATTTTTTATTAAATGTGTCATTATTGTTTATGTTATTTAATAAAAAAAACAATTTCGGAACATAACCTTAGTTTTTCTATGTGATTTGAGTCTCGTATAACGCGGTAATTTTATGGAACCCAATACCCGCGTTATACAAGGTGTATATATATATATATATATATATATATATATATATATATATATATGTGTGTGTGTGTGTGTGTGTGTTTTTAAGCATGATGGAATTTTAAATTGAGAATCTTTATCAAAAATCTTATCTAGCCTAAAAAACAACATTTATATGCATGTGTGTGTATTATGTATGTATGTATGTATGTATATATATATATATATATATATATATATATATATATGTATATATAAAGGTGTTTTTTTAGGTTAGAAAGAATTTTTGATAGGGATTCAATTTGAAGTTCTATCACGCCTAAAAAACACCTATTTATAAGTTCGTGATTAAAAAATTGATTTATTTAATAAATTCGATTTTATAATCAACTATCAAAAATATTTCGTGCTCGAATGAAAAACCGAACAAACATTTTATGATTGATTGTTTTAGACAGTTTAATTTTATATTACGTTTTCAATCAAGATCAAAGATAATTTTTAACGATATTTAATTCCATCGTCGATTATTTCCTATCATTGTTGTATCGTAAATAATAATTTAATAAATAATTGTTTTCAAAATTGGCCCAGAACACGGCCCGAACGGAAATCCCGAATCCAACGTAACGAACACGCCGATTCTTTATACGAATACACGATGCTGATAAACGTATCTGTTATGTTTAGCCGATGTCTGCGGTAACTGTACGTCCTCGACGCCGTTCTCGGTTACCCACATGACGTCAGTTCAGACGGCGCCCCGTGTCGACCAACGTGGATAATTGACCCATCGCAGCATGAAACATGTGCCGGTGTCACTCGACCGCGTCGGGTCTCGTTGTCGTCGTCGGCGTCGCCGTCAACGTCGACGTCGTCGTCGTTGTTGTTCTTGTCAAAGCACGCGCCGTGAAAACTGTCAGGCGGGCCGCGCCCCGCGTTTCTTTCCAACGCACGAAAACAAAGTATCTCGTTACGTTCGTATCGTATTTCTCGCCGAGCGTTCGTCTAACCCCTTTTGCGTGTCACGTTCGTCATATTGACGTGTTGAATTGTTCAATTAATTATTTATTTATGTCGTTTAATTGTGTTATATAAGTGTATTGTCTATTTTAGTTATTTATTTATTACAACAGCTTTTTTGACGTTTTTAGGTGAAGAAGTAGACATTTTTATTTGTCCAGGGAATTGTATTTTTTGTATATTTTAAATATTTATATCATTTTGAGAATTACCATCAACTTGCATAATTTATCATTCTATATAATTGTGTTACATGAAAAAAATCATATTACACACTTACATAGAAATGAAATGTTTAAATTCTCTCTCTCTCTATGTATATATATATATATATATATATATATATATATATATATATATATATATATGTTTTTTTAAGCACGATAGAAATACAAACTAATTGATGGCAATTTATTTGGTATTATTCGAAATATCATTTTATGGAATTAATATTTAAAAATTATTTCAAACATACGTACACCACATCTAACTCTGACATATCGTATTCTGTCAGTCCAATTTCGGTTCACTTTTTCAAACAATTGGGGCCTTATATCCGCAATAACGCGAGTTATGTTGACTTCTAATGCTTTAATCGTTACTGGTTTATCAGTATAAATGAGAAACTTCACATATTCCCAGAGAAAAAAATCCAGAGGCGTTGAATTAGACGATCGTGTAAACCAATTCAAAGGTCTATTTCTGGAGATAATGTTATCGCCGAATTTTTGTTGCAATGACTCAATTTTTTCGATCGAAGTATGGCACGTGGCCTCCAGTTAGCATTGCAAACATTTATTATATAATAAAACAAAAATAAAGATTCGACCATAAATTAAAGATGAATTGAAAAAATATAAGAAAACACCAAATAATTTACAAGTAGCTTTAAACATAATTAGTCTAGATTTTATAACAAAAAGGTTCTGACGATGATGGTATCGCCATCGAAATGCACATTAATCCATTGTTGTTATAAACAACAAAGTGAACAATGAGTGATTATTGAACAATTTATAACATATTATGGTGTTGGAGGTGATAATTAATTTGTGTTAAAATAAGAATTCTTATCGATATAAAAATTAAAAATGTAAAAAAACATATTTATTAAATAAATTATTTAGTTAATTTAATAAAATTGTAGATGGAGCTTGATTTCTGTTGAAAATCCACCTCTGCTGCTTTAGTTTGATGATCTTTTGAGTTACTTAAGTAATCTATTTTTGGGCAAAAAAAATGATTTTCATTTTCAGATTTCAAATTTGCATTACTGACACATATGTCCCATAAGTAGTTTGAGTTGGGCATATTTGTCCCAATAGTAACAACAAACATTTTATTGAACATATAGGTCCCGTTAGTGGCGAAGGGGTTAAAAAGGAACATGTGTACAAGATGGTGTATAGGAAAAAATATATATAATTTATTTTATATCTTTCATAATAAAACAAAAAATCTAGGCGTCACATTTGGACGATTCTTTCTCCCTCCCTCTTCCCCCTCTTTTTGTATATAATGGCTTAAATGGAATTGAAAGGTAATTAAGGATAATAAATAAAAGTAAGCAAATAAATATATATCTAAACACTTCATTCTCATTCGAATCACTATATATACAGGTAGCCCTCCTATAACACGATAGATAGATTCCTAGGAAACACTGTGTTATGTGAAACCGTGTTATATGAGACTAGAAGCCAGTACTTATTATTTTATGATTATTTACTGTTTTATAACTTTCTGATATATTTTTTATAATAAAAATCGTGTTATTTAATGTTGTAGAAGGATTTCCGCAATTTTCTTAACGTGTTAGAGGAAAATCGTGTTGTAGGAGGGTTACCTCTCACTCTCTCTCTCTCTCTCTCTCTCTATATATATATATATATATGTATACGTGTGTGTGTGTTATATGTAAATTTATATAAATATGCGTGTAGGGGAAGTGAGAATACCCGATATAATAAAATTTGATGAAGTGTGAGCTTCGATAGGAATGAAATGATCTTAAAAGAGAAACGAATATAAAATCGTCGTCGTGTGCGAGAGAAAGAGGAAAGAACGTACGACGACGGAAAGCAAACGATTGGAAACTCGATGGCGTTGTCGTCCTATAACCAACGGTGCAACCGCGGTGGTCGCCAATTAACCCTCGTTGATTCGATTAGCCAATTTCAAGCCCTGTCTAATGATAAACCACTTATGCGTAGTGTGGATATCGTCGTTTATAAACCTCGATCCGGAGTTGACTATACAGTGTATCGGTTCGAAAACTCATTTGTCAAGTAATAAAAAAATATTATTTCGGTATATGCTTATCTACGGTCGAAATATTTCACGTGAATATTTCAGTATCGTTTCTATATAGTTGAATATTTTTTTTATATTTTATATAAATATAAATTGTATTTTAAGTCACATTTAAATTTGTATAATGCAATAGTACAAATTTGCAGAGATAAGAGTAAGTTTAAGAAAAAAATATATTTAATATATATGGATATTTTATTCTTCATTATTAAAAGAGGGTGAAAAAAGACATTCTTTCTATTATAAAATATTTTTGTATAGATGTTTAAGAATTTTCTATATAAAATATATTTTTTAATGATTTATCATTTAATATAAATAAATAAATTCGTTCATTACAAATATAGGATCATTCAAATGTGACGCCTAGATTTGTTTTTATTAAAAAAAAATAGAAGAAACTATACACATGTTTTTCTATACACATGTTTCTTTTTCATAAAACACAAATCTAGGCGTCATATTTGGATGATCCTATACTTTCGATTTTTTAAACAAAAATTCATATTAATAAAAAAATTAAAAATTTGATGAAACATATTTCTTAAAAAAAATGTTAGTTAATTTAATAAAATGTGTTTCAAAAATCATATTTTTTTTGAGGGATTAAATAAATATATATTGAAGAAAATTATCAAATTTCAACATTTTTTATATAGATTATTTTGAGGGATTTTTAAATTTTTTTAAAAAAGATTAAATAGATGTATCTTGAAAAAATTATCTAATTTTAACATTTTATATAGATTTTTTAAGAGATTTTTATAGATTTTTTTGAGAGATAAAATAAAAATATTTTGCAGGAAATGATCCAACTCCAACATTTGATATAGATTTTTGAGGGATTTTTACAGATTTTTTGAGAGATTAAATGAATACTAAAGAAAATTATCCAATTTCAACATTTTACTAATTATGATATTTGTGTTTAAAAATTCAGTTGTAATTTGAATTAACATTTTTTAAAACATACGAGGGTCGTTTGATAAGTATGGTAAAAAAGTAACAAAAACTAAATTGAAAAATCTAATTAAATTAATTAATTAATTGAATTAAACAATAAATAAATTTACCATACTTATCAAACGACCCTCGTATAACTGTCTATTATATACAGTGCCTCATATGAGTAAGAATAGTAAATGGTAGTAAGCAAGTAAATGTATGTCTATACTCTTCAGCCTCATTCGAATTCTATATTAGTGATAAATAAAATAAAAAAAAACATTCATCATTTCAAAACAAGCATAAAAACGATTTAAAATATTTATTTATTTATTAACTTGAATATTTTTTAATATCAGTTTGAAATGAATAACTACTCACACACACACACACATTATATATATATATATATATATATATATATATATATATATATATATATATATATATATACAGAGAGAGAGAGAGAGAGATTTATAGTAGAACATTTTTCAGTTTTGAGTCGTTTCAATGCTGGAAGTATTTTAAGAATCAAAATATATATTAAAGAACTACAAAAAAAGATTATTTAAAGCCTTGAGAGAAATTATTTATTATATATATATATATATATATATATATATATATATATATATATATGTTTTACAAGAAAGACAATAGGATTAAAAAATTAGAACTAACTAATCAATTTATTTTATCAGAGAGTGAAGAAATAAAATGTAGAAAATTAAATATTTCTTAACACTAGGTTTACGAACGTTTCATGTATACCTAATATTATTCTTTTTTGTTGCTGTTTTACCTACTTGTGGTTGTGAACAGGTTTCGCCTAGATTTGTGTTTTAATTAACACTAGATTTACGAAAGTTTCATGTATACCTATCTTTACGGACACGGGTCAATTTGACGCATAAACAAAATCATATATTTTCTTTAAAAAACAACAATTATACAGTATTAACTTATAAATGAAACTATAAGATATACATTTATATAAAATTTATAATATTTAACATTGTATAACATTACATTTATTCCGCGTATCTTTTACACATATATACTGGTAAAAAAAATATCAGTTGTTATATTCCTGCCTTGATGTAAATATGATTCGGCTAATTTTAAAACTACAAAATCTGCCCAAAAGTTTTGAAGTTCGCGTTTCATCTTTACCCAGATTAGGGAAACCATTTTTTAGATATTTTGAATTTACATCTACTGTCAACCAAAATTTTATGCAAAATTGATGTGGCTTATTTGGCATATATTGCGTGAATCTGCATCGGACTTTCGTAGGGAACAGTTGCTCGTCTATTGAAATATTTTCGTGAGGTTTATAACAGGATTGACTATTATGTATAAATTTGTTCCATATTTCAGATATCAATGCAAATTTATCTGTACGTAAACGTTCGGATCATTCTGTTCTTTCATCAAATCATATGAATCGAAGAATTTGCGTAAATTGATCTCTAGGCATTGTGCTCGAGAAGAAAGCGGGTCACCATTTCTTCGACTATAAATAAAAATCTTTTATTGATTTTGCTTCATATGCTTTCCGAACATACCAAGTTGCCTTTTCTGTATCGTGGTTTTCCAACTAGCATCAATGCTTATTTTACGATTGCGTCAAATAGACGCGTATCGTAGAGATAGGTATACATATACATAATTTCTAAATTAGACAGTTTTGAAGAAAATTAATTTTCTTATTTTATTTGTCTGGTTAAATGAATAAAAGTCAGTACAAGTGGTAGAAGAAAAATGTAAACGGTTTCTGTAAATTCCCTCATGAAATTCGAAATGTGTCAAAATGACGCGTCTCGTAAACCTACTGTTAATAAAATTCAAATTTTTGCATCACATTTGGATGACTACATATTTCAAATGCAGTGTTATAAGATTTAAAATATCTACAGATATTTGTTATTCTAACTGTATATACATTCGAATTTAATCGTGAAAACATTATACAAACATATTTTCTGCACATAAAAATAAAATATTATGTAAGTTAGTTACGTTAACAATTTATCATTTCTTAAAATGTATCGACAAATCAATATAAAGGTTATCAATATATACATTGAATTTAATTTACAAACATATTTTCTGCACATAAAAATAAAATATTATGTAAGTTAGTTACGTTAACAATTTATCATTTCTTAAAATGTATCGACAAATCAACATAAAGGTCATCATTTTATGTAGTGATTTCAAAGCAAGTGCACAATAAATATGAATTCCTGTATGTTTTCTTTTATTTATTTATTTGAAATATGCATATATATATATATATATATATATATATATATATGTATTTTTATTCTATATTTGTGTGTGTGTATGTATGCACGTGAACATATATAGATGTATATTAAATGTGTTTGTATATGAAATAAAACACTTTTAAAATATTAGTATATTAAAATATATTTATATATGTAATTTTATAATTAAAGTTTTTAATTCGTATTAATTGTAATTTAAAATTATATGGTTATTGCACTATTTTGAAACATCTTGAAAATTCGTCAGTGTTCACAGTATGTTTCATTAATGTTCGTGTTTTATTGTTTTAGTAATCCAGAATTTTAATTATAATATCTTTATTTAAAATATGATTTTAAAAAAACATTTCTATAAATTGATTGAAATTCATTTATTGTAAACTGTAAAGTCTTGGAAATAATATAGATATGACAATATTAATAATTTGATGTCTTAATTCAAATAGAACTATTGTACTCTAGATTAAAATTTTTTTTTTATAAAAGATTTTATTTATAACAAACTGATCGATGTTAATAGGTTATATCTAAGGATTTTTCTCTACACGCTCACACACACACACATTCAACAAACATACATACGTACATATGCATACAAATTATATGCATATGTATGTGTGTATACGCACACGTATACTCTAATTATTAATATCAATTTCATATAATAATATTTAAATTAATTCGAAGACAAAAACAAGTACACTAACTTCAGTTTAAAGTCAAATAATTCATAACCAAAAATTATCTTTTCTAAATATTAAACTGAATGTAAAAATGAATTATGATTGCACATAGTCACATACAATTAGTTGAAAATATAATTACGTATTTTTTTTAATACATAAGGATTTATCACGAAAACAACTATAAATTGAACTGATAATTATTTTCATTTGTGTATATTATCTACTTGTTTTACTTGAATATGTTACAATGAAATAAAAAATTGAAAATATATTTGAAATTAATGAATATACAGATGAAAACTTCCTGTCTTTTGCTAGTTAAAATATGGATTTTGTAAATTAATTTTATATTATATAAAAGAAGCAATAAAATAAATTCGAACGTACATTTTTAGTAACAAGTTTTTTTTCATTTTACTACCAGTTTTCGAAAATGAAATGTAAGGTTATACTAATTGTCAATTTTAAGAACCCCACTAAGTATTTTTGTCACTTAAATATGAAAGTTTTTTTTATGTTTAGAAATAAATACGTAATATAAAAAAACAAAACTATCAAAAAAATGTACAAATTTAAAAAAAACCTACCGAAGCTCCAATCTTTCTTATTATCCCACCTTCAGTTGAAACATACATACGTACATATGCATACAAATACACAAGACACAAAATTTCCTAGTAAAAAATCTTAGATATTCAAATTAAATTTCCTGTAAAATTATCGAATATTTGATTTATAATATTCGTATGTGATTTTTCAAAATGGCTGTAAATATTAATTTATCTTGGGTCGTTTAAGAACTTGTCAACAGAGACTGCGAACATAGTTTCAAATTTATTTTTCTTGGGTTGGTATTACCCAAAATCGTTAAGTGGTTTCAAATTTGAATTCAGTTTGATTTTGTCATTCGTAGAGTATAGTATAGTGAACTGTGTAGTGTAGTGTAACTGTGTTTTGTGATTTCAACTGAAGGTGGGATAATAAGAAGGATTGGAGCTTCGGTAGGTTTTTTTTTTAAATTTGTACATTTTTTTGATAGTTTTGTTGTTTTATATTACGTATTTATTTCTAAACATAAAAGAAAACTTTCATATTTAAGTGACAAAAAGACTTAGTGGGGTTCTTAAAATTGACAATTAGTATAACCTTACATTTCATTTTCGAAAACTGGTAGTAAAATGAAAAAAAACTTGTTATTAAAAATATATGTTCGAATTTACTTTATTGCTTCTTTTATATAATATAAAATTAATTTACAAAATCCATATTTTAACTTGGAAAAGACAGGAAGTTTTCATCTGTATATTCAATAATTTCAAATATATTTTCAATTTTTTATTTCATTGTAACATATTCAAGTAAAACAAGTAGATAATATACACAAATGAAAATAATTATCTGTTCAATTTATAGCTGTTTTCGTGATAAATCCTTATGTATTAAAAAAGTACGTAATTATATTTTCAACTAATTGTATGTGACTATGTGCAATCATAATTCATTTTTACATTCAGTTTACTATTTAGAAAAGACAATTTTTGGTTATGAATTATTTGACTTTAAACTAAAGTTAGTGTACTTGTTTTTGTCTTCGAATTAATTTAAATATTATTAAATGAAATTGATATTAATAATTAGAGTATACGTGTACATGCACACACATACATATGCATGTAATTGTATATACATATGTTTTTTTGTAGATTTAATTTCTTTTGAAAATTATATTTTTTTATCGATTCTGTTTTCGATTTCTTTGTCTTTTTTGCTATTCTATTTCCAAGAACAATTTTGATTATTTTTAATTTTTTCACTTCTACTTCTGAATTTTCTTTCAATTGATTTATAAATTTGTATTAAATTTAGATTTGTATTAAATTCCCTCATGAAATTCGAAATGTGTCAAAATGGCGCGTCCCGTAAACCTAGTGTTAATATTTAGAAAGAAATTTTTTTGATCAATATATCTTATCTGTTCTAATTTACAATAATGAAACTTGCGTCTTAAATGTTAGAATAAGAGATTTCAGACAACGCAAAGAATTATGGATGTAAATTGGAAACAACGAGAAAATATAGAAAATAATTTAATATACCAAAACAAAAACAACCGTTAGAGATGTTAGAGCAAATGTGAAAAGTGTGAAATGAAATTGAGTCGATTATATAATAAGAAAAGACCACCGATGGGTAAGAGAAATTATTGATTGGAAAGATAGATATACGAGGGTCGTTTAATAATAAGGTAAAAAAGTAGGAAAAACTAAATTTAAATATTTAAGTAAATTAATTAATTAATTAAACAATAAATAAATTTACCATACTTATCAAACGACCCTCGTATAAAGAGATTCAGAGAAGATGTTTGGACAGCTGAGATAGATAATAAGAAAATTCATCGGGTTGGTTAAAGTGAACACTTTTGGAATAGGCCTTTATTCAGCGGTGAATAAAAAGATATTGTTGCTGCTGGTGGTGGTAAAGGGTATTTTTGAGGTTAGATACAACTTTCAATAAGAATAGCTGTCAAGTTAGTTATCAGTGATAAAGTTATAAGTGATATTTGGATTCAGTATACTTTAGCAAATTATTTTTGGAACGTTTTATATCTAAGCAACGTTCCAAGCATTAAAAATAAACATTGAATTTGTAATTCATGAAACTGGACCACAGTTATGTGAAAGAGTGACTAAAAATTGAACTGAACGAATGCACTATGTTGATGGTTATATGAGTGAATTTGTATTCCATCATTAATGTCATAAAATATACTTAAAAATAACATAAATAAATAACTAGTTAATTAAATATTTTTTGTTTTATTTCTATTTAAACTTCTGAAGCGCTTATTGAACATTCCTATATATATATAAGATATTGGATCAGTCAAAATATATTTTTTGGGGAGAGACCTTCTAGCAATTGACAGAAAGAGACTCATGATATATATATATATATATATATATAACGCTTTTTTCAATTTCCATTATTTTATTTTAAATATTCACACTCTTAATTACAATTTTCAATTCAAATTTTGTTTCAAAAAAATATTGATATCATTTAAATTAATTTCATTATAACGGAACATTTACAAAGTTTCCGTGTAACATTTAAACAGATTAGATGTAAGAAACGATTAGTTAGAACAACTATTTCCTGAAAGTCATTTTGTATTCAAAACAACTATTTCCATGACTGAAATGAATTTAAAATTAACATAATAAATGTTCAAATTGTCTTACAAATGGCTAATTTATGTAGATGTATTTGCAGTGTCGCTAAAATGAATGAGTACGAGTTTTAAAGAGACAATTAAAAGATGAAATGAGTTAATTTAAGATCCATTCATTTTTATCTATATATTTTTTTGGAAAGTTTTGTAGAAACATGAAACTTTGCATTATTTTAAATAAATATCCCATCATCGAGTGTAACTTTATTCGATTGGTATTGGATGAAAACTTAAAAAAAACTACATTTATTTTATATCCATTAGTTAATTAAATTTTTATCATGTCAGTAAATAGAATTTTTGTATTAAAAGAACTCTAACGACCGAACTAAATATTTTTATCCAATCGTATCGTACGTTTTTAATTTGGAATTAAATAAATTAATACGCGTACGTATGTTGAAATAAATCCAATTTTTTGTTCATCAAAAACGTAAATAAACCACATAGAAGTCCAGTGGAAAAAAGTATACGGAAAAAAAGAAAAAAACTTGTTTAAGCAGATTTTCCGTTTAATAAGCTTTCATATATCTCAACCGGTGCTTTCAGCTGATGCCGAGAGTCTATTTTCCAACCATAAAACAATCCATCATTTTTTCAATACAAACACAGAGAGAACGACGTGCACTACTATTCGAACATATTTTTTTTTTTTTGTTATCAATATTCACAGCGTGTTGCAAGAGAAGGTGGTAATACAGTGAAAATAATAACGTAGAGTTTATTTGATGGCCGGATATATTATGATAGGTTATTGAATACATACATACATACATACGTGTATATATATATATATATATATATATATATATATATATATATATATACAGTACTAGTAGTAACTCGTATAAAAAAATAACATTCTCGTTTACTGTAATATCATAAGATACGTATGTATGTATGTACATGCATACACACATCCCCTAGCTGATCGTATTTTACGATATGTGGTACGAGATGTTGTTATATTTTTATATTATGGGATTCGTTCGTCGGTTCGAAAGTTCAATTTTCGATAGGGTTTGAGGTTATATATGATAAACGACAAGACTTATGACCATATAACTTTGTCATACACGTTATATTATGTGTTTATAATAAAAAATTGAAACTCGTTCAGGATTCACATGTCCCTTTAATTAATCCTAAAAGCTAATATCGTATTAAAATGGTTACGTTGGTGTACCTATAGTCCTATATCAATATCTATTTGTATGTATGTATGCACATATAATACAAATACACACATGTATATATATATATATATATATATATATATATATATATATATATATATATATATATATATATATATATATATATATATATATATATATATATATATATAGGTATATATATATATATATATCTATATATATATATATATATGTATATATCAGTGGTTCCATCCTCAACTCGTTTCGCTCGTTGACCACCGAATTTGCTTCTATTTAGCAATGTAAATAAGTTATGAAAAATAAAACGTTTAGAAAACTATGTTAATGTTCCAGTATTGACCAGGCCCGGGTAACCTGCGACCCATCTGACATTTTTGTATGTCCTGCTGCACAATATGAATATTTTTTTTTAAAAAAATAAAAGCAAAATAAATCGAGATAATTTATTTACATAACAACGTCTTTCTCGACAAATTACACATATAATACTCGTACACCATTTCTTAGCAATGTATATAAATGTACAAGTGTTTAATAATGACATATTTGTGGAATGTTTTTACTAAAAAAGTGTTTTATATATATATATATATATATATATATATATATATATATATATATATATATATATATATATCATCATCACATCATAAAGCCCACATGAAAGCCTCAATGAATGCTACCATTCACTGGTATTTGGTCATACTCACCACGCTGACCAGGCGGATTGGTGAAGATTTTTTTATTTGGGGTTTACTCCTTATATATATATATATATATATATATATATATATATATAATTCTACGTAAAGAAAAATCTATATCAAATAGTTAAAATTAATAATACAGTAATACCCAAACTTATGCTACCCCGACTTACGCAAACTCGGAGTTACGCGGTTTTTTATTTTCTTCTCCTACTTCATCCCTCATCGCACACGTATCTTCAATGTTTCTCTTACTGTGATACGGTTGGACGTATTTCGCGCAAACTCTATGTTCATGAACCCACTCTAACGAAGTTAAAATTATTTTGCTTTATGTTTTTTAAACCCTTAAAAAAACTACGTCTTCCAAATGAAATAAATCTGATTCTCATACATCTAGTAAGAAAAGAAAAACGTTATCTCTGGAATGTAAACTTAACATTATCAAGGATTTTGATAGCAGAATGAAAATTTGTGAATTGGCAAAGAAGTTTAAGCTACCAGAATCCACAGTAAGAACAATCATAAAAGATAAAGAAAGAATTCTCGAAGCTGTGAAAAATGCTCAATCTTTGATCTCAAGTATAATTCATAAACGTCATGGTATTATTGCTGAGATGGAAACAATGCTAGGAACTAATCATGTCGCTCATGTGATAGAAGAAGTTATCAATTTTGCTAGGCAATTAGATTTGGATGTCGAAAGTGATGATGTCAATGAGCTGTTGGATTCGCATAGACAAGAGCTGATAATTGATGAGCTCATAGAGAAGCGTGAGCAAAACGTTACTGAAGAATCTGACACTTCAAACCCGGTTTCACCAGAAAAGCACATGGCAATTACAACCTTGACAGAAGCTCTCGGCTTAATTGAAAAAAGCTTACAAATATTAAAAAATATAGACTTGAACGAAGAATGCGTTATAGCTACAAAACAAAGAATAAAAAAATTATTAGCTTGCTACGAAGAAATCTGCAAAAAAGAAGATATTGTGTCATCAGACGAGTTTGTTAGATTTTAGGAAGCCATCGACATCAAAATAACTTCGTCTTAAGTAACTCATTTATTTTTTTAATATTTTCACTTGTGCTGGCAATTAATTAACATGCCCGCGTGGCAAACCCGTCCAAAGCAATTCTCAACGAGTTGGTATTTGAAATCATTTTTTTATAAAGTTTTAAACACACACACACACATTAACATTATAGTAAAACTCTTAAAATGATTAACAAATTTATTAATAATATTAATAATTTTTGAAAAGGAGTATTTTTTGAGTTTTGGTACTTTGTTATTTTATCGAATAAAATATAGATATTAAAAAATGCCATATCCATTTGATAAAAAAATATTTTCCTGTAACTTTTTGCAAATTTTCTCATTAAAGGAAAAGATGATAAATAGCTATCTTGCAAGTCTAATCAACCCATACCATCATTGTAATCTAAAACTATATTAGGTTTTGTAATGTTTCTATTTTGGTCGGTATAATTTCTATATTTTTTCTTTGTTGTTGTAATAATTTCTGCTTTGGAATGTTTTGAAGAAAGTAAATATATATCTTTTTTGTCCTTCCATTTTATAGGTAAGATACCATTGTAAGATCTTAAAAGAACTTAAAATGTTTTTAATTTTGTTGCTGCGAGATCTTTTAGTATATTCTTTCTATTAGATCTGACCTCTGAAATGTAATTTCCGATACAGTTATGGTGACGATTACCAGTTATCTAAAAATAGGGTGTGTACAAAATCAACTAAAGGTTTACATAAATCCAGTACATTTTCTGATGCGCTATTATCAGAATAAAAAAGTTCTTTGATAAAATAGTTTTTTATAATAATATAAAAAAAATATTGTGTTTTGTAGTTACTTGATTATTATTCAATGAAAATATGTAAAATTAATGAAGTTTTACAAAAAAGCATTTGTATATCTTCAAAACAGAAATGTGACGCTTACTAACTGAACTCCGATGTTATATTTACTTAGCAAAAATCACACGACGTGCTATGTTCGTCTTATCGACATTTGGTACAGATAGCAGTTGACGTGCATAGCACGTTATTCCAGCGCAAGTGGTTAATATGTATAAAGAACTACAATTTTTATTAAATATTTTTTTCTGAACTAGTGATTTTGTTAGTTCTTAATCCAAATTAAACAAGATTTAATGTATTTCTATGCAAAGTTGTACCTCGACTTATGCGATTTTCTTCAGTCCCACTATCGCGTAACTTCGGGGTATTACTGTAATGAATTCACCGAAAGCAAGAAAAAAAAATTAAAAAGGAAATAGTCGTTTGAATTTCATGTTTATTCAAATTATTGTATAAATATGTGTATGTACAATACGTTTATATTCAGTCAGTGACTCTTATGATATAAAGTATAAAACGAGCAGATACGAAATGTAAATATATCACTATCCGAGTAAATTATTCAACAGAGACAGAAAAATAACATTCCGTACTTGCAGTTACAACTGTGATAGAATAAACTGTGTACGAAAAATACATTATTCAAAATGACCTATATTGGTAGAATACACACTTTAATGTACTCTTGTACTATTGTAACGTAATCTAAAATCAAATCGCCGTCACGCGCATTGTACGGGTGTGCGTGACACATCCGGTTTCCATCATCCGGACAATGTACACCCGGCCGACATAGTGAAGACCACCCTCGCGCCCTACCTTTCACCAACAACTCTACATGCGTGTGTGTACAGCGAGAGATTTATGAACAGACGCCCCGCGGCCAATCAATTGTTCGCGGTATTATTTACGCAGTAAATAAAGTCCACGACACATATGCTAGACACGTTTTTCGGAACACGGCGCGGTTTCTTCTACAAGACATGCGAACCACCGCCGACGCATCGCGGACGAAATTGATTTACAACAAAGTTGTCAAGAGACTCTGCTGTGTGACTTTGTATGATTTATCGTTTCGGCGTGAAATTGAAATTCCTTGTCATGTATTTATTTATATATTATTATTATTATCATCGTTATATATTTATACAAGATGTTAAATACACACACACACACACACACACACACACATATATATATATATATATATCATCACATCATAAAACCCATATCAATCCACTACCGGACGAAAGCCTCAATGAATGCCAACATATATATATATATATATATATATATATATATATATATATATATATATATATATATATACATATATGAGGAGTAAACCCCAGTAAAAAATTCTCACCAACCCATATCTAGTCAGCTTAGTGAGTTTGATCAAATATTAGTGAATGATATCATTCACTGAGGCTTCTGCTCAACAAGGGGCTGATATAATCTTAAAATATATATATATATATATATATATATACCTGTATATATATATATATACAGGTAACCTCCGTATAACACGGTTGTTACGTTCCTAAAAAATGCCGTGTTATCTGAATCTGTGTTATACGAAATAAAGAACTAATGCAAAAAAAATAGTTTTAAAAAAGGGAGTTAGGTTCCAAAAATTAGAAAAACATACAATTATATTTTTATAATTAGGATAAATATATTTATTAAAGCAATTTTCATCAAAAGTATTACATATTAATATGTATTAAATAATGTTTTCTTCGTCATCACTAATAAGAGCCATTAACCGAGGGTGTTTCATTTTTGACAAGATATCCTCATCCTCTGAATTTTCTTTAGCATTATCTTTAGTTTATGCTCTACTTTTCGCAAAAATCTGTTATTTTAGATTACTTGCTTTTAGCTGAGAGTAAAATATGCAATTTTTGTTCTAGCGAGATGAAAAGTCTTTGTAAAGGTATTTTTTTTATTTCTACCAGACATAGTTCAGGGCTACAAATTAATTCACAAAAATGAAAAACATAATTACCATTTCTAAAAAAGGTTGAATAATACACATCCGAAAATTTTTAATCTATGTATAATGTAGTAAAAAGAAAAACAGTTTTGAAATGTACTTAATACTCCACGAACAAAATGGATTTCAAATTCTAATAAATTTAAAAATACTGCAGGCAAATATGATACGACATACATGCTCAACTGAAAAATTTCCAATGAGATATCTTGTGCACTTAAAAGCTCTTATTTCGTTTCGTGTTGTACGGGGGTTTTCCTAATTTCGAATTTTGTTCTTAAAAATTTAAGCGTTGTACGGGGATTTATCTAATTCTCAAACCGTGTTAGAGTGAAACCATGTTAGAAGTGTTGTGTTATACGGAGGTTACCTGTATATATATATATATATATATATATATATATACACACACACACACATATCTATATACAGTCAGTTATTGATTTACGAAGGGGTTTCGTTTCTCCACCTTTGACGTAAGTCGAAATGTTCGTAAGTCGAATTTCATACAAATAAATTAAAAATAACAGACATAAAAGGTATGTAGTAAATTAATAGTTTTTATTCCTGATTGCTAATTGTTAATTACATATAAGTTAATAATTACATGCATGACATATTTAAAACAATTATTCTTGAGTATTTTCATCATCTGTGTTACTGATATTCATTGGTGACTTCTGAAATTTTTCAGCGATTAAAATGATAGTGCTTGTTTTTCTTATAAAATGTCCAGGTTTGTTTGTATAATTTGTTGTTTCTTTAAATTATGATAGCTTTCACGTTTTTTCAATCTTTCAAATCGACCGGAGTTTGCATTAAAATTTGGTTGCAGTTATCATCCTCCTTCTTTTTCAAATCTTCGAAAAGACTGCGTGGTTTAATTTGGATAATCATGAAATTAAGTGGAATATTCTTTTGTAATAAATCCTCCATCCAAGTCTTCAAACATTTTCCATTTCATATATGGGACCATTTTGTTTTTTTGTGATGATCATTGGTTTTACTAATACCCATTTTTTACTGCTTCACGAATTTTTTTGTCCTTATTATTATTGAAACGGTTGAATGGGACAATTTAAGTTTTCGTGACAAGTCTGACACTGTTTTGCCGCACTCATGCTGATTTTTTTCATCTTTAAATTTATTTAACATAAATGAATTTTAACCCCAACACCACAATGATTTAAAGTGTTCAATAATCACTTATTGTTCACTTTTTATTTATAATTATATCGGCTGATGCATTTCGATGGCGACACCATCATCGTCAGAGCCTTTTTGTTATATTTGTGTTAAAATCTGGTGTCAAAGTGAATCAGCCACAGTTCCAAAAAAACAAATATCTAAAACTATTGTTTTCTTCTATTTTTATCACTCTTATTAGACATTTTGGGATTAAAAAATCAAAGTGGAACTCCAAATACAAACTGCGAGTAATCAAATGTCCACAAGCGAACACGAAGGGTGACTAACTGCACGTTGTTTAAAAATTAAATTGCATCATTTTATTTACGGCACACACAGGAATATTTGACAAAAACTGAAAACAACGAATTTTTTTTTACGATTTTTCTTTTCGTCGTATGTGCGAATGGTCGTAAATCGAGGTGATCGTAAATCGAGAATTGACTGTTTACTTATATATATATATATATATATATATATATATATATATATATATATATATATATATATATATATATATATATATATATATATATATATATATATATATACTGTATATTTTGATTTGTGAATTGATGCCTGCAGACGCAGTCGTAGGGTACATTTGAACGATATTCTGTACCTCTTATAATCGTAACGAATTATACTTTAAATAAAAAAACAACTTGAAAAAATTCTTTATAGTTTTGTTTTATTAGAAAAAAACATCTAGGTGTCACATTTGGATGGCCGTTTATATAGGAAGTTGTCTATAATTTTGATAATTTAGGTACATCAGCATCTATAGGTTTACTAAGTACATTTTTACCTTTGAATAGTTCTACTAAAAAAATCTGAATCTGTTAAATTATTACCCTTTAGCGTTTAGTCAATATTATTTTAACAAGCGTTAAGTAGTCTACCTAGAATAATTATCTTCACATTTATTTTTTTAGGATTTTTGAATATTGCGTTACATTGGTAAAAAAAATGTCTGTTAAAGTGGTTTTCTATTCGGTCATCTCAAAAATAATACGTTTTTTTAGAGAAAATTTTAAAATTAAACCAAAAATTGATATTGTAATTTTTATCCTAAATCAAATTTGGACACCTGATATACATATATATATATATATATATATATATATATATATATATATATATATACATATAATATATATAATATAGAAAATATTTAATAATAAAGTAATATTTAGAATTGAAATTATAAATGTTAAAAATGTAATATAAATTATTTAATTGATTTTTCTGTGTTTATAAACAAATATTGTTAAAATTTGTGAAGTATTTATTTATTTTATTTTTAATAGTATATATATATATATATATATATATATATATATATATATATATATATATATATATATATGAATAAATTTAAATAAATTGATAATTTTCAATTTATAACTTCGTGCGTGTTTGTATAAAATATTAACAGAGTTCTGGATTGGAAATATCGGTTTGGAAAAAACTCCACACTGGCATACGAAAGCTCATCCGGCGAAAATATCTCGCATATCTGACAAGTATAAAGCGATAAAACTCATCCCGCCATTTTAGTATTTATACAAAATGAGAGTGTGCGGTCGTTCGTCGATTATATCGTTAAGCGGTTTAATTGATTAACAGTCGTTCTGACAGCTGATGTAATAATTAACGATAATAAAGCCAATGCCGTTATGACGTCCCGCGTCCCGGTGCGTGCAATTCTGAAGCTCGATGTCTGTTTTGATCGACGGTGAACTTCGAAATTCCATTTCGCAATTTTGCCGCATGAATGTTTACGAACCGCAATTTTACAATTTATTTTGTTGGAGACGAATTCGAGCTGAAATTCGATTAATTAACACAAAAAAATAAATAGGACGTATCGACGGTCTCGACGAAATCTCGCATGCTATCTGATGTTTAGTGAAAATTTTTTTTGGAACACGTCGTGTGGTCAAATCCGAAACGTACATAAAAAACAAATCAAATATACAAATGAATTTCTGATATGAAATACAATGTTTTCTCTGTTCGAGATTAAAAACACTGCTCTCACAACGGAAATTATCCTCGTCATGTCTGGCAATGTTACGTGTTATGAGAATCAGTTGATGGAATATTTATTTAAACTTCGATTTGTACGATAACATTAATATTAAATAGCAAGGAAAATATATTTACTATGTTTGTATTAAATAAATAATCTATACAAATATTTATAAAATGAAAAAATATTTACATACAAAAACATATTTTGGAGTTTTTGCAAGAACGAATTCACAATTTTTACTCACAGTTTATTTACTCATAGAGTATACATTTTAACAAAAAGGCTCTGATGATGATGGTGTCGCAATCGAAATACATCAGCTGACATATTTAAAAATAATAAGTGAACAATAAGTAAATATTGGACAATTTATGTTATTGTGGTGTTGGGGTTAAATTTAATTTATGTAAAATAAATTTACAAAATGAAACTCACTTTAACATCAATAGATTTTCATAAATTATTTAATAATCATTTATTATTTACTTTAATCGCTGATGTTTATTTAACTAGCTACTTAATCATCATCTCAGTAAGTATAGGGTCATCCAAATGTGACGCCTAACTTTGTGTTTTATTAAAAAAACATGTGTATAGGAAAATATGTGTATAGTTAATTTTGTTTCTTTTTAATAAAACACAAATCTAGGCGTCACATTTGAATAGCCCTATATTATAAAATCACTTATAATTTATTACATACGAATTTTACATTTTGGTTTTTTCATGAAAATTTATGAATTGATTATCGGAATACATAACTGCAAAAAAAAATTAACTCTAAGTAATTGTTAAATTTTTTATAAAATTTAATTTGAAAAAAATAAATTAATTACTGATTTATATATATATATATATATATATATATATATATATATATATATATATATATATATATATATAAATAGTTTACAAGCCAAAGTGAGTAACTCCAATTTGATTTTTTTTTTTAATTTCAAGGCTAAAACATTTGATTGATGTTTAACTTTTTTTATTTTTAGAATAAATTTTCTTAATATTTAGACTAATACCACCAAATGATAAAAATTTTTTTAGCTGTGGAATGATAAATAATTTATTTCAGAAGTCGATTAACTTGATACTCTTTAGAAAATCGTTACAATAATACAATTCAAACGCTTTTACGAATTAGTTAATTATTTTTTTAATACAACAGTATATATAAATATTTTTTCTAAGCGTAAAATAACTTTAAATTGAATCCTTATCTGAGGTTCTATCTATTTTTTTTAAAAAAAACTATCATACCTCTATATATAAAGGTGTTTTATAGGTTAGATAGAACTTTTGATACGAATTCAATTTAAAGTTTTATCTCACTTGAAAAAACATATTATATTAGCTAATAACGATAAACTGTTTACCGTAATAATGTCTCAACAGAATTAAAATTAAAAAAAAAATACATTTAATAGCGCCAAACTCACTTTGTTTACTTTTTCGTTTACTCCGCATACATTAAAAATCTGACAAAATAGAAATATCAAAAATGACTTAAATTTATTGAAATTGATTTTAAGGACAGGAATAAGAGTTGTGTCAATTGAAATGAAATTTTTAATAAGTGGATATAGTTATTTGCCTAATGATTCAAATTTTGCATTTATCGAGTTACATGTAAAAAAATCCAAATCGTCTTTTACCAGATTTTTGATGATATAGTCAAAATTAGTAAAAAGAAAGAACAGTTTCATGTGATTTAAATGACTTACCAGGATTTTTCTTGATAAAGTTATTAGAAAACTCTATCACTAATAGAAAGGTACAGTTATAAGATTACCAGTAAATTGGTTTTAAAAAGTATTGGATAGAATTAGAAAGGTCAAAACCCTATATCATATAATTTAAATTTGATTTTAACGAAGAAGCAGAATTCGGAGTCATTAATATTAAAAAGTCTGTACTAGGTAGAGTAGTAGTTTTGAAAAATGTAGACTAGCCTTTGTTATATCCTACAGGCAGAACTGTGACAAGAGAAAAGAAGAGAGATATGATGGACCTGTTGAAATTTATTCTTTCCATTAAACATGATTTTTATAAAATTTTTAAAAAAATCGACATGACAGGTCCTTGATTAAATCTGATGAAGAAGACATTGTTTATGTTGATGATTTAGATATTAATTTTTAAATCTAACCATACTAATAATAATAGTTAAATAGTAACAGAATATTTATTGTTGATTTTTTCTAAAACTCTATGATAATAAAACATTTTTTTTTTGGAATGAATCAATGATATTAATTATTTTCTTTTTTTTTCACTTTCCAAATCAATTAACTCTCTTAGTTGTATGAAAAATGTTAAAATAATAAAGATTATTCTAAGAATATACTATTTTATCAATTGTCTATGTCTTTAGATAAAAGTTACGTTTATAATAATACATTCTATAACGTTTATTTGAATTTAAATTTTAGAAAAGACTATATTATTTTATCAATTTATATACTTTTTGTTTTGTGGAGTTAATCGATCTATTGTAGCTAATGAGTGTCTTCTATATAAATGAATATTTATTAAATGCGACTATTTAGAGTATTCTCTTTCATGCACGGTTGAAAAACTTTGAATCGAATCTATTGTGGATTTCAATTTTATTTATTTTCCACAATTGTCTTTCATAAGCTATAGAATCCATCGACAGATTTCCAGCGAACAGTCAATGAAAAAGATTTGCCTCGCAATCGAATATCTAGTACTTAATTCGTAAACAATGGCGCACAATCGGATTCTAAAAACGAATCGTGTTCCATTCGAACGTTTAATTTCGTTCTTTATTTGTCAGCCGCAGACCGTCTTTTTCTCGTGCAGATAGCATCGCTTCGATCCGGGGTGAGCTTTGGCGAACTGCGTCAGAGCACATTCACGAGAGTTTATCTTGATATGGCGGACGACGAAAGGGTTTTTGTACGTATCTAACGAATGTAGAATTGACCCGAGTTTGTGGTTTTTGACTCCGTGCGGACGCGATTGTCGTGTTTTCAATGTTCTCGGATGAAGTTTGGGAGAAATTGCTACTTAATTTTCGTGTTATGTCGCATAATTGTCTTCTGTAAAGACAATGTTGCGTTATTGTATCTATATTGTATCCGTTCGAGGGTCACATTTTATAATATATATATATATATATATATATATATATATATATATATATATATATATATATATATAATACATAATTTTCTGGTTATTAACAATATCATCATATCTAATTTATATGTTTCTTTGTCTATAATAACATCTGTTAATTATATAATTTGCAGCTATGAAAATTAGTCTATAATTATTGGTTTATATATATATATATATATATATATATATATATATATATATATATATATATATACAATATATAGTGTTATCAGGAGCGCACAACATAATTTTCAAATAAAACGTATTTTTTTAAATGAGTGATGATGACTGCACTTCTAATCAGACTCTCTCTCTCTCTCTCTCTCTATATATATATATATATATATATATATATATATATATGCGTGTGTGTGAGTATACAGACTTGAGACAACAAATTACTGCTACCGAATAAAATTGATAATTTCAATATTCAATGAAAATATTATTCTTTTTTATTGCTGTTTAACCTATTTGTGATTACGAACATGTTTCGCCTAGATTTGTGTTTTAATTAACTCTAGGTTTACGGACGTTTCATGTATACCTATCTCTACGGACACGGGTCAATTTGACGCATGGATAAAAATCTTACATTTTCTTTAAAAAACAACAATTATACAGTATTAACTTATAAATGAAACTATAAGATATACATTTATATAAAATTTACAATCTTTAACATTATATAACATTACATTTATTCCGCGTATCTTTTACACATATATACTGGTAAAAAAATTATCAGTTGTTATATTCCTGCCTTGATGTAAATATGATTCGGCTAACTTTAAAACTACAAAATCCGTCCAAAAGTGTTGAAGTTTGCGTTTCATCTTTACCCAGATTAGGGAAACCATTTTTTAGATATTTTGAATTTACATTTACTGCCAACCAAAACTTTATGCCAAATTTATGTGGCTTATTTGGTATATATTGCGTGAATCTGCATCGGACTTTCGTAGGGAACAGTTGCTCGTCTATTGAAATATTTTCGTGAGGTTTATAACAGGATTGACTATTATATATAAATTTGTTCCATATTTCAGATATCAATGCAAATTTATCTGTACGTAAACGTTCGGATCATTCTGTTCTTTTATCAAATCATATGAATCGAAGAATTTGCGTAAATTGATCTCTAGGCATTGTGCTTGAGAAGAAAGCGGGTCCCGATTTCTTCGACCATAAATAAAAATCTTTTAGTGACTTTGCTTCATATGTCTTTTCTATATCAGGATTTTCCAACTAGAATTTAATGCTTATTTTACGATTGCGTCAAATTGACGCTTATCGTAGAGATAGGTATACCACATACATAATTTCTAAATTAGAAAGTTTTGAAGAAAATTAATTTCGTTATTTTATTTGTCTCGTTAAATGGATAAAAGTCAGTACAAGTGGTAGAAGAAAAATGTAAAAGATGTTATAAATTCCCTCATGAAATTCGAAATGTGTCAAAATGATGCGTTGCGTAAATCTAGTGTTAAAAGAAAAAATATGTACTATACACATGTTTCCTTATACGAAACCCTATACACACGTTTCTTTTTAACACATTCGCATCGGGAAACGAGAATTCTTGTTTTTAAAAATTAAGCATTGTTGTCGGGAAACGAAAATTCTCGTTTTGTGAAAAAATTTAATAAAATATATGAATTACAAAAATAATTACCACACTTTTAATACACATATGTTGAAATATTTTTATATCATTAAAATATCTAGTTTTATAGGAAAGTTTTAACAAAAATTGCCCGATAAAAAAGTGTTAATAAAATACAAATTTAGGCGTCACATTTGGATGACCATATATTTTACACTTTAAACGAAAAATGAAATTCATGTATTAAATTTCTGTATGAACTGTTATTTTTGTAAAATGGGCCAGTGTCAAGCAATGATCGGATATATAACAGTGAGTGAATAGTGCGTTATTGAAAATAATTTTTTAAGTTTATTTAAATTGGCGTATATTATTTTTTTTATTTAACTACAAAGTAAATAAATTTTAGCACATTTCAACATAAAAAAACAATTAATTTATTATTAAACTGTATTTATGGAGTATTAAAAAAATATATTTTTAAAAAATGGGCAAAAGAAATGATCAAATAATAGTAATTGAATTAAATAGAGATGATAATTTTTAAAGAGAAATCAATAAAATTGTCGATATTAATCACACTTTGGTATAAAATGGTACAAAAATTACCTAATGACAGATACGAGAAAAAATTGTTAATAAAATGAAAATTTTCCCTTTGAGACAATAGAAAAAATATTAAGATAGTAAAAAGTAATCCATCTATTATAAAAAATACAATCAAATCTCAATTTTAAGTAAATTAAAAAATGTCAATGAAGACTTTTTGAACTTTTTGAATGAAATGTTTTGAACTTTGTCTCAAAGTTGCTGATTGTAATTTTTGCTGGTTAACAAAAAAACCATGTTTGTCTCACTTAATGAAAATAAATCCATTTAAATTGATAAATATCATGTAAAATTTTAAGTAGAAGATTGAAAAACAATGAGATACATATATAACAACTAAAAATTAAAATAAATATTATTTACTTTATTATATAGGTACATTTTTCAGATGAATTAATGATTCAGTGTCTTTTGGAAGGATAGAAAATTATTAGACGTAGAGTTGGAGAAAAGTTTAAAGATTCCTGTATTCAAAAAACAGTAAAACATCCATTACAAGTCCAATTAAAATTTTGTAGATTGTATTAAAAAGAAAAAAAATATGATAGGACAAATAAAAATAAATCAATGTTGGTGAAAAATATACAAGAAATATGGTGTCATGAAATGGAAATTTGTACTGCAAGCATGTTTAATCATATTAAAAATTCAATTAAACTTAAGGGTAATACAATTTAGGTGTTATTAAATAATCATTGTTTTTTTTATTTATTTTTTAATAAAATTGATTAAACATGAAAGTAATATTTATTTTATTTTGTGTTTGTAAATTCAAAAAATTCTACGATAAATTTAGAAAATTTTAAAAAGTTATTCTGTATATATTATTGAATAAGAATTTATATTTAAGTAACTCAAGCATATACTATCATAAATTATTTTTATTAAAAGGAAAGCACTGCATGCGGATATATATTTATAATATTTTTTTGTTATTAGTATGCTTTTGACCGTTTTTTTGCTCTGTATCTTCTCTTATTTATACAATCGCGTGTGTAAGTAAGTAGACATAGAGCCGCCACAGCAAGTAGAATATGTAATGAACGAAAATACATTGTTCATGGTTTATTGGTCTCGTCTCTTATTAACCGTAAGGCCACAGCTGGTACTTATTCAGACAATACGGATTGTTACCAAGAATAATGTTTTACGAGTTTTGTTGCATACACACACACAAATATATGTACATATATATATACACAAATACGTTGTATGAATTTCGTATTTTAGTCTTTTGAGTCGAGTTAAGTTCATTTCTGTGTTCGGAGTGTCGAGGATTGAAAAAAACATTTTATATAAAATAACATTATAAATATTCTAAAAAATATCTTAAAATAAATAAAAAAAAGATTTTTAAAATTGATATGAAAATAAACTGACTATATATATATATATATATATATATATATATATATATATATATATATATATTTATATATTACATAGTTCATTTGTGTAAAATTAGGAAAATAATCACAGAAATGGCGATAAATTATTTGGAATACCAAAAAGATATTAGCAAAATATTACGATTAATTGTATGAGAAAACTTTATATCAGTTTGTCAAAAAGAATTATCATCATTTTAAATACTGAAATAGGTCACAAAAAATATAGGGTCATCCAAATGTGACACCTGGATTTGTGTTTTATTAAAAAGAAACAAAAGGCACTATACTCATGTTTCCATAGACACCACCATATACACATGTTTTTTTTTCAATAAAACACAATTCTAGGCATCACATTTGGATGATACTATATTAATTTTTATTCCACTTTTTATTCTCATTTTTGTATATTTTTCATAAATGATCTGTCATCAAATATAATTTAAAATGAGTAAATTTTTTTTTTCATACATGAAATTGGTAAGTCAGTTTTTTTAAAAATAGATTTATTGTTAAATTCGTGTAGTAATGATATAAGTTATAATAAACGAAAATAGTTTTTAAATAAATTTGAAAAACGGTTTTATTGGAGTGATGATTTTTTGGTTAAATGAAGTTCAGTTTGTTCTCATTTTGATAGTGGTCTAAATTACTTGTTTTATTAGAAATTATAATTTTATGAAAAAGTAAATCCTGTTAGGTGATTGAATTAAGTTCAATAAATACTGCTATGTTATCAGAAAGTAATTCATTTAAATGATCATTAACCCTCTATAACCCAATTTTTTGTTTTTTTCTGCAAAAAACATATAAAATGTAATATAGACATTCATTCACTTTTACACAAAAATTAACAATTTTTTCTAATGTTTAAACATTTATTTGCAAAAATAAGCACTGTGACTCAGAAGTTACAATGGGTGATAAAGAAATACTCTTACATTAGAGTATGAAAATCTGTTTATGTGGTATGGAATGCCATAAAACAATTTACATTAGGATTTAAGCACAAATATACATGACATTTTGAGCATTTTATTTTTAGAACACCTTCACATCCACGATTCTTACAACGGCCACTTTTTTTAACTATTTTGTCAAGGAAAGGTCTTATTTTGTGTAATTTATTTGTTGTATCTGAATCAGCATTATTGCTAAAGTGCATTTTGGACTTAATCTGTTCCCACCTATTTCTACTCATTATATCAGCAACAACTGAAATTCTTGTTTCTGATTACCAGTACATAACAGATTTAGGGAGCCCATAAATAAACATATAAAAACAACAACCCAAAAATGGTTCCATTTCAACTGGTGTTAAATTTAAGGGCTTTAAAGGGTTACATTGCACAGAATATAAATTTGATTGGTGAGCGATGTTCTCCAATATGTCCCTACTAAGTAAATTCCTGAAATAGTGAATAGGAGATTTGGGTTCTTCAGAGCCATCAGGTAGTTTACCTTTCTATAAGACTTCTTGTACTCGATATCAATTTTCATGTTATTTTTTGTGGCAATGAAGATTTTTCTTCCTCCAGTAGACTCTGATGTTCAGGTTCTTCCTCCTCACTCTCACTTTCAATAACATTTGTCCGACGTCTATTAAATAAACCTGGTTGCTCCTCATTAGAATCAGCACTCACCAGAGAATCTTCTGACTGATAGCCACTAGTGTTTATAATTTTAGTTAATCTTGACTTTTTACCATAGAACTGCTGTGGATCCATTTTAAGGGTGAGTAAATCTATAAATTGATATACAAAGGTAACTCTCAACCATATCATAAAAACCTATGTAAAATATACATTATTCTCCATTGTGACTTAGAAGTCACAGACTTTTTAAATACAAAATAAGTGATAAGAAGTTTAGAAAATCAAAAGTGTACTAAAGTTAAAGTATCTGCTTACTTGAATAACTAAGGTTAGAATTTTTCAGCCTGATAACTGGATTGAAAATGGAATTATCGATATACACAAAACACTATGTGAGACCACGTTCACCATGTGCTACACTGTTCCAAAAAAGAACTCACCAGTGAGAGAATTAGGAATTAAAAGTTCCAAATGAGAGGCATTTTGGTAGTCAGACTGCTACATTGAAGTTACAATGGTACCCAGGGGTAATGAAGTGTAAACAGAGAACCCATGTTTATATGATATGTTACCTCCAAGTCACAGTGGTTATAGAGGGTTAAAAATAGTATTCATTTTAGAATCTTAGTTTAAAATTTTGTGATTAAATAATATGTTATATATATATATATATATTATTCTGTCACGAAAGTTAAAGTGACACGAAAGTTTTTTTGACTAAAAAGTTAATTAATCAGTTACAAAATTAACAATAACTACTAATGGGAATCGTATAATTATTTATATGTATTGGATTATCCAAATGTAACGCCTAAGAATATCAGAGATTTAATAGCTGGTGGCAGCCATGTTTGATTTTTTTTAACACATGTTGACATTTCAACTCAGTATAATTTGACAAATTATGATGGAACGTTTAATAGAGGGTCATTCAAATGCGATACCTAGATTTGTGTTTTATTAAAAAAAAACATGTGTATAGGGTGGTGTATAGAGAGACATGTGTATAGTTTCTTTTTAATGAAACACAAATTTAGGTATCGCATTTGGATGACCTTATATAATAGATAAGGGTTTTAAAAATATCCCCTTTATAAGATATTTTATAAAATATCATTAGATGGTGAAGTGGAATTTTATATTTCAGTTTTTACATCCAAAAGGGCAAGACTAAAAATATATAAAACATTAAATTGTAATATGAAGATTTCAGACCAGTGATGAAGGAAAAATATAAATACATGATTGATTTGTTACCATATATAACATTGATTTATTACAACTATTTTAAAGCCCTCAACGATATTAGTCAATTTAAAATATGAGAGGGGTAAAATGATTAAAAGAAGAACAATACAACCAATCGATACAGAATATACAAAAGATGAGGAATATCTTTATAGTGAAATTATACATAAGAAGCTCCAAGAAATAGATATATCACAAGGAATAAATGAATTAAACAGCAAAATTTGCAATATTATGATAGAAACTGCTCGAGAAATAAAACCTCAGGGAAAGAATAAAAAATCTAAAATCTCAGAAGAATCTAAACAACTGATGGAAAAGAGAGGGAAGATGAAAAGAGATTTGGATGGTAAAGCAGCTGTGGAATATTTAGAAATTTGCAAATTACTCAGAAAGAAATTAAGGTTTGATGTTAGACAACATAACATAAAGAGATTAGAAAGAGCGATAGAAGAAAACAAGAGCTTTAAAAAAGCAAAAAAAGATATTATGCTTGGACAACATAAGTTAATGACAATAAAAGATAACGAAGGTAACCTACTAACAGAGAAAAATAAAATATTGAAAATGATATGGAAAATTAAATGTAATTAACAATAATTATAATTTTTAAATATCATGTAAAAATTTATTTTGTTATTGAATTTTTGAAATAAAATTTATTATTTTTTATATAATTATTTCTTTTAACTTTTTTATTAATTTTGAAAATGATCTAAACCATTTAAGATATTAAAAAACATGTTTTGTCACACGCTATTTTTAAAATTTCATAAAGTAATTATTTTTTAAGAAGAAATATACTTCTTTTTTTGCAATCATAGAAAAATATTTTTATGATTCAAATACAGAAGTCAAAATATCTCAAAACGAAAAATATATGACTTGGACTATTTTCAAAATCACCACCTTAAATATATAAATATATATATATATATATATATATATATATATATATATATATATATGTGCAATCAGTAACTACTAGTGTATAAAAGAGTTATTGTAGAACAGAATAGATATTATACGTTATAAAGAAATTGAACAAAAGGAAAAGTGACTGTAATAAAATTTAACACGATTTTCAGCAAAATCGCAGAGAACAACGAACCACCTTCATTTGAAAATATGACAGTATTCTTTTCGCCTAACGAGTTCTACAAAAGAAATTCCAGAAAGAAAAAGTCGACGCGATTTAAATCTCTTGCGTTTCACGTACGACCGCGTTAAGCATATTTCTTTTCGTTTCTGTTGTGATTCGAAGTCGTACCGCCGGAATCAAAGAACATATATATATATATATATATATATATATATATATATATAGCACTTTTATTTTATTCGACTGAACAAGCGAGAGGTAAAAATGGACGACGTTAGCACGTAGTCTCTTCGTCGTGCACGTTTCGTACGCTGTACAATTTATTCGTTTCCCCCTCGACCTTACCGTCATCATATTCCAAGTTTTTTTCGTACGATACGTGTAAAGATACAACAAATCTTACGTCTTATCTCGTATGCTTTTTATACGTATTTCGGTTCTTTTCTCGATATACAGCCAGTCTGCCAATTCCATTAGAAGTATTTTTACAATATAGAAGGGGGCTTTTGTTTGGGATTTTCCTAACGTGAAAAGAATCGAATGATTTCACTCAGAAATTACAAATATACATATATATATATATATATATATATATATATATATATATATATATATATTTATTAATGGTATATTTCATCTATTGAAAAATGTATTATCAAGTGAAAAGTAATAATATTTTTGATAACAATAAATACTTAATATATACAGATAGTTAGATGTATTTATGAAGAATTTTTTTAAATAATATTCGTAGTTTAATAATTTTCATGAAAAAGTTCATTATTTGTTGTAAATTACAACATTTATTTTGTTGTAATTTACATCATTTGTCGAAATCATTGAAAAATTAAATAACATAGTAAAAGTGTGATAATGTAATAAAATTATTAAACAATAATGTAATAAAATTATTTGTGTGGTAATGTAATAAAATTATTAAAACGAATTTTTTTGTATTATTCAAACAAAAAAATAGAAAATGAATTGAATGTGAGAATTTTAATTTTTATATATATTTAAATTTACAAATTATTATACAGAATGTTGATTTTGAATTATGTAAATATATTTTTTTTGAAAATTTTACAAAAGAATAAATGAAGTAGAAATATTATTGAAGATTGAAATATTTTAATATAGAAATGGTTATATTATAAAAAAAGAAAATAATTAATAAATTAAATAATAAATGCTAATTTAAATTAAGATATTGTATTTATAGGTTATACTAATTTCAATAATATTCATTTTAATTGTTTAAGTTTAGTAGGGATGAAAGATGGCTATAACTCAAGTAAGTTTATGAACTTAAAAATGAAAATAGTTGTTAATTAAAAATAAAGGTTAAAAGTTATTTAATAATAAATAATTATTATCAAAGATATTATAGACGATGAAAATATTGAATAAAATTATATATATATATATATATATATATATATATATATATATATATATATACAAATATAAATTTATATATATATATATATTAGGTTGGCAAATATCTCCCTTCCGCCTTCTGGTCTTTTGAATTTCGCAGCTATGTACAAAAAAAAAAAAGCGGAAGGGAGATACTTGCCAACCTAATATATATAGGTAACCCTCTTATAACACAGTAGATATGTTCCTAGAAAATACCGTATGGATCCATGTTATATGAGGCTAGAAGTCAATACTTATTATTTTATAATTATTTACTATTTTATAATTTTTTGACATATTTTCTATAATAAAAATCGTGTTATCTATACAAGGGTTTCCGAAATTTTTTTAACGTGTTAGAGCGAAATCGTGTGTAGGATAGTTACCTGTGTATATTATATATATATATATATATATATATATATATATATACGAGGTCAGACAATTAAGTAATGCGACCGATTTTTTTTCTCGGCCTGTGGTAACACTGCGAATCTGTAACTCCGCCACCGTAATAGCAGATCCCTACTGTCTCGATTGAGACCTTGACCACCCTCGTACGATCATTTCTTCGCCAGCTGTTTAGTGTTTTGAAACAACGCGCGAGTAGTGCATGTCACGAAAAAAATGAATGAACATCGCTCAAGATTGTCTCGAGCAGGTTGAAAGTGATCCTACTCTTCTCGATCGAGTTATTACTGGTGATGAAAGTTGGTTCTTTCAATATGACCCCGAAACTAAACGACAAAGCCAACAGTGGCTGTCCCCTGGAGCACCAAGGCCAAAGAAGGCGAGAATGAGCAAGTCCAAAGTGAAAACCATGTTGATTTGCTTCTTCGACAGCAAAGGGGTGGTTCACAAAGAGTTCGTACCACCTGGACAAACCGTAAATCAAGTATTCTACCGCAATATGTTCGAAAAATTACGAAAAAGGGTGCTCAGAGTGCGTCCAGAGATCGCGAAGACTTGGGTTCTGCATCACGACAATGCTCCCTGTCACAGTGCGTTCAGTGTCTCTCAGTTTTTGGCGTCTAAAGGCATCGCAACGTTACCACAACCGCCCTATTCACCGGACATGTCACCCTGCGACTTTTTCCTATTCCCCCATATGAAAAAATTCGTCAAAGGTCGACATTTTGACTCCGTTGAAGATATCCAAGAATCTGTGACGAGGGTACTCGGAGAGGTCCCACAAGAAGTGTTCCAGAATTGTTACGAAAACTGGAAAACTCGCTGGAATAAGTGTATAGATGCGGGAGGGGACTACTTTGAAGGGGATCGCAGCGATGTACCTTAATTTTTAAATATACTCGATTTTTGAATTTTGTCGCATTACTTAATTGTCTGACCTCGTATATATATATATATATATATATATATATATATATATATATATATATATATATGTGTGTGTGTGTGTGTGTGTGTGTGTGTGTGTGTATGAATATATTCGAGGGTTTGATAAATATGGTAAAAAAGTAAGAAAAACTTAATTAAAAACTTAGTTTTCTTCTGCATCTTTGTGTTATTCCTAATATACAACTCTTTATTCTTTTTTATATTATTCGGAGTCGTTGAATTTATCTAGCATTCAAGACCCCTGTTTCACTGCCATAAGTAAAAACAGATTGGATGCATTGATTTAAACCTTTTATTTGAAATAGAGACAAAGTAAGTTTTCGTATCGTAGTCCTAGGATTACCTTCGATAATTTCCTTTAATCTGTCATTATTTATGGTGGTTGTGGTTTTTTCGCATAGATCATTCTTAATGCTCAGATTGTAATTTCTGAAACCATCTTTGCATCGTTCGTTGATTAATAGTTCCTTTTTTAATACTGAATTGATTTTTTTACTGCTTCGACTGCATTTTATCCCAATTTAAATTCATACAAAAAAAGAGTTCGTTCTAGCTTTACGGATAAAATTTTTTGAGGATTAACAAAGAAACCACTTGTTGAAATATCAAGTGAATACAAACAGCACTTTGAGTAAAGTAGCCGCTTTTATAGTAAATAATGACAAAACAGGAATAAAACTGTAAAAATTTTTTTGCGCCTGTGCAAACATGAATAGTCAGAAATCGAACATTTTATGTGTTACAACCTTATATATATATATATATATATATATATATATACACCCGTCCCTCAATTTACGCGGAAATTTTTTACGCGAGTTTTTTACGCGGTATTGATTTACGCGACACTCTTTATACACGATCAGATAGATTTCATTTTATATAATTTTTCATGGAATTTATTATATATCAGAGTGATGCAAATTCTTACTTAAACGTATAAAAGCACGATATAAATATATAAAAGGTTGATTGTTTTGAATTAGAGTAGCGATAGTGACACCGAATAAAATTTATCTACTTTCGCTTTCTAAAACGTCATTATTTTTTTGTTAAGCTATGTGAAATAAATATGTGTTTCTACAACTGTACTAGCTTTTATTTTCAATATTTTTTCTATTGTACTGACAGACTCAATTTACGCGATTTTCATTCGCGTAAAACAAATCCACATGGAACGGATACTCCGCGTAAATTGAGGGACGGGTGTATATATATATATATATATATATATATACAAAATGATATATATATTTGGTCCTCAATATATATATATATATATATATATATATATATATATATATATATATATATAAGGTGGCCAAAATGATACTAAAAGATTTGGACATATATTTACTTGCTTATCCTTCAGTTTCATTCGGGCTACCTCAGTATATATATATATATATATATATATATATATATATATATATATATATATATATAATCCTAACTAACTTCAGATGTTGACATTTGTAAAATTGGAAATAAATTAAACACCTACGCGCACACACTTAAACATTGTGTAGATTTGTATGCTCTTCGTAAAAATAAAAAAGTTTTCAGCAAAAATCTATTGCCCGGTATTACAATTTGAATACGTTCGTCTGTATCAAATGAAAAGCCGTGGAAATCAATAGTAAACGCGGGGCAAGAGACGAATCCGTGCGTGCATTAAGCGAAACAAAGACAGAACGTACGCGTTCGAATGTACGATAGAACGAGAGATCAATTTTTTAAAACCGAATAACGTAGCGAGCGACGCGTGCGAATGTGCAGAAAAAGCACTCGTAGTCCCTTGTAGTGTAGTCGTTGTACCTACGAGTCTTCTGTATACACGAAAAAAAACTCTTTCACGCTTCTCAATGGCTTTATCTACTTTTACCATTACACGATAACGACTAGACATGGCTGATACGTGCCGTACGACACAGCCTTGTTCTTTTTCACCCTCGTACAGACACGGGCGTTCCTCTTCGTATGGCAGTGTCAGCGATCGACGATATTATATACCGGAAATCGTTCTTCCGAAAGGATCGTTCGTCGCTCAGAAGAACCACTTCGAATTAACCCGTTGTTGTTTATTGACTTTGCGTACGTGTTGAATTCTATTGAATATTTTTTTACGAGTTCCTTATAATTTTTAATACTGATTTTTTATTGTTTATACACATATACAGTGACTCAAAAATCACGAGACAAGAATATTAATAAAACATTTTAGATATTTTAAAAATAGACATTGGGAAATCAATGAAATATAAAACAGTTTTTTGAGAAGTATTTGTTTGATATAAATTTTTATATCAGTTTTTTAAAAATATATATATAATAAAATTTCTTGTTGTTATTAAATAAAAATCTAACTTACAAAAGTTACGGGCCCAAATGTTAGATTGTTGTATATAAAATGGCGGATTTCGAAGTAAAGTTAGTTGCAATTTTCATAACAAAAACCGATGGTAAAAAATTCAGGTTGTATTAGGTACGACATTTTGAATATAACTGTATGGAATTATCAAATAATTTCTACTCCAGATTTCAGTTCAAGCAGCCAGTAAAAGGATTAGAAAATATCGAAATTAGCCTAAAACTTGTACTTTTATTTTATAAATTTATACTTGGATAAGATCCAGCAAAAAAATCGAAATATCAAACTGTTTTTATTATAACTGTTAAAACAGGATAATGCTCCTTGCCACATTTCAAAAGCTTCGATGATTACATAGTTGCAAAATCAGCGCATTAGTATTTTGGAATGTCCACTACAATCTCCGGATTTAAATCCAATCGAGCATTTGTAGCCAATATTAAAGAAAAATGTTGCAAAACATAATGTAAAATTGAAAAAAGAGTTGCAACAAAAAATAAAAGAGGAGTGGGAAAAATTGCCTCTGATATTTATAGAAATTTACTTCAGAATATGCCGAAAAGGGTGTCTGCTGTTTTAAAAGCCAAAGCTGGTGTAACAATATATTAAAAATTTAATAAGAAATAGGAAAACATTAACAATGAATGGTGCTCCATACATATGAGTATCGCTTTATATATATATATATATATATATATATATATATATATATATATATACACACACCTGTCCCTCAATTTACACGAAGTATCCGTTCCACGTGGATTTGTTTTACGCGAATGAAAATCGCGTAAATTGAGTCTGTCAGTACAATAGAAAAAATATTGGAAATTAAAGCTCGTAAAGTTGTAGAAACACATATTTATTTCACATAGCTTAACGAAAAAATAATGACGTTTTAGAAAACAAAAGTAGATAAATTTTATTCGGTGTCACTATCGCTACTGTAATTCAAAAAATCAACTTTTTATATATTTATATCGTGCTTTTATACGTTCAAGTAAAAATTTGCGTCACTCTGATATATAATTAATTCCATGAAAAATTATATAAAATGAAATCTATCTGACAGCGTAAAAAAAGTTCCGCGTAAATTGAGAGACAAGTATATATATGTATAAAGGTAACCCCCATATAAATCGGCACTTCTATAACAAGGTTTTGCTTTAATACGGTTCGAGAATTAAGGAAAACCCTCATACAACACGGCAACCTAGAACACGGTTTCATTTTAAGACGGTTTGAGTATTAGATAAATCCCCGTACAACATTTAAAGTTTTTAGGAACAAAATTCGAAATTAGGGAAATCTCCTTTACAACATGGAACGAAATAAGAGCTTTTAAGTGCACAAGATATCTCATTGGAAATTTTTCAGTTGAGCATGTATGTTGTATCATATTTGCCTGCAAAATTTAGAAATTTATTAGAATTTGAAAACATTTTGCTCGTGGAGTAAGTACATTTCAAAACTGTTTTTCTTTTTACTACATTATACATAGATTAAAAATTTTCTGGTGCGTGTTATTCAACCTTTTTTAGAAATGGTAATTTTGTTTTTCATTTTTGTTAATTAATTTGTAGCTCTGAATTATGTCTGGCGAAAATAAAAAATAACTTTACAAAGATTTTTCATCTCGCTAGAACAAAAATTGCATATTTAACTCTCAACTAAAAGCAAGCAGTCTAAAATAACAGATTTTTGCAAAAAGTAGAGCATAGAACTAAAAATAATGTTGACGAAAGTTCAGAAGATGAGGATATCTTGTCAAAAAGGAAACGCTCTCGATTAATGGTTCTTATTAATGATGACGAACTAAACATTATTTAATACTTATTAATATACAATACTTTTGATGAAAATTGCTTTAATAAATACATTTCTCCTAATTATAAAAATATAATTGTATATTTTTTTAATTTTTAGAACCTAACTCCCTTTTTTTAAATTACATTTTTTTGCATTAGTTCTTTATTTCGTATAACACAGATTCGCATATCACGGCATTTTTTTAGGAACGTTACAATCGTGTTATACGGGGGTTACTTATATATATATATATATATATATATATATATATATATATATGGTTGGTATGTGTGTGTTTACTTTTACAATTCGACACATAAATAATTACATTTTTATTTTAGATGCGATAATAATAACCTCCATAAATGTTCTTTTTGCTGGCACGTGTGTAAACAAAACACAATACACGCGTCTACAATAATATAGTGGAAAGGGTATTTGTGGGTGGTGGATTGTGTTGTTGGATGAGGAAAACATGGTGAACTGAAACAAGCAAATATGTTGTTTATATGCCGATGTGGGTTAAATACAATACACAAACATCGTTGTATACTCATATATGCTACATATATATTTATACACACACACATACACAAATATATATATATATATATATCCATGCATGTGTGTGTTTGAATCATAACACACGCGCGATTATCCAAAATGGCCGGTCATTGTGACGGACCGTGTATGAAATAAAAGTCGTTATTAAATAGATGAACAATGGATGGATCATTGCCGAGTCATTACTCATGATAAATATTGACAATGGAGCTTTTGCGTCTCGCGACGCGCGTTATTGTTCAATTATGGTTGAACCAATTGAGACGTCAAAGCGTATTGTTATTATTTGGACACGAAATTGATATATTTAAATTTAAAAACAATTTATTTAATACACGTATTAAATATTGTAGTATGTATATGATTTTATAGTTCCGTGATTGATGTTGACAATATTTGTTTGAATAATGAAAATGATAAATAATCGTTGTGTATAGTACAAATATTGGAGGAAACGAACGTCTCTTCTATGAAAAAAGTTCCTTTAGTGTTTTTTAAGAGAGTTGATTTTAAGATGTGTTGTTTTTCAGTACGATATTTTTACACAGTTTGTTTTTATGACGTAGATTATTTTTTATTATATTTATAACCTGTTTATATCTTTATATATTATAAACTGGTCCAAATGAAATTGAACAGAAAAGAATAGTAAATAACAGTAAGTAAATAAATTAATATCTAAACTCTCTAGTCTCATTTAAACCATCCTATATTTGAATTTAACTCAAAAATGTATTTTTCTAAATATCTATATTATATGAGCCGTTCAGAAGCCAATGTCATTAAGCCCATTTTTTTAAATTTTCATATTTTTGTAAATTTTAATCAAACAAATTTGATTAAAATTTACAAAAATATGAAAATTTAAAAAAATAGACTTAATCATATTAACTAACTAAAAATCATATTTGTTTATTTATATTGCTTGTTTTGGAATTATGGCGAATTCATTTTAACAGAAATAAATTTTTATCCCCAACACCACAATGGTTATGACGTGTTTAATAATCACTTATTGTTTATAACAATGTCAGCTTACATTATTTTCAAAAGATACGTACTTATATCAGAAATTATATAACACATCTATGAAATTCATTTTAAACATATTATTTTTCATTGAAAGTTTCCTTTAAACAGGAACCATTATGTTTTTCATGAGTTACAATTCTTTTAATGTCTTTATTTTTTTTCTTTTAAAACATATAAAAGTTTTATTCAGTAGTGGATTTACAAAAAATAAAAATTATAATGTATATAAGTATATATACATACATAAATGCACATAGGGTGCCCCATAAGAAACGCACACTTATTATTTCTCAAAAAAACATTATCGCCTATTTAAAAAAAGATGCATGTTATTTAAAAATTCACTTGGAGGCTCTTTATGGGACATCCTACATATATATATATATATATATATATATATATATATATATATATATATATATATATCTATATATATAGAGAGAGAGAGAGAGAGAGAGAGAGAGTTTTTAATCATCTCAGAACTTTGTAAACTGGTGGCAGCCATATTTGAATTATTTTGACATTTCAAATCAGTGTAGTTTGGCAAATTATCATGGATCGTTTAACATTTCAACAACGCTTAGAAATTATATTACGAGTTCATTATTTCACGAAATGGATTCATCAATTGGTCACCAAGATCGTGTGATCTAATTCCATTGGATTATTTTCTGAGGGGTTGTGTGAAATCGTTGGTTTATGCTGATAAACCACAAACAACAAAAGTATTAAAAATAAATATTGAATGTATAACTAATGGAATTAGACCATAATTATGTGAGAGTGACTAGAAATTGGACTAAACGAATGCACTATCTCAAGCGAAGTCGTGGTGGTCATATAAGTGATTACTCTTACAAATAAAAATAAATAAATATTAGGTTGGCAAATATCTCCCTTCCGCCTTCTGGTCTTTTGAATTTCGCAGCTATGTACAAAAAAAAAAAAAAAGCGGAAGGGAGATACTTGCCAACCTAATAATTAAGTACTTAATTTTTTTTGTTTTATTTCCATTTAAACTTCTGAAGCGCTTATTGGAAAACTCTATATATACATTCTGTTCAAAAGTACCAAGAATTGTTAAATGAAACACAAAATATATATTTATTCGGGTAAATTTATTTTGTGTCCTTCAAAATATTCTCAATCCGATGCAATATATATTTGGCAACGTCAAATCCAGTTCTGGAAACAGTCTTAAAAACCGATTTAGGAATGGCCTTCAGCTCTTTTACCGAATTTTCTCTTATGACCTTTTTCGTATCAAAACTTTTCCTCGTAGTGGTAATTGTAGTCTTGGGAAAAGAAAACAGTACACGGTGCCATATCTGACGAATACCGTATTTGGGCGATGACATATGGACCGTTTATTTTGAAAGTGGTGTAAGTCCATTTTTTAAAAAAATGAGATATCACGTAATTTATGCTTAATTTAGTGTAAACTTTTTATTTATAACTAGTTAGTATTTAATTTCTTAAAAAATGCCAATGCTTTGTTCAATTTGAAATTGGCTGATAAAAGAAATTGCGTAGCCATTGATTATGAAAGTGGTGGAAGTCCAATTTCCATAGACAGGTGGCGGGGTCAGTGGCCACTAATAAATTTATTATTGTAAAATAAATTTATAAATAATACATTTATTTTACACGAAATGAAACGAGAGAATTTCGTTTCAACAAAAAATCTACAAAACGCAATTAAAAAATAGATAAGAAGAAACACTAATGGAGAAAAAGTAAATTGGTTGGAAATATGTTGGATGAGGTTTTGCAAAAGTGGACCGTATACTATTTAATATAAAACATCAATGAAGGACACAGAATTTAAGACTTAAATTTATCACCTACATGTCGAGGAAGACTGCCAAAATTTGAAAAAATTGCCCTGGCGCCTTTGTATCACGATGCCAGGCCTATTACATACAAAAAATATAAGGATATGGAGCAGTTATTACCTTATATATCTCTTGTGCATCATGAATATTTCAAAACACTGCCACATGAAGAACATAAATAAATAATACCAATATCTTATGTTAAGTTTAACAATATATAAATATAATCAACGTTCAAAATAAAAAATACTACTCGTATTTTATTTCTTGTTATTATTTATAAACAAAATTGGATTAATACGAAATATATTTTAAGTGATATTTAATTTTTCACAATCGAAATTAAATGATTTTTACAATTGACTAATTATGAAAGTGGTGTAAGTGCATTTCTAGCGCGTAAATATACATTATTTTAGTTAAATTCGCCTAAAAGAAATTTATATAATCAAATTACATATTGATAAATTAGTAGAAACATTGCCAGACTCGACATAATTAACCTATATTTTTTAATTGACAAATATGCTAACCTTTAATTTTCTCGAAACAACAGAAAATGGACTTGCACCACTTTCTAAATAAACGGTCCATTTGTTGAATGTTTGGCTCAAAAGTCTCAAACAAGGTGCAAAATCAATGTGGTTTCTTCCCACAAATTTGGTCTTTCTTGACAGATCGACTCGCAGAAACGCTTCATAACGCCTTAATAATACTTCTTATTGACTGTTTGACTCGGAGGGAGGAAATCACAGCGGACAACACTTCGATAATCGATAGAAACAGTCAACATTACTTTGATTTTTGGACGACTTTGATATTTTTTTTGGGATTTAGGCTTATTTTCGAAGCGCCACTCAGTAGATTGTTGACTGGTTTTCATTAAACCCACACTTAGTCAGCAATTATTTTCGTAAATGTAAAAATTTATCTGTCTTTATAGCCGTCTTGAAATAATTTTACTTTAAATTATGCACATATATATATATATATATATATATATATATATATATATATATACATACAGGTAATTAGTAAATGAAATTTGTACGTACATAAAAATAAAAATCAAGAAATTCGTACAATTCCGGTGTTCGTATTTTCCGAAACGTATACATGATAAAGGCTCACACCTACCGATTTCCACAAGAAATGCAAATCGCGCGGCAGTAAACGAGATACACACTTCCCGGCAAACTTCATCCGATTCACATCCTATCCCATAAGCTATAAACTTAAAAGCTTCACTCGCTACTTAATACAACTGCGCCGCGTCCTGTTTTAAAGCCGAAGTCCGCCGTCGAAAACGAGCCTCTATCTCGTTGTATACCTGCTGCCTGTTTGCCTTCCAGCCAACCATCTAGTCTAACATATATTATTCGCTTGAACAGATACAAAACCCGTTCGCTTGCATCGATTAATGGTTGAAAAGGAAGGAAGAACCGGCGTATAGACGCGTATGTTTAAAGTCCGCGTATAAATTTATCAGCGAGAGACACACGACGACGAAGACGATGATTTCGATATCGAATTTTACACGTACACAAAAAAAATTTGTCATGTAAGCGTTTAGATTCGACGACCATTGGGAATTTGCTAGAAGATGCTTTAGCTTGTCTTTGAAATATATTGAATTTCATTAAATTATATATATATATATATATATATATATATATATATATATATATATATATATATAGAATCCTTTTCAAATAATGACGTAAAATGATTGATGTTCTCTCGATTATTTCAAATATGTATAGATGAATGAAATATGCCTCTACAGTTAACTATATCGATGGTATTATTCGATCTTTTATAATTTCAAATAGATATTATGAGATACTGTTTATGTTTTTTTTGTAGAAAAGGCTGGAATGTCGTTGTATTTTTAATATAAAAAGATTCTTCTGTATATCTTTTTAAGTTTAAAACATCCAATATTATTATTTTTGCTTTACTGATAATTTATCAAAAAAATGTCTATTTTCATACCATTAATTTAAAATGATAAAGATTATTTATTCAATGAACTAAAATTTGTAATAAAATTTCATTTTTTATTCAATTAATAATTTATTAAACGATTAAAAAATTGTTAATTTATATTTAGTCTCAATTTATTGTTTATTTAAGGATTAAAAAATTGTTCATTCATATAAGGTGTCAAATTTAGAGGTTAAGAAGTAAATTAGTTCTTATTTGATGAAATATCAAATATTTAACTGCCATTATTTAACATTTGTTTAGTAAAAACTTGAGAAATTTTATTGATGGAACATTACACACTTTAACAACGCATTTCAATAGTAAAAATTCATTATAAAAATGGTGAAAATTTTACAAAACCAATGCGTAAAATTCGTGTATTTTTTCTTTGTAATCAAATACTTTCGGAGTCTGTTGTTCGAAACCTAATCACGAAATTTCAATAACTTGGTATTGTTAAAGATCATAGATCAAAAAAATACGCTCGTAGTTATCGTTCAGCTAAAAATATAGCTGCTGTACGTGAAAGTGTTGAATAATACCCTCAAACATCGATTCGTCGATGTTCACAGCAATTAAACATCACAAGAAGTACTTTGTATAACATTTTACAAAAAAATTTGCATCTTTATGTATATAAAGTTTAACTAGCACAAAAACTGAAGCCAGTTGACCATCATTTTCGTTGTATGTTTGTTAATTGGTATCAAGAAAAAAAGCAGAAAATGCTTATTTTTTTTAACAAAATCATCTTCCAAGATGAATTGAAATTTCAATTAAATGATTATGTAAACAAACAAAATTGTTGTATATGGGGAAGTAAGAATTTAAAATCAATTGCTGAACAACAATTACATCCTCAAAAAGTTACTGTTTGGTGTGGTTTATGGACTGGATGCATCATTGGTTCATACTTCTTTGAAAATGAGCAAGGTGTTCGTGTTATAGTTAATTCGGTGCGTTATCAAAGCATGATAACAGATTTTTTGTAGCTGGAACTTGAAGATATTGATATCAGTGACATGTGGTTTTAACAGGATGGTGCCACAAGCCATAAAACATATGCGGAAATCAATTTGCTCATAACCAAATCCAATGCACGTTTAATTTCTCGTAACGGTGATGTTAATTGGCTGCCTATATCTCGCGATTTACCACCGTTAGACTTCTTATTATTGGGTTATTTGAAACATAAGGTTTATGCCAACAAACCAATAAAATCCTTTATAATAATTTAATTTTTTAAATAATGTAATTACTAAAAATATTTATCTCACCCTACATTAAAAACAATATTAAAAATTAAAACAGTTACATAAAATGTTTGTTTGTTTTCTTATCACGTATTTGTTTAATATTAGAAATAATATTATTAATTTCAATTTTCATTCTGAACGTACAATTACACATATTACTCTGTTGTTGTGGTTATGGAATAAATGAAAATTCAATTTCACAGCAGCATGTTGTCGTGAAAGGAAAAGGACGTGACATTTATTATTTTAAATTTGGTATACGTTTGAAAACTATTTTATAAATGTTTCTGTTCTTAAATCAGAATCAAAGGCTATTTGTTTTTTATAAAATATATTATTAAATTTAAAATGTCGTAGTATAATTTTTAAAACAATATTTAAAATATTCAATATTTCTTTTATCTTGTTATGGTTGTGTTTTAATTTAAAATTATATCTAAATTTGCTTCTATTAATCTATCCATATATATATATATATATATATATATATATATATATATATATATATATATATATATATATATATATATATATAGAGAGAGAGAGAGAGAGAGAGAGAGAGAGAGAGAATTTTATAATAAGAATGTCGAAACTTTGACAGCTAGTGGCAGCTATGTTTGAATTTTTTTAAAACTCATTTTGACATTTCAAATCCGTTTGGTAAATTATCATGGAAAGTTTAATACTTCAATAACGTTTAGAAATTATAGAAACTTCAATAGGCTTATTGAAACAACAGTTTAATGAGTCGATTATTTCACGAAATGGACCCATAAATTGACCACCAAGATTATGTGATTTAACTCCATTGAATTATTTTCTGTGGGGTTATGTAACCATTGTTTTATGTTGATAAACTACAATCAATAGAAGCATTAAAATAAATATTAAACGTGTATAATCAATGAAATTGGACCACAATTATGTGAAAGAGTGACTAAAAATTTGACCAAACAAATGTACTATATCAAGCGAAATTGTGATAATCATATGAGTAAAATTGTGTTTCATCATTAATGCCATAGAAAATGATTAAAAATAAGGAAAATAATTAATTAATTAATTACTTTTTATTTTATTTCCATTAAAACTTCTGAAGCGCTTACTGGAAAACCCTATATATATATATATATATATATATATATATATATATATATATATATATTATTTGTATGTATGATGTGTATATATAAACTAAGAGAAAGAGTATATGTAGAGCAGAATGCGATCAATGAATGTAATTATCCCAGAGATTACAATGTTTTGTTTCAAAGTAGTCCTAGTTTAGTAGTGTACAAATCGGGTTATACAGTTGAGTGAAAGCACGTCAATAAAAGAGATCGTTGAAACTAATCCTACACTGAATTAAGTTACTTTTCATTACAAAAGTAAAGGATCATCAAAACACATAAAACAGTCTTCTGAATACAAATAACATTAACTTGAGTTCATTTTATATGGTAAATATTTCAAGCAATTTATTAACACACACACACACATATAATATATATATATATATATATATATATATATATATATATATATATATATATGAGACATTCAATTTCTACTAATCCATTACTGGATAAAAGCTTCTTCTAAAATGAACAATTAATCATCTGCTGTTTTTACAAATTTTATTTATTGAATAATAATTCAAAGATATCAACTTAGAGAAACATATGAATATGCATGATGGGAATAAGAAAAGATAAAAAGGAAATTGAATGGATTTTAAAATAAATATTAATAATATATGTAATAAGGAAAGTGAAGAGTGTGAAGTAAGAATGAGTGAAATGTGTTGAAAACAAATAATATAACTTGTGTATGAAGAAAATTATTGACTAGGAATTATGAAATATTACGAGATTAAAGAAAATATTGATCAATAAATATAATAGGTACATTTGTGGAAAAGATAGGTAATGAGTAATTCGGTCAGGAAAAAATTGGAAAGATTTGTCCAGTAATAAATAATTAAATATTGAAAATTATATATATATATATAGAGAGAGAGAGAGAGAGAGAGAGAGGGAGAAAGAGAAAGAAAGAGGTATCCAAAATGAGAATGAAGTTTCGTAAAAAAGAATAAATGATAGTAAGCAAGTAAATGTATGTCATTTGGGTTACCTAATATATATATATATATATATATATATATATATATATATATATATATATATATATATATATAGGATATCTCAATAAAATATATACATACTAAAATGTATATACATTAAAATGTGTACGAATTTTTTGTGACCACTGTATATATATATATATATATAAATGGAATATAGGATATATTTAGTCTGAAAATAAAAATAAAATAATCATCATGAATAAAATCATCTTTATAAAAAAAAGTTTATGAATTATTACTCTGGCTTATTAATCTAACTCAGTTAAATACAATAGATACCATGAGTTTTAATTTGTTATATAATAAATTTGAGATATTAATTATAGATACATTATTTTAGATTGATGATAAGTTATTTAATAGATTATTTGATAGTTATGTCAAATAAAAATAGTTTATCATATTCAGAGTGGAGTAAAAATTGATTAAAATATTACAATAATTAAAATTTTAACCAATTGTTAATCAAAACTAAGTTATTTGTCAGTTACAAATAATTTTTATTCATTAGTCGTATCCATTATATGTTTTTAAACAGACTAATTTCAGTTATAACTACAATATATATTATTTATTAGTTATGATTAATCATAAATCATTAGTCATGAGTACAAGTTAGTCATTAGTCACTGTCTATTCCAAATGATTAATTTTGAGAAGGAATTGAAAATGTACACATGACTGTCATTAATTATGAGTATTCTAAACCCTAAATTAATATTACATTCAGCTCAATCTTAGATTCTCTTGTGTCAATCTTAGACTCTCTTTATAGACCGTTTATTTATTTATATTACTTATTTTCAGAATTCTCTACTCAAGAAATTCTTTAAAGAAAATCGGTTAAAAATTTAAGAAAATAAAACAGTATTTAAACTGTTTTTGGATGATGATTGACGATTTAACATTAGTCACACTGAAATATAATTGATTAATTCAATCATTTTATACAAATAGCTGATTAAGTCAATAATCATTATTCATTATTACAATCAGTTAAGGGAATATTCTAGTCTAGAATTTCGAAAAAATCGATTTTTTGCATATTTTTAAAGTTTAGACCTTTAAGAATATGTTCTTAAGAGAATTTTTCGAAATTCGAATTATTTTCGGAGTTATAGCTATTTTTGTGACGCGCCAACCAATCCGATCTGGCCGGAACGAATCAACTTTAAACGCGTTTTTCTCGAAACTACTTTTTTCGACACGGTTGACGTGATATCTCAAGTTTTAATGGACCGATTTACTTGAAATTTGGTACAGAGCTTCTCAATATAACAGTGATTTCATCCGCCTAAGATTTTTTTTTAAAAAAATTTTTATTATTTTTAAAAAATTCCGAAAGTTGAAAAAATAGGGCAAAAAAAATGACTATTTTTTTCACATTGACGCCATTTTGTGATTTTTTTTTTAATTTCCCTAGGTGGGAATACTACTATAACGTTCTTTTTCAATAATTTAAAAAAAAATTGTTTCAGATGACCGGAAGGGTTGGAACCACGTTAACCAGGAGACTCCTTTTTTTTGCAAGCCCCCACTTTGCCAGCCTGTACCTTTTTCAATTTTGAATTTTTTGTTTTTAATAATACTTTTTTATACTCTTAAAATGTCAATAAATAACTGATAAAAATGGATAGTAAAAATATTTGTTGTTTTTTTATAGCGCCCGAAAAAACACCTAAAATTCGTGCGTCTAGGCTAGAATACCCCCTTAAATATTAGACTTCCTTATGATAATTTTAGACTCTGTAGACTATTAATTTGCAATTATATATTTGCAGAACTATCTACTTAAGAAATTCTTCAAAGATAACTTGCTAAAAATTTAAAAAATAAAATAGTTATTTAAACTGTTTTTGACTGATGACTGACGATTTAACATTAGTCATATTAAAATATAATTGACTAATTCAATCATTTTATACAAATAGCTGATCTAGTCAATAATCATTATTACAATCAGCTAAATCTTAGACTCTCTTGTGACAATTTTAGACTCTGTAGATTATTGATTTGTTATTTATTATATATTTGCAGAATTTCCTACTCAAGAAATTATTTAAAGAAAACTTGCTAAAAATAAAAAAAATAGTTATTTAAAATATCTCTAACTAATTATTAATAATTGTACATTAATCAGACTAAAATGGAATTAACTAATTTAATCGTTTTTATAATTGGCTGATTTATTCTATAATCATTTAACTAATTTTAAATTAATCAATCACAGAAGAATTGTGATCAAAACTAACCTTTAATTTATTAACCATTTTATTGATAATGTTTTAATCATAGTCACTAGTTATATTTTTTGATTGAATTTTGCACTCTTTAAAAATATTTGTATGTAAAACTCAAAGTATGGTATTACAAAATTCAGAAATCAAATCAAGGTTCTTTTTATTTTTTTCTCTATATTTTATTCACTGAAAATAAAACAGGTTTGAAGTCATTTTTGACTTTATTTATGGTTGAAAATTATTAAATCAGCGAGATAATTTTGTATATGAATGAATTCAACCAAATTAATACAGTATTTATAAAAACTGATAAATATACACTTGAATATATATATATATATATATATATATATATATATATATATATATAATGATAAGGGTGCATAGGCACTTGTGTTCTTGCTACGTGACTTTCCAAGTGTATTTATAAAATTGTTTACGTTTCGATAATTTTGAATAAATCGAAGATATTAATTATACACTGTCAATCAATATTCGACACATATTTGTATAGCCTTTTTAATTAATGATGATATGATTTCATTCGACTTCTATCATATCCGTAACGTATATTTTAATTAACATGACGTGTTATTATTTCCAATGAAAAATTAATATAGTTCATGTATAAAATGTATCAATATACACCCACCTATTGTACATAAATAGAATTTTCTATACACATATGTATGTATATATATATATATATATATATATATATATATATATATATATAACTAAGGTAGATAACTGTCTAAATGACGTTTTAGAGGAGATAATAAAACCTCTAAGTAATTCCATGTTTACTTGAGAGCATTAGATTTTCTAGTAAGATTCAGCACTGACACATAAGACAAAAACGACACAGCGTTGTCTAGAAGCCAATTTACTAGAATTCATCGTTAGTGAAGATTTGTATTCAAGAAATTTGCATGTCAATCGTTTAGACTACCGTATGAGGAATATTTCAGTAAAAAATACCTGCTTTAATTCATACTAAAATATTGAGATTTTGACAAAAGATTTGTTGAATTTAGCATCATCTGAATTTATAGAAATTTTATGTGTGATGATAGATGAAAAGTTAAATTGTAATCACTTTTTTCGAAATGAGTGTCAGTTTACTGACTTACATTGCTCTGCTTCTCTCTGTTCCAAGAGTTCTAACAGGATAGTGGTTACAATGTAAAACCACTCGTATTATTTATTAATAATAAACAAAAATAAATGGAAAAATCAAAAACATATTCCTATAAATCCAAACATATAATTTAAAAAAATAAGTTTTTTTAAAAAAATTATTAGCATGTTTTAAAGAGTTAATATGAAGAAAATTATCTTACTGCGTGACAACGTAAGACCACATGTTCCTTAAGCATTTCAGATAAAATAACGGAATTTGTTAGGAGGTTCTAAATAACTAAATTATAAATTTCTAAATAAATATTTTTTTGGTTGTATGAATTTTTTAAATAGAAAAAAGTAATGAAAATAGAAATATAGAAAATCATTAGATAAATTTTTATCTTCCAATTTTATCAAAAAGGAATTTAAAAACTTCTATCAAGATGGAGAGATGTTGTTAAGATTAATGAAAATTGTATTTTTTAATAAATAGTAATAAACAGTATAAAAAATTGTTATTTTACTGAAAATAATACATTTTCTTACTGTTTATTAATATTTATATAACAATGTAATTTCCATCAATATTAACAACTTTTTCCTTTTTTGATAACAGTTTTTGAATTTCTCTTTGATAAAACTGGATAATCAAAACTCCTCCAGTGCTTTTTTTAGATCTCAATCTTTATTACTTTTTTAAAAATTGTTTGATAGATTAAATATAATCATTTTTAATAAGTTTTTAAAAAAGATGAAATTTATTTTTGCAATTCCTCATTCTTTCGATAGTTTTTAATCTGCACTGTTGTTAGGTAAAAATTGAATATTTCATTTGAAAAAAGTAACCTTGGTCAAAGTCGAAAGAATATATAAAATATAGTATGTAAATAATTGAAATCGACTGTCAGATGGACGAATATTCAATCATATAAAGAGCTTTCATAAATTATTAACGACAGGATCGCATTGGAAACAAAACGAATGAGGGGACGTCGTAATGGACGCCTCTGTAAATCTTTTGTTGTACGCGATAAATATTGAAAAGCGTTTGTTTTTTTCTATACATTTCAAAGTAGACAGCAAAAATATAAAAACACACGAGTAAAAGTAAAAGCTCGCATGTGTGTGTGTAAATATATTTTATGTGTTTTTCCTGTACGTATTTATCCGCTTGTTTGTATTGTCTGCTCTATTATATACACTAGAGATAGAGAGCACATTGTTGAACAATTCCACCAACACACGCCCATGTTCCTGCCTTTTCGGTGCATAGTCAGCAACGTTCTGCATTGATAAGCTTTTTTGTGTTCAGCATTCATCGTTGAAAAAAATGTATATATCTAAATATAGATCTAGTTGAATTTAACGACCAAACCGTGTGTATAATAAGCCACATCGAATGAAGAGGATGCTGGAAAAGTGTACGAGTTGAAATATTCCGGTAGCTTTTTATTTTCTTTCTTTTTCTTTTTATACTAAAATATACATACACACACGTATATCCTCGTGTGTGTGTGTCGTATTATATATGTATAATAATATTAAAGCGTAGACGACAAGAATTGAAAAGAGACCTTTGTGTTTAATATATAACACATTAAAAAAAAATTCCGTTCATGTTTATAAGAAAATATGATTCCTTTCGGTTTCTTTTATTATTCACGTTTTTATGTTCGTCGTTGAAAGATTAAACACAATGTCTTATTTATAATTTCTCTACTTTACATTCAGTACGTACGAATATAAAATGTAATTGTGTTTAAATTGAATTGCTGCTGAACGCTATTTATCGAACATTGCGATAAAAAGAAAATGTTAATGGAATATTGTGTTATCTGTATTACTTTATAAAATAATCTAGAGGGAAGCTTTTGAGAAGCTTTTTTCAAACAGACAGTAGAGATTAATTACATGTAGGTTTTATATGAAGTTTTGTGAAATTTTAATGAGGTTTAAAGCGAAACTAGTGTTTTATAAAAAGAATATCAGAACTTTAATAGCTGGTGGTAGCCATTGTTTATTTTTTAAGCTCATTTTGACATTTCAACTTAGTATAATTTGACAAATTATCATAGAACGTTTATTATAGGGTCATCCAAATGTGACGCCTAGATTTTTGTTTTATTAAAAAAAGTGTAGAGTTTCTTTTTGATGAAACACAAGTTTAATCGTCACATTTGGATGACTATATATTTCAACAAAGTTTAGAAATTGTAAAAACTTATTACAAAGATCAATGTTCGGTTCGTAAAACTTATCGAGTGCTTTGTGAAATTTTCGGTCAACACTAAATAAAGAAAAGTGCAGAATTCGGAGTGAAAGCAATCCACAAATCATTGAACAAAGACCACTGCATCTATAAAAAGGTACATGCTGGTGGTGTTATCGGAACATATTTTTTTCAAAATGAAACTGGAGATCACGTTACAGTAAATGGAGTGTGTTATCGAACCACGATTAATGATTTTTTTACAAATGATTGAAAATGGTTGGCACGAAATGTAGTTTCAACAGGACGGTGCTATCTATGGAAACAATAGGTTTATTGAAACAAAGATTTAATGAGTCCATTATTTCACGAAATGGACCCATCAATTGGCTACCAAGATCATGTGATCTAACTCTACTGGAATATTTTCTGTGGGGTTATATGAAATCATTGGTTTATGCTGATAAACCAGTATATATGTGTATATAATGTAATATACGTACATATGTTTGTTACGAATTATTAAAAAGTTTTGTAAAAAATGCGTTAAAGGGGGACACGATTCATTTGTGTTAAAATCATAACTGTATTGTCTGAATGTAAACTCATTAAAAATTATTTTGTCAAACGACATAAAAAATGTAAAACAATTCCAATTCACAATTCACAATTAATATTTATTCAAAAAACAGAGTACATTTGTGAATTTTTAGTTGTATAAAAGGTAATTTAATGAATACAGACATTTTATATACATATATATATATATATATATATATATGTGTGTGTGTGTGTGTGTGTGTGTGTGTGTGTGTGTGTGTGTGTGAGTGAATGTGTATATGTATAAGATAGCCCAAATAAGACCGAATGATAGTAAAAAAAATAGTAAATGATAGTAATCAAGTAAATGTATATTTAAAACCCTCAGTCTCCTTTGAGTTAACCTCTCTCTCTCTCTCTCTCTCTCTCTCTCTCTCTCTCTCTCTCTCTCTCTCTCTCTATATATATATATATATATATATATATATATATATGTATAATATACGAGAATGAATAATTATTCTATGTAACATTTCCAATTAGTAACAGTGGAAGTAAAAATTGAAAATAATAATTTTCATTCCGATTTAAAATATCTAATAATATAGGGTCAACAAAATATGACACCTAGATTTATGTTTTATAAAAAACAAAAAAAGAAACTATACACATGTTTCTCTATACAACACCCTACACCAGTAATCGGCAAACTCATTAGTCAAAAGAGTCAAATGTTAGCAGTACAACAATATTTTCTTTTTGAAGGCCAAATTTTCAAGATATCTGTTTCAGAAGTCGATTAAAACTAGGAACTAGTATTATGTGATAGATAGAATTAGACACGCTACATATACTGGATTGCTTTTTTTCCACTATAATGTCAAATTTGTAAAATAATAATGTTTGAAAAGATGATTCTTGTGGAAATCCTTGCGTCGTTTTTTCTCTACAGAGTGACATTACAAAGTGACAGAGCGGTACCAGGGGCCGTTTCATAAAACTTACAGTTCCTGTATTACAAGTTCTTTATTTAAAGAAAGAACTTGTAATAAAGGAACTGTAAGTTTTACGAAAAGGGCCCCTGGTTTTTTTAAATATTGCGTTATTATTATTAACAATCAAAAAGTGTACCCAATGTACTAACTTTGGGTAATCGGTTTTTTGACTTTAAACACTGAATAAAAAAAAACTAGATACCTACCATAATTAACAATAATCTTGTTTATTGATAAAAAGTATTTTTTATTATTATAATATTACATGGCACACATTTAATGCACATAGTCATTATTTGTAGAAGAGCCGCATTCAAGTGGCCAAAGAGCCGCATGCGGTTCGCGAGCCGCGTTTTGCCGACCCCTGCCCTATACACATGATTCTAGGTTACACAAATCTAGGCGTTACATTTGAATGAACCTATATATATATATATATATATATAAGCGATATCAAATTCACTGAAATTACCTTTGTGCGCATTTAACGTGAAAACAGATGTTTACTTTTAATTACTCAGTGTAAACTTTGAAATTTCATCTATGCGACTCGTTTATCGAAAATATCACATTCGAAAAGCTATCGGCGTTCGAAGCTCGTTTATTAACATCATTTCGAATAGACGATGTCGAACAACTTGTTTTAACAGTTTTGTGATCGTGTAATGATATTAACGAATTTATTATATAAATATATAACAAATTTTATATATATATATATAATTATAGAGCGTAGACGTATTTAATTTCGTTAAATAATTATTAAAAACTAATTAGAATATTTGATAATTTCGCATGATCTCATCAAAACTCAGTGGAGCTTGAAAATATGTAACGTCTTTATGTTATATGTTTATTTTAATTTAGTCAATTTCGACGAATGTTCAAATTTACATCAACAAATATTTAATGTTCAGGATTATTTTTGTAGAGATAATCGGTGTTTTTCAAATAATGTCGACGTAATACAATTTTTTCATTTAAAAATAAAAATGATATAAATATATCTTCTACGTTAAAATAATATAATTATATTTAAAATGTTTTTTTGATCTATTTATAAATGTATATATAAAATCTGTTTATATGAATATCTGTTTATATAAATGTTTTAATAAATGTTCTATCTTTTATGATTGTTTTTAATAATGATAAAATGGAATTATATTTTTAATTCAATTTTTAACCAGTTGATTATATTTTTTTAATTTAGAAGGAAAAGAGTGTATATAATCGTATATTAAATAGTGTAATTACTATAAAGAAAAATGTCTAGTATGAACATTTTACTAAAATATTTAATTATATGCCATAATTTTAGTTTAAAGTTACATAAAGTTAATAATAGTTTATTTTGAATATATATATATATATATATATATATAAGTTTTTGCAATAAAAATGTCGAAATTTTGACATCTGGTGGTAACCATGTTTAAATTTTTTTAAGCCCATTTTGACATTTCAACTCAGTATAATTTGGTAAATTATAATGGAACATTTATTACTTCAACAATGATTAGAAATTGTAAAAACTTCAATAGACTTATTAAAACATTAGTTGAATGTGTCCATTATTTCACAAAACAGACTCATCAATTGGCCACCAAGATCATGTCAATTAACTCCACAGGATTATTATCTGTGGACTTGTGTGAAATCATTAGTTTATGCTGATAAACCACAAACAACAAAAACTTTAAAAATAAACATTGAACGTGTAATTTATAAAATTGGACACAACTATGTAAAAGAGTGACTAAAATTGGACTAATGCACTATGCCAAGCGAATTTATGGTGGCCATATGAGTCAAATTGTATTCCATCATTAATGCCATAGAATATGCTTAAAAATAAATAATTCATTATGTAAATACTTTTTGTTTTATTTCCATTTAAATTTCTGAAGCACTTATTGGAAAATCCTATAAAAATGTTGATCTTTTAATTATCATTATATAATTAACATTTTTTATAAATATATTTTTACAAGAAAACATAAAGTTTTTAGTGAACTAAGTTCTTATTTTATTTCCATAAAAAAATCATGCACATATCCTTAAACACATACAAACACTCATGATACACACACAGATATATATATATATATATATATATATATATATATATATATATATATATATATATATATATATATATATATAAACGTGCTCTACATATCAAACAACATGAGCGCCTTACTTAAAATTCTACCCTCGTCAAAAAAGATATGATTAAAAGACTAAATATTAAGTTCAACATCAAATGACTTTCATTAGACATACTTGTACTTATTATCCACGTTTGTTTATCTAAAATTGTATGATCTTTAATATAGAAATATGTAAAAAAAGGATTTAATTAACAAAAAATATAGTTTAGATTTATGTTTCGTAAAATTATTTTTATAAATTTATACTGTTCAATTTCATTAAACTAACGTGAATTTATTTTATTTTAAAATGAGAATCATTTACATACTTTAAACGTTTTTAATATTTATTAAGTGTATTATAGTTTAGTTAACTTTTAATTAACATTTATATTGCGGGAAATATTGTATATGAAAAAAATGTTATCCAAAAAGGAATTATAAAGCAAGGTATCTGTTTACATTATTATTGTAGAATATTTATTTAAATATTTTTTAAGTGGAAAAACTTTAATTAGTTTTTTAAGTTAGGGAAAATGTTATGAAATTTTGACTTTAACTGTTTGTTTTCTTTTTTATATATACATTTTTTCAATATTGAAAAAGGGTGTAAAAATGGTATTATATAAAACTTTTTTTACAGTAGTTATATTATATTATTATAAGATAATAAATGAGAAACAATTCAAGATCTCATACTTAGAAATTTTAAAAATTCAATAGACTTAATAAATGTTTAATGAGTTTATTATTTTACAAAATAGATCCATCCAGTTAGATCCAATGATCTTATATACAAGATGCTAGATTGGGCACTAAGATCATTGGATCTAACTCTATTGGATTATTTTCTGTGAGGTCATGTGAAATCATTGGTGTATGCTGATAAACCACAAACAATAAAAGCATTAGAAATAAATATCGAACGTGTAATTAATAAAATTGGACTACAATTATCTGGTGGTCATAGAAGTGTAATTGTGTTCCATCATTAATGCCATAGAATATGCTTAAAAATAAAAATTAATTAATAACTCATTAATTAAATACTTTTTATTTTATTTTTATTTAAAACTTTTGAAGCACTTATTGGATAACCATAAATAATTGAGTACAAATAGATTTTCACATTACCAGTCTATGTTGTGGTTACAAAAACATCATTATATGATAGATTTTATTTAAAACCAGCCCTGTTCAACTATGACAATAATGACTTAATGACAACTGAGAAGACAGTGTTTGCGTTGTGTGTTAATGATACAGCCATCCAGTTATCGAATTATTTGCTAAAAAAATGGTAAATAAGCTGCAAGAGGTACTAAATCAGCTAATTCGATACTTTAACACGTGGAAGCTGAAGATAAACGTCACAAAATCAGAAAGAGTGCTATTTAATAAGAAGAAAACAAAAGTTTACTCAAAGAAACTGCATGGAAAGATAAAACTAAGGTACCTAGGAGTTATTATGGACCATCAACTAAATGCAGGGCACATGTTGATAACACACTCTCAAAGGTAAGAAAAGAGACGAGACCGATTTACAAGCTGATTGCGAATGATAACGAATTCTGTACAAGAAACAAGATTCTACTGTACAAGAGTACAATCAGGCCGGTGGTTACTTATGCAGCACCGATCTAGAGAAACACAAGCAACAGCAAGTTTGGAAATGTTCAGATCATACAAGATGCTGAGGCTGAAATTTAACAAGGAGTATCATTGCTCGATGAAGAGGTTGTACAGGGTAGAGGAAATTTTAACACTGACCGAATATATCAATGAACTCAAGAGGTTCAAGAAAGAATTTTTAAAATTTCTAAATATGAGATCCTGAATTGTTTATAATTTATTATCTTATAATAATATAACTACTGTAAAAAAAAGTTTTATATAATACCATTTTACACCCTTTTTCAATATTTAAAAATATGTATATAAAAAAGAAAACAAACAATTTAAGTCAAAATTTCATAATATTTTCCCTAACTTCTCAAGAGGTTCATTTGAAGAGGTTCATTGCAAGAGGATTTGGGCAACTAAGCTAAACCACAATCTCTTTATCCATGAAAGGGAGATGGAGAAGTTAATTGGCCCGTGAAATTGATTAAGAAAAAAGAAGAGAAGGTAACTGAAACCAAACATACTTATAAATACGTTTTAGCGAAGAGAGAAGAATTAAAATAGAAAATACGAGAAACAAAAAATGTAATTAGGGACGCATCTATTAAGATAGCTCCAATGACTGATCATTTGGAGGATATTGTTAGGCAGAGAAAGAGAGTTGATTATCAAGGGTCTTTAAATCTCTTGATAATCATCCTTCTTTATGAACCTCCTCGAGTAGTCTGATAATAACTTGAGTAGTCTTCTCTATTACTGATGAATCTCTTTGTTCATCAATAACAGAGAAGACTACTGAAGGTTTTTGATAATTTTTCTGAGATACAGAAACCGTGAAGTGAAGCAATCCAGCAGAAGACAGAAAATACGGCTCATATTCTTAGGTATGACAAAGAACCAGAAAATACAAGATACTCAAAAAAGATCAACTCAATTTAAACCTTGTTAAAAAAATATTTTTTTCATTTTAAATTAAAACGTCTAAGTTATAATTTAATAAATTAAGAATGTAATCGATTTTCACATTTTTATTTGGGTTGTAAGTGATTTGAACAAAAGGTAATGAAAAATCTTTATAAAATTTCCAGTTGTTTGATCTCAGCAGCACAATAAATAGTAAATCGAAAACTATCATATAGATAAAATCGAATTATTTCAACGACAAAGAACATCCGGTTTAGAAAAAAAGAAACATCTTTCATATCGACAAGTAAAAGTCAGTAACGGAAAACATTCTTAATTTAATTCATTAATCTAATCGAATAAAAACAGATTATCGTGTAATTGTCCTATAATGTTATACGATACTCTTTTCCGTGTCGAAACTAGCAACTATGGCCTTTTTACGATAATTTCATTCGTGTTTCTCGACAATTAATAATGAATCCGACAGTAAACGTGTATTTGTGACGTACAGGTACGAAACTGTTCGAAGCCGACGACAGCCATGAGCCGAATGAAAAATGAAAATGGTACGCGACCCCATACTGCGTGCACACCGTTGGATTTCCTTTATGAACGTCCCGTGTGGTCGCGTAAAATGGAATTGTTATCCTGATCGTATCAGATATACAAACTGTTCGTATTACACGTGATGCTTAAGTTGAATCGATTCTTGTGATTATTTCAACAAATTGCCAACGAATGAATTTATCTGCGGCAATTGGGGTTTTCCGTTGAAATATGTTTCTTTTTCTTTATATATATATATAAGGGAAAAATTTGTGTTAAAACTTAAAAAAAATTCTAAAAAATATTTTTTTGAAAATACGCCAATAAAATTTTATGACAAAATTACTGAAAATGACTTTTTGCGTCAAATACGTACCTATTTCTCATACTCTTGATAATTATACAATTCGATTTGATTATTAACCCCCATAAGCAACTCTTTGTAGACGAGATTTGTGAAAAAATATCATATTTCTGTTTCAATATAATATAAAAAACGCTTGTATTATTTTTGCACATTGAATTAAATTTCGTTATTGGTATGGTTATAGAAATATGAGTACAACGACAACTAAAATGAACAATAAGTGATTACTGAACAACTTTATAAAATCTTTTTATGTTTGAATGAGTGTTTCTTGGTGTTAAAATGAATTTACTAAAATATGAACACAAATAGTAATTTCACGATAATTTTAATAATTTTTAAAGTTTTTTGTAATTTTCATGTCCAGGTTATTTATTGTTTTTTCAAATATTCAAAAATATATGGTTATCGAAAATCATGTGTTTTATTAAAAGGAAACAAAGGGAACTATACACATGTTTCTTTTTAATAAAATACAAATCTAGGCGTTACATTTGGATGACCCTATATTTTTTTATAAAAAAAAACTCTTGATATATTTAATGATTAAAAGTATAATAGATTTTAGTTAAGAGTATAAAATTAATAGATAATAGGTTTGCTTAAAGTTGAAAGATTGGTAGTAGAATTTTCAATTCAGAAAAAAATGTTTACAATAATATAATTTATTATTCTTAATCGGATTAAAAAACTCTTTAATTAATAAATGCATAATTTTGATTATACTAGAATAAAAAGTACTTCAACTCGAATGTTCTGTAGTTTGCTTTTAGTAATTATCTAATTTAATTTCAAAAGAGCAATTATTTTTGTCATAGAACAAAGAATCTATTCCTTGATTAAAATCTTCTTTAGCCATTAAGCATTTAATAATGTAAACTAAAATTGCGAGCCTTTTTCTACTTTCCATATTAACCTACATGAACTGTTCAATCATTTCACTAGGACTTGAAAAATTAATATTTTATACGCTTTCATTATAATATTTGAAATATAGAGTAGTTTAAATAATACTGAAGGATGTAATATGTAAATTTTTAGTCTCATTTGGGCCACTCTGTATATCTATCCCGTGACAAAGATGTATATAATGTACTTTCGAGTAATTTACATGAATCAAGTATTGTAATTTCTATTTTATCGATAAAGCAAGATGAAGAAATAAAATTTCATTTTTTAATAAATCACATTTTGGTATTTTTCAAAGGTTTTCATTCCATAAAATTATATTTTGTTAAACTAATAGTTTTGTTTACGAGGGTCGTTTGATAAGTATGGTAAAAAAGTAAGAAAAACTAAATTGAAAAATTTAATTAAATTGAACAATAAATAAATTTACCATACTTATCAAACGATCCTCGTATATCAAACTGTAAGTATCAAGTATCGAACTCTGACATAATCATCAGGAAAAAGTCTAATTTTCAAATTTGAGTATTTTAAACTCATCTAGCAATTAAAAATACGTTAATTACCCACGACATTAAAATATTATTGAAATCAACATATAATCCATTACGTATTTTGTGATGAAAGTTGAAATTTATTCGTATCGTATATTTTTTTCTCCAAAATTCAACGTTGACAAATATTTATTTCAGCACGTTCGTTATTCGAATAATCGAGAAACAATCTCTATGTTATTTTTATCTTCGATGATTGATCATGTATAAATATTTGTCGAATCAAAGGATAAATTATAATTCAGGATTACAATACGATTTGTTGCATATATTTCCACTCTGATTTCGTTCTATATTTAGAAAAAAACTCGTAAATTTATATTTTTTTCTATCTTTTTGAAAAAGATTTTTTTATTTTTTTCATCAAAGATTCGTAAATCCATGTAGAAAATGATTCTTTCGAATCGAAAATTCCATAATAGATATATCAATTGATACAAAGCGATTCAATTTTATATTCATTAGATATTTTTTTATGCGTCGACGAACCGTTGTCATTTGCATATATTTTTGTACGTAAAAATATATACATAAATGAACATTCGATCGGAATGTACTGTTGTGAGAAAAAATATCAGATATTCGACAGTTACAATATCCGTGAATGAATATGCGTTATCTTACAAAAAGCATGCCTGCGGGTATGTGATGGTATCGGTTCCTTATTGCCGACACGACACAAAAAATATTATCGAAATTGATAAAACCGATCAGAGTTTCAATCCTTAAAAAGTGATTTGATTCTTTTCATTCGTTTTTGTGTTGTCGAAACGAAACTGAGATACATTAAATATATGTTTTAGGTATTTCTGTAGATATATTTTTTCATAACTATGATTCATACATTTCTAAAATATTACAAAAAATTATTCATGAATAATCAAAGAAATTGAGTCATTAGGGTGTATTTCTGTTTATGAAAATCCAAAAGTTTCACAATTGTAATAAAAATTAATAATAAAAAACCGTGTTTACTATTGGTGACATTGTAACTAATTCTCTTTTATATATTTACACTCCTCCCTCCCCCCTCAATATATAATCATCACAAAAGTTTATATCAACCTACTACTGGGTGAAAACCTTATCAAAATCATTAGTTCTTTTTAAATGCTTTCCCAAGAATCTTCCATAGGTTCCTGTCCATAGATAATCTTAACCAATCTTCACCTCCCCTATACCCAAAAATTTTATTTTTGCATCTTTATTAGGATCACTTTAAATGTCATTTTTAACTCTTAATGACCATTTCATAATGATTTTTTGTACATATATATATATATATATATATATATATATATATATATATATATATATATATATATATATATATATATATGGTTCTTCAATAAGTGCTTCAGAAATTTAAATGGAAATAAAACAGAAAGTATTTAATAAATTAGTTGTTTATTTTTTTATTTTCAAGCATATTCTATGGCATTAATGATGGAATACAATTTCACTTATATGAATACCACGATTTTGCTTGACAGTGCATTTGTTTAGTCCAATTTTTAGTCACTCTTACACATAATTGTAGTTCAATTTCATGAATTATACGTTCAATGTTCATTTTTAATGCTTCTGTTGTTTATGGTTATCAGTATAAACCAATGATTTCACATAATTCCATAAAAAATAATCCAATGCAGTTAGATCACATGATCTTGGCGGCAAACTGATAGGTCCATTTCGTGAAATAATGGACTTATTACTTGTTTAAATAAGTCTATTGAAGTTTTTACAAATACTTAGCTTTGTTAAAGTGTTAAATGTTCCATGATAATTTGTCAAACTATACTAAGATGAAATGTCAAAATGAGTTTAATTTAGTTTACGCAATCGCATTGACATATCTTGTTAGGCAACTCCAAGTTGCTTTGCAAAATCGCATTGTGCTTGAGTAAATTTTATATAAAAGTAGAGTTTAAGTAGCTTATGAGAAATGTACAGTTTTAGTAAGTACTAAAGTTCATAGTTTTTAAATTTTAAAGATACGCCAAGATATTTTAAGATCAAAATATTTATCACGAAATCTCTGATACCACTGTATTTGAATTAGAGTTTTCAGAAGAACAAAGTTTCAGGATCTGCTATATTTTTTAGTTTTTGAATTTTTAAGTTGCGTCAAGATGTTTTTGATTCGTAAAATCAAAATTTTCATATCACTCTGAAACTTCTGATACCACTTATATATTTTGCAAGTCATCGTATTATCACTAAAAAAAGAAAAAATATTTCCGTTGCTTCTGCAGTATTATTTTTAAATGAATCGAGAAAATAATGCTCTATCGATTGTGCTCCTTATCAGAAATAATCATATTCATTACTATTTTGTGAGGTTATATTGTTCATTCCACCAAGTTAGATGATGTTTCGTAAACAACATTAACACACAATCGTAAAAGGTCAGGAATATATTTCCATTTGAAATAATGTATAAACTGGATTAATAGCATTGTATAGAACTTTATATATATATATATATATATATATATATATATATCCGACCAGTGGTGTAGTGGCTAGTATTACTGTCTGTCATGCGAGAGAAGCGCGTTCGATTTCCGGTCGGATATACAAGGCAGATGGGGTTGTTCACCTTTGTGAAGGCAATCTGCCTAAGGGAGTAAACTTTAAATAAAAAAATCTTTATTAATCCATCTGGTCAACGTGATAAGTATAACTAAATACCAGTGAATAGTAACATTCATTGAGGCTTTCGTCCATCAGTGGGGTGATATAAGTTTGATATTATATATATATATATATATATATATATATATATATATATATATAAAATACATTAAAAATGTCATAATTATGACAACTGGTCGCTGCCATGTTGGAATTTTTTAAACTTATATTGACATTTTAACTCAGGATTGTTTGGAAAATTATAATGGAACGTTTAACATTTCAATAACGCTTAAAAATTCTAAAAACTTCAATAGACTTATTGAAATAAAAATTTAATGAATCCATTATTTCACGAAATAGACCCATTAATTGACTACCAAGATCATATGTTCTAACACTCCATTGGATTATTTTTTGTGGGGTTATGTGAAATCATTGTTTTATGTTGATAAACTACAAACAACAGAAATATTAAAAATAGACATTGAACGTTTAATTTTTTAATTGGATCCCAATTGTGTGAAAGAATGACTAAAAATTGCACTAAACGAATGTACTATGCCAAGCAAAGTTGTGGTGGTTATATGAGTTAAATTTTGTTCCATCATTAATACTATAGAATATTCTTAAAAATAGAAAAAAGTAAATAACTAATTAATTAAATACTTTTTGTGTTATTTCCATTTAAACTTCTGAAGCGCTTATTGGAGAACCCTATCTATATATATATATATATATATATATATATATATATATATATATTGGGTGCTCTGTCAGGAACGCGCAATTAATTTATTAAATAAAACGCATTTTTTTTGAGTAAGCAATGATGTGGGTGCCCTCCTGATGGAACACCCTATATAAATATCATATCATTTTATCAGCCTTATATCAGTTTAGTAATGGGTGAAAACATCATTGAATGCTACCATTCACATGTATTTGTTCATACTCTCCGTGTTAACCAGGTGAGTTTATTTTTGGGTTTTATTTAGGGTTTATACCCTTAGGTAGGTTACCTTCAATAAAGGTAAAATATCCCACTTACCCTATAACTTAGAAAAGAGTTCGAACGTAATTATCCCGTATGACAGACTGTAATGTTAGCCACTAGACACTAATCTAATCTAATCTCTCTCTCTCTCTCTCTCTCTCTCTCTCTCTCTATATATATATATATATATATATATATATATATATATATATATATATATATATATATATATATATATATATATATATATATATTTTGTAAGAGAAATTTCATATTATCATATAAAGTATATTTTTAATTGAGTGAAAATGTCCCAAACCGGAAATAAAACGTAGCAAAAGTAACTAATATAAAATTATTTTACGGTGATAAATTTACTAAATTTATATATATATATATATATATATATATATATATATATATATATATATATATATATATATATATATATATATATATATATATATATATATATATATATATATATATATATATATATATATATATATATATATATATATATATATATATATATATATATATATATATATATATATATATATATAGGACTTATGTGTAAATGTTTTTTGCACTCATAAATATATATGTAGGTATTAAATTAATAAAATTTTCATATACTGAAAACCAGAGATAATACACTGGCAATTTTGTATGTTTGTTACAAATATAATTTAAAATATTTTCAACTTTTATTCGATATTAAAATGAATTTCATACTGTTATTTCCACCCGGTGGGATACTAAACATTTTTTACTGGTCAAATGAGAATATATTCCAATGTATAACATTTTTTAAAATTGTTTTCAACTATTGAAATATGAACACATACACACACACACATATATATATATATATTTATATATATATATATATATCATCGGCTTCTATATTTTATTTACACTGTTACTTTTTTTTATTCTCGACAGTATTAATTTTCTAAAAAATGAAAATAATTCTAATAATTAATTTTTATTAACCTGACATTTATGTAATTTATTGTAATATTTTATGTTTTTTTTTAATCTGTTTTGGTTAATGTATATTCAAGATGTTCGCTATTGGTTTTTTAAAACTTTCTGTATCGTCAGTAAAAATCCACATTAAATAAATTTATGTATTTTTTTAACGCAGGCCATATCTTCTAGTTAATACCAATAAAGAACAGATAACAATGTAAATAAAAACCTCAAGTTATTACTCTCATTCCACTCACTTTACAGATTTATTACATGCCGTTTTATCTACTTCCAAGAAACATACTAAACTTCAAAGGTTATAAAGGCGACGAATTGGAAACTCTTCTAACAATATTTGTAAAGCTATGAAACACCTATAGTATCAGCTGCACGTAGATTCTCTTAATAAAAACACAAGTCATTAAATTGTCTTTTATTGTTGTGACACGTCTGTTACGATCATCACAAGAATTGAACCGAAGTTCATGAGATTACGAACGTTCGAATATCGGAGAAAAAACATCACCCTTCTCCGTGTATCCGTTATAAGAGTTTCAACTTTATTCGTGTTGAAACATGCCGGACGTTTTGTCGAACGAGACAAAAACGATAAGAACAAGAATGCGTTTTATTTCGCTCGTAAGTGTAACTTAACGTGTTTTTATGTCGTACAATAAAAAATATGGCTCGCGTCCGTAACGGCGACAATTAACGGAATAAATGACGCTCGGTTATTAGCCGCCAAAGTGGAACATTCAGCCCGGCGAATGTCGAGAGTGTGTTTTCGGTCGAACAATGCGCACGAGCTGGAGACGAACGGCGAATGGGTACGAGAACGGTTCTGCAAGAAGTGGAAACATTATGCTTTTGTACGTTGTTCGACTCGAAATAGAAGTGGATATGTACGAATGACGATTGTACGAACGTATGTGTGCGAGTGTGTGTGCGATTGGGGGTTGACGTCATTCAAGAAAGATTGTCGAGGAGGAAAAGTTCGGATCGCTGAAACTGTCAACGAGAGAAATGAAGATTGAGACTCTTAAATAATAGAATGAGTCATCGAAACGAAACAATTTTTCGAAAGTGTTGAACTTTTATATCTAAGTTCTTAAGACCAAATACTCTCTTTTTTCTCTCTCTCTCTCTTTCTATCTCTCTCTATATATACACCCGAGTCTGTTTTTATGCGGTAGATACGTTCCGCAAAAAATCGTACAAAAAAGAAAACTTACATTGAAAAATTAGGGATTCGTTCCGTAATTTTCAAAAACCGCATAAAACCAAAGCTACAAAGTGAAATTACTATAAAATTTGCACAAAAAAATCAGGAAATAAAGAATGCTTAAAAAAAATTTCTAATATTTGCAAAAAATTGATACAAAACAAAACTTTTTACTTTATTTTTAATTAACTATTTAATTTTATTCAAAGTAATATGTACATATATGTAATTTATGTTAGAATTTTTCATACATATTTTAATTATCATTGCAATAATATCTGCACTGTTTAGAATAAAAATAAGAAAATGAGCTGCACTGTTTTCAAGACATGTAGGCCAATCTTTTTCCAACAGGCATTTAAAGTTTGTTGTTTTATTTGAGTAATAGCAAATGCAACATGATTTATACAATCAGAGATATATTTTTTTTCCAAGCGTCAGTTACTGTTATTGACTCATTTTCTAGTTTATGGAATATAAATTGAAAAGTGCGTTTAACGTAATATTGTTTAAAAAAATTTGGAAGCTTCTTCATCTGCTGATACAATCGCGCCCGCAATATTCATGTTATGCAGTGCATTCCTTTTTAAAAACCCGATTAACCATCCTTTGCTAGCCGAAAATTCCTTATCAGTTTGAGAAACGGAAGTAAATGGCTCTGATTCCTTCATTTGTTCATAAAACTGAAGAGATTTTCGTTGAATTAAATAACCGCTTAAAGGATTTTTTTCGAAAAAAATTAATCAGCGAAGACGAGTATACTCGACATAAAAGATAAAATGTTTCTGCCTATAAAAAGCAATTATGATTAAAAATCAAAATAGAAAATATATATTTTTATTCGTTGTTAACAAACAAAATTTATTTCATTGATAAAAAAATCGTTTGTAACGGTACTTCCCCAGAATTTGTTATTTGAGCTTAATACAAGCTATTGTGTATTAAAATAAATAAGGTTGCCAGACTAACGAATAAAAATGTGCCATTTTTTAAAAGATCTTTATTTGCCCTTTTTCAGGGAAAAAAATTACAGTTGATTCGTTTAATAATAATACGAATGGGATTTTTTATCTTCACGACGAAAACATTATGTGAAAAATTTTCGTTTCGCTCTGACGAGTATACTGACATAAACATATGATTTTCATATAAAAAGATACTAAGAAGAAATATGAATCGCATAACTTCAAAATCGCATTAAAATAATTCGCACAAAAACAGACCCAGCTGTATATGATTTTCCAATAAGCGCTTCAGAAGTTTAAATGGAAATAAAATAAAAAGTATTTAATTAATTAGTTATTTATTTTTTCAGTTTTCAAGTATTTTCTATGGCATTAATGATAGAATTCAATTCCACTCATATGACCATTATGATTTTGCTTGATATAGTGCATTCGTTTTGTTTAATTTTTAGTCATTCTTTCGCATAATTGTGGTCTAATTTGAAGAATTTCACATTTAATATTAATTTTTAATGTTTGTGTTATTTGTGGTTTATCAGCCAAAACCAATAATTTAACATAACCCTACAAAAAATAATCTAATGGAGTTATATCACATGATCTCAGTGGCCAATACCGTGAAATGATGGATTCATTAAACTCTTGTTTTAATAAGTCTATTATTTTTTTTTTACAATTTCTAAGTATTGTTAAAGTGTTAAACATTCTATGATAATTTGCCAAACTATACTGAGTTGAAATGTCAAAATAAGCTTTAAAAAAATTGAAAAATTATTCCCACCAGCTGTCACAATTTTGTCATTGTTATTGGAAAACCCTATATAATGAATATATATATATATATATATATATATATATATATATATATATATATATAGATGATTCACAGGTTGAAGTGATTATTATTTTACTTTTTTTATATTTTAGTATCAAAACACTTGATTGATATTTAACTATTTATATCTAAAATAAATTTCTCTAACATTTAGGCTTAACACCACCAAACGACAAATATTTTTTAAACCGTGGAATAAAAAATAATTTATTTTAAAAGCCAATGTGATTAACTCCATTCTTTAGAAAATTATTGAAATAATACAATTCAAACGTTTATACGAATTTAGTTAAGTAGTTTTTTCAATATAACAATATATATTAGAAAATAACTATAAATTTTTTACCGTTATACTGTAATAAAAAAGTAAAATTAAAAAAAAGAAATATATTTAATACGTTAAGTGCCAAACCTATTTTGTTTACTTTTTTATTTACGCCTCACACATTTTATTTAAAAATTTAATAAAATAGAAATATCAAAACTGACTTAAGTTTGTTAAAATTAGTTTAAAGTACGAAAATAAGAGCTGAGTCAAATAAAATGATTTTTTTGGAAAGTTGACATAATTATTTGTCTAATGATTCAAATTTTGCCATTATCGAGTCACATGCAAAAAATCTAAATTGTTTTTTAATAGATTTTTTGTATGACATAATCAAAATTAATAAAAAGAAAGCACATTTTCATGTGGTTTAAATGACTTATCAGGATTTTTCTTGACAAAGTTATAAGAAAACTCCATTACTAATAGAAAGGTAAAGTTACAGGATTACTAGTAAATTGGTTTAAAAAGTATTGGATTGGTCAAAACCCTATATCATACAATTAGAATGTGATTTTAACGAAGGTATAGAATTCAGCGTCGTTAATGTTAAAAAGTCTGCAGTAAGCAGACCAGTAATTTTGAAAAATGTAGACTATCCTTTGTTATATCCTGAAGGCAGAACTGTGACAAGAGAAAATAAGAGAGATATGATGGACCTGTTAACATTCATTCCTCCTATTAAACATGGTTATTAAACAATTTATGATGATGATTTTTTTCTAAAATAATATTTTTAAGGTAAATTTCATTGTATTAATTATTTTCTTTTTATTTTGAATTGTCAAATCGATTAACTCTCTGAGTTATGCAAAAAATGTTGAAATAATAAAGATTATATAAAGGATGTACTATTTTATGCATTATTTATATTGTTAGATAAAAGCTACATCTGTGATAATATATTCTACAATATTTATATAAATTTTAAAAGAAATTTAAAAAAATGTATATTATTTTATCAATTTCGATTATTTGTTTTTTTATCAATTGCCAATTATTTGTTTTGGGGAGTTAATTGATTTGACTAATGATTGGTTTATATATATATATATATATATATATATATATATATATATATATATATTCGAAAGTTATCAAACAATTGTTTGATATAAATTAGAAAAATATTTTAAAAAAAATATCTTTTCAAATAAATTTCCTGTAAATACATTTTTAAATGAAACGTCACGAAAAATGTTTTATTGCAAGTATAAATGTCTAAAAATTAATGTAGCTCTTTATCGAAAACAATTAAAGTAATTATCAAAAGAAGAGAATAATTTATTCTCTTAATTAATATTTTCGAATCAACAAGTCTGTTGCTTAAAGTGATAAATACGATCTTTCGGGACTGAACAGGAAATCATAAATATGACGAGAAAAACTGAACGAAAACAGTGAAATTAGGTTAAGTATTTTCCTTGTTCTTTTCAAATATACAGTTTCCTGTTTTTCTTTCCATTTTAAATACGAGTGGATATATTGAAAAATATAGATAAAAAAAGTCTTCGCAGACCACGGCGTGAAACAAACAAGTTTATGAAGATAAATATGAGAAGTCGTGAGATGTTATGAAAGAAACGAGATTTATATTAGCAGAGAGAACATTTGCTGGACGAATCGAGATAAAGTTTATACTTTCTGTCGTGGAAACTTGGCGAAAAACACACGTTCAATTGAGAAATTATTAAACTTTTTTAATAATACGGTGACATTTTTCATAATTCAATTTATGGAGCGAAGTTGTAATTAGCATTTTTATGTTATTGAAAATTAGATAATTCGAAGATACTCGATAAGGTATGAAATGTAAATGCAAGATTTGAAAAATATCAACAGTTAATATTAAATTGGTTCATTGGTCTTAAAGCATCTAATGTTGTTCGATTTCCAAAATATGTTTCGATTGCTTTTAGTTGTAACATTTTTTTATTTAAGTTTCTACTGCTCAAATCTTTTTTGAATTCCTTCATTGACGGCACCTATTAGTTGGCAACTTTTACTAATTTTTCAATATCCATTCTTTGCATATGTTTGAATCAGACCAGTTGTTTCTTTTCTATTTCATCAATAAAAATATATTTAAGTTTCATTTTTCTTCTGCTTCTGACTGCTTGTCTTTCTCGTCTAAAAATCCTACATGATTTCTTAATATGTCTATCTTTATTGAATTCATTTTTCTTCATTCTGCTTAAGTCACTCTCCATATTATAGAATCATATAACATTATGTTTCAAAGGTTGTTTTTTTAGGTTAGATAGAACTTATGATGGGGGATTTAATTTAAGTCCTATCACGTTTAAAAACACCTATATATTATATTTTCTTTTTGTTGTATCTTTTTGTAATATTATTTTCCATTTAATCTCTTAAGTGCATTTCTTACTTTCTTAGTTTACTCTTTTTCTTATTACAGATTTATCTTTTCCATTGCTAGCAATTCTCACTACTAAATATTTGTAACTTTCATAAATTACAATATTGTTGTTATTTTCTAATTGTAAATTTTCTTTTTCTTCTCAGATAGAGAAATACTGTGTTATACTAAAGTTGATCAATAAATTCAATCTCTTTGTTCTATCTAACATAATTTAATCTTTTTAACACAAATGAATTTTTATCCTCAACACCACAATCATTACGAAGTGTTCTATAATCACCTATTGTTCACTTTTCGTTTATAACAATATCGGTTGATACGCATTTCGATGGCGATGCTATCATCATCAGAGCCTTTTTGTAAAAAAATCATCTGTGTTTAAATAAATCCGGAATAGCTCCAAAACTATCAAAATCAATTTAATCTCTTTAATGCCTTTCTTGCTACGTTTACTCTTTCTTATATTTCAGGTGTATCTTTTCCATCTCTATCAATTCTCATTACTTAATATTCGTAGCTTTTACAAATTGCAATATTGTAGTTATTTTCCAATTATAATTTTTTCCTTCTTAGGTCAAAGATATTGTGTCTTGTTAAGATTGATCAATAAGCCTTTTATCTTAAGTTTAGTACTGTTCTATAATTTTTTTTATCATATATTTCAAGTCTTTATTATTTTGAGGATTGCAGTTTCTATAGCACTTTGTAATTTATTTCAATTCTCACACCCTTACATTTTTTCAACTTTCTAAAACCTGTTCCACATATATCTTAAATAGGATGAGGGAGAGAGAACAGCTCTGTCATAATTTCTTACTTACAGTAAATCTACGCGATAATCGATTTCCTGTTTTTGTTATATTAGAATTTTCTTTTATATTAAATTGAGTGTTTCATATATGTTAAAATATTTCACACTGCTGTAAAATCAATATCTAGCGAAGAGTTAATTTCGTATTATATTTGAATATTAAATTTAAATAACAAATAATTCATGTTGAATGAACAAACAACTGTTCAATAAATCTGAATAATCTTCTTAAATATTTTAAGATTATTTTACTATTTAATTGAAGAAATAACTTCCTCAAATTTACATGATTTTATAAAAAAATATTTGTTTGTGTAAAAGTGTCGGATCAGGCTTTTTAATAATGATTTGATAAGTTTTCATATTATGCTCTTATGTGATTAGGTAAATAAAATGCACATTAGCGAGCAATCTTATAGTTATTAGCGAGAATAAAAAGTACATTAGCAAATAAGTAATTACTGAATATTTTTATAAAATATTCTATTATATATTGTTGAATTATTTATTAAAAATTGAATAAATTTATTATCAAACTAAATGTATTTTACCATTTAATAAATTAATACAAGATAGTATTTATTTTAATAATTTTTATTTTGTATTTATTTTTGTCAGAAATGTATTTTTTTTAAATTAGTTTATTTATAATTTTTTAAGATAGGAATATTTCAGTTTTTATAAAAATATAATTATATAATTTACTAGAATATCAAATATTTTTATTTATTCATATGTGAGTAATAATAAAGGAAATAATTGATAATGTTCCTCGAATTCTAAATATTTTCAATTCAATTTCATATAATTTTTGATATTGTACAAAACATATAATTTCCATCATTAATTTTAATTACCAAGAAATCCTCCAAACGATTTTAAATCGATATCGAAAAGCAATAAATTATTTTCCACTGAATTATATTTATAGAAACAAACAGATCCACTTCAACGTATGTTCAAACAATACATTTCGTTCTTGGAAAACATATTAAAAACACAAGTGCACATTAACGAGCAATCCTATAGATATTAGGGAAATTAAAAAGCACATTAGTAAACAAAAGATTACTGAACATTTTTATAATATACTCTGATATTTTATATTCACGAATTCTTTATTGAAGAATGAATAAATCTCAGACTTAAATCAAATGTATTTATCATTTTATAAATTAGTACAAGAAAGAATTTTATTAATTTCTATTGTGTATATTTTCTTGTCAAAAGTGAATTTTTAAAAATTAGTTTATTTATAATTCTTTAAGATAGTTAGAAATAATATATCAGTTTTTATAAAAATATAATTGTATAATTCACTAGAATTTAATTTTTTTAATATTTACACAGATGTGAGTAATTATGTAGGAAATAATTGATAATTTTTCTCGAATTTAAAATATTATCAATTTATTTTCAAATGATTTGTGTAATGATAAAAATATAATTGTATAATTTACTAGAATATCAAATATTTATCATTTACACAGATGTGAGTAATTATAAAGGAAATAATTGACAATTTTCCTCGAATTTAAAATATTTTCAATTCAATTTCATATAATTTGTGATAAGATATTGTGAATGATATACAAAACATATAATTTCCATTATTCATTTTAATTACAAAGAAATCCTCCAAACGATTTTAAATCGATATCGAAAAGCGATAAATTATTTTCCACTGAATGATATTTATAGAAACAAACGTATCCACTTCAACGTATGTTCAAACAATACATTTCGTTCTTGGAAAACATATTAAAAACACAAGTCTACTTTTCAATTTACGTAAACAATACAAGCAAAATAATAATAATAATAGATCGACTCGTTGAGAACAAACGTCTCGTTCCATTCTATTCGTCAGTATTCGTTCGTTTAGAAATGAGTTTATAAAACAGAGTCACTGTGTAATACATAAGTACGAAAGTCTCGTTATTGTTGTTATTACCAAACAACGTGTCCGTGTGATCCTTTGTTCAACAACACTTGACACCGTGTAAGAAAATTTAATGTGAAGCTTTTATTTCAAACTTATATATGTACATTCACTCACATACCCATATATTTATATATATATATATATATATATATATATATATGTGTGTGTGTGTGTGTGTGCGTGCTTTCAGTCATCAAACGTTTACATTTTTTTTCTTATTTCAACATTATTTTCATTAATTACTGCTTTATGAATTACTATTTTGCTATGTGGATTGCATTTATGACAATTTTAATGAACTCTATAGAAACGGAGTTTTAAATATAGCTAATGAGTTTTTTAAAATATTTATCTCCAATAGTTTTATGATTTTTAGATACAATCATTTTTAATATACAGCAATATTTATAACACAAATCACTCATTATCAAATTTTGGTCATTGTTTCTTTTAAAAGATTCTGTTTTTAATTAATTGTGAATTCTAGCATAATTTTAAATATTGTTACTTCGGAATGGAAGATGTATAATTATTTGGATGCAGATATCTCAGCTAATATGCATCAACAATTTGCTTTTTTAAAAAAAATCTCTTAAGTTAATTATTTTACAGCTTTTATACGACCTCACAATTTATAATGCATTAATCAAGACGTAATGTGGAAAATAAGAAAAATTTTTTTCCAGTTTTGCCAAAACAATATTTTTACTGCAAAATTGAATATAGGGTTTGCCAATAATCATTTCAGATTTTTAAATAGAAATAAAACTAAAAGTATTTAGTTAATTAGTTTTTTATTTTATTTTTAACCATATTTTATAGCATTAATGTTGAAACACAATTTCACACATATGACCACCACGACTTTGCTTAACATAGTACATTCGTTTAGTCAAATTTTTAGTCACTCTATCACATAATTGTGGTCCAATTTCATGACATACACGTTAAATATTTATTTTTAATGCTTCTGTTGTTTGTGAGTTATCAGCATAAACTAGTGATTTCACATAACCCCGCAAAAATAATTCAATGAAGTTAGATCACATGATTTTGGTGGTCAATTGATGTGTCAATTTCGTGAAATAATTGATTCGTTAAACTCTTGTTTCAATAAGTCTATTGAAAAAATATCTAAGCATTGTTGAAGTGTTAAACGTTCAATGATAATTTGTCAAGTTATACTGAGTTGAAATGTCTAAATGAGCTTAAAAAATCAAATATGGCTGCCACCATCTGTCAAAGTTGTGACATTCTTATTGGAAAACCCTATATATATATATATAGCCCTAACATTAACCCTATATATATATATATATATATATATATATATATATATATATATCTTCATCATCATATCAGCTTATTATAATCCACTATTAGGCGAAAGCTTCATTGAATATTATCATTTATACTTGATCATATCTACTACGTTGACCAGACATATATAATAATGATGGCATCGCTATCGAAATACATATTAATTTTTTGTTGTTATAAACAACAAAGAGAACAATAAGTGATTATTGAACACTGATAACATATTGTGGTGTTGGAGTGAAAATTCATTCGTGTTGAAAATTATTTTTCATTCAAGGTTTACTCTTTTAGGAACACTGCTAAAATCTTCGCCTATCTTATTTCTTCAACCGAAGATCGTATATAATCTTTCGTATGATAGACAGTAATACAAGCCACCATGCCATCAGTCGACATAGTCATAGATTGTTGTCTAGTCGATTATACATATACATAGCATCAGCCTTTTTCTGTCCATTACTACATGAAAGCTTTTATCAAAATTTATGTATATAAATCGATTTTAAAATATCTTTTGATATTTTTCAATTTTTACACTTTTTAATCATTTCTCGAGTTTTCTACTATTTAATTTGATAGCTTTTTCTTAGCTTCATTTTTCATCTGAGGTTAAGAATTTAATTCAGTCTAATTAAAAAAAAATAATTTTTAACATTTCTTATAGAGAGTGATTTCTTGTTTCAAAGCTTTAACCTACAATCTGAGAACTGAAGTAACTCTTATTTGGTCCTTATATATAAATGCTGTTTTTTAGATTAGATGTAACTTTCGAAAAGGATTCAATTTAAAGTTCTATCATGCATAAAAAACACCTTATTGTAGTACAAATAAGACTAGAGGATTTACATACAGACACAAACACACACACACATACACACACACACACACACATATATATATATATATATATATATATATATATACACAATATATATGATAGTGTGTGTATGTATGTGTGTGGGTAAATATAATATAAATTAAAATAGTACCTAAATCAAGAGATTTAAATTATTAAAAAATATTTCCTTTTTATTTGTATAAGAAATTTAATTACATTTCAAAAAATGTTTAGTGTTTGCTATAAATTATGTAAATATTTAATATTCATTTGAAATGTAAAAAACTAAAAGATAAATATTTCACGTATATAAATTCGAGAACCAAATTTTTAGTAAACTAATATTGTACATCAATGTGTGTGTTTATGTAAATACTTATTGAAAAACATAGAACACAAAACTATATAAAATGTAATTTGTATATAAATAGAATTTTGTCAATATATTTCAACATGATATATTGGAGAGAATCCGTAAAATTGTAATAATACTCGATCGATTATAAACTAATTACTATCTGCGTCATTACTTACAAATATATTCATATTAGTTTAATAATTGTAAACGTATTTCATATTCAATTATATTGTATATTGGAATCGATTCAAATTTAAATATAATTGCTTTAAATTTATTTTTTAAAAATGTAATTTATATACATATACATTCATACATACATACACTCACATATATACATACAAATTATATATATATATAAGTGATTATATAATAAATATATATTTAATTTAATGATATGGATTTTTCATAAATGGAAACTTTGCATGTCTGTGGCTTAGAACTCGTATAAAACAAAAGTTCCATGAGAAGCAAGGAATTTGCAGTTGCCTCAGGATAATCTTTGTTATGAAAACGTCTGCTAAAAAGTAATTTAACCTTTTCTTTTGAAAGCAGGTCGATTTTCTATAGTAATTAAGTACATATCATATATATATATATAACATTAAATACAAATAAAATGTGAAGAACACAAAAACTTATTCTTATATAATATATAATTAAAAATTGTGCAAAAAATATAACTCACGATTTTTATCATCAGTTCATCGGTTGCAGTTCGAGACGACTAGGAGGAACATGCTTCTGAAAAAAAGAAACATAATTAAAATGTCTTCTGTACAATTTATTTGTTTTGTAAAAGTTTTGAGAAAATATTATGTGTAGACTTTTTTAATTTTTACCTTTAAGTCTAAATTATATTCATTCGAGTACAAATGTATATATATATATATATATATATATATATATATACATATATATATATATATATAGGGTCATTTAAATGATATACGAAAAGCTCCACCGCTTACAATACATGATTTTGTTTTCTATTTTAGAAACTTTATGATACAATTTTTTTCAGTTTTCTGAAAATTATTTAACTTGTTTTATTATGTTATTAGGATTATAACATAATTATCTTAATTACATATATGTATATATAGGGAGAGAAAGAGAGAGAGAACAAACAAAAGTAATTGATATAATAGAGCAAGTTTAGAAAGACAAGTTTAGTAGTAGATGGACGAAGATGCAAGTTTAGTAGATGGACGAAGATTGTTACAGAATGGAGACCAAGAGATAAAAAGAGACCTAAAAGAAGACCACATCGAAGATAGAGAGATGAAATCGTGAAGTATTGCGGAGGCCAAGGTTGGATAAGATTGGCCAGCGACAGGAAAGAATGGAAGAGGCTCGGAAAACTCTTCATATGACATTCGATGAGGCTTTCATCCAGCGGTGGTCTGATGTGGGCTATTAGTAAAGTAGTAGTAGTATATATACATATATATATATATATATATATATGTATATATATATATATATATATATATATAAGTTAATTATGTTATAATCCTAATAACATAATAAAACAAGTTACATAATTTTCAGAAAACTGAAAAAAATTGTATCATAAAGTTTCTAAAATGGAAAACAAAATGATGTATTGTAAGCGGTGGAGCTTTTCGTAATCAACATTGAATTCTCAGTGTCTCATTCTATCAATAACGAGCTCATTTTCGTCCACACGTGCCGAACTGAAAGTATTAATTAAATTTTGCTTCACTGAATGTAGTAAATCATTGAATACATTATAACCCAATTTGTGTTCATATAAAAAAATAATCGAACTTTTTTCGAATACATCCACCAATCAAAAATGAATATAACACGAATTAATTCAATTATAACCAAATTACGATAACACAAAATAGCAGATGAATATAATCAGAGTTTAGATTACAAAAAATAAACAGATAAATGGTTTAATATATTATAATATGCATTTATCACTGCACAAATATTCAGATAAAAATCATTTATTATGAAAATAAATTGGTATTAATATTTCAGATAAAATATAATTCTGAAAATAATATTTTCTGTCAGAGGTCAGTTGTAAATGTAACAAAAATAAAGCATATATATATATATATATATATATATATATATATAACAAATGATCTTTCTTGAACTAGCTCCTATCAAGTTTCCTTCTCTTCTAGTCTCAGATCTGCTGTTGGTACTAGCGCTTTTCGATGATGTTTTCTTTATATATACCTCTGGACCAGAAGTTCATTTCAAACACTATTAGTCGACCCATAGTTACAGAATACCGGTCGATGATCCCCAGAGACTTCATCACCCTGATGTTATTTAGGTACCATCCACACAGATCTCCCACGACAAATGCGTCCAGTCCGACGAAGAAACCCTGTCGATTAAACTCGCTAGCAATTCCATATAATACAACCCCTATTATTTTATTATAATTTGCACGTTCCTGCTAAACTAATTTGTATAAATTTTGCGAAATGTCCAAACAATTTGTTTAACAATAATAATCCGTAAGAGGAAATATAATTAATATTTTTTTTGAGAAAACAGTTATCAGTCTTATATTTGATTAAATGTTATATATTTTTATAAATAAATGTACTGAAATTTTTTTGTTAACCCTTTGAAACATACGAATAATTTTTTTTATAAAGCCTTATTTTTAAATTATTAATGTGAATTGAACACAAATGAATTTTCATTTTCAACATCACAACATGTCAAAAAATTTTCAATTGTCACTTATTATTCATTTTGTTATTTATAACAACAATAGGTTTATATGCATTTCGATAACGGAGCCATCATCGTCAAAGCCTTTTTGTTATAAAAAAGTGAATTTGCTATAATTTCAAATCAAACACGTATTTAAACTCGTAATAATGTTTTTAATTTTTACACTTTCTTATTTATAATAAATTACAGGGATAGTTCTAAGATGAAATCACTTTGCCGCTAGAAATCTTGAGATAAATAGAACTAGAAATATGTAAATAGGGTGTTTTTTGATAGAAGACAAGTTAAGAATCATTTCTGAAGAAATTATAATACTGTGGGACCACTGTGCTTCAAAGGGTTAACATAATAATGTATAAATAAAAACTATATTTTTTTTATTAATTTATCAGGGGACTATTCCTCCTATTCACTTTACTCGTCGACCCTGAAACGTGTTTCTCTTTAACAGTGTAAATAAGTTATAAGAAATAAAAGGATTAAACAATTATGTTAATGCTTCTGTCTAGACGATGTTTATTATAAATTGGTAGTCTCATGTTCATTTAAATATAATGCTAATACAATTAGAATTTATTTTGTTTGAAAAACTGCCCGAAAAATCTGTCTAAAAACTATTTTTTCTATTTTTGTTAATTTTAATGCCATAAAATTTATATTTTGGTAATTCTTGTAAAACTTTTAGAAAGTTCAGTAAAAAAATGTTTCTATCTCTCTATATATAAAATAGTTCTATTACAAAATCATTGTTATTAATTTACTCTGATTGTAAATGATAACCTCCGAAGTATAACAGTTGTAATTGCAGAGTGATGTGTGTTAAAATTTTCACATACTCCGCAATTACAATCGTTAATCTTTGAAGGTAATCGTTTATGATCGGAATAAAATGATATTAATTTTGTGATGAAACTGTTTTATATATAGAAACAGTTTCATTCAGAAAGATATTTAAATTAAGATTTAAAGGTATAATATTAGGAAAATTTTTGTAAAACTCTAGATATTCATTTAATTATTAATCAATGATATCCAAGAGTAATTAAAGAAAGATATGAATAGATATTCTCAGGATAAATATTTCAAATGAATTGATTGAAGTACTTAGTGAGACAATTTAAAAATGATGAAGATTTGCCATTTTAGATAATACACTTAAAGAACTTATGGCAAGCCCGTGTAACCTGCGGCCCTTCTACTATTTATGTGCGGCCCGTGGTAGAGAATGGAATGTTAAAAAAATAAAAGCAAAGTAAATTGAGATAACTTATTTAAATATATAAAGTTTTTCAATAAGAATGTCAAAATTTTGATATCTGGCGGCAACCATGTTTGAATTTTTTTAAGCTCATTTTGACATTTCAATTCAGTATAATTTGGTAAATTATCATAAAACGTTTAAAACTTCAACAACACTTAAAAATTGTAAAAACTTCAATAGACTTATTGAAACAAAAATTTAATGAGTCCATTATTTCACGAAATGGACCCATCAATTGTCCACCAAAATCATGTGATCTAACTCCATTGAATTCTTTTCTGTGTGGTTATGTGAAATCATTGGTTTATACTGATAAACCACAAACAATAACAGTTTTAAAGATAAACATTGAATTTGTAATTCATGAAACTGGACCACAATTATGTAAAAGAGTGACAAAAAATTGGAATTAACGAATGTACTACGTCAAGTTTAGCCCATCAGTAATGCTATGGTTAAAAATACTAATAAATAAATAACTAATTAATTGAATTTTTTTTTATTTCCTTTTAAACTTCTGAATCGCTTATTGAAAAACCCTATACAATGTTTGTTTCAAATTTATGTCTATTAAAAAATACAACGTCTTTCTTAACATCCTACACATAAAATAAACCGTTCTTAGCAATATATACAAATATACAAGTGTTTAATAATGAAGTTTTTGTACATTTTTTTTATTAGAGAATTATTTTTTGTTAACTTTTTCTATAAAAAATTACAAATCTCAATATTAACGCATTTGGATTTAATTATTCAAAATATCTTTGGATCTACCATACCTAGAAAACACTATTTTCCAATACCCTTGACAGAAATTAGTGCGATCTGCTGAAATTTTACAAAGCCATTTTGTTTGAAAGGAAGCACGGGCCTGACTTATGGGTTATCCATTATGGAACTATTTTAATGAAACAATAGTTTGTCTCTCTTTTTAGGAAATAAACGACCGTGTTTTAAATTAAATTAAATTTATCCTTAACGAATTTAATTTAATTTAAATTACTTTGAACTAAATCAAATTAAAAATTAGAAATGTTCAAGTTTGGAATGTCCTCGATTCCAACCAGTACTTACACCAGAATTAAAAATATAAAATCGATACAACGAATGTGATAGAATAAGTCGAGTGTGAATCGAAGAAGATGAAATAAAGAATAACGAATCGTTTTTTATATTGCGTTTCATTCGTCTAGTAATAAATTTAATTATTTTTGAAAACGTTTTGTATTTATATAATTATACATGTGTGTGTGTAAAAAATAATTGCTTTCAACGAAATGTATGAAACCGTATTTCGCAAATGAACCGAATGAAAATCTAATTATAAGCAATTAATTAACTCGCAATTCGTTGGAAATATGTCCACGACCGTACGCAATTAGTGCCTTCGAGTGACGCGTCACTCAGACTCAGTTCGTCTACATAACAAACTATATAGTGTAGTAAAAGAGAAACGAATTAAATGTTTGATAAATGAAACGTATGCCGATCATCGTCGTCGTCATCATCATTAGTGACAGCGTCGTTACATTAATAAACATGTATAAGAAGTCGAGTCGCGTTTTCGATATCTCCATCTAGTCCAATTAGTGTTACCGAGCAATACGAACAGTGCTCGTTCACGAATTAAGCATAGATGAAATGCACGCTTAAAAAAGCTCTCAGAAGTGAGTCCGTTATGTTCGACGACCTCTACAACTATAAACGACGTTTAACGCTGTACGATTGCACGCGCCGACGGTTCGGGAGGGTTGTGTACGCGGACTGGGCGCCTGTGTCGTACCCTCGCAGCGCGCGGCGGGTAGGCAACAGGAGGGGGCCGGCGGTCACGGCAACCTGTAGCAGTGGCTACATCGATCTGTATCTATGCGCGAGGCCGTCGTAACGAAGCTTTCGTTCGCCGACAACGGCGGGCGAAAGCTCTCCCGCCGCCGATGCCTAGGGCAACGCCAGTCAGTGTCGAGAATTATATAGTCGAACTGTGGGGGCGATCGTTCGGCCTCCGTCTAGAAACGATCGTGGACGTTACGTGTCGTTTGAAATGTCCAGTATGTTAGACGGATTTCGTAGATGACATTCGTGTGTCTATTATAGTACGTTTTGATCGGGAAAAACGGAAATGATACGACGGATACGTTCTCAGAATATAATGGAAAATTATTTCAATGTCGAATAGAACCATGTTTTGAAAACTATGAAATTGGCAGCGATTTTTTGTTTAATCCATAAATTGCAATATGAAAATTGTATTCATAAAAAAGTTTAATATTTCATTTTTTACATCTCGATATATCAATTGGCTTTATATGTAATCGATTTTAAAAAATATACTCAATATTTTAAAAAATCTATGAAATAAAAAATCAAATTCATCAATAATTTCCATTTAAACGATCCAATCACATTTTGTTTCAATCTACTACGATAAATTTTCTTATATATCTTCCATCTGTACATATGTCTCTACATAGGCCTTTTTATATCTCTAGATTTGGATCAATATATTTTTTATTAATCAAGAGTTTTCTTTTCTTGCTATATAATCAATACACTTTTATTTTAATTTTTTTTACTTTTAATATAACTCTGGAAACTTTATGCATTTTTTATACTTTTTTTTTGTTGTCTGGAGCTGAAATATTATTATGGTATTTGAGACCCATATTTCACTGTCACATAGAATGTTTTTTGAGTGTGATAGAACTTTAAATTGAATCCCTAGCGAAAGTTCTATCTAACATAAAAAAAAATATCATACCTGTATATATACATACACACACATATGTATATATATGAAGGATATTTTAAGGTTCAATAGAAGTTTCTATAGGGATTCAATATAAAGTTCTATCACACTTAAAAAAACTCTATATATAGGGTGTCTTATCAGAAACGTACATTTATTATCTCTCACTTAAAAAAATATGTGTTTTATTTAAAAATTAAGTTATGGGTTCCTGATGGGACACCCTATATATATATATATATATATATATATTCATATTAAATTATTTCCTATGCAATGATAGTCTCTTCTAAGACATTCTATTTCGACTGACCCAATATATTTCTCTTCCAGTCAATTTTGATAAATTTTCTTATGTCTCTAACCAATCTATCTATGAGTCTTATTCTAGGTTTTTTTATATATCTGGGTTCTCAATTGATATTTTTTTTGGTCCATTAGTGGTCGTTTCTTTTTGTTAAATAATCGACGCACTTTCATTTTATAATTTCTAATTTTGCTACAAAATCAATATTTTTTTTTCTAATCCACTTGATTCTCTTTCTGTCTCCACATTATTCTTAATATACATCTTTTCATGCCTAAAGTCTCTTAGCTATTCTAGTATTCAAGACCCATGTGTCAATACCATAGGTGAAAACAGGTAGTATATTATTGATCAGAAAGTTTCTTTTTAAATACAGCGAAATATCTGATTTTCTAATGAGATTTTTTCGAAATGGCAATCCTAATTTTATTCCCATATTCACTTCATCTAGAAATGTTCCCTTAGTGATAATGGGTTACCCCAGATATACACAGTTTTGAATTTACATGTTGATTTTTGTTTGATTGGAAAATTTATTAAATATTATTTTTTAATTTTTGAGATTCATCATACGACTAAATTTCACTTAATCCAATTTAATTCATCTGAACTTGTTGAAAAAATAATAATGTCATCAGATCCTAAGTGACTACACATTTCTTGTCTAAACTTCATCCATTAATGTTTTCTTAATATTAATGAGTTGTCCTAGATATACATAGTTTTTAACTTCTATTTCTCTTTCTTTTAGTTCGATTCTTTTTTGGTCTGAAAATTAATTGAAAAAACATTTTTCTTATAATTTATTATAAGACTTTTTTTAATTCTTTTTATCCAATTTTTCTATTTTTTTTGAATTATCTGAGCTTTTCAAGAAAATAATGTCATCAGTAAATCTTAAGTGACTAAACATTGTTACTTCTTCAGATTTATAGTGAAAATAGAATTTTTAAAAAGTATTTTTTTTTAATTCATGATTATTTTTTAATATTCATATAATAAAACATTGATACGAATTTATATAAAAAATATATAACTTTATACGTTTAATAAATATTAATTTAAATATATACATATATATATATATATATATATATATATATATATATATAGCTAAGTGAGATATTTAGGTAATAAATTTTAAAAATAGCTATCTAAATACGTAAAATTTTTATCGGTTTTTATAAAAATTCACCGAATTCCAATTGTCATATCGACTTCCCGTGTAAACATTGGTCGATACCACTTTTTCGTTTTGATTTTTGTGCTGTTTTTCAGTCAACTAGGTATAATGACGGTAGGGTTAGTCGATAACGCTCAATATAATTTTTCAATTCATGCATTTGACAGAATTCTATGCATCACGTTTTTACCAGTTTTAAATTACGAGGGTCGTTTGAAAAGTTCGTAGTCTGATAATAAAAGACTGTATTTGCTTTCTGAAATCATTTTTGTTTTTCAATAAAATCTTTTTAAACTTCCACATACTTCGGTAAGTCATGCTTCAGTGGTTTTATTACATCCTGAAAGTTCAGTTTTTTAAGATTATTACATTTATTGTTTATTGCCAATTCTAGTTTATAATTTAAATAAAATTGTTTGTCAAGTTTAAGAAAATATAAAATTAAATATAACTAAATCTGGTGAGTAAAATAAATGGTGCAGAAAATTATAATTCAATTCAATGATTTTGTCAGTGAGAAGATACTTGTAAGAAGATATGTATTATCATGATAAAAAAAATCTTTTGGAAATTTAGTTATTTTGTTATTTTTTTGTTAATTCTAAAACTTTATCTAAAAAATATATCATTTATAAGATGACTCAATATTTTGAATATGATTATTGAAAAGTTTATTATTAATTAAATTATAAACAAATTTATATGAGAAAAAATATTTTTTTTATATTTAAAACAAATTATTATTTAAAATAAAAATGATTTTATTGTATTTATTTCTTAAAAAATTAACAGAGTATTTTTTTAATAAATACATTATTCAATAAAATAAATAATTATATATATGAAATTTTTTTTAGTGTCGTTATTAGTGACTATTGTTATTCAATCGTTAAATAAAAAAAAACTATTTCCAAACAATCATACTATTATCATTATTTTTATTCATTCACGGTTTCACGCACGTGTAAAATCGAACTGTCAGTGTTAAATTTATTTACAATTCTCGCAAAGAAGGAAATCCGTCACCGTCGCCTTTCAATCTTTCTTTATCCATTAACGCACAGAGTACTCCGAAAAACGACCAAGTATCAATAGGAAAAGAAAAAAAGAGCTAGTTTTTTTTATGTAATTCTATTGATTTCGCGTGGCAGAAAGCCGCAAATAAAATTTCGATTCCCCCATTCATGTTGAATAATGTAGAGGAAACCGAAAAGAAATGAAAAAAAATCTGCCCGCACTTCAGATGAAAAGCGTTGAGCGTCAAGTCGTTCCTACATCTGCTCAATAATGCAACCGTTTCGCAATCACCGTTTAAATGCACGATGATTGCGAATGAATTGCGTGCGGATCGGACGCAACGCGTCGACTCATATTTTCCATCGTTTTTTTTTCCACAACGACCATTGAGAACGTTATTGCTATTGTAGCATATGGCATGCCATAATTGTACTATAATAACACTATATATATATATATATATATATATATATATATATATATATATATATATATAAAATCAGATGTCGAAATTTAGTTAAGTTAGCAAAAGTTAAAATAGTTAAAAAAATTACATTAAAACAGGTTTTTTGAAATTTTTCCTGTATTGTTACAAAATCTCACTAACACATATCAAAAATAATACTCAATAATAGGCACATATTATAAGATATGCAGCCTAGCTAACCCCGAAAATATCATGTAAACTTCATGTAATTATTAGACAAAATACTTTTTTTCTGATTCTGATTCTGTCAAAATTTGAGGTTAGGTAGTAAGTTGGCTATTATTTGATGAAATGACAAATATTGAACTTTCATTATTTAATATGTGTTTAATAAAAACTTGTGAAATTTTAGTAATGGAATGCTACACGCTTAATTAATTCATTTCAATATTTAAAATTCACTATGAAAATGCTGAAAATTTTACGTCAATGCGTAAAATTCATGCATGTTTTCCTCGTATTCAAGTCCTTTCGAAGCTTATTGTTTGTTTGTAACCCAATCATAAAATTTCAACACTTTAGCATTGTTGGAGATCATAGATCAAAAATATATGCTCGTAGTAGTCGTTCAGCTGAAAATATCGCTGCTGTACATAAGAGTGTTGAAGAAGACCCTCAAACCTTGATTCATCGACGTTTACAGAAATTAAATATCACAAGAAGTATTCTGTATATCATTTTAGGAAAAGATTTGGATCTTCATACATATAAAGTCCAGATACAAGAACTGAAACTACTTGGCCATCATTTGGGTTGCATGTTTGTTAATTGATACCAAGAAAAAAAGCAGAAATTCTTATTTTTTTAATAAAATAATCTTTAGTGATTCAATTGCATTTTCAATTAAATGGTTATGTAAACAAACAAAACTGTCGCATATAGGGAAGTGAAAATTCAAAAGCCATCGTTGAACCACAATTATATCTTCAAAAAGTAACAATTTGGTGTGGTTTAGGGGCTGGAGGCATCATTGGTCCATACTTCTTTGAAAATGAGCAAGGTGTTCGTGTTACAGTTATTTCAGTGCGTTCAAAGTATAATAACAGATTTTTGTGACTTGAACTTGAAGATATTGATATCAGTATCATGAGGTTTCAACAGGATCATGTACTTGAATATCTTAAGGTTTAAGGGTAAAGATAGTGTCCGGAAATTGTGAATAGAAAGTATTTCTTCTTTTATCAAGTTAATACTTGTAACTTTAGAGGTTGGCTCTTATCTAACTTATTATATATTTTTTAAAAAGAAAAATGCTACTGAGCATTTATGAATTTTTTTAAAAGAAAAATTAAAAAAAGTTCAATATCTAATCAAATTGTACTAAAAAGAATATTTGTCAAAGAATGAAGCAAAATTTAACCTTTTTGTTGAAAACTAGTAGAGTTTATGACTAATTGTTTGACAATAGGAAAAAAACAAAAAGAATGATCAATTAAAAATTAATTTATGAAAATATTTTTGTTAATTTAAAGATATCTATCCAAAGATATACTAAACCGAAAAAAGGCAAAAAGTTGATGTAAATAAATTGCTTTAACTTATAAACTATTTGACATATCAAACTGAAATTAGGAGCAAATGTCACTAAAGGTTGTGCCAATATAAGAAAAAAATTTTGAATTATAACTTTCGCGCGAGTTTTAAATTAGAAAGGCACCTTCTTTTTTGAACAGAGAAGTACAATGAATTTATAATGTGTTCCATTGCAACTTTGAGGTTGATTTTGACTTTTTCTCATATTTTTGTTAATTTTTAATAATGAAGACGTAGAATAACATTTAGCTGTTTTATTTTTTCAGTGCTGATAGAGTTTTCAAAAATAAACTTAAATATTTTATTCGAATACATGTATAAGTTGCTGTTCTTCAATTGAAGTTATTTTTCACTTTGTTCAATTTTAACATTAAGACACTTTATATATATATATATATATATATATATATATATATATATATATATATATATATATATATATATATGTGTGTGTGTGTGTGTGTGTGTGTATTTGGAAAAAATATTTAACGTACCTACAGGGATTCGTTTTTGAAAACATGTCACGACTGCCATATCTCTATGTAAAAACGGAGTGACGCTAGCAAGAACAATAAAAAAAAGATATTATAATTCTATAAATATAGTGTGAGATGGAGTCGAATCACGAGTGTTTTTTCAAGAAAATCGTCCGTTCGTTTTATTTCCTACGATTATTATTCCGTGAATCTTTCCACATACCCCTACTACTTATCTGCACGTTACCTCAAAACTCGACTGATATACATATGGGACTGTAATATCATTGTTTAAATATTCAATTCCTCGTCTTGTACGCACGAGTACTCGCACACACACACGCACATGCGTGAAATTTCTTTTATAGGGACACGTTTTGCTGCATGTTCCCAACGCAGGTATTTTTTCGACCGACGCACATTAGTAAACAAATAAAACTTTCAGTTAGATATTTTATCGTAAAATCTCGGACTATTGTGGTTGAATAGTATGCATGATGTGTTTGCTTTTCGGTTTGTGTTTCCGTTTAACTGTAAAATTAATTATTCATTTGAAATAAATGTATACCTCTAGCGATTAATTTTTTTTTCATTAAAATGAAAAATAGGTCAGTGTGTGTTATTAAATTATTTCTATATTTGTATTCATTTTGTGAAATATAAACAAATATAGAAATAATTATATTTCATTAATTTGATGAATTATTATATAGTATTTTATTACTACAATTTAATTATAGAAGTGTATCAATTTTTAATATTTTATATGAAATATAAATATTTTTTTAATAAAATGATATACATGTATATATATAAAATTTTCAATAATATATAATATGATGAAAAATAGAGAGTCATCCAAATATGACGTCTAGATTTGTGTTTTATTAAAAAGAAACATGTGTATAGGGAAACATATGTATATAGAAACATGTGTATAGTTTCTTTTTCTTTTCAATAAAACACAAATTTAGGCTTTACATTTGGATGATCCTATATATCATGTATCCAAAAAAACTTCTGCTGTTTTTTATATGAATTTTTTTTAAAAAACACATTTTTAATTTGAAGTAAATTTATTCATCAAAATATTAATTTTCGCATTCTATCTTTCTCACAGCGGTTTAACAATTTATCCACGCCATTTTTATAAAAAACTTGAGTTTTATTTAGCATAAAAATTGACACTTTCTTGTTTTAAATCATTGTCATTATTGAACTGCATCTTTCTCATTTGGTTGTCTAGACTGAAGAATAAGTGGAAATCAAAAGAGGTTTGGCAAATATGGTAGATGGGGCATAAATTCTCATCCAAGTACCATTATCTTGTCACGAGTTGTCTTTGCCACGAGGTCGAGTGTTATCTTGAAGAAACAAAACTTTTTTCCTGTTTGCCAATACTGACTGTTTTTGAACAATTCCTTCTGAATTTGTTGAAGTTGGTTACAGCAGATGTTGTAGTGATAATTTCTTCCACTTTAAAAAACTCATGGTAAATGATTCTTCAGTTTATAAACAAAGAACGTGAATAATAAATAATTATTGAATATTATTTCGATATTCATAATGATAGGGTGATAGATCATTTGTGTGAAATAGAATTTATATTTTGTTGTATTTTTACAAAAGATTTTTTATTAAATAATATTTTTGAAAAAAATATTTTCTTTTATTATTTCTTAAACGAAAGTATTAATATTTTTTATGATCTCTTTTAAAATAAAAAAATATAGAATTTAATTTATTACTTTTTCACATTCAACCAATTTTTATTAGACTTTATTTCCATCATTTCAATGCCTATTCCCTTTATATACATTTAAATTATTCTATTACGAAATCTTTTATGATTTATCCCAAAAAATATATTATTCTTAAAAAAGTACTCTACTGAAAACAAAGTCACTATTTACGATATGACCTTTTTTAATGTCACCTTTTTTTCCTTTTGTCCGTTCTAATAAAGTTGATGATATTTTTACTCTACAGTTGAATTATTTGAACGAGATGTGTTGAAAGAAAGAAACTGAAAAGTACTGTTGTATGCAAATATCGTTTGAAAACTTAATAAATAGAATGACAGTTAAAGAGCATATATGTTATACTAATATATTTTTGAATCGAGATTTACATTTAGATACTATTTTTGAATCGAGATTTACATTTAAATATAATTTTTTATATCATTTTGATTTGAATATTTATGAGTTTATGTATGTGTGTGAGTTTAGAAAGGTAAAAAATATTTTGACAAAGCTTTTTATGATGTATTTGTAATATTTATAAATTTATTTTCAATTAAAAACGTTAAACATCAAAACAAATATATAGGTTTATATATAAAGTTTTCCAATAAGAGTTTCAGAAGTTTAAATGGAAATAAAATAAAAAGTTTTTAATTAATTAGTTATTTATTTTTTTAGTTTTCAAGTATTTTCTATGGCATTAATGATAGAATACAATTTCACTCATATGATAATTATGACTTCGCTTGACATAGTACATTCGTTTAATCCAATTTTTAATCACACTTTCACATAATTGTGGCCCATTTTTATGAATTACACGTTCAATATTTATTTTCAATGCTTCTATTGTTTGTGATTTATCAGCATAAATTAATTATTTCACATAATCTCACAGAAAATAATCCAATAAAGTTATATCACAAGATTTTTGTGGCCAAATGGGACCATTTCTTGAAATAATGGACTCATTAAACTTTTATTTCAACAAGTCTATTGAAGTTTTTACAATTTCTAAGCATTGTTGACTTGTTAAACGTTTCATGATAATTTGTCAAACTGTACTAATTTGAAATGTCAAAATGAGGAAAAAAATTAAATATGGCTGCCACCAGTTGTTAAACTCCTGTCATTCTTATTAAAAAAATCCCTATATATATTTCAAAGGATAGATCGGAAAGTTTCTGCAATGAACAAAAAAATGGCGTTCAATCGCGAGACGTTGACATATTTTAGAAAAATTTTTGTCACATGATTACTGTAAGATTTTCAGACAAATTGTGCATATAGTGTAGCTGTGACAGTTAATCAAAGTTAACAACTTTTAATTATTCTTAATCATGGAAAAGTTTAAGTATGGTGAAATAATAAAACTTTTTATTGGGAAGACTTAACGTAAGAAATATAAAATCACAATTAAATGGAGTTTATAATGAGTCTGTTCCTTCATATGATACAGTTATAAATTGGATTATTTGATTAAACTCTGTCGTATGAACATACAAGATACAAGTATGTTTATCTTTTCATTTACCATGAGTTTTTTAAAGTGGAAGTATTTATCACCACAACATCTTCTGTGACCAACTTCAACAAATTCAGGAGGAATTGTTCAAAAACAGTCAGCATTGGCAAACAGGAAAAAAGTTTTGTTTCTTCAAGATAACACTCGATCTCGTTGCAAAGACAACTCGTGACAAGATAATGGTACTTGGATGAGAATTTATGCCCCATCTACCATATTTGCCAAACCTCTTTTGCTTTCCACTTATTCTTCAGTCTAGACAACCAAACGAGAAAGATGTAGTTCAATAATGACAATGATTTAAAACAAGAAAGTGTAAATTTTTATGCTAAATAAAACTTAAGTTTTTTATGTTTAAAAAGGCCAAGAACAGTTACCGATGAAGAAACCATTTGAAAATTTCTTAGAATCTCTCTAAATAATCACAGATTAAATACTAGAGAGATAGTAGAGGATAAAGGTATTTCTTATGACTGTGCATATAGCATTTTACATGGACATTTAGAAATGAGGATCGATCAAAAGCAAATTTTATGGTAATTTTTCAGTAAGTTTAAACATTTTTAAGCTAATAAAAAGGATTTGATACATCGTTTCGTGATTGTCGATGAAACATAGATCTATTATTATACACCAAAGACAAAATAACAATCAAAAGAGTAGAAAACATACAACGATATAGCTTCAAAGAAGACAAAGATGGTTCTATTAGTCGAAAAGGTTATGGATACTTTTTTTGAAATTCTCATGAAATAATTATCATTCTAAAAAAAACCTATATATATATATATATATATATATATGTGTGTGTGTGTGTGTGTATATGTATGTATGTATGTATATGATGACCTATTATTTATCATTCCAACTTTGCATGAATTATTCAAAATTCACAAAGTTGTGGAATTTAAATTGATCTTTCTAATATACAACACTTATTCTCGCGTTGAAAACTTGTATTTGTGTGTGTGTTTATATTTTATATGAAAATTTATATTCGAATTGAGACTGTGTTGAATACATGTTTTTCGACTCCCTATTTAAGTACTTGTGTGTTTTAAGTGAACTATATATTATGAATATTTTAAGAAAAGATTATATTATATGTTCATACACTTTAAGTGTTACAAAATTATTTATGTACATTTATTCATATACATAATATATATATATATCATCATATATGTAGTCCACTATAGCCACAATGAATGCTAACATATATATATATATATATATATATATATATATATATATATATATATATATATATATATATATATATATATATATATATATATATATATATATAGTCAGTATAAGCAATTTTACTTATATGAAAATTCAAATATTCATAATTTAATAAGTTTCCTGTTTTATGTGTAATATTTTCGTTGTAAATGTGAATTTTTTATTAACTAATAACAAAATTACGAATAAAAAGCATTAAAATTTCACCGAGAAATAATATTAAAATAAATTAAATACAACAAAAAAACGTTTTTTTTATTATTATATTGCATAGTGTATAGTGAAAAAATCGAATTTTCATTTCCTAATCGAAATATGTTTCTACTATTATTGTATTTAAGATCTAAAAAGTGGTAACTTTAGATACTTCCCCCCAAATTTCAAAATTTGATCAAAATATAAAGTTATCCAAATGTGACGCCTAGATTTGTGTTTTTTTAAAAAAGAAATTATACATATTTTTCCCTATATACCACCCTACACACATGTTTCTTTCAATGAAACATAAATCTAGGCATTACATTTACATGACCATGTATTTTCATCCATAATCTACACAAATAAAAAATTTCTCAATTTCAGTTTACTGGAAAGGCGAATAACTGCAATTTAGCGACCTATACATATTTTATTGAACCCTTTGGTTCCCATACGTTAAATAAACATAACCAAAATGTATCAGCACAAAACAGATTAAATTATAATTCACACAAGACAATAACGTAGGTTAAACGTTGAACGTATTGCGGTCTTCAGTTTTGTCGAGTGTACAAAACGACGATAATGAATTTCATAATGTTTAGATGAGAAGAAGGTCGGGAACTTAATTCCCATCAGTATGTTTATCTTTTCTAGTTTTACTACCATTTTCCTAAAATTAACATATTGTCTATTACCTACACATGTATACAAATTTATATATATATATATATATATATATATATATATATATATTTGTATGTATGTACCAAATAGGATTATGTTTAATTTACTTATTAAGCAATTTCCATTATGGGCTCAACATTATTTCACTCACCACTGCGATTATGTACTTTATTCTCGTAACCATAATTTATTTGAATCGATTTTATGTTTTCGTTATATTCCAATTAATTTCAAGTCAACTTAGGTTAACATACTGGAAAAAATATATTTATAATCTTGTATTTATTTAAACAATTCTTTAATTTAATTAAAACTATTTAAACTACAATAGAAATATTTCTTTCTTATGCTTCCAATTGTCTGTTTTTCTTGTCTAGAAATCCTATATGATCTTCATGACACGTTTATTTTTATTGAATTTATTTTTCTTTTTATTCTTCATATTTCGAAATCATGTAGTGTTATGATTTTAGTCATAGAACTGTATATGATATATTTTTTATTGTATCTCTATTTATATAGAAAAAAATACAAACTACATATAATCTCTTTAATGTCTTTCTTGCGGAGTTTACTCTTTTTTTATTTCAGATATATCTTTTCCATCTCTATCAATTATCACTACTATATATTCGTAACTTTAGCAAATTGCAATATTATAATTATTTTTTAATTGTAAATTTTTTTCTTTCTCCGATAGGGAGATATTGTATCTTACTAAGATTAACCAATTCTTCCATGATTTTTCTTATAATATATTCCAGGTCTTTCTTATTTTAATAACTGCAGTTCTTTAGCACTTTATCATTTATTTCCATTCCCACTTTCATTTATTTTTCCAACTTTTGAAAACGTATTTCACAATTATCTTAAATAGGAAGAGAGGAAGAGAACAGCCCAGTCATAATTTCTTACTTACAGTAAATCTACGGGATAATCGATTTCCTGTTTTTGTTATATTAGAATTTTCTTTTATATTAAATTGAGTGTTTCATATATGTTAAAATATTTCACACTGCTGTAAAATCAATAACTAGCGAAGAGTTAATTTTGTATTAATTTGAATATTAAATTTAAATAACAAATAATTCATGTTGAATGAACAAACAACTGTTCAATAAATCTGAATAATCTTCTTAAATATTTTAAGATTATTTTACTATATAATTGAAGAAATAACTTCCTCAAATTTATACGATTTTATAAAAAATATCTGTTTCTGTAAAAATGTTGGATCAGGTTTTTTAATAATGATTTGATAAGTTTTTATATTATGCTTTTAAGTGATTAGGAAAATAAAATGCACATTAACGAGCAATCTTATAGTTATTAGCGAGATTAAAAAGTACATTAGCAAACAAGTAATTACTGAATATTTTTATAAAATATTCTATTATATATTGTTGAATTATTTATTAAAAATTGAATAAATTTATTATCAAACTAAATGTATTTTACCATTTAATAAATTAATACAAGACATTATTTATTTTATTAATTTTTATTGTGTATTTATTTTTGTCAGAAATGTATTTTTTTAAAATTAGTTTATTTATAATTTTTTAAGATAGGAATATTTCAGTTTTTATAAAAATATCATTATATAATTAACTAGAATATCAAATATTTTTATTTATACATATGTGAGTAATTATAAGAGAAATAATTGACAATTTTCCTCGAATTTAAAATATTTTCAATTCAATTTCATATAATTTGTGATATTATACAAAACATATAATTTCCATTATTTATTTTAATTACAAAGAATTTCTCCAAACGATTTTGAATCGATATCGAAAAGCAATAAATTATTTTCCACTGAATTATATTTATAGAAACAAACAGATCCACTTCAACGTATGTTCAAACAATACATTTCGTTCTTGGAAAACATATTAAAAACACAAGTGCACATTAACGAGCAATTCTATAGATATTAGGGAAATTAAAAAGCACATTAGCAAACAAAAGATTACTGAACATTTTTATAAAATATTTTGATATTTTATATTGATGAATTCTTTATTGAAGAATGAATAAATCTCAGATTTAAATCAAATGTATTTATCATTTCAAAATTGGTACAAGAAAGAATTTTCTTAATTTCTATTGTGTATATTTTCTTGCCAAAGTGAATTTTTAAAAATTAGTTTATTTATAATTCTTTAAGATAGTTAGGAATAATATATCAGTTTTTATAAAAATATAATTGTATAATTCACTGAAATTTATTTTTTTAATATTTACACAGATGTGAATAATTATATAGGAAATAATTGATAATTTTTCTCGAATTTAAAATATTATCAATTTATTTTCAAATGATTTGTGTGATGGTATAAAATATATCATTTCCATTATTTATTTTAATTACAGTGAAATCCTTCAAACAATTTTAAATTGATATTAAAAAGCGATAATTGATTTTTTTACTGATTGTATTATATATTTATAGAAAATTTTATTAGCGAGAAACATATTAGCAAACAAATGATTACTGACATTTTTTTAAAAATCTGGTATTATAAATTGATGAATTATTTAATAAATAATCAATAATTTTCAGTATAAAACCAAATGTATTTTGCAATTTTATAAATTTATTCTAGACAATTTTATTATATCATTTTTTGTTTATTTTATATATATATATATATATATATATATATATATATATATATATATATATATATATATATTTATATATATATATATATATATATATATATATATATATAAAACAAAATTATTATAATCTTTTTTTAAAACCATTTCTTCAGCCATGTGTCTACTTAATTTAAAACTTATATTTATTTTTATTTGATATAATTACCTTTAATTGAACACACAGATACGTCCTCAATGTATTTATAGTAGTTAATTAGTTATTAATCACTTTCAGATACTTTTATATGAAGTTTATACTTTATACTTTTATGAACTATAATTACTTTTTATTACTTTCAAACTGTAAACCACTTAAGTTTTTTTTATTGCAGTTTTAGTATATAAAATATTTATAACGAAACACTAATAGAATAAATTACTATAAAATGGGAATATTTTATTAATAATTTATTAGTGTTATTCGAATGGATGAAATATTGTTTATTACTTTTTATATATGTTTAATCAAAAATAAAAAAATATTATATAATATAACGTCGAATCAAAATATTTTCAGATTAAAATCATAATAAATTTCAACTGAATATAATGGTTGTTGTTAATGCACATATACATTTATGAGTGCTACACTGAAGGTTTAACTTCGATCAATCAAATTTGGTGTTTTTGTTATGCTCTTTAACACGATCGTTTTTGTTACTATATCTACCAAAGAACAGTAGCTAACAGTAATATGTTTTTTGTAATATTAAAGGTGTGCTAGAGGCTGAAATCAATTGAGAGCTTATATAAAAAACACGAGAACAGTTTTTGTTAAAGTGGTATTTATGAACGATTTGATCAATTTAAATATAAATGGCTACAGGTATATTATGATAAAAAAGAGGTATTTTATTAACACTTTTGTTAAGAAAAAAAAATAAACATCCGGGTTTTAAACACTAACTTTTAATATAATTTAAGATTAAAATGTCTGACATTTAATGATGCATTATTTTGACATATGCATAGCTTATAAGAATATTATTTTATAATTTAAAACATAATCGTTCATTATTATATAGAGTCATCCAAATGTGATGCATAAATTTGTGTTTTATTAAAAAAAATCAAAATAAATTATTAACATATTTCTCTAGACACCACCCTTTATACACATATTTGTTGTTAATGAAACGAAAATCTAGGCGTTATATTTGGATGATCATATATTATCATTTATATAAAATTTTATAAATTATAAAAATATCTTTTTATTTGAAAAAAAATTGGTGTTCCGTCTCCACTTCTGGGTTGATATGAAAATTTCGTTTCAGAACTTCCTTAGTTTTTTGAGAATTACCAAAGTACAATTTTTATGAAATATTAGAAAATTGATAAAAAATTGAAAAAATATATACTTTCCGGGAGACTTTTACAACAGATTTTCAAATAAAATAAATTTTAATTATATTGGTGTTAGGTTTGAATGCACATCAGATCACAAATCTAAATATAAAAAAAATGTCTACACAGAAGCATTAACATATCTTTTTAAACGTTCATTTTATTTTTCAGAACTTCTTATTTACACTGTTAAACAGAAACAAATTCTAGGATCATTGAACAAAGTGAGTAATGAGCGAGCTTCCTAGTATTTTAAAAAAATCAGTGCAACTGGGCCATTGTACGAATATGTTTAAAAAACGCAATAAAAAGTGTGTAGGGAAAAAATGGAACTTTTTGTATAAAAAAATAATTTTATATTTTGCCAAAAATATAAATATTTTTCCAAAATATGCCTCTTTTGTGCCAATATAATACTAATAGATGGATTTTAATAAATATGTTTTTGGGATGACTTCGATGACTTTAGTCATGATGGATTGTATGGATTTGATGTCCAAAACGTTCTTTTCATTAACATTTTCATTTTTGAGGAAATAAAATGGCCGCATGGTGTTAAGTCTACTGAATATGCTGAATATTCGATGATGTCTACTTATTTTTTGGCCTTTTGAGATGGTGTACTAACGTATAACAAATACCAACTTTCAATATACCCAGCTCTCGATTAAACTATCCTCCATTAAAGATACTCCGTAACACATAAATAATATATGCCAACAAAAGTGAATATTACTCGCTGGAATAAATAATGTCGTTTGAATCGTAAAAATGGATGAAACTGTCTCCACTTGTGGTTTTTGAAAACTATATTTTTCCACTTTTGGTGAACAAAATACCAGAGTGTATCAAGGAAGCAATTCCATAATGCACTCTGGTATTTGGTTTCCAGGTCATACTTAAATCACCACATTTTTTTCCCAGAACGATCAAATTTAAAAATGTGTGATTAATTTTTGCCATTTTAATGATATCCTTGAAATAGCCAATTTTTTGATTTTATACTAGTTTATGTGACACAAATTAAGTAAAAAATTTCTATTTAAATATTTTATAAATTATAAACTACGACCGATTTATAATGGCTGATGAAACTTATATCCATCATTACACACCAAAAATAACAATTATCAAAATAATCAAAGCATTAATTCTCCATTATTAAAAAAGTAAAATCCATCTTTCTAGCAGAAAAAGTTATTGTTTCCATTTTATATCATTATAAGGAAATATCACTAATCGATTATTTTTTAAACGATAATAAAAGAACATTATGTTAACCTGTTGAGTTATCTAAACCCCAAAAATTACAAAAAATATTAAAGTTATCAAAAAAAAATCATTTTTCATCAAAATTATGAACGTCTACATGCAAATATCGTTTCAATGGAAAAAAATTGTGAAATTTGATTCTGATTTTATTCCTCAACTGTTCTATCAACTTGATTTATCTCCATATGATTCTTCTCTGTATAAAACTTAAATAAATCCTTGATAGTATAAAAATCCTTTAAATAACGAACTAGAATTGTTGATAACGACCATTATGACAACCTTGAGATTTCAGATTTCCGCAATATAATAAAAACATTAAACCATCACTGGACAAAGCACATTGAAGTTCAAAATAATTATATGAAAAAATAAAAATAATTCCAAAAAAATACAGTCTTTCATTACCAAGTCACAGATGTATCAAATGATATTCGTATCTAATAAACGAAAATATTCAACGGGTACAAACACAAATACTATTTTAAAATAAATTTTATCTTGTTCGTTTCCTGTCATAAAAAATCCGAACGATTGAAAATTATCTCATTCTCCAGTTTTAATTAAATTTACAATTACAAACCGACCGTACATTTGAAATATTCCGTTTTTATTTACTTGAAGAGTGCTGACAAAAAAGGATTGTTCCGTTTAATAAATACATGGATCAGTGTTGAGTAAAATGACCTACATACCAACAGACTATACATGTATTATGGAAATATTTTACCGTACTGACAGTACTATTCAAATTGAGAATGAATGCTGTACGTAGGAATTTCAATCATTGTTAGCCATAACATATTAGAATGCTTTAATGAATCGGTAACTGAAAGCATGTAAAATAAATAAAAAAATAAAACGTTGAGAGTGAAGAAAGAGTGGTTGAAAATATCAATCGAGAGATAATATTTAACAAGTGTTAATAAATTTAAAGCACTAACTGAAAAGAATTGATATTTATATTAAATATATTATATTTGATTTAACTACTTGCGCTGGCAATTAATTAACATGTACTCCTGGCAAATCCGTCCAAAGCAATTCGCAGCGAATTGGTATTTGAAATCATTTTTTTTATAAAGATTTAGACACATACACACATTAACATTATAGTAAAATTCTTAAATTGATTAACAAGTTTATTAATAATATTAATAATTTTTGAAAAGGAGTATTTCTTGGGTTTTGGTAAGTTTTTTATTTTACCGAATAGAATAGAGGTATTAAAAAATGTCATATTCATTAGATAAAAGAATATTTTTCTGTAACTTTTTGCAAATATTCTCATTAAAGGAAAAGATGATACATAGCTATCTTGCAGGTCTACTCCATCCATACCATCATTGTAATCTAAAACTATATTAGATTTTGTAATGTTTCTATTTTGGTCGGTATAATTTCTAATTTTTTTCTTTTTTGTTGTAATCATTTCTGCTTTGGAATGTTTTGAAGAAAGAAAATATATATCTTTTTTGTCCTTCCATTTTACAGCTAAGATACCATTGCAAGATCTTGAAAAAACTTCAAATCTTTTTAATTTTATCGCTGCGAGATCTTTTGGCATATTCTTTCTATTAGATCTGACTGTTCCGATAGTATTAATTTTTTGCAAATGTAATTTCCGATACAGTTTTGGTGACGAATACCAGTTATCTAAAAAGAGGGTGTGTCCAAAACCAACTAAAGGTCTACATAAATCCAGTACAACATTTTCTGATTCGCTATTATCAGAATAAAATAATTCTTGGATAAAATAGTTCTTTATAATAATAAAAAAAATTATTGTGTATTGCAGTTACTTGATTATTATTCAATGAAAATATGTAAAATTAATAAAGTTCTACAAAAACGTACTTATATACCTTCAAAACAAAAGTGTGACATTTGCTAACTGAACTCCGATGTTAAACTAAGCAAAGATCACACGACGTGCTATGCACGTCATATCGTCATTTGGTACAGATAGCAATCGACGTGCATAGTACGTCATTCCAGCGCAAGTGGTTAATAGGGTTAAAAAATAAAATAAAAGTTGCATATTTTAGAGCGAATTTGAAAAGTTCAAAATGAAAATGTGTCTACTATATAGAAAAAACAGAAAACCACCAATAGGCAAAAAAATCTAGATATAAGTATAAAAAGCTTCAGAAAGAGACCCACGGATAGATAGATAGAGACATAAAAATTCGTCAGAATGGACTGGAGGAGAAAGACGTTTAATTGGTTGAAGTAGAAAATTTTGGAAGAGACTTTCATCCAACAGTGGATAGAAAGATGATAATGCATACATATATACATACGTACATACATACATGCATATATATATATATATATATATATATATATATATATATATATATATATATAGGGTTATCCAATAAGCGCTTCAGAAATTTAAATGGAAATAAAAAGTATTGAATTAATTAGTTATTAATTTTTATTTTTTTAAAGAATATTTAATGGCATTAATGATGAAACATAATTTCACTTATATGACTATCAGGACTTTTTTTGACATAGCGCATTCATTTAGTCCAAATTTAGTCACTCTTTCACATAATTGTGACCCAGTTTCATAAATTACACTTTCAATATTTATTTTTAATACTTCTGTTGTTTGTGGTTTATCAGCATAAACCAATGTTTTCTCATAACTCCACAAAAAATAATCCAATGGAGTTAGATCACATGATCTTGGTGACCAATTGATGGGTCCATTTCGTAAAATAATGGTTTCATTAAACTTTTGTTTCAATAAGTCCAATAAAATTTTTATAATTTCTAAGCGTTTTGAAGTATTAAACGTTTCATGATAATTTGCCAAACTATACTAAGTTAAAATGTCAAAATGAGCTTTAAAAAAATTCAAACATGGCTACCACCAGCTGTAAAAGTTCTGATATTCTTATTAGACCCCCCGTCTCTCTATATATACAGCTGGGTCTGTTTTTGTGCGGATTATTTTAATGCGATTTTGAAGTTATGCGGTTCATATTTCTTCTTAATATCGTTCTATGCGAATTTTTTTTAAAGATTCCTTTAAGTGGTTATTTAATTCAACGAAAAGCTCTTCAGTTTTATGAACAAATGAAGGAATCAGAGCCATTTACTTCTGCTTCTCAAACTAATAAGGAGTTTTCGGCTAGCAAAGGATGGTTAATGCCTTAAGTGACAATGATATTATTGCATTAATGAAACAGAAGTAGAACCTGTTCCCTTCACTGCAAAAATGATTTGAGAAGGTCTTCAATTGGAAAATCATTTTCTTGTTAATGACACGAATTCTGAATAAGCTTTTAAATTCCAACGACAGCTAAATAATTATATGTCTGAATATCGCAAGCTTCATAAACAATTAGTAAAATCATAGTCTCAAAGTTTAATCACAGATTCTTACATTGTCGCCAGAAAATTAACACAGAACGAGACAGAAGTCGCCCCTAATTCTGTTTGTGTTTCCTTTAGTGACGAATTTGATTTTATACTAGTTCACAAACGAACCCGCATATTTTCAAATATGTATGAAAAAATGTAAAATAAATTATACCAATATATTGCTTTAAATGAAATTAAATAGTTAATAAAAAATAAAGTAAAAAAGCTTTGTTTTTTATTAATTTTTTTTAGATATTCGAAATTTGTTTAGGCATTCTTTATTTCCAATTTTAGAGTAATTTCACTTTCTTGCTTTGGTTTTATGCAATTTTTGAAAATTACGGAACGTATCTCTAATTTTTCAATGTAAGTTAAGTCTTCTTTTGTGCGATTTTTTTAATATGGTTTTCTGTGGAACGTATCTACCGCATAAAAATAGATTGAGGTATATATATAAATAAATATATTTTTATAATTGAATTAAAAACTAAATTGAACAAACGGAAATTCGTCAATGTATACAAAAAAAAACTGACAGCAGAAACGTATAGATATTAAAAAATAAAACGTATTATATGTACATTGAATAATATACGTTTAAAGCCTTTTTAATACCGAGAAGTCACATTTAATTTTATTAAAGCAAATATATACACATATAATTGAAGACAACAAACCGAATGTTTAAATTGAAAAGTTAATGCTTAACGAAATTTCTACGTCCTCGTTGTATACTAATTTCGAGGAGAAAAAAACGTATAATTTTTTCAATTACCGCGTGGGCTCTAAAGAGAATTTATAATGAACGTAATTTAATAATCATTCTTTCTCTTTCGTTTATATATATATATATATATATATATATATATATATATATATATTAATATAAGGATTCTATTTTTACCACGTGTTGTTTACTTATATACGTAGATATTTTTTAATTATCTTGTTAAGAAATGTGATTAATGAAAACGTAGCAAGAGTATTAGAATACTCATGCACGAGTATTTATTTACACAAAAGTTATCTTCGTATTTTTCTTCGTTCTGTTAATATACATTTTTTTGTAATACAATATTTTTGTTATTGTACTGAAGTTATTTTACAAGACTATCAAAATTACCATTCATTTAATGAAATTATTTTCTTATTAGAATATCTCATTTGTTAATTCATTCCTATTTGAAACTTGATTGAATTACATTTACACTTACACGCAATTCTAGAACCAATATTGATCTTTTAATAAATATTAACGAGCACATATAATGCATAATAGATGAGAGTAAACTTTGTATCTGTTTTGTAAAATTGTAATGTAACTAGAAATTATTTAACTAGTATTTATATTTGTTCCATGTTTATATCTTTATGATAAAGTTTCTTATAAAATTATCAGGGGGTTCGACTCCCTACTCGTTTCACTCGTCGATCCAGAACTTGTTTCTGTTTAACAATAAAAATAAGTTATAAGAAATAAAACGTTTAGAAAACTATGTTATTGTTTCTGTATAAAAGAAGTATGTTTGGTATACAGAGTGTTTTTAAGTGTAATAGAACATTAAATTGAATTCCTATCAAAAGTTTTATCTTACCTAAAAAACCTATATATACATACGAGGGTCGTTTGATAAGTAGGGTGAATTTATTTATTTTTTAATTTAATCAATTAATTTAATTAAATTTTTCAATTTACTTTTTCTTACTTTTTTGCCATACTTATCAAAAGACCCTCGTGTATATATATATATATATATATATATATATATATATATATATATATATATAAAGGTGAGATAAAAGGTGTTTTTGTGTTAGATAAAACTTTCGATGTTCTATCACGCCTAAAAAAACACTCTTTACATTAAAATTTAATGAAAATATAATTAAAATTTGTATTGTGTGAAAATTTGGCCGAAGAGTATGCCTAAAAATCTATCTTTTTCCATTTTTTATTAATTTTGATTTATCTTAAAATTTGTACTTTAGTATTTGTATTTTTGGAAAACTTCCGGAATGTTCAAGAAAGAAATTTCTCTATTTCTTTATATATTAAATAATTCTATCGCAAAATTAATGTCATTAAATCTCACTTACTCCGAACATGAACGATTACATCCGAAGATTAACGAATGTATTTGCGAAATGATGTGAAAATTTCAACACACCACGTCACTTCGCAATTACAATCGTTAATCTGGAGGTAATCGTTCATGATCAGAGTAGATTAATGACATTAATTTTGAGATAGAACTATTTTATGTATAGAAAGAGATAATATGATTCTAAAATTTCGATCTCATAAATTTAATTAGAACGTTTTTGAATCCCATATTTTTTTTTGATTAATATTTTTTTTATTAATCAAAATATAGGATCATCTAAATGTAATACCTATGTTTGTGTTTTATTAAAAAGAAAACTGTACATATGTCTCTTTTTAATAAAACACAAATCAATACGTCACATTTGGATGAGCTTATATATTAAATAGGTATAAGTATTTCATGACTGAAGAACCGGGAAGGTTTAATTCATAAAAAAACATATTTTTGTCGATTTTTTTGAATTTCATGAAAAATAATGATTTTTTTAATTACTTCAGGAGAATTTTGTTTACAACCGATCTCGCTGGATAATTTTTACAAACAGTAATCGTTTAGAAAAAAATATAGAAATAAATATCAATAATCCGACAAATCACTGGGACATGTGAAGTGCCGGATTAGTGTCTTTGTTAAATTATTGACGATTACATTAGCACGTATAGTTTATCCAACAGATAACCTAAAATTTTCAAAAATAAATCAAGTATAATGAACTGAGACAATGGTCCAGTGACTTCGAACTTGTTCAGTCTTTTTCAATACCAAAAATAATATTTTGAAAAATTCAATTATAATACATGATCATAATACTATTTTATAAAGGAAGATTTATAAAGTTAAAACATACAATTCTAGCATAGAAATAAGAAACACAAAAACGAAACACATGTAAAGATTTAATCGATCTTAAACACACCTCAAAAACTGTTAAAATTTGAAATATTTTTGACAGAAAAAAAAACAATAGCAAAAGGAATACAAATCCAATCAAAAACCATTTAAAAAATAATAAATAATATCTTTTCACTTAAAATTAACAGATTTGTTCCTTATAGACAAATAAACACATATAGATATGCATTGAGTAAATATGATATTAAAAAAAATATTATACAATTATAAAACATGTGCATGATAAAAGTATTAAGAGAATGATGTATAAAATCAAAACACTACTTTAGGCATAGAAATAAGAAACACAAAAATATAACACAGGTAAAGATTCATCACAAACTGTTAAAATTTCAAATACTTTTAATCGAAAAGAAATATATCAATTTATTTATTTTTTTTAAAAAAAACGGATCCAATATAAAAACTATGATTTAAAAAACAATAAATAACATATTTTCGTTTAAAAGTGACAGAATTCTGAGATACAGACATGCAGAAATAAAATATATCCAGATACGAATTGCTTATACATAATGAATGAAAGAGAAAAAATCGACCACTAGTTGGAGGTGTATTAAATAAAGATAAGAAAATATACAAGAAATTACACTCGTGGAAATTATGTCTGAACTAGCGATGAAACTGGATTAGTGATGTTGAGTGTATATTACCTTAATTTTCGATTTAAAAGACAAACAGACGGATCTCAATATATAACATTTAATTGAAATTATAACTCATTTTTAATATTATATAAATTATATTTATGTAATTATTTATCAAATTATATTTGATACACTTATTACGATTAGAACAAATTTATATAAATATATTTTTCATTAATAAAGGAAATATAATTAAAGTTATTTAGTATTGTAAACATCTATCATTGATTAAAATAACACTGTTTAACCCATTAACTTCCAAAAAAAATTTTTTTTATACTTTTGGTGTATTAGGATTGAAAATGGAATTAGATAATAGGAATTCAGGTTACTTTACTTGTATATTTAAAAAAATAGTTATTTTTTAACATTTTTTATTGATACGCATTTGGGGTTCATGGAATTTCCAGTTACAAAAATTTTGAAAAAATAAAAAGTATTACAAACCCAAGAAAAACTCATATTCTATGCCAAACAGGAAAGCATTCGACATGTAGTCCTATATTACATTTTCTACACTGCTTGCGCACATTTGTGCCACATATGGCACATTTCCTTTGTTTTCCCTCACAGGTCCTTTCCAATACATGTCCAATTGGATCAAATATAACACCTTCAGGTACAAGGCTTTTCCTTGTTATGCTTGAACTGGGTCTTCCAGTGACTTAAGGATTGGATAATGATTCTTTTTTCATATATGTTCTTGCAATATTGCGTCTGAAGTCTGATAACGAGATGTTTTTATTCGAAGCAGTATAAAGAGCATGGGCGTTAACAACAGCAACATCAATGGCATTTGTAAAAAGAGGAAAATACCATTTCTTACCTCTAAATTTAATGCGATACTTTTGGACATTCCAGTCCAGCTTGTCAACTCCACCCATATATTTGTGATATTGCCCTACAATGTTTGGTCTATCCACTCGACATTCTTTCTTTTCTTTCTTAGAATATCTTTTCACTTTTTCTGAAGGTTGTAGTCCTAAATAATTTGATAGAACTTTGACGCAGTTATTGTCATTCTAAATCAATGCAAAAATTTTATTACTTTCATCATAACAATAATCGCATGCTCCACGTTCTTCTTTTTTCATTATGTTATCAGATTTCAAGGGACACTTATTCATTCTATTATACCATGTTGTTCCAGTCGCTTTTACATTTCGTTCTTTCAATTTCAATAATAATTCAAAGCTGGTAAAGAAGTTGTTGAAAAATATTTCATATTCTAATGTATACTGCAGAAAATAAATCATCTTCATTATTACAGAGGCTCCTACACCACTCACAACTTGTTCTTCTTCGCATTTACCTTCATAAATATCCATATGAAAACAATGCCCTGATTCAGAGCAGCACATGGCCCATTGTTTAAATCCAAATCTAATTGGCTTTCCTCTTATAAATTGTTTCAAAAAGTGATGTCCATAATATCTTATCATTTGCTCATCGACTGAAAGATTTTGAGCAAATATTCAGAACTTTTTAAAATTTGAATTCAATTTGTCAATCACAGGTCGAATTTTAAATAGCTTATCTTTCTTTTCCATGGCAATTATGGAACTATTGTCGTTAAAATGCAAATTTCTTTTTATTTCTAAAAACCTGTGCTTTGGCATACAGTTTCTAACGCAGGTAAGATTCAGATCTTCATCTTCACACCTGTATAATACTGCCCCGAAAATCGCAAAAGTAAAGAAAAACTATGAATTACTAAAATACTTAAATATTATCAATTTTATATCATAGCACATTCCATGAGCCCCAAATGGGGATTAAAATATTTTATAGTATATTCTTTATAATAAGTATTATATATACTTATAAATTATTGTGCTATCAATTAAAAGGATGTGTTAGTAGACTCACACACGAATCTGCCAAAAAAAGCTAAAAAATACGAACAAAAAGTTAACTAGAAAACAATGTAAACATTAAGACATCATTTTACTGCATCGGTTAAAAATTTATATATCAAATACTTTTACAAGTTAGCCAACATTAAAACAAAAAATAATTTTGTAAACTAGAAGGTATGTGTGTTTAATGAATACAAATTTTATTTAATATAATCCTATTATAAGTGAAAAAAAAAAATTCAAATCCCCATTTGGGGATCGCGGAAGCGAATGGGTTAATGAACAACAATATATAAAGTTTATTTTATATTTCAATAACAACATTTGAAACATTTCTTTCATTTTAATCAAACTTTGAATTTGAAATAAATGGAAAAAAACTCGAATATAAAAACGACATATCTTTAACAAAATGTTATTTTAGTTGTTGACGAGATTCAACGACATAAAATAATTTTCTCTTAAGCAATTACTTCGAAAGAAACTTTAATGAGATATTAGCGTTTCATAAAAACTTTGAACAATTGCTAAGATTACATGAAACTTTTTTGACACTAAAATATGTATATATATATACATATATATATATATATATATATATATATATATATATATATATATATAAGTACAAGTAAAAGAAATCGTGAAAAATTGTGACAATCTACGCGTAGGTGTGCAGTTGTAGTCGGTAAAAGATGAGATTTTTTTCGTAAGGTGTTCAAGAAGAGAGAACAATGTAAAAACAAAAAAAAAACACTTTATATATATATATATATATATATATATATATATATATGTATGTATGTATGTATGTATATATGTGCATGAACGTATATATTGTCGTTTCTTTACATTGGTCCTTTATGGAGATTGCGCCTCCGGGATACGAAAAAAAGTTTACTTTTACATATAAAACCCAGTTATGGCTGACGTTTTAAGTAATGGATAAAGCTGAGAGTGTTCAGCGTGAATCAGGTTAAGTAGAAATGTTATTTTAAAAACTTGACAAGATATATCTAGATGTGAAATTATGCTCATTTATATTATCTTAAACTTTTTTGTCGCGAATGAACAAGAGAAAAGAAAAAGATTTTAATAACTATTTATCCGTATAAGTGTATATATACAATTATATATGTGTGTGTGTGTGTATTTATATATATATATATATATATATATATATATATATATATATATATATATATATAAGGAGACCCAAAAGAAATGTCGTTTTTTGATACTGTACAAAATTTTATTTTTTCAAGAGTTTATACAGTTTTAATCTGCAATATAATCTCCATTGTTATTGACAATCTTCGCCCATCTCTCTGACAAACTTTCTATTCCCTTTTTGTAAAATTAGGGTGATTTAAAGTGAAATATTTTTCGAATGCAGTTTTGATAGCTGTCGGAGTAAATAACTAACATTTTAAATTTTTAACATTTTTTAAAAAAAAACAAAAAATATTCTGCGAATGCCAGTTAAGTACAATATGTAATGTTAAAAAAGATAAATGACTTTTTTAAAAAACAACTTTTTATATTAAACAAATTATTTAATTTTTTCAATTATGAATATTATAAATAATTATATAATTTATGCTATTTTTTATTATTTTTAAATGACAAAAATATTTAGACTTTAAAAAATATATTTTTCATCGAATAATATATGTATATATATATATATATATATATATATATATATATATATATATATACATACACACACACACACACAAAATCAGTAATGATTATAAAGACAAATTTTGGGGTTCTTTTTTGATTAAAATTGTACATTTTTTAAATTATTATTTCAAACATTTTTTTAAAAATACGTTCTTTAAAACTATTATTACAAAAAACATTCTACGATTGTCAATTACGTGATTAAAAAACATAAATATTTTTATTTTTTAACATTTTATTATATTAAACAATTATTTTACTTTTGAATTTATAATTATATAAATGATAATTTAATCTGTATTCTTTTTTATTAACCTTAAATGCCAAAAATATTTGAAGACAATAAAGATTTATTTTGCATTTTATTTATATATATATATATAGAGAGAGAGAGAGAGATAGAAAGAGAGAGAAAAGAGAAAGAGAGAGAGAGTGAATAAATTCATTGAATTGGTCAAAGTGAAAAGTTTTAGGAGAAATCTTCATTCAACAGTAAATGGAAAAAGGAGCTAATTTTGAATATTATAATGACAAACACACATACATACACACAGGTGTAGACATACACATACATATATATATATATATATATAATATGTATGTATGTACATATAAAAAGAGAAAAAATATTTTGTTATAAAAAAAATCTTCGAAAACATATTAATCATAACTTTTTTTAAACCTTTTTTCGACATCAGTGACAATTGTGTAGCATGTCATCTAATTTTATCGTCCAGTTACCTTATATGTTTTTTATTTTTTTCGACTGTCAATATAAAATACATCGACACAAGAGGCTTCAACGTAAAGAAGTCAAGAAGCGTAATATCTGATGACCTAAATGGTCGTTCGATAGAGATATAGCTGGCCAGAGAGGCCGGAATCGATTTTCATACACATGTCATCCACATCTACTTACTTCAAGATTTATTTAGTCGTTCTAAGATCAAGTATTAATTCCGAAGACATTTCCGAAATGGGTGAGATGTTTTCTATGTTGTTATTTGAAACGATGAACATGTTTTTGTAAATATTGTTGAGTGGTTAATCAATCCAACAGATTTATTTAATGTGTCGATATGGAATTCATAAGTTTATTTATTTATTTTTCTGAAGAAAATATTAATTTTTTAAAAGTTTTTTATATTATTTTCTGTTTTATTATTGTTTATTAATTTCATACAAGTTATGTATTATTATTTATTTTATAATTCAAAATGTTGAATATAATAGCATGGTCATCAAAATTTATATTAGAAAATCAAATAAATAGAAATAAATTATTAAACAGTTTTATTCAATTTTGTACTGTTAAGATGAGTGATTCATCTGAGCAAAATTAATCTTATTATTATATATAAAAGATTATATATTGTTGTTACTTTATATGAAATTAATTCCTGTCAAAAACATGCGTCTGAATTTACTACATACAATTTTATTAATATTATTTATCTTGACATTTTACTCTTCGTTTGACGTTCAAATATCTAGATATTTTTAGAATTCTCTAATTATTGTTAGAACATCTGCTCGGATATAAGATAAATGGCAAGGGAGATAGAAGACATAATAAGAATATACGTGTATTCTTCACTTCCATAAATTCTATATTTTGTATTTATTTGTTTCGCATGGCTGTTTTTGTACTTAATAATAAAATATTAGGTCATTTCATAAGTAAAGTGGTATTTTTGTGTTAGTTAGAGTGAATGATGCCATATTTTGCAGTTAAGGGTATATATGGTATTGAAATGTGTATAGTTTTCTTAGTTATTCGTAAAGTTCTTAAGTTAGTTTAGTGAGTTATTTGAAAATTATTAGAGTTTAATCTGAATCAACGATTGGACATCTGCATTTTTCATCTTTATAGATTGAAAAAAGCAATTTCTAATTTGAATTGTTATTAGTGACGAAAAATAGGTTGTTTTTAACAAAATTAAACGTTTAAGATAATAGATTAATCATAATGAAAGACCATTTCCATAATCAAAAAAAATATATTTGGATGGAATTATCAATTATGAAATGCTACCAATCAATCAATCCATAAGAAAAATATTTTTTTATGAAAAACTAGATCGACTAAAACAATCTATCGAAAAAAGACTAGCATTAGTCAACAGAAAAGACGTAATTTTTCACCACAGCAATTTCCGGCTTCACATGGCACGAGAAAAATTCCAAAAACTGAATGAATTTGAAAGGTAAATGATGACGCATCAAAAATATTCTGTCGACTTGATATCATCAGATTATCATCTATTCTGAAGTACCCAAAAACCGCATTTTTGGAAAATATCGAGTTAGGAAAAAAGTATTTTTACTATTTTCTAATAGATGAGGGTTTGGTTTATTTTGAGAGTTCATTGATATTTCACAATATATTTTAAAATAGATTTAAACAAAATTGATGCATTCAGTGAAAAGTTATTAATATTGAAGATGTGTGAAAATCAGAAACATTTTCAATACATATATCTTTTTTATTACAAAAAGGCAAAAGTTGCGCAAACCCATAAAAAATTGTCGTTTTTATGGAGATGATGCTCTAATTAGACAAACAGCATTGAACTGATTTTGAGATGGAAATTTTGAAGTGAAAGATGCACCTCGCTTGATCGGCCTTTTGTGAAAAGTGAATAGACTTACTGAAACAACAGTTTGAAACCATTATTTCACGAAATGGATCCATCAATTGGCCACTAAGATTATGTAATCTAACTCTATTGAATTATTTGCTGTGGGGTTATATGAAATAATTGATTTATTCTGATAAACCACAAATAATAGAAGCATTAAAAATAAACATTGAACGTTTAATTCATGAAATTGGATCACAATTATGTGAATAAGTGACTAAAGATTGAACTTAATAAATACATTGTCTGCGAAGTCGTGGTGTTCATATGGGTGAAATTATGATTCGTCATTAATGCCATAGAATATGCTTAAAAATGAAAAAATAACTAACTAATTAATTAACTCCATTTTTGTTTTATTTCCATTTAAATTTCTGAAGAACTTATTGGAAAACACCATATATTTTGGATTCAAATTAAAATATCATTTTTTTCATTTGAAAACTTTTTAAAAAAATGAAATGACACAAAATAATATAACAAAGTTATCACTGCTTTATATTTCAACCTATATTTCTAGCAACGCTATTAAAATTAATTTACATTATTTTTTTTAATAAGCTCATCAATTAATATTTTTAATCAGTATGTTATTATTAATGTTTTTTAATTCATCTTTTATTTGAAATGAATTTTTTCAGTCTATCTTTTAGATTAAATATTTTTGTAAAATTTATATACAGGAAAAATATAAATTCGTTGGAAAATAAACCGTGTTAGTATTAAACCATAAACTTTCCCGAGAAATTAATAGACCGTGTTCAATTTATATTACATAGTAAGTATCAGTTACTTGTAATATAATAATTCCGTACGTAAATTAACACGTTAACCGTAGTTATTAAAATAACATGTCCGTGGTAGTAGAGCGAACATGAAAAAGATGCAGAGAAACACGTGGAAAATAAATAACGTACATTTACGAACGAACGACATAAATGTATATAGTCTGTAATAAATTACCGACTATTAATTCGCGTTCTAAACCGCACAAAATAAACGGGACGTGTCGTTACGAATCAACGTTGATCCGCACAAGAGTACAACGCTAAATAACCGTTTAAAATATCGAGGAACGACACGCACACAATTTCTGTGTTTCGTTTGACGTTCCGTTTTTTGACAAATATGTCCATTTGAACTTGCCAACCGACCGACTCTCGCCGGTTTACATTGGGGTGAAAACGTCATGTGTTCACAGGTGGCTAATTCCATGACGTCGGTGTCATAACGCGCTGCCTGGAACACAGATAACACATACTTGCGCAAAAACTACACCGATGTGTGCTTGTGTGTGTGTGGGGGGGGGTGTTTTTTGCTTTCCATTTGTACAATGTGCTTGTAGAAAAAAACACATATATCTTAAACTACCTACATATACATATATATATATATATATATAAAGAGAGAGAGAGAATGACAACATTAAAAGATTAATCAATTAAGCGATAATTGACAAAAAATTCATAATACTTAGAATTTATTATAATAATTAACCTAACTAAATTTGTAATTAATACTGCATGCATTCGAATAAAAATTTCTTTTGTCATACAGTGAGTCACAAAAGTCAGGGGAGACATGTGTTATTTAAAATAAAAAATAAATAGATTTAATTGATATGCTATATCGATTTTTGATATAAACACATATAAACGTCTCAAAAAAAGAAAAAACTAATTACTTAACTTTGATTGCTATAATAAAAATAAATAAAAGTTAAAAATCAATCTCTCAAAAGTCATGAGACAATGTAGTACTAGAACTCAATTATATCATTTAAAAAAAAAATAATTTTGATATTCAGTGAGATTTTTCTTGAATACCAGTATTTTATTTAATTATCTTGGTATTGCACTAAGTAAATAAGCAATTACTTAGATGGGAATAGTGGCTGATTTTTCTACTAAAATATTTTTCAATATTTCTTTTGAAGTAATTGTATGTTTTAGATTTTTTTTTCAAAAACATTCCAAAAGTGTTCAGTTGGGTTAAGGTCGAGAACTAACGTTTCGATTACTTTTGAGTAATTATATAGTAATCAAAAATTTGCCATAATATTACTTATACCAATAGTTGATTTTATTTTAATTTATTGTAATTTGGTAATATTGGCTGTACCCATAAGTAATGTCGTTTTTTGATACTGTACAAAATTTTATTTTATTTAAGAGTTAATGCAGTTTTAATCTACAATATAATCTCCATTGTTATTAACAATCTTTCCCCCTCTTTCTGACAAATTTTCTATTCCCTTTTTGTGTAATAAAATGAGAGTGATTTTGAAGTAAAATATTTTTCGACTGCAGTTTTGACACTGAAAAAACGACATTAATTATGGGTACACCTAATATATCAAACGTACCCAAAAATTTAAATTAATTATAAAGAAAATATTGATTTGTATAGGGTGTTTTTCAAACGTTATATGAACCGTTAAATAAGAAATTGGAATAATTCCATTTATTCATGTATTGAGATATTTAAAGGTTTACGTTTGAATGAATTAAAAAATATTGGTAAACGTTATTAAATTCAGGTTATGTTTTTAAAACTATAAACTTATTAAATTTTATTATGTAAAAATAATTAATAAAATTGTTAGGGAAAATAACCGATTTTTTTAGCTACAAATGTAGTTATTCCATTTTCATTTTTAACAAATTGAGTAGTTTGTTTTTTTAGCGGAATAAGTCCATGTATTCATACATTGAGATAAAGGTTTGCTTTTGAATTAAACGAAAAATCGACTTTGGAATATTTTAAGTTATGTTATATAAAAATTTATAAATGAACAATAATTATTTATTTATAAATTTTCCAAAAAATTATCATAATTTCAAAATGCAATTTTTAAACCTTTTGATTTTATCTTTTTTTATCAAATATATTTATTTTTTTCATATTATAACTAAAATGCATTTTACAATTATGATAATTTTTTTAAAAATTTCTTTAAAAAGTTTTTGGAAAATTTATAACTGAACAATGATTGTTTATTTATAAATGTTTATATAATATAACTAAAAATATTTCAAAGTCGATTTTTCGTTTAATTCAAACGCAGACCTTTATCTTAATATATAAATAAATGGACTTATTCCACTTCCAAATTTAACGTTTTTGCGATAAAATTACACAGAAAATTTCATTTGATTAATTTATGGGTATATTGTACACCCGTAACTGTGTTATTATAAATATAAAAAGAAGACATCTATGTCTACCTTAGCCTATAAGTTAGATAAGATTAGTTAAGTTAGTTAAGTTAACTAAGTTAGTTAAGTTAGATTAGTTAGCGTAAGTTAGACTAAGTAAAAATTATAAAATTATATAAACCAGGTTTTTTTGTAAATTTTTCCTTGACTACCACAGACATTTTTTCAAAACACATACGATAATCATAAATCCATGTAGTAATTAGTAAATTAGCTTAAGCTAGGACACTATAAATTGTAAAACAAACAACCGTACCAATGTACATGTATTCAACTACCGATAATAAAATTTTTCTGATTCTGATTCTGATTCTGATTGATTCTATGTCTACCTAAAACTGTCATTAACTCATTTTTTTCCAAAAATTGAGTTATTCCACTTTCTAATTTAACGGCTCATATAACTTTAAATTCAATTTCTATCGAAAGTTTTTCCTAACCTAAAAACACCTTATCATACCTTTATATATACATACACACATATTCACACACATACACACACATGTATGTATATAAAGAATATTTTTTTAGTTTAGATAGAATTTTAGATAAATTCAATTTAAAATTCTATTATTTTTAAAAAGCACCCTATATTAAATAATTTAATTGGCATGTAATTACTATTTCACAAAACTTTTTTTTAAAAAAATATGCTCGCTTCTCTTTCATCTTACAAAAAACAACTTGGAATCTCTAATTGATTTTATAAAACATACGATAATTTAAATATGTTTTCATTTTTCAGAAGCAAGATACTTTTATGAAACAAAAAGTTAATTAATTAGTCAACCGCCCTTGTAAAAAAATTTAAACATACTATAAACGTATATTAATTATATAATTGAACTATGAAACGATTTTTTTTTAGAAAAATAAAGTACACATACGAGTCGAGTAAGGAACGTTGTACAAATTTCAAGAAAGATCGTTTCCGGCAGAAATGTATCGCAATTAGTCAAGAGAAAGTTAAATAAAAAAGGCTAGATAACGGAATAAAGCACTCGAAAATGTTTTTAGCCGTCACAATTGATCGGAAGTACGTAAATTCAATTATTTAACATAGCGACAAGAGAAATATGCTTCGCGACATTAATAGAGTTATATAAAAAGGCGTTTCGTATCGATTCGTTGGTTATTGCTTTTTTGTTCTTAAGAGAGACAATGTTTCTTCTTCTTATGAAAATTAAATAAACATCGTGTGCATACGTACATTTACATATATAGGGTGATTCAAATGACACTAAAGGATGTAATAAGTAAACGAGTGACTAACTCGAGTTTAAAACTTGAGCTTGTTTACCCTTTTGCACTACCGTCAATAATATTTTATATAAAAACGCAACTAGAATATATGAATTATACTAATTTAATATAATAATAATATAAAAAAATACTAACATATTTTTTAAAAAAATTAAATCACAAAACTAGCGCATGCAGATATTCAAATCATCTAGAACAGACCTCACAAATTGTTAAAAATTTTCGAATACCGTCACAAGTAATAAATAAATCAATTCATGTTATCAAAAAAGGTCACAAATCTATGAAAAAAAAGAACCTGTTGCAAAGACAATAAATAACGGAAAGAATTTCTTGCTTCTAGACCAGATGACGAAAAGAAAGATACAACCCCCAGTTGTAAATGGATTGAATAAGGATAAAAACACAAATTAGTATAGGTATATATAAAAAAGGTCTGACGATGATGGCGTCGCCATCGAAATGCATCAGCCGATATAATTATAGATTATATAATTATAAATAATAAGTGAACAATAAGTGATTATTGAACACTTTAAATTATTGTAGTGTTGGGGTTAAAATTCATTTGTGTAAAGTGAATCAGCCACAGTTCCAAAACAAATAAGTATGATACATTTTAAAATTAATGACAAATTTTAAAATTTATTAAATTTTAAAATTAATGACAAATTTAAAATTTATTAAATTTTAAAATTTTTTTGGTAATTTTTTTTTACCATACTTATCAAATGACTCTCGCATATATATATATATATATATATATATATATATATATATATATATTATATATACAGGATCATCCAAATGTAACGCCTAGATGTCATTACTGTATAATGTTTACACGTTATATCTTTTCAAATGATATAATAGGCCTTTTTTGTTTTAGTAGAAGGTTACAGTTTTAACCATGGACAGGTATGTATTTCAGCAACACATTTATATTACTCAAACTTATTATGAAAATGGATGTTCTTTAAAAAATACCTATCGCAAAATTCGTGATTTTTTGGTGTAAATAATCAGTCGAACCAGTCTTCAATTCAAAGGTTGGTGAAAAAAAGCGAAGAAACTGGTTGTGCTACTGATAAACCAAAAAGTTGAAGACTAAAAACTATACGCACAAATGAAAACATTGCTGCTGTAAGTGGAAGTGTTGAAAGTCGTTCGCAAAAATTGAGCATATCTCATGGCTTTTTGTGGAGGATTTTGTGTAAAGATTTGCATATATACGAGTACAAAATTGAATTAACCCAGAAAATAAAAGAAAAAAAATATTTACGTCATAATTTTTCTAATTGGATTATTGGACAACGAACAGATTTATTGTTTTCAAGTAAAATTTTGTTTAGTGATGAAGGTCATTTCACAATAGATGGATTAATAAGGAAAATTGTAGTATGTATGATTAATAAGCAAAATTGTAGATGGTTAATAAGAAAAATTGTATTATCTGGGATCATGAAAATTCTTGTGTTATTCATGAAAAATCTCTACATACACAAAAAATCATTGTTTGGTGTGCATTTTGGGCAAATGGAATCATTGGACCATTTTTCTTTAAAGATAATGCTGGAAATGCTTTTACAGGGAATGTTGAGCAATAATAATCAATATTGAGTGACATTTTATAATCAAATTTGAATGATATTAATATATCTGATATCTATATCTACCAAGACGGTACTACATATCACACAACTCGAGGAAACATTCAGTTTTTGCAATTGAAATTTCATCAAAGTGTAATTTCACAAAATACAGATTTAAACTGGCTTCCAAGATCATGCGATTTAACACCATTCGATTTTTTGTTGGTGTTTTTTAAAAAGTCGAGTCTATGCTAATAATCCACAAAAAACTAAAGAACAATATTCGAGTTACAATTCGTGAAATAAATCCAGAAACATGTCGAAAAGTAACTGAAAATTTCGATATTCGAACTGATACCTGCAGACGCAGTCGTGTTGGACATTTGAAAGATATTCTGTTCTAAATATAATTGTAATGAATCTTACTTTCAATAAAAAAAACAGTTTGAAAAAATTCCAAATAGTTCGTGTTTTATTAAAAAGAAACTCATAAGTGATTTTTTTTGGAGACCCTATCTCTCTCTCTCTCTCTCTCTCTCTATATATATATATATATAATAAAAAATCAATAAACTATCTTTGTAACTAATTAAACTAACGCGATTTTACTTTGAAAATTGAAAAGATTGCAGAAAAAAGACTTTAGTGATAAAAACATTAAAATAATTAATAAAGAAGCACAAAGAAAAGAAACGTAGACACTTATAAATTATCACGAGTCAATGGATTGAAATTCTAGCACTCAATGTAAAGATTTTAGATGAAAAGTCCATTAATTTAATTGAAATAATGAATGAATATAAATAAAGATTTAGTATCGTATTTATTTTAGTATTGATCAGATATTAGAGATATAAAATAATATGAAAATATATTTCGTTTTTTTGTCAGAAAAAAATAATAAATAATAAACTGAATTTAACTAATAATATTGTACAGGTTTCTTCTTGCTAAAACCATTTATGTATTAAATTTAATATTAAATTTTCGTATAACGTCGTTTCAAATTTAATTTAGAAACAAAAAGAGATACATAATAATAAAAGTACACTTGGAGTACTGAGAGAAACTTTATTATACTTTTTATATATTTTTTTGTCCCATTAAGGTTGTTGTAGAGTCGGTAAACCTTTTCAATTTTTTGTATATTTTTTTATTCGTCTTAGGTAATTTATTGAATTATTTCTACAAATTTATTTTATATTATTGCTCGAAGAAAAAAGTTAATTTTATATATTAAACATCAATGCGAATTACAATTTAATTACAATTGAATGTAATAAATTCAATAATAATATACAGTTTAATATATTTTATAATAAATATTAAATTTTGATATTATACGGTTTTCCAATAAGAATGCCAAAATTTTAACAACTGGTGGCATCCATGTTTGATTTTTTTTAGTTCATTTTCATATTTAAACTCAGTATAGTTTGGTAAATTATCATGTAATATTAACCACTTCAACAACGCTTAGAAATTGTAAAAATTTTAATAGAAATTTTAATGAGTCCATTATTTCACGAAATGGACCCATTACTGACCACCAAGATCATGTGACTTGTGTAACTTCATTGAATTATTTTCTGTAGGGTTAGGTGAAATCATTGATTTATGGTGATAAACCACAACAGTAAGAGCATTAAAAATAAACAGTGAACGTGTAATTCATGAAACTGGAACACAATTATGTGAAAAAGTGACTAAAATTGGACTAAACGAATGTATTATATCAAGTAAAATCGTGGTGGTTATATAAGTGAAATTATATTCCATTATTAATGCCATACAATATGTTTAAAAATAAAATAAATAACTAATTAAATATTTTTTGTTTTATTTCAATTTAAACTTCTGAAGCGCTTATTGAAAAACCTTATATAAAGAATACAATAATAATCCTCAAAAGAAAATGAGAAATAAAATAAATTAATCGTTAGGAGAATAAAAAAAAACGTCAACAGTGCTGTACGTTTTTATTAAAATTGTTAATTAGTCGTTTTAATTCAGATAAGTTTTATTTCTATTGTATTATATTATAAATTTTGTTTGTAGTCGTCGACGACGGTTTTAATCTTTGTACGAATTGTTAATTTCAACATTGCAGTATGGAAAAATAAAAATTATGAATTATTCATAGGAATATTTATTTTGTGATATCTGGAACGAGCGTTAATTAAACATTCATATCAAATTTCTGTATTGGTTTGAAAAATATAACTTTGAAACAGAATACACATATACAAATATATATGTTTATATAAATATACATACATACATATATATATATATATATATATATATATATGTATATGTATGTATGTATGTATGTATATGTATATTTCCAGGCTTATTACTTGTTAAGGGACATGTTTTTTTTGCGACCGATAGTATTTTTTTACATCGTCTGTCTAGTCTGTCGCTGTTCTTAAGTAAGACAAACGGTCTCGGTAAGCGTAAAATAAAGGAATCCGAGGACACGATCCACGTCTACCAACTAATCGTCGTGCAAATTGACTCGTTTATATGCGAACCACAGTTCCGGAGAGCTCTCCACGTTTCGACCTAGTATTTATATACTGAATTCATAAACGGAGGCGTGGATAATTCCGTAGCAGGAACTCGGAACATTCTGCACATCTATCAGCCTGGAAGCGATACTAATAAAACGTGCAAAAAAGTATACATGTATATATATATATAGAATGTTTGAAACGTACATTCAGGATATAAAATTTATATGGTTACGATCTACGATTCCGACCTACGACAGCAGTTTATTGTAAAGAGCGAATAAAGTTTCTATTTTATAGAACAATTATTTACTGATAATATAAAAATATTCTCTACATTTGAGAAATCTTGTTTTTCAAATCGGTTCATAAAATATATAATAGAAATTTAACTATAACTATAAAATTTTGTTCAGTTAACGAGCAAATTTGATTAAATTTTAAAGCAAAATATCAAATAATAAAAACTGTTTTATTTAAAGATTTTGGTTATGAAATATAATTTAAATAAGATGTTTAACAAATATTAATTTTTAATATTTTCACCTTCACTTTACTAAAATAAATATTTCAAATAAATAATAAAATAAATATTTCAAATGGATATTTCAACTGGCTTCAATATGATTAATAAATTTTTATAAAATAAAAATTTTCTCTGAAATTCTATTTATTTTAAAATTTTGTTAACAAAATATAATTTTAATAAACTTTATTGTTAAAAAATTATTTCAAGATTAATTTTTTATATTAAATACATATATTAAATGTTTGATTATTTACACTGGATCCCAAAAATACCTGACCATCTCTCATATTAAGTGATAAATTAATTTTACTGCAAAGAAAAAAATGTTTAAAAATATTTTTACTATCGTTTATTACTGTACTTCAAAATATTAGTCTTTCCAAATTTCAAACAAATAATAAATTCCAGAATTTTTTTTATTCAACATGTAATATAAGGTGTTTTTTATCGTGATATAACTTTAAATTGAATCTCTATCGAAAGTTCTATCTAACTTAAAAACATCTTTTATCATACCTTTATATATACATAAACACACATGTACATATATGAGGGTCGTCTGATAAGTATGGTAAAAATGTAAGAAAAACTAAATTGAAAAATTTAATTAAATTAATTAATTAATTAAATTAAACAATAAATAAATTTGTCATATTTATTAAACGACCCTCGTATATAAAGAATGTTTTTTTAGGTTAGATAGGACCTTTGATAGGGATTGAATTTTAAGTTCTATCATATTTAAAAAAAGAACTCCTCTCTCTTTTTATTTCTCTCTCTCTCTCTCTCTCTATATATATATATATATAACCAAAAAATTGAAGAAACAGATAAAGGCAGAACACAGCAAAAAGAGAAGACAATAGATGGACCAAAACAATTATAGCATGGTGACCAAAAAAACAGCAAGACATCAAAGAAGAGGCATTTTTAAAGATGGAAGAATGAAATTAATAATTTGCAAATCATTATTTGAGATATAAACAATTTTGGTCGCATAATTTAAAAGCAAACAGTTTAGGAACCACTGCGATTATTGTACAGATCTATATAAATATGTCTATCTATCATCTACAATTATATTTAAAGTTTTATCACGCTTAAAAAACATCCTGTATTTAGATACACAAAATTATCCAACCATACAAATTATTATAAATAAAAACTGGTAAATCCACGAAATTTTTCCATTTTTGTGCAAATGTAAGACCTTTTTATTGTTATTAGATTCTTTAGTGGTGTTTATTGTTTTTCTTACCGTTTTATATATTTTATAAGTCGAATAATACAGAAAAAGTGTAAAACAAATATATTGAAAAGAAAACTTATTGTTTAATAAATAAAAAAGGATATTTACAACGCAAAATTGAACATTTTTCAGAAGAGTTAAATGAATAAAAAACACAGATATGATTTAAAAAAAATAGGGGATGGACTGTTAAAAGACGAAGCTAGACCAAGCAGATCATTAAATGTAAATATCGACGAATTACAAACAATGTTTGAAACAAATTTGAATTTAACATATCAACAACTTGCTGGAGAGTTCGAAGTAAGTGACGAACAATACAAAATCATTTACATAAAATAAGGAAGAGGTGGAAATTAAGTAAATGGGTATCGCACGCTTTAACTTCCAACAAGAAATTACAGCGTTGTAAAATTCACGCGTCTCTAAAATCGTGAAAGTTTTGGATCAAATTTTAACCTGTAACGAAAAATGGATTCTTTATTCAAACTATACCCGAAGTTACTATTGACTATCGTCGAATGATCATTTGCTACACACATCTAATTTAGTAAAACTAACTCTAATAAAAAAAAATTAAAGAGGAATTATTTGTTATGAGGATATCTATAAATTTGTCAAACACTCATAGTGAAAATTTACAGTAAAACAGCTATAAAGAGTGTATAATGCATTACAACAAACACAATCAGCTAGTCAAATTATTTTCACCCTTAATAATCGATATTTTTTATGATATATAAGACGAAAAAATATTGGGTAAATTTAGAGAAAATATTCGTGATAATAAAAACACAAACAACACTTTTAAGAGTGATATTTTTATGTTCAAATTTTGCCTTTAGCTTTTAATAGCAAAAGTATGATGGTCACTAAGTATGGCTTTTCGTCTGTTCAGGGTTAATTAAAAAAAATACAAGCATTATTATTTTAATATCAAAAACGTTAAAACTTTCTTGATAACCTAATATTTTATACAAAAATAAAACGACTTATGCGAAAACATCTTAACAATTACAAATTATAAAATATATATTTCTGAAATTCTGAAAATTCTATTTACGTAATATACATTCTTGAAATTTTCAATAAAATAATCCAATAACAATTAATAAAATGTCAAAGTACTATTTTTGCTTAAATCTTTTATATACCTACGTGAATGAAGATAGGTATATTTCTAGAAATGTTGTATGTTGTTTCTAATAAATCTAAGAATAGTATAAACCCACGTACAACAAAATTAATAAGAGCTTATATGTTTTATCTCTGACCTTATAATAAACTCAATTTATTGTTGCTGTTAATTTTGTAACATTGACTTTTTCCATTTACCAGGAAATTGAGTTAAAAAAACTCAAATAGTTTGTATTAATTCATTCTTTTTATTAAATTTGTGCTTTTATTTTTGTCGACTATTATTATTATTATTATTGGGGTTAGATAAACTGTTTTTATTATTAGAATAAATGTTTTTTTTTAAATATAATTTCATCCACAAATAATTTTGTTCTTTAATATGAACTTATAAAAAAATAATATTTTGATCCTTTTTAATCACACACTTATATTATATATATATATATATATATATATATATATATATATATATATATAATAAATGGATACATAAAAAGAATAATGTCTGAAAAGAGCGACTTTGATGAGGCTGGTAGATATTTGAAAAGGGATTTTAATTTTTAATAAAAAAATACAGTTTCATAAACCATCTCTGACCCACGTCCTATTTAAATGTGTGCAGAGATAAAACAACGATATATTTTTTATGATTATTCATGTTTTTACATGAATATATTATGAAATATATGCCATATTCGTATATATCGTTTCAATTTACATGTATGTATTATATATATGCAAACTAAATTATCATATATATATATATATATATATATATATATATATATATATATATATATATATCATATAAAAGCATATATGCAGGTTTAATAGAAAAATATATTTATTTTTTAACAGTTGTTTTTAAAAATTATTATATTACTTTTTAGTTCTATAGAATAAAATATCTTTTTAATTCTAAAAAATAGTGCTCCGGCGTGGTGAGAAAATTCCGTTTCCGGACTTTCACGAAGTCTTTCAAAAATTACTGAAGTACAAATTTTAAGAAATAAATTTTAATGATACTCTGCTGTTAAACAGAAGCAAGTTTAGGGATTGACGACTAAAACGAGCAGGGGACATAGTCCTCCTGTTCAAAAAAAGTATTTCAAATATTAATAATGATCAAGGTTTTAACATTACATGAATAATAATTAAATAAATAAATAAATAATTTGTTAATTAATTTAACAAATAATTTGTTAGTTGTATGAGTTTCATTTTGATGTATTTTTTGTTAATTTTTCAGAAATTGTTACTTTTTCTGGAATAGAAGTATTAATTTACGATTGAAATTTTCAAATATAATAAAAATAACCTTAATAAAGAAATTAAGCAAAAAAAAATAAAGAAAATTGTTATTATATTGAAATATATGCGTAAAATTATTGGAAACATAACTCTGTATGAGTTTCACTTTGACTCACTGTACTTAGTTGAAGTAACGAAATATAAACAAATAACCTAGATAAGTTAGTTAACACGTTAAGCGCCATGTCAGTCATCAGTGACTGACACCGAACTTTCCATTCAGGCCGCTAGCATTTCAGCCGGTGACTGACATAGTGGCCTAAACTGAAAGCAAGACAAAATAGGCTTGGCGTTTAACGTGTTAAGCCTAGTATAAGTTAGTTCAGTTAATTAAGAAAAAACAACACACACAAAACGCAAGTACAGTGAGTCAACTAAGTACAGTGAGTCAAAGTGAAACTCATACAGAGTTATGTTTCCAATAATTTTACACATATATTTCAATATAATAACAATTTTCTTTATTTTTTTTGCTTAATTTCTTTATTAAGATTATTTTTATTATATTTGAAAATTTCAATCGTAAATTAATACTTCTATTCCAGAAAAAGTAACAATTTCTGAAAAATTAACAAAAAATACATCAAAATGAAACTCATACAACTAACAAATTATTTATTAAATTAAAATTTACAATGGATTGAATTATTGTAGTACTTAATAGAGTAGTCTTTATTAATTTTTATAGCCTTTAAACGATTCGGGATGAATTTAACTAATTTTTCACAATAAGCTAGATCAATTTTTCCCCATTCTTCTAATAACGCTTTTTTAAATCATTGTTATAAATAATAGTGCGTGTTCTAATGGCAACTTCTAAATGATTCCACAGATTTTCAATCACATTTATATTAGGTGATTATGATGGTGTTTCCAGTACTTTGGGGCAGTTATATAAAAACCAATTATGTGTTTTATAAGCTTTGTGTTTGGGGTCGCTGTCCTGATAAAAATTAAATGTTTGTAAAATTCCAAGTTTTTGAGCACTGGCTTTAAATTTTTTTCTTAATAGATTAATATAAACATTTTTATTTATAATGCTATCTATAAAATTAAATTTCCAACCCCTCTCGCAGATATACACCCACATACCATAACAGTCCGCTCCCATGTTTGACTGTAGGACGGAAGTGTTTTACACACATTTCTGTATTTGGTTTCTGCCATACATTAATTCTCCTATTGGATTCAAATAAATTATATTTGCTTTCGTCCATAAACAAAACATCTTTTCAATAATCAAAACTCTTTTAATATGTTCCCAAACGAAGCTTGACCTTTTGTTGTGATTAGCTCGATTTATGAAAGATTTATTCCTGGCAATACAAGCATGAAAACCCATTTTTATTTGGTATATTGCGACTTGTTTGGAGGCTTGCTTTTTTATTTAGATACTTTTTAACTTCTAAAGTCAATTTGGGTGCGCTAATTTTCGAATTTTCTTTAATTTTTCGTAGAATCAAACGCTCGTCATGGTTATTAAAAATCTTACGAAGACTCTTTTTGACTTTATTGTCAACGCTTTGACCATTTTTAAATCTTTTTATTACAGATTGCATTGTAGCGTGGCTTTTATTAACTATTTTCCCAATTTTCCGTAGAGTTTTTTTAATTTTTATAATGAAAAATCATTAGCTTTCGCTCGTCCGTCGATGATCGTCCCCTTTGTCTACTCAAAGTGAAAATCCAACTTATATTTTTCACAAAATGATTATAAACGACTAAACAATAGGTTTTTTTTTGTAACCAAAGTGACCAAACACATATTTGAAGAGTATACTTTCTTAACACAGCAGTTTTCAAGCGAGAATAATTCGTTATACGAATTTCATTTTGATGTATTTTTTGTTAATTTTTCAGAAATTGTTACTTTTTCTGGAGTAGAAATATTAATTTACGATTGAAATTTTCAAATATAATAAAAATAACCTTAATAAAGAACTTAAGCAAAAGAAATAAAGAAAATTGTTATTATATTAAAATATATGTGTAAAATTATTGGAAACATAACTCTGTACGATTTTCACTTTGTCCCACTGTACTCGTATATATAAATATCTAATGGCTTAGTAACTTACACTACTGCCTATCACCCATGAGAATGTGTTCAATCCTCGGTAGGACAAATAAGACGGATTGATCTTTTTAGCTGAGATAAAAGTTACTTACCTAAGAGAATAAACAATGGATGAAAAATTCTCACCAATTCTTCTGACGAACGTGACCAGATGACTAATTATCAATAAATGGTAACATACAATGAGGTTTCCATCTAGTAGTGGTCTGATATAGGCTGATATGATAATTATGATATAATCTCTCTCTTTCTTTCTCTCTTTCTCCTTATATACAAACACACACACACATATATATATATATATATGGTCGCCCAACTATTTTTTTGCTTTATTAAAAAGAATCAGAATAAACAATACATATATTTCTCTATACACCACCCCATACACATGTTTTTTTTAATGAAACACAAATCTAAGGGCCACATTTGAATGACCTTATATATATATATATATATATGTACAGACATTTTAATAACAATTAATGTAATTCATTAATTAGTTAATTAAAGATCGTTTATTCTATTATAATAAGATATCTTCGATGTCTATTCTGTAATATGAACGCCGATAAAAGTTTTATCTGAAAATTAGACCAATTTAAAGTAAACTGAAAGTTTTCTTATAGAAGACATATATCGAGACGCTGAAACGTAGCTGAAATGCCATCGGCAATTTCATCTGCTAGTGCGACCCCAACTTTACCAAACTCTTATATAGCAGACTATTGTGTAATCATATGATACAAACACATACAAGTTCGAACTATCATCAACATGTACACACACACATCTCTCTCTCTCTCTCTCTCTCTATATATATATATATATATATATATACATATATATATATATATATATATATATATATATATATATAAATTCACGTACAGACATTAAATTAATATTAAATCGTTAACACATTTCCATCTCGTACACGACGTCGGATTACAGATCCTTGACTTTTCGTTCAAATAGTGCATCCGTCTCATATTGTGTACCGAAATGAAGTTTCGATGTATAAATTTGTCGGCACGTCTCAGAGTGTAATTTACAATGTTTGTTTTAGAATCTTTGAGTTGTTTACGTTGTTGTAAGAAATTCGATGATCAGACGATAAAATGTGAATTTAATTATATAATAGGAATTAGTCGGAGGTTATTTTGGGATAATGTCGAACAATAATAAGATCATCAAATTAACCATTCGAGATAATCTTCTGTTCATTGAAATATGATCAACCTACGGAAAATTCAATTTAATCGAATTGTTTGTATCTCGAGATATTCTTTTCTCGGATTGAGATTTGGCCGTATTGTCTTTCGAATACAACTTTATTCTTGAAATATTTTTAATTCGTTTTATTGTAACGTTTATAATTGATTTTAATTATAAATGGGATTTTCAGATAATGCTACGATTTTCTGGAAATTTGTTTCACTTGATTGAAATGTTTTCTGAGAATAACAACTTTGATAATATTTAATATATATATATATATATAAGTGTTTTTAATCGTGATAGAACTTAAAATTGAATTCCTATCGAAAGCTCTATCTAATCAAAAAAACACCTTTATATGTATGTCTATGTCTGTGTGTATATACGAGGGTCGTTTGATAAGTATGGTAAAAATGTAAGAAAAACTAATTTGAAAAATTTAATTGAATTAATTGAATAATTAAATTAAACAATAAATAAATTTACCATTCTTATCAAACGACCCTAGTATATAAGGGTGTTTTAGGTTGGATAGAACTTTCGATAGGGATTAAATTTAAAGTTCTATTAAACTTAAAAAAACAGTATATATATATATATCTAAATATATATTTTTTGTTTCTTCCTATGTGGATCTTTTTTATGGAGTTTTAAATTTATGCAGCGCATATTTCATGCAAATTCTGGATATCCTTTTTGAATATACATACATATTGTACGATCAATTATTATTTTGACACATGAAATTGCTGGAGAAGGTTTTGATATCTTTAACCAAGATATTTTTGACGAATTGCTTGTGGATAATGTTTTAAATGACAATGATATTATTGGTATAATTTGAGTTATAGTCCAAATCCAGAAAGCAATAGAGATGTGTGAAAAACAGTCCTCCTCACTGCAGTTATAATTCGAGAAGGTCTTCAACTTTGCAATAAATTAGAAAATCATTTTCTTGTTAATGACACAAATTTTGAACGAGACTTCAAATTTCAATATAAGTTGAAAAACTGTATGTCTGGATATTCGAATTGTAAAAAAAAATTAGTAAAATCATCATCGCAGAGTTTAATTACTGATTATATTGTCAGAGGGAAAAAACACAGAACGAAAATAAAATTAATTATAATTTTGTTTGCGAAAATCCATTATTTTTACCATGCAGATTGAATGCGAAGACTATCTTTTCTAGTGATGAAAGTGATTTGGCACCAATTGGTAGCATAAAATGGTGTTGAACATTGTCAGATAGCAACAATAATTCTGATAAAAAAAAGTAAAAATAATTGTTACTTTTCAATAAATTCAAAGGAATAAAGTTTGAAAACAAATTTATTTTAAGTTTCATATCAATTTCTTTCAGATTTTCGAATGAATCTGTTAATCATTTCTATTTTCTTGAATATCTATAATTTTTTATCCGATTTTAGGTTAATTTTAACTCAATGTTTTGGTTTTATGCGGCTTTAGAAAATTATGGAACATAAATCTAATTTTTCAACGAAAGTTAAGTTATTTTTGTGCGATTTTTTTATAAGTGGTTTTCTGTGGAACTTATCTAGCGCATAAAAAGAAACTCAACTGTATATACATACATACACACACATACACACACACATATATATATACATATATATATATACATATATATATACATATATATAAAGAGAGAGAGAGAGTGATTTAATGTATTTAAAATTAGCTAATGATTGTTTTCTAAAAAGTTTTTTTTAAAAATATCTTGAAAACATTTCAATAAAAATTTAAATTATTTTCTTTACTTGATTATTTTATGTATATCCACCTTTGTAAACACACACACACACACACACACATATGTATATATATATATATATATATATATATATATATATATATATATATATATATATATATTTATAATAGGATGGACAAAACATAAAAAATGTACTCATTTCATCTTTAATATTGAATTTGTAAAATTTATAATTTACGGTATTTGTACAAATATGGTCTACAAAATATTTACAGAGCTCTGCGTAGTGAGAGTAACTATAACAATTTTATAATTTTTAAACAGAGTCAATTTTTATATACCTTGATTTTAAATCACTTTATTTAATTATTTTCGTTTTTCAGTCATCGTTTTTTTAGCAGGTCTTTTTTCCAAAATTTTATGTATGTCATCATAATTGTATTAAAGATGTTCTAAGAATTAATAATCTTAAGAGTTCTTTCAAGTAAAAAAATTGATGAGAAAATTGGGAAATTTATTGAAAATATATACCCAATCTTTGGATTTGTATGGCTCTCAATATTGCTACATGAAGAGCTATTAGTACTAATCAATCTAATAATTGAGAACTATAGACATGTATATATATATATATATATATATACAATATATGTATGTGTGTATAATATTTCATTGATTTTTTAAATCTAATTTTTCAGTGCTCTTGCATATAAATTTATTATATGAGTAATAAATTCATAACAAAAAAATTTTACATGTGTGATTCAAATACAAAATAATATTTGATTAAAAAATATACCTTCACTAATCCGTGTCTCCGAATTGTCACTGATAAATAAACAAACATAAATAAACATTGTAAAAGTTTCAAAAATTCGACTAATGTACTTTTGTTCAAACGAAGTTCTCTAAATTTGGATTTCTATTGAAATTTATTGCATTCAGTGTTCTCTTGACATGACTTATACACTCCTCTAAGTCCCAAATAAGAAAAAAAAACGAATTGTGCAAAAACATAATTAAGAAACCCGTTGTTCGTATAACCTTTTAACGTTCCAACATCCACTCATCCCTCCGTGATATTCGCTCTTTTGAATACTAAACACATTTCACTAATACGTTTAGTTATTGATTTATTTGAAAACTTTATATAACTTTAAATCCATTACGATCCTCACACGCCGGCTTATATTTCAAAGGGCACCCACTTACAAAAGACGGTTTTATTAAAATCTCTAAAACCATCGTTTAAATTATTTCAACGTGTCTTTACTTCTCAACTTTACCAAGTGAAAGATTGTGAAGTGTTGAAAACATTTTCTCATCATCTCGCATACGTTAATTAATTTTCATTGGTTAGTGAAATCGATTTTCAATTTGATTACGAAAATATAGAGTGTCAAAGTGATCAAAATTTAACTTAAATTAGTTATGTTCTTAATTATTGACTTTTTTCAAATTAGTTCAGATAAAAAATATACGTCAATATTTTCGTGTATGAAAACATACTTGAAGCCAAGAACAACAATGTAATTATTTTAATAATGATACAATTTTCATTTTATTAAGAAATCAAAAAAATAATTCGATATATTTTGACAGATGCTTTTGGTTGAAATTTCTTCTAGGTGTATATTTATTGTTTATATAATTAACTACCTTAAAGTATTAATTTTTATAGAATATATACAATCTTACAATAAAAAAATGAATATAAAAATCAGAACTTATAATCATTATAGATTCAATACTAAGATAAAAAATTTAAAATCCATTATATATATAAATCCAATTAAAAAAATAACAAATTTTGATAATATATAAAAAACAAGAATTTTATTGATAAATACCACAAAAATGCTTCAATTTAAAAAGAAAATAAACTTTAAAGAGAATAGGAGATAAAAGATCAACTTTTTAATTATTGCTAGAATAACATCGATTATTTTTATTGTCCTACAGGGATGCTTAAATAAAAAAATCTATTAATTTTTACAAAACTCAATTTTAAACTTTTATTTACAAAATCTTTCCAAAATCGAGTGTATTTAAAAAAGGAATCCACTTGTGTATTTTTGTGTAATTTATTCTAGATATTCTAAATAATACAGAGTGGTCCAAATAAGATTCAAGGATGTAATATGTCAATGTATGTCTAAAAAAAGATCCACTCGTATATTTGAATAATTCAAGCAAGATATTTAAAATAATACAAAATGGCTCAAATGAGAATAAAGGTCGTTATATATAAATGTGTGTCTATAAAAAGAATCCATTTGTATATTTGTGTAATTTATTTCAGATATTCTAAATAATACAAAATTGCCTAAATGAGACTCAAAGATGTAATAAATAAATATGTGCCAACCTTATTTAGATCACCTGTATTTATATTAAATGATTGTAGAGGAGCTTTTTAAGTTTGGAATAGTTAGTGACTCATTTTTAATAATATAATCATGAGGCGTTATTACAGTGTGTAAGTATATGGTTTTCCAATAAAAATGTCAGAATTTTGACAACTAGTAGTAGCCATGTTTGATTTTTAAGCTCATTTTAAAATTTTAACTCAATATATTTTGTCAAATTATCATGGAACGTTTAATATTTCAACAACGCTTAGAAATTGAAAAACTTCAATAGATTTATTGAAACAAGAGTTTAATGAGTACATTATTTCATGAAATGGACCCATCAATTGGCCACTAAGGTCATGTGATTTAAACTTCACTAGATTATTTTCTATGGGGTTATGTGAAATCATTAGTTTATATTGATAAACCAAGAACAGCAGAAGTATTAAAAAAACCATTAAACGTGTAATTTATGAAATTAGACCACAATTATGTGACTTCCATGCACTATGTCAACAAAGTTGTGGGGTGGTCATGTGAGTGAAACTGTATTTTATTATTAATGCCATAGAATATGTTTGAAATTAAAAAAATTAATAACTAATTAATTAAATACTTTTTTCCATTTAAACTTCTGAAGCGTTTATTGGAAAACCCTATATTTGAAATCTATTTTTAAAAGCTGTATTGAAGGTAAGAATACAGAAGCAGACTAAAGCTGCGGTACTGTTATAAATGTCATACCATTTAACCATCTCTTAAGTACGAATTTTCACATTTGTCTGACGTAGGATCATTTGACAGTTACAAGTTTTAATATCTGTTCCAGTTTAATATTTTTTGAATATAATAAAGTGTGTATATATAAAAGAACTACGCCTCGTAGTTATATAAATCATCCAGACAATTTTTATCATATCTGTAGTGAGTTGAAATCTTAGAAAGAAACATAATTCCACTTGCAAGAATGTGAAACAAATTTCAGAATGGATAATCAAAATAAATCGTAGGATTTTCATACCTTCTATGTTTTATGTGTTAATCTGTTAAGTAATTGACTGAAATAATGACGTCACATATAATTTTCAGTTCTAATTTTTTAGAGAAAACTGAATGACCATTCCACAGATTTCTATTTTTACTTAATAAAAATTTTTGAAAAATGTTTCTAGTGATCTTATCAGTTTCTAGTGATCTTAACAAATACCCTGATATTCTTTTAGTTATAAGGCCTGTATTTTACAATATAGTGCTTCTCATTCACAACCAGATTAATTAAATTTGGGTTAAAAAGAATATATAATTGATATCAAGCTCCAAATAGACCTAACAGATATTAAATAACAAAAAAATAGATTTTTCAAGAAATACGAATTTTATTAAATTTCATTTGATTAATCTATCAAGAATTATAAAATCTGGTTCATAATCTCAGACTATCAAATAGCCAGACCGAGTTATTAGCTTTAAATTTAAAAGAGTGGATTTTTTCAAAAAAAAATATAACTCAAGAATGTTAGAAGAATATTGCTGGATTCTCAAAAGATATATTTCTGGAACCAAGTATAGCAAAAAAATCAAAATAAGTACATTTTATATGAATTATAATATACTAATATATAGAATCATCAAATGTGTTTTATTACTAGAAACAAATTTGTTTCTTTTTAATAAAACACAAATCTAGGTATTACATTTGAATGACCATATATATTGAAAAGTTTTTTCTTTTTTAAAAAAAATAAATCACTCAAAAACTATATCTGATTAAAAAAAATGTTTAACAGATTCGAAATAAGTTTAAAACGATTTTAATAATAATCCTCTAATTTATGTTAAACAGGAAAAAAAACAGAAATTTATTCATCAACGTTGTTATAATAATTATAATAATCGTATTAAAGAGAAAATATTATCGAAACATTTCATAATTTAAAAATTAATTTATGCAAAAATATTACATTAATTTATTTTCTACGTTATGAATATTAATTTCAAATCAAATATTTAGTAATAAATAATTTTTAATAACTACTCTCACAAATGATTTACTGTATAAAATATTGTAGTAAATCTATATTTAAAACCTTTAAATCATTTTTCAAATATTCGATCGAATTATGTTTTGTAGCACATAATAATTAGTCAAAACTTTTTTTAAACGTTGTAGAGCTAGAAATAAATTTATGAAAATTATGCCATACATATATTTATCAGTATAAATTATTATAAAAATATTTCTTCTACATAAATTATCGGAATTCGGTAATTTATAAACAAAAATCACGAGAGAATTTGATTGAAAACATTTTTTAAATTCATAAATAATATTATAACCGATAAAAATTAAAAATAATAAATTATAAGTAATGTGTTTTAGAATTATATTTTCATTTAATTTAAATAAAATAAATTAAAAAGTATTTTCTATCGTTCAATCTAAAAATCGTAAAATCTAAATAAATGATAATTGAAAAATTGTAACAAAATATTTTTTAAATTAAATTAACATTGTTAATTCGTTTACGTTTTATAAAATTTTTCATAAACATTTACACTTTTAGCACTCTTTATATTGATATACAGTATATTTTTTTAATAAACGTATCAAATAACTACTATTAAAATAATAAATCACTTATATTCCCAAGCGTTGTTAAATGTCAGATTTAATTGAAACTTTGTAACCGTCTAATAGATAATTAAATTCGAATTATTCTACTTTAAACATAAATCAATCAGAAAAACTTACCAACTTCGCCACGTCGTGCCAACAAAACAATTCACTCGGGACTTTGCATCTAGTCTTCGAAAAATTTGCCGGCAACAATAGGTTATCGATTTTCTTTTTTAAAAAGATTAAATTTCCAACTTTATCCGTTTATTTAAATATTTATGATTGTACATACAGATTAATATTGTTTTTATATTAACATTGATTTTATATAACTTTAATTAATTTTATACAAAAGTACATACATGTTTATATTTTATTTATTTTGTTTATGCTTTGTATTAACACGTAATAATTGTTATATCAATTTGGATTTATATTATTTTCTTATCATTAAAACTGTAAATATAAATGAACACTGGAAAATCAATACATACAATTTATACACATGTAGATAATAACACAAATATGTGTGTGTTTATGTGTATATATCTATCTATCTATCTATCTATATATATATATATATATATATAGAGAGAGAGAGAGAGAGAATTTTAAAATGATTTGAATTAATTCTGATGAATAAAAAATACTTTATTTAACAATTCATTTTATAATTACTAGTTTGAAAAATATTTTTATTTATGTAAAATAACTATTGTTTAATCTCAGTATCGTATATTTTATATACATGTGTTTATATATATATATATATATATATATATATATATATATATATATTTATATATAGGATGGCCCAAAAAAGACTGAAAGTCTGAGACAAACATTTTCTATTGTTTAGTATCATTTAGTCTCATTGGGGCCTCTGTCTATATATATATATATATATATATATATATATATATATATATAGGGTCATCCAAATTTATTAAAATTTATTATTAAAAAGAAACAAACGAAATTATACACATGTTTCTTTATATGCCACCTTATACACATGTTTATTTTTAATAAAACACAAATCTAAGCGTCACATGTGGATGATCCTATATAAATTATATATAATGTAAATATGATTTTAATATATTAAATTAGATCTATTTTTCGTACTATGTTATTCACTATTTTAATATTATTTATTATGAAATTGACTGTATTTTTAATTCATCTCAAAATCATTTTTTTAAAAAAATATTAACTCATATATTATTTTTTATAAAATAATTTGAAATTACATGTATTTCAATTTCATTTTTATCATGTTTTTTTTAATATTTTTTTTCTTTTATCTCTGTTAAATTTTAAATTATTTCAGTATTATTTACATTTTTGCATAAACCATATTTATTTTTTTAATTAATATATATAAATATTTGTTATATTTCTATCGCATATATTTCAATTGTATCAATATTTTTTCAGTAAATATATAGAATTATTTTATTATTGTATTTATTAAAATGTTTAATTTCATTTTTCTATCGATAGTATTTTAATTATTTAAATTTTTTTTTCGAATAATAACTATTGACTTACACAAAATTTCTAATCAAAAATTATCATATTCGACATTTTTTGGTTATTATTTTTAATGAAAATAAATAATTATATTTTTTTAACAAATAATTTGTTGATATAACAATTTTAATAAATGTATCTTTAATTTTATAAATATTATATATATATATATATATATATATATATATAATATGATCAAATTTATATTTTTACAAATATTTCTAATCAAAAATTATTATATTCGACATTTGTTGCTTATTATTTTTTAATGAAAATAAATAATTATATTTTTTAACGAATAATTTGTTGATATAACAATTTTAATAAATGTATCTTTAATTATTAAATATATATATATATATATATATATATATATATATATATATATATATATTATATGAACAAATATATATTTTTACAAATATTTCTTTAATAAAAATATTTTCAAAATAAACAATATGATAAATTTAATGACTAATAAAAATGTATTTTATTTATTATACTTAAAGAAAATATTGTTTAATTTTCATCATTATATTGAAATACATTTATAATTAAGTAATTTTATTTATGTTGTTTAATATAAATATTTAATATTCTTTGTTGTTCTAAAAATAAATTTCTATTTATATTATAATATATATATATATATATATTATATATATATATATATATATATATATATATATATATATATATATATATATATATATATATATATATATATATATATATACACACACACACACATATATTTTTATGTGTATGATTATTTACAATTCGAATAAAATAAAGTCGTTCATTAAAAATTAAATCCGTTAAACTTCTCGAATAATTTAATTCTATAATGTGAAACGGTTTCGTATTATTTTTTATTTAAAAGGTCTCACTCGTATAGGAAAAAAAATTAACAAAATTTATGTTCAACAAATTTAATGTTTTATTTTCCATTTAATGGTTTTATACGAGACGAGCGGTTTATTTTTTTTTTGTCATCATAAACGTTCGTGATTTTCGATCCGCTAATATTGTAAAAGGAATTATGTGAAAAAAATTTGATTGAAATTCGATTGAACGAAAATTATTCGTAATTGACGAATTTTTGAAAAGAAAACATTGATGTTTGTACGAACTGAATGTATGTTTTCGAATGGGTTTTGATGTGATTCATTTTGCTCGAAATGTTTATAAGAATTTCAATAATATATATATATATATATGTGTGTATGTATATATATATATATATATATATATATATATATATATATATATGATTTTCATTAAAAATAATTAACATATTTTAATAAAACTCAATATTCAATCAATTTTTATTACGTATAAAAATTATTTCATAAAATGTTTCTTGTCCAGTATAAAATTTGTAATTTTTAATAAAATCGATCATCACTAATCTTACAACTAGTAATCCGGTGCTACCGACAATTTGGACAAATTTCATCGAGAGTGTAATTCAGTGTGTATCTGTAAGTGTTTATTTATCTGTATCTAAGAATTCTGTCATTTTTAAATATAGAAATGTTATTTATTGTTTTTACATGATTTATATCGGATTTTTATCTTTTGAATAAATTGTGATATTCCCATTGTATATTTCTTTTCAGTGAAAAGTATTTGAAAGTTTAACAATTTATGAGGTTTGTTTGAGATGGATTGAATATATGCATGTGTTACGTTTTTAATTTATTTCCATACAAGGGTAGTAAGTTTTGATTCTATACATCTTCCCCTATATAATAGTGTCATGCACATATTTTTTAATTGCATTTTTTAAAAGATTATTTTTTGCAGTACAAAATCGTGGTCACTGGACCATCATATTAGTTTATTATACGTGATTTATTTTTATAAATTTTGAACAACTGCGGGGTAAATTATATGTACTAATCCAATCAGCAGTGATTTGATAAACTCATCAGTTTTTTCCAAAAATTTCAAAAATACCGAATTTGTGATGGGCGATATAATATTTTTAATATTAATATTAATACATATATATTTATATATATATATATATATATATATATATATATATATAATGTAATAAAATAATATTAAATATAAAATTCGAATTTTAAGAGAAATATATTTTATTTGTTAAATATTTACATTAATCAATTATTTATAAAAAATAGTCAATACTTGAATTGTTAGTTTTTAAACGCATTTCCTTAAACTGATAAGATCACTAGCAACATTTTAAATATTTACAAGTGTTTAATAAAATTGAATGATTTTAATTACAAATTCCGAAAACGAATGATTTGAGTGTTTTTTCCATAAAGTGATATTTATTTAATTATTAAACACTTTTTTAGAAATACTGAGCAGAATACAAAATTTAATTATAAAATTATAAAATAATTTGTCAAATAAAAAATCTTGTATTTTTAAAATTTATTTTTTTTATTAGAAAAAACAAACTATTTCGATTTATTTTTAAAACAATAAATATTTTTTTAGAAGATCAAATGAATTATTTGTTATATTTTAATTAATTTATAATATTTATTAATTTTTAATATTTACAAGTGTTTAATAAAATTGAATGATTTTAATTACAAATTTCGAAAACGAATGATTTGAGTGTTTTTTCCATAAAGAGATATTTATTTAATTATTAAACACTTTTTTCGAAATACTGAGCAGAATTCAAAATTTAATTATGAAATTATAAAATAATTTGTCAAATGAAAAATCTTGTATTTTTAAAACTTATTTTTTTTAGAAACACAAACTATTTAGATTTATTATCAAAAAAAAATAAATATTTTTTTAGAAGATCAAATAAATTATTTGTTATATTTTAATTAATTTATATATATATATATATATATATATATATATATATATATATGCAGAGAGAGAAAGAGTTAAATCACTTCTACTATGTTTTTGAAATTATTCCTAATACATTTACTCTATTTTAAAACAAGATAGCAATAATAATTACAAACTAGGACAAATTTTAAACCAGTATAGGGATTTTTATCGCAGGTATAATAAGATGCACAAGATCTTATATATAGTTATACCAGCTTTATAATTAAATTAATTAAAGAGAAGGGAGAAAAAGAGAAGAGACTATATATATATATATTTATATACATGTTTTTAAATTTTAAAAAAAACAGTATTAGGTATAAAAATTCAAATCCTAAAAAAAATTTTATTTTTTAAATATTTATCTGCATCAGTTATTCATATTAAAATTATCATAACTTGAATTTTTAGATTTTTCATGTATTTTATTAAATTGTTAAGATCACTAGCAAAATTTAAAATATTTATAAGTGTTTGATAAAATTGAGTAGATTATTTTAAATACAAATTCCAAAAATTTTAGTATTACTTTCATGAAGAGATATTTATTTTATTACTAAACACTTTTTTAGTTAATATTTAAATAGATTAAAATTTTAATGATAAAATTATAAAATCAATTTTCAAATATAAAAACTGTATTTTTAATGTTTAGATTTTTAGAAAAAACGAATCCTTTGTTTTTTTTTAAAAAAAATAATAATTTTTTTAAAATATGAAATAAATCAATCGTTATATTCTAACATATATATTTATATATATAGAGAGAGAGAAAGGGAAAGATATAGGAAGAGTTAAATCACTAATTTTTTTTTAAAAAAATTCCTAATATATTTACTATATTCTAAAATGAGATAATGACAATAATTACAAATCAGGATAAATACTAGTATAGGGATTTTTATACAAGATATAGTAAACTACATATGATTCTTTATATAGTTATAAGAGCTTTCTAATTAAATTATCAAGAGAGAGAGAGAGAGATTATATATATATATATATATATATATATATATATAATTCAAACAAATATAACCAAAATCGACATCAAAAACATATAAAATTATATTTCAAATGAACACATAAAAACATACATCATCAATTGATTTACACATGTATGAAACAGAGTGGTATTAAAGGTATTAAAATAAAACCATATAATAATATTTCGGTTCAAAGGGTTCAATCGTATTATGAAGAATTAAACATTTATAATGGATTAATATCGAAAACGTATAATTCTGTGAAATAACTATACATAATTCTATTTCAAGTCGTTTTAATTATAATTTTATATGAAAAACAAGATGAAATAAAAATATGTTTACAGCTTTTAATTTCATTGAGTAAACAATTATCCAACAGCGTTTATTTTTATTCCATTTAATTTTCGACCGGTGGGAATTTTATTGAAAATGAATATTAATTAGTTCAATTAATTGAATTTTATATTAAATTGTATTACATAATAATAAAAGTATATAAATATATATATATATATATATATATATATATATATATATATATACATATATATAAATATTTGAATTGGTAAACGAAGTTACTATTAGATGCAATGAAATCAAATATCACTTTGTTTTATTGTAGATTTAAAAAATATAAAAAACTTCGATTCAGTCAAAAAAATCATCTATATTAAATTCAATAAACAATCAAGGAATTAAAGAAATAAATACTGAAATTTTAAAAAATATTTATAGAATTCCTACATTCTCAATATAAATACAAGAAGAAAGAGGGAAGTTTAAAGTTATGAAAGGAGCGAGGCAAGGCAATGAAATACGATATCACCAAAACTATTTACATAGGCATTCGATGAAGTATTTAAGATATTTAACCATGAATCTGAAGGAATAGAAGTAAATGAAAAGATGCTTGTCACTTATGACTTACTGATGACATTATTATTTTCTTAATAATCACGAATAAACGTGAAGAAAGAGTAGAAAAATTAGATAAATAAGACAACAATTGGTCTTTTGATAAATTCCAGCAAGACAAAAATAATGTACAATTAATTTCCAGATAAGAGAAAAATTTAATTAAGGGAAAAAGAAATAAAAATTGAAAAATATGTGTATTTATGATAACTTATTGATACAAAAAACACATTTGTAGATAAAATGAAGAGGAGAATAAAAATGGAGTGTTGTGAAAATATTCTTATATAATAAAATGAAATATTTCTCTATGTTAAAAGAAAAATGTTTTCGAGTAATGCATGACACCTGTTCTCAATTATAGCAGTGAAACGTGGGTCATAAATGCCAGAATAATTCAATGGTTTCAGACAACACAAAAAAGCATGGAAAGATGTATGTTAGAAATAATACGTAGAGAGAGAAAAAGTTCAGAGTGAATCAGAAAAAAAACAGTTAAGAGAATTTTTAACTGAAAAAGGGTCGGTCATAAAGCAAGAAAAGAAGATCATTGATGATTATTTATTGAGAATAGGGGATTGCTGAGCCACATAGATAAGGAAATTTCGCCACAACTGAGTGAAAATAAAGGCATTTAATTTGTTGAAGAGTAAAGTTTTAGAAAATACCTTCAATCAGCAATGGATAGAAAAAGGTGGTGATTTGATTACACATATACACCATACATACATACATACATATATATATATATATATATATATATATATATATATATATATATATATACGAGGATCGTTTAATAAGTATGGTAAATTGATTTATTGCTTAATTTAATTAATTAATTAATTCAATTAAATTTTTCAATTTAGTTTTTATTACTTTTTACCACACTTATCCAACGACTCTCGTATATATATATATATATATATATATATATATATATATATATATATATATATATATATATATATATATATATATATATATATATATATATATATATATATATATATATATATATATATATATATATATATATAGAGAGAGAGAGAGAGAGAACACATCGATGATCTATAGAGATCCAAAACAATTCTAATTTTAAAATATGGTACTAGGTAATTAGTAAATCAATTTTTTATTTCATATATTAAAGTTGTAAAAAACTATTTACTTGCAAATATTACTACAATAGAAATGTAATTTATACATTTTTTAATCAATAATTAATACAATTAAAATTAACTTATAATGTTCTTATATTAATTTGTTTTTTAAAAACTTAATGTATTTTTATAATGTTTTAATGTTTAAAAAATATGAAAAACTGATGAAAAATATAAAATTTGAACTATTATTAAAATAAAAATATACAATTGTTAATTTTTTTCTTGCATACAATTCTATTCATAATATAAAATAATTTCTATTATCGACGTTTAATATATAGACTGTTTTTTAAGCGTAATATAAATTTAAAATGATTTCAATATCCATTTCTATTGCACTTAAAAAACATCACTTAATACATACACACACACACACACACACACACACACATATATATATATATATATATATACAACAAACAGTTATTTTTTACAAAAATCCTTTGAAAAAAATATAATCATTTATTTCCCAGTTACATATATATTTTATTATATATGAATATATATATATATTTTATATATTAAATATTCATTTTATATATTCCCAGTATTATATATATATATATATATATATAAGTATATATATATATATATATATATATATTTCAATGTAAATGTTTATATATAATATAATGTGTATATAAAAATATATATATATATATGTATAAAAATGTGTTTTATATAAATGTATGTATATAATAATAGAAAATAATATTATATATAATAAACTTGTAGTTTAACAAAAAGATTTTTATATGCATTTGTCTGGAAAATAGAAATTAATATTTATTAATAACTTGTATTTACATTCAGATTTAAACTTATATATGTATATATATATATATATATATATATATATATATATATATATATATATATATGTAAAGAGAGAGAGAGAGTGGGAAAGTGAGAGGTAATCGAATCGGTCGATGTATTTTTTTAGGATAGGCCTTCATTCAGTAGTGGATTTAGAAAAATTGATGACGATGCTTTTTATGTATGTATGTGTGTATATGCATGTATGTATAAACATATTTGTAACGCTAATTAGAAAAATGTTATTAGTTTATTAATTTAAATCAGTTTTTGGAAAACGATATAAAGAAATTAATACAAAATTATAGGATACTTTTTTTTACAAATTCATTCGCATTTCAATGTATGAATCATAGATAATTATTCTATCATTTATATTTATTTTTTATATTCTGGGTTTTCAGAATATGATAGATAAATAGAACATTTGTAATATAAAAATACAAAATTTATAATACATAAAAACATGTAAAAAATTATTTATTTCTTAAATAATATTATATTTTTATGTCAATGCATATATTTATATCTATATCTCTATATATATATATATATATATATATATATATATATATATATATATATATATATATATATATATATATATATATATATATATATATATATATATTATTCCTATAACATTACATGCATAGATATTAAATGAGTAGTATATATTTTCATATTAAAAAGTTCCTAAAAAATCATAAGAGCAAATATCACGAAATTATTAGTTAGTGGAATATAATAAAATATATATTTGAAATCATATAATTATTTTTTTATTCAAAATTCATATTTTAAATATAAATAATTCTTATCTATTTTAAATAGTTACTACTAAAAATATTTTTTATTATAACCATCAATAGTTAATTTATTATAAAAAATTATTTTAAATTATTATTTTTTTTAGTTCACAATTTAAAAATTAATATATATATATATATATATATATATATATATATATATATATATATATATATATGTATGTATATATATATATATATATATATATATATATATATACATATATATAAAATGATATATATTATATATATATATATATAAATATATTTTACCGCAACCATTAAATGTAAAATGACGATTTTTATTTGTATGTATATATATATATATATATATATATATATATATATATATATATATATATATATATATATATATATATATATATATATATATATATATATATATATATATATATATATATATATATATATATATATATATATATATATATATATATATATATATATAGGGATAGAGAGAGAGTCATCCAAATGTGACGCCTAGATTAGTGTTTTATTAAAAAGAAACAAAATAAACAATACACATGTTTCTTTTTCATAAAACAGTCTAGGCGTCACATTGGGATGACTCTATAAATTATTTGTTGTTTATAATTGACATTGAAATAATTTAGTATATCAAAAATAGTTAGTAGTAAAAATATATTTCACCATATCCATCAATTACATTTATACCTGTGTTTTATGTGTCTGTATATACTAAAAAGGAAAAAAATAAATTTTAATAAAAACAGGAACAAACAATAGAACTTTTTTATATATTTGTATGTAGAAAAGGGATTAATATTTTATAATAATTCGTCTTTATATTCGAGCATAAGCTTTAATACATAGAAACTTTTTTGTGTTTATATATATATATATATATATATTATACTGAATATTTTTACATAAAGTTTTTCCTAACATAAATTTGAAAAAATATCCAATATTAAACTTATGAGCGATTTTTTTTTATAAAATTATCAAATTGACTTAATTTTCATGTTACGTTCTTGATAAATAAACCTCAGTATTTACATTTATTATTTACTTATTTCAATGTTTACATCATATTTAAATACAAAAAGAAATTGTTTGAAAATTCATAAAACCTAAAATTTAATAATTTATTCAATATTTTAAAAACCTATAATTTAATAATTTAGTGATTAAAATTTTATAAATATTTAATCAACCACAAATAAACACATACTGAAAATAATTAATATTTTTTTTACCTTTTATTTATACTGTTTATTCCTAAATTTATCTGATTACAGTATATTTTTGTTATTATTATTTAAAAAAAAAGTTTGAAAATATATTTTAATAGATATTTAATTTTTTTACAAACTTTTTTTTATTGTTTAAACGAAACGCAAACCATAGCTAATAAGTATTTATTACCTTAACTGCAATTAAGTTATTTAATTTTATATAATTTTTTTCAAGTTTTATTACGTCCCTATATTTTATTATTAAAAAAAATATTTTAATTAAACATGTTTTAAATTATTTATGTACGTTACTTTATAATTTACTTGTGTAATGTTTAAATTGTTAAATGTTTATTTTGTTATTTTTTTTATTCATATATATATATATATATATATATATATATATATATATATATATATATATATGTATTTATATATAAGATATATTTTATTTTAAAATAATTTTGTAGTACGAATACATTTTATCTCTTTATTGAAATAATTTATGGAATATTAATAAAAATAAAATTATTTAAATACCAATGTTTTAATTCTTTTGAAAACACTGAGTAGATATTTGTCCACAAGCACTGTTTTTTTAAGTTTTACATTTTGTTATAACGAATTTTTTTTAAAAAAAAATATAAGAAACGAATAATTTTCAATAAATTTGAATCAAACGTCACATATCTTTGTTTTTAGCAAATGCAACGTATTAAAAAAATCATGTATTCAGAGATGGAATTTGTAAACTAAATAATGCACAAAGAAATCGTCTTTGAAAATAAAAAATCGACAATAACCGTAAAAAGAACTTTTCATAGTAATTCGGTTTGAATGATTCCGGCGCACATAATCGTCAGCAAAAATACACGTTCGCATTCGCAAGAGGAGTTCGTTTTGGTGTCGGGAAAAAAAAAATAATATATTCAGGTAAGAGATGTTTATGTCTATGATTTCAAAGCGACCGGCGTTAACGAAGCCACCAAGCCACGGGAACTCAACAAACGTACAACGACGAAACGGAGCTATCTAACAAGTGGCAGTACTCGAACGCGCGCCGTGCGCAGACTCCGTACGCGGACAAAACACTGCGACGTGGACACCGAACGAACGCGATCGAGTCGGCTTCGGTATCGGATCGAGCGAGACGGAACGAACGGACATCCTGTTGGTCGGAGAAGCGATGACAATGACGATTCGAATTGGTTCGGTGCTAGTAGATCGTTCGTTCGACGCTAGCGGTCGTTAAACGGCGAAAGATTCTAACGGTAGAATAGAACGGTAGCTCGCTGACTGAACAGATATGACGATTGATTTTGATTAGGTCGGATAATAAAAGTGTACCTGGACAGTGGGTACGGGCAACGGACGATGACAGTACTGGATCGAAACGACGGCGTAAAGTAGATGATGAAGAGCTTTAGGCGGTATATTTCAAGTAAAATACATAAAAGTCTAGCGACGAAATGCGTTTCGAAAATTATTTCGATTCGAAATTAAATTTACTTTTTTCTATTAAAAATTTCTTTTCGTCGAACAGTTTTTGTTCATTTCATTTGATATTACATTTTTTTATATAGATTGTTTAATTGGAACGTTTGTTTATGAAAATGATTAAAATTTACAGCTAACCTGTATTGGATTTTTATTTATTTTTTTTTTTGAACGAATTTATTTTTTCACGCATAAATAACAATTATTTTATAAAAAAGTATGTACAACTGAATGATATATATTAGGTTGCCATCTAAGTTATTGCGTTTTTTTTAACAACAGTCAAAATAGAGGATATTTTCAGTATTCTTTCAGTGTTCACAAGTAGTGCTTGTATCAATGGTGCTCTTTCGAAACCCAATATATATATTTTTTTAACATTTTCAACTCCAAATAAACAATGGCAATGGAAATAAAAGAAACTCAGTTACGCTACAATATGCTTTATAAGTTCCAATTTGGACATAATGCAACAATGGCAGTCAAAAATATTTGTAAAGCAATGAACACGGATGCTACAAAAATTAAAAAGTGTCAAATGTCGTTCAAAAAATTTCGTTCCGAAAATTTAGACATTAAAGAGTTATCAAGGTCAGGTATACCAAAAGTGATTGATAGTGAGAAGATTAAGGTTTTTATCGAAGTAGATACAAGATTAACGGTACGAGAGATAGCACAAGGACTCGAAATGCATCCTGGAGTTGTTCGTAAACACTTAAAAATGGAAAAGCGGCAAATGGGTACCTCATAAATTATCTGAACAGAAACTCGCACAGCGTGGATTAATATGCTAGTCATTATTGATTCGGGAAAAAATCGAGTCATTTTTAAAACGTGTTGTTACTAGGGATGAGAAATGGATTCTCTACGTCAACACAAAGTGCAATAGGTAGTGATTGAATGCCAATCAACTACCAATTCCTCCACCAAGAGTCGGATTACACCTCAAGAAGATCATGATGTGAATTTGGTGTGATATGAGGGACGTCATTGATTTTAAATTATTGGCAGACAATCATGATAGACGTGTATTGTGCACAGTTATATCGTTTGAAAAAGACTTTGACCATAAAAAGACCGGCACTTTTAAATCGAAAAAGGGCAATTTTACACCAAAATAATGCTTAAAATGTTTCAAAGAAAACAGTTAAAAAATAAATGAATTCATTTGGGAACTTCTACCTCACCCATCATATTTTCCGGACATAGCACCAAGCGATTATCATCTATTTAGATCTCTACAAAATTTTTTAAATGGAAAAATTTACCAAACGAAAGAAGAGATAAAAATGATATTGAAGAATTTATTAGTTCTAAAAATCCAATGTTTTTCGACATGGGTATAAAAAAATTAATTAACAGATGGAGAAAGGTTGTAGAAAATGAAGGAGAATATAAAATTGATTAAAAATGTTACGTGTTTTATTTTTTTCTTTTTCTAAAACTATTAGCAAAAAACACAGACTTAGGTACCAACCTAATATTATGAATTTACGAGAGTTGTTTGATAAGTATGGTAAATTTATTTATTGTTTAATTTAATTAAACTTTTCAATTTAATTTTTCTTATTTTTTTACCATACTTATCAAACGACCCTCGTATATAAAAATGATAAAATGAAATTTATGGCAGAATACAACATATGAGCCACTCATTTACTAAATCGATGAACTTCTCAATTCCAAAAATAGAGAAATTAATAAAATAATATTATATATAGAGTCATCCAAATGTGACGCCTAGATTTGTGTTTTATTAAAAGGAAACTATACACATGTGTCTTTTTAATATTGTGAAACACAAATCTAGATGTCACATTTGGATAACTCTATACAATCTTTTTTAAAATGTAAATTCAACTAAACATTGTAAAATGTATTATTACATACGTAGTTTCTATCTAATGACATAAATAATGTATAAAATAGTATATCATTAGAATAATCGATATTATTCAAACATTTTTTGCATAACTAAGAACGTTAATCGATTTGGCAAGTGAAAATATAAAGAAAATAATTAACACCGTTGAATTCACTTTAAGAAAACAATTTATTACAGAAAAAATCATTATTATACATTGTTTATTAAAGGGTTTTACAACAAATAAACGATAAATGTTCTATTACTATTATAACTATTATAATTAGTATGATTCAATTTAAATATTAATACCGAACCATCAACATAAACAATGTCTTCTTCATTAGACGTATTCAAGAATTCTCCATGTCGATTTGTTCTTAAGTTTGTATAATAACCATGTTTAATAGGAGAAATAAATTTCAACAGGTCCTTCGCATATCTCTTTTTTTCTCTTGTTACGGTGCTTACCTGTAGGATATAACAAAGGCTAGTCTCCATTTTTCAGAACTACTGGTCTACCTGCTACAGACTTTTGAATATTATCGACACTGAATATTGCATCTTCGTTAAAATCATATTTGAATTGTATGATATGGGGTGTTGACCTTTCTCATCTTATCCAATATATTTTGAGCCAATTTACCGGTACACCTGTAAATGTCACATTTCTGTTAATGATAGAGTTTTTTCTTTGTCAAGAAGAGTTATGATGAAACATTTAAATCACATGAAATAATTGAATAAAAACTAGTAAAAGAAAGAATTATTTCATTTTTTTATTATTTTTTGACTAGTTTTTATTATATTGTACTAATCATCTGAAATAAAAATACCTACAGTGTAAAAAAAGGAAAACAAAGTGGGTTTGGCGTTGAACGTTTTTAAATGTAATTATTTTTATGAAATTTTACTTTTTTAAGACACTATAACTGTGAACGGTTTATCGTTATTGTCTCATATATGAGCCGTTATTTTAGAAAGTGGTATAAGTCAATTTTTGAAAAAAATGAATTAATGATAGTTTTAGTGAGACATAGATGTCCTCTTTTTATATTTATAACACAGTCAATGATGTACAATATTCTCATAAATTATTAAAAAAAATTACTGTAAAATTTTATCGCAAGAATGTTTTTTTTTAAAATTGGTATAAGTCCATTTTTTATACATTGAGATATTAATTTACCATTTTCAAAAAAAACATTCTTGCGTTTAAATTAACTAAAAAATATTAGCAAAAGTTATGTAAATTTTTAATTTGTACACTTTTTTAATTGTTTATTTTTTTATATTATGTATTTACTTATGTTAAATATTTAATAGACCTTAGAAGAATTATTCGAGAGATTACACTAAGAATCTGAAGAAATAAACATAATTCAAAAGATGCCTAATCACTTTAGATTTACTAATGACAATATTACTCAACAAATCAAGATATGCTTAAAGAAAGAATAGAAGAATTGAATAGAGGGACGATAAATGTCAAACCATATGAGGATACATAATAAAAAAATATTTTATCTACGCTAGAAGAATTATTAAAAAAACTACACTGAGAATTTAAATAAATAAACATAAATGAAGAGGTGATGCTTGTTTTTCGGCTTAGTATTAACAGTAATTCATTAACAAATTTTAAATTTTAATACAAATGTAATTTGTCTTTTGTAGATGGTGGCTATTTTGTTCAATTATTGTAAATTGTGAATGTTATGTTGCTGTAATAAAGATCGAATAATAATGAAGATTGAGACTTTGGTAGGTCGATTTTAAATTCATACATTTTAATATTGTTCAGTTATTTTATATTATGTATTTATTTCTGAGCATAAAATAATTTTTTCATATTTAAGTAAATATATAAGTAATTTTTTGTATAATAAATTTTGTTTAAAAGTACTATATTTTTTCTTTATAGATTTCGTTTTTGATTTCTTTGTCTGGATGAAGTATTTCCACCGTAATCAGTCATCGATCATCGGTCATCAGTAATCAGTCATCTATCATCGATGGACAACGAGGGATAAAATAAGGTCGGATTATTTTATTTTATTTCCGTTAAAACTGTACACGCATCGCAAGTTCTTATCCTCCTCCTATACATGTAGAATAAGTTTCATCGGAGATATCGTTTTATTTTTGGTCGATTAACTATCAATTAATTTTTCCTTATAATTAAAACGATGTCATGATATATATATGTATTTTATGTATATATTTTTTTGTATATTTTCGGACACCTTAGGTTGATTCTTAATTAACTGTGTTCGATATATAAGATGTTATATTGAATGATCGTTGATTTTGTTATCGACGCACGGAGCTTTCGAGGTGGAAGAAGGGCTGTAAAGCGAAGTTGAAGCCTCGACTCCACTATTTTTTTACACATGACTTTCAGACGTTAGGACAGGCTGCTTTTCAGCAGTGTCAGAGAAGGACTCATATATTAATCCGCTTCATGGGTTTTATATGTATGTTCACCTTTTGACTGGTGTAGATAGAGGGGATCTCTTCGTTAAACTAACGATACAGATCCTCGATGAGAATCCTATAGATAATATGTTTTTCTATTTCATGATTTTCAGGTTCTTACTTCGATATTAATTTTAAAGTAATTTTGAATTTTTTAAAGTAGTTTTTCATTTTTTTAAAAGTAATTATTAGTTCATTTTACATTTCATTAATTTTTTTACGTTTTTTATTTAACATTAACGTAATTTATTTCCTTGAAATTGTTTGTGTCAAAGTCAGTAATGATTTTAAAGTAGTTTAATTTGCATTTAAGTCAACTGAAATCATCATCAACTTGAAGACAACGTGCTGCAGCTTCTTCAGGGGCAATGGAACAAATAGTACCATTGTCCAAATATTATATAAGTAAAATCAAAATTATTATTTCATAATTGAACACACATATTGAAGGTGCCAATACAAGTGATAACGAGTTTTGGAATCTTGTATGCGTTGTTCATTATAATAATAACGATTTTGATTTTAAAATGTCCCTATTTGAACTTGCGCTTGTATTGTGTACAGTTTTTTTTACAGCACATTGTTAGTGAATACAAGAAATAGTTCGAGGATTGTTAAGAAGAAAAGTGAATTATTGATAACTTTTCTTAGGGCATCTTTAATTTTATTGGATGTTTCAAATACCATGGTTGATGGAAAAATAAAATTTAATTAGTAACTATAAAGAAAAGATATATTTATTTATTACTTTATAAACTCAAAATTCTCTTCTTAAATTTCAATATAAACAATTCATGTACGGAAAATGCAGACTTAAACACATTTACATATTACTAACTATTTTATAAAATTTGTTACACTCATATGTATACTCAATTTTTATTCCTGAGGTATTAAATCCATTCTGTAAAATAAAATTATTGACGTAAATACTGATCTCTAATTCCACAAAAATTATAATTGATTGTTTTTGTAATGTATTTTTTTAAATTTATATGAATATAAAATAGCAATAAAAAATATTTAAATAATTGACATTTGTTACAAAATATAATTTGATATATAACTTAAACATTGTATTATAAACTTATTTATTATTTTATGTAAAGCTTATTAGTTTATAATGAATTGATGCTTTAAAAATTAGTTTTTTATTTTTTTTCTACATATATCTAACATTTTACTTAAGTCTATTCCATATGTCTAAGTATTGTTTTCCAGAGTGAAACAGAAATCAACAATATATGTAAAAACAAGATAGTGATAAAAAATTCAAAATAAAGTTAACTAATTGTTAAAAAATCGATTCTATGTATTTATAAAAAAATAACAGTGAAAAATAAGCATTTACTATACAAAACTATAAGAATTAAAAGTAATTTTTTAAAAGTTAAAAATGCACTTATATATATATATATGTTTATTTTTTTAAGAAATTTGAATTTTGATATTTTAATTTCAATCACAACGATCACATGATAAATTCATGGTACAAATTTGACCTAACAATTAAATGTTATAGACGAGTATAGCCGAAAGAGAAAAATATTTTTTGTCAAATATTTTTTTTAAATAAATTTGAATTTCGATATTTTAATTTCAATCACAGAAATCACATGATGAATTATGGGACAAATTCGATATAACAATTCAAATGTTATACACGAGTATAGTTTAATAATGGAAATAAATATTTTTTCATCTCATGTTTATTTTGTTTAAGAAATTTACATTTCGATATTTTAATTTCAATCACAACGATCATATGATAAATTCATGGTATAAATTCGACTTAACAATTATAATGTTATATACGAAAATAGTTGGATAAGGAAAATATTTTTTTCTCGTCAAATATTTTTTTCCTAAGAAATTTGAATTTAGATATTTTAATTTTAATCACAACGATCACATGATAAATTCATGGTACAAATTCGATATAACAATTCAAATGTAATTTACAAATATAGTTGAATGACAGAAAGAAATATTTGTTGTTTTGGAACTGTGGCTGATTCACTTTACACAAATGAATTTTAACCTCAACACCACAATAATTTAAAGTGTTCAATAATCACTTATTGTTCACTTATTATTTATAATTATATAATCTATAATTATATAGGCTAATGCATTTCGATTGCGACCCCATCATCACAGAAAGGCTCTAACGATGATGGCGTCGCCATCGAAATGCATTAGCCTATATAATTATAAATAATAAGTGAACAATAAGTGATTATTGAACACTTTAAATTATTGTGGTGTTGGGGTTAAAATTCATTTGTGTAAAGAAAGAAATATTTTTTCGTAAAATATTGATTTTTTTTAAGAAATTTGAATTTCGATATTTTAATTTTAATCACAATAATCATACGATTATTTCTTAGTATACATAATAAATAACAATATTTTTTCAGAAATTAAATATTACGACTTGACTGTAAAATATCTACGAGAATGTTTTAAACAAATATTTCCTTATCCGATGCGAATAGTGTGAGTGTTCGGTTTCAACTAACGTCTGGAACAGTGAATTTCTATAATTACATACTATTTATTATTTAATTACACGGTCGATATGAATTTTGGGGAATATCCTTTAAAAAATAATGACACTTCGTAATTATAAATCATTATTATACAAGCCAGTGATGAGAGACTGAGGTATTAAACATTATGTTACTTAAAAAATTAATTGAAATATTTATTTCAAATAACTTTTGGAAGGCAATAAATATATATATATATATATATAGAGAGAGAGAGAGAGAGATAGTTTTATATAGAGATAGAGAGAGGCAGAGAATTTTAAACGTGATATGACTTTAAATTGAATCTATCAAAAGTTCTATCTAACCTAAAAAAACAGCTTTTATTACACCTTTATATATATGCATACATACATAAGTTTTATTTAATACACCGAATGTATAATTTTTAAAACGATATTTTTATTTATTAGTCAACTACAGCTTTTTACATTGTTTAAACAGATATTTGTTATTTATCAATCAGCTGCAACAGTGGCTTGAGGAGCTTTTTAACTGTTGTTACAATTTCTATATTATAACTGATGTTGTTGTTACAACATCCACTTTAGAACTGATTTTGCAGAGTGTTTTAATGAACAAAGAAACCTCTGGTTCTGGTCATTAAGATATTTTGCTTACTTCAAAAATTGATAATCGATTGTGTGGTATTTTTTATAGTTCTATTTACCTCTTTGTACTCACAAGGGAATTATTGTTCAATAGTCGACATGTGGTGACAATGTATGCTGTGTTTTGTGTGATTTGTTTTGAGAACGGATTATGTATTACATATAACTCATACACACACACACACACACATATATATATATATATATATATATATATATATATATATATATACATAAAGATGTTTTTAGGTTACATAAAATATTTCAATTTAAAGTTCCATCACATTTAAAAAAATATCCTATATATATATATATATATATATTTATATATATAAATCAATAATCCCGAAACAAAATCTCTACTCAAACTGATTTAATTTTTCATCGTACTTGTATTACGTGTAAATTATGTTTTAATAAATTAAATACGTGCAGATGAACGATTGACTCTGCATGAAATCGGGTCGTACGAAATTCGATACTCTGGATAAATATCCGACGGTTTTAAAATATATATTCAAAGATTAACACAATACAAATTCCGTAGTTAATTCCGTTATTTTGTAAATACGCGTTGATTAACGGGACTGAATTCCGCGAACCGTGCCAATGTTTTTCGGATATAACCGAATCGATTCGTTTATAAATTTATTACCTGGATGTTTTACAAAAGGCGGAATTTAGTTATAATCAGATCAATTTCGACGAAAATCTCCACATTCTCGTACAACTTTTTGTATCGAACGACATTAATTTCAGACCGTTCGAATTAAGTGCCGGCTTTAGACCATTTCTCAAAGTGTTTAGTTCGAGTGTTTTTTTTTTTGGGAAGATTTGGATATTTGTTTCCATTAAGTGGTGATACGTCACTGAACAAGTAATTACTTAAGGGTTTAACTACGTGCATTGACAGGATTAGGATATTATTAATGAGAAGTCATTTATTTTCAAACAAAAAAAATAATTAGATACAATTAACAAAAATGGTCGTCGTATCCATTGATTTAATTTTTATTTAATTAACTCGTTTCAAAATGATAAATTCCAATATGCATTTTCATATTCTATACCGTAAATATTCCCTCCTTCGTACCGATTTACGTTCGCTTGTTTGTCTTTTTATTTTTTAAGAGAGAAAAAACAACACTCGAAAGGTGTCTTCTTTGGCGACATCTATTTAACAGTTAAATGCGCGAATGAAAGGCAAATACCTATCGGCTATATAATATAGACACGATATGTTAATGGTACGTAGTGGAGCTAATACATTGGAACACCGCAAATGTTTGCAGACTGGGAGAGCACTCTCGTGTATTTGTCATGCTTTTACTTACCACAAAATGGCGTGAATTCAATTCGTCGGGGATATCGTTAGTTGTTCAAACATTTATGACGGCGATGCGAAGAAGACGAGGTTGCGTGAATAACAATATAGAGAAATAAACCAAGTACACGCGTACACACACACGTACACAGGACAGCAGTCGCACACGCAAACACGAAATGGTGTATATACTCGTACATGCACGAATATCTGATTTTATGAAAAACGTGAGAAGAAGTCACTGATTTTCTATTATTATCGAACGAAAATAAACAAGATTTTACAAATTTCATTTAGGTTCGATCCACAATTCATATTTACATATAAACATTTATATATATATATATATATATATATATATATATATATTATATATATATATATATGATTCTCAGCTAATTACTCCATTGTTAAATTAGGATTTTCGTTCTTTGTAACCATTACGAAAATACCTATTACTAATATCTATTACTTAAATTAATTAAAAATATTTTTTACTGGATATGTCATTACTGTTTATAGAATTTAATAAAAAAAACGATTTAGGAACATAAACCTAGTTTTTTATGTAATATGAGTCTCGAATAACGCAATTTATCTAACGTGGCATTTCTATGAAACCTAATATCAGCGTTATACGAGGGATATATATATATATATATATATATATATATATATATATAATAGAGCAAGTTAAATCGTTGAACTGGACATGGGCAGGACATATAACGAGAAGAGAGGACAATAGATGGACGAAGATTGTTACGGAATGGAGACCAAGAGATAAAAAAAAGACCTAAAGGAAGACTACAACAAAGATGGAGGGATGAAATTGTGAAGTATTATGGAGGCCAAGGTTGGATGAGATTGGCCAACGACAGGAAAGAATGGAAGAGGATCGGAAAACTCTTCTTATTTTAATTATGACATTCGATGAGGCTTTCGCCCAGCAGTGGACTGATGTGGGCTATCAGTAGTAGTAGTAGTGTACAAATATATATATATATATATATATATATATATATATATATATATATATATATATATATATATATATATATATATATATATATATATATATATATATCTATATATATATATATATATATATATATATATATATATATATATATATATATATATATATATATATATATATATATATATATATATATATATATATATATATATATATATATATATATATATATATATATATATATATATATATATATCTATATATATATATATATATATATATATATATATATATATATATATATATATATATATATATATATATAGACACCCGTTGCATAAGTATTTGCCGTATGGGTAACAAGCAATTTATTTATATAATTCAATAAAGTCGTTAAATTAAAAAATATATTTAATTAATAATAAATAATAATATTCATTAGCAAAAAATACAAAAAAGAATAATTGTTTCTATTATAAAGTAGAAATTGTTAAAATAAATATAGTAGGTTACATTTTTGCTGAGCAAAAGTATTCATCACTTATTGATAATGGCATACAATATCAAAGTTTTTGTTAAATAAATGTGACAGCATTGCAGTATAACTAAATATTTATATTTTCCGAGGATTCCCCATTCAGTTTACATTGACAGTTTTTATCATTTAGTGAGTTTTACGAAAATATTTCAAAAATGGGACGCAAACAAAAAGAATCTTGTATATCCAAGAGAGAAATAACTATAAATTTACACCAAAAAAAATTAATCATATAAGGACATTTCGGAAATAGTGTCCAAGAGTCGTACTACTGTCCGTGATATAATAAAACGCTTTAATGATACAGGAAGCTTAGAAAATTGTCAAAGAACTGGTCAGCTATCCAAACTTACAGTACATGAATAACGTAATATAATTAATATTATTAAGAAAGAGCCTAAAACAAGCTCGTCCTCTGTTGCAGCACAGTTAGAAAATATATTGGAAAAAAACTACATCCTTATACAGTATGGAAAATTCTTAAAAAGGCTGATTACAACGACCGCGTCTGCAGAAAAAAATCAGTTATATGTAAAATTTTCGATTTGCAAATGATTATAAAAATAAATTTAATGAGGAGTTTTGGACCAAGGTTGAAAGTAAATTCTGTATTTATCGTTCTAATGCTCAAATTTTGGTATGGAGAAAGAAAAATATTGAACTGCAAGAGAATCATACACACAAAATTGTTAAACATGGTGGTGGGGAGGTTACATGTACGCTTTTGAAGTTGGTAACAAAGTTTTTATCAACAAAACCATTAATAAGTTCTAATATTTAAATATTTTAAAATTAAATTTAAAAGGAAATGCTAGAAAATTGTGTTTGAATAATGAATATTATTTCCAAAATGATATCAACCTAAAGCATACTGCTCATATAATGAAGCTTTGGGTTCTCTACAGTACTCCCCATACACTGAAAATACCATTACAATCTCCCAATCTAAATCCCATAGAACATTTTTGGGATTTATTAAAGAGAAAAATTCGACAGCACCATATCACCTCCAAGAAACAACTTAAATCCTTACTTCAAAAGGAGTGGGCAAATACAACATCGGAAGCAACAAAAAATTACTTTATTCAATGCCAAATCGTTTAAATGAAGTAATAAAAAGAAGAGGGAAACAAACGAGATATTGAACTCTTTTTTTAAAAAAATGTTGATATTTCTTTTGCATAATATTAAAAGTGGTGAATACTTTTACTCAGCAAAAATGTAACCTACTGTATTTATTTTAACAATTATACTATATAATACAATTAATTATTGTTTTTTGTATTTTTTTCTAATGAATATTATATTTATTGTTAATTAAATATATTTTTTTTAAATTTAACGATTTTATTGAATTATATAAATAAATTGCTTATATTACCCATACGGTGAATACTTATGGACGTCTGTGTGTATGTATATATATATATATATATATATATATATATATATATATATAACATAACCACACTTTTATATGTGAAAAGGGTTAACATTTATTTGACAACAGAAAGAGGTTTCGAGATATAAAAAGGTATTTATATTTTCTTCATACAAATTCTGAGAAATAGAAATAAATAAGGTCAGATTTCAATATCAACTTATATAAAATTGATATGATGTTAAAAAAAGGTATGATAGTTCATTCTGATTGAAATAATTAATTATAATCTTTAATACTAATTATCAATCTCGATGTTAGAACTCTAGTAGGGCTTTGGCCATTTCAATAACACTAACTCAGTAAGGCTTTTTTTAGTCAAAGTTTAGTGGCTGTTATGCTATTTACGAGATGAGGTTGTCAATCTCATGCCTAAACCAAAACTAACTTGGTGAACTATTTGACCGAGGATCGAATGCAATCTCACGCATACTACGCCAATAATCGACAACTTTAATGCTAAATAACTGAGATAAAAATATGCAAAATAAAATTCTACGCTATGTTATTATCATATAATTTAAAGGGTCATCCAAATGTGACGCCTGGATTTGTGTTTTATTAAAAAGAAACTATACACATGTTTCTTTTTAATAAAGCACAAATCTAGGCGTCACATTTGGATGGCCCTTTATATCATTCTACAATATGTTTTAATATATTTTAAAATTTCAACAATAGCGTGTGGTAAAACATGTTTTTTAATATCTCAAATGACTTCAACCATTTTTAAAATTAATGAAAAGTCATAAGAAGTTTTATATAAAAAATAATAGATTTTATACAAAAAAAATAACAATATAAATTTTCACGTTTGGAAATTATAATTATTCTTAATTATGGTTAATTTTTCATATCATTTGCACTTTGTAATGTTTTGAAAACTTTAAAATAGTTGTGATAAATCGGTGGTATGTATGGTAACAAATCCATCACATCTTTGTATTTTTCTTTCATCACAGACCTGAAATCTTCATATAATGACAATAATTTTATTTTTCTATATATTTTTGGTCTTCTTTTTGCATGTAATAATTAAAATATGAAATTCCATTTCATCATCTAATGATGTTTTATAAAACATCTTGTAAGGTGATTTTTTTGAAAACCTTATCCATTGTACTTATAACAATATAATGCAGTTCCCATTAGTATTTACTCTATAATTGATTTTTCTATCTCTTTGGTTAAAAAAATATTTCAGGTTAATTTCCCATGTACTGTAAATGGAAATTTTCTACGACACTGAGATATTACCTTATAATAATTTTCAGGAACATACAAATAATTTGTCTTTCTTCTTTGCATTTCCACCTTTCCAAAATGACCTAACAGTACTCATTTTTTCATAAAATCAAAATTTCTAATAAATCAAGTACTTAGAATAAACTGATTTTCATTAAATAAAGAAAATATTGCTTCAATAAAACGTTTACATTTAATTTTTTAAAAAAAATATTTTCATTTGTTATGACTTAGATTATTACTCTACGAATTTAGCAATAAACTATTTTTTTTAATTTTTGACTTGAATTACTTTTATAATCATCGACTCATATATATGTATATATATTTAAATTTATGTTCATAAGTTATCTAATTGTTTAAAATAAATGTTTGTTACAAACATTAACACAAAAATTTCGTATACTAATTTAACATTATGCTATTTCAACAAGGTAAACATTTCACTTGCGAGTGATAAAACATGTCTAAACACTGTACTGTGAATTGTCGTGGAATTAAAACCCCCTTAAACAACAAATTTACATTAAAAGCACTTACACAGCATGTAAACACTATTATTTTTTTATTGAAATTCTCGTAACAATGTTTATATTATATTTAGCGTACGAGTTAAAGAGTGATAAAAAACGATAAACTAATCTAAGAAATGCATCCCTTAAGAGATATACATTTCCAGGAAAATGAACATTAAATAATTACACCGATGAGACTTTGCGACAACTACAAGTGGACGAGGTTACATTAGACAAAGTGTACGAGTTAGGGGGGTGTTAATACTTCTATATGTACAGTGGAAACTATGTGAAACACTCAATGACTGCACTGCGTATTACATTATTACAGAGAATTCGAATGAGTAACACGAGACAATTTATAGGATGGTACAAAATGTACAAGAACGAGATTCGTTGTGAAAAAGTTGATGACAAGTTAAGAAGTAGCAAATGTCTTGTTAAATTTATAACTATATATATTAGATTAGGAAAAAGTATTTTCATAAATTGAAGTGAAATTAAAACATATTTTTAAATTATTTATAAATCTTCTAATAAACCAAATATGTGCCACTTTGATCTATGACTTTCAACCATTTTTAGAGTAAAGCCATTATTTCATCGGTGTAGAACTTCCGAGTATTCTGAACAAAAAATAGAGACAAGTTATTTTTGCAGGTCTCTATAGAAATCAAGTTTACTCCATTAAACCATGATTTAACCACGATCTTTTTCAAATATTATTGTCGTATGTTAACCATTTGTCATCTCCTGTTATCAATCTTTTTAAAAATGATTCAATTTAGTTCTATTTTAACAGCGATTCATAAATGAAAATTTGGTGCATTAAATTTTTAACTGTCAAATAATGTGGTATCTGAATATCGAGTTTCTTTGTATTGAGCTTTACTCTAATGGTTCAAAAGGGTTTTATGATCAATATTTAGCTCCATAGGTATATCGTGCCTATTTACATGTCAATTTTCTTTAATTTTTTGCAAAATTTCATCGAGATTTTCCACAATAGGCCTACTAGAATGAGATGCATTTTTTAATTCAAAATTTTCATCTTAAAATCGACTCTAGTTAGAGCATTGTCTCCATAAACACGATATTTTTCTATGGGCTTGCATAGCGTTTTTCCCTTTTTATAATAAAAAAGTAAAATATAGCAAAATTATTCCTGATTTACACTCATTTTCAATATTAATAACTTCTCGCTGAATGCGCCAATTTTATTTAAATTTATTTTAAAATATTTAGTGAAATTTCACCTTTCAAGCAATATATAACATTAATATATCACAAAATGGTGAATTATCACAATTAACTAATCATTCATTTATCAGTAAATCAGTAAAAAGAAAAAATATACACAATGAATATAGATGAAAGGTTATGTTTGGTGTTTGTGAATTTTAAAAAAAACTTTTAATTTAGTTGACATTGTATCATTATTTTTATAAAGAGCAACGAATAAATAAAAAATGTCTAAAATTATTAGAATAGATATATAAACATATAACAATGAAAATCAGAATAAAAGATCTTTCGACATAAATTAAACTAGAGTACAAGAACAGATAAGGAAAGGTTTTATAATTCAAATTATTTATTACAATACTAGAAGCACATTATAAGAACATCAAATTTCAAAAATAAAAGTATTAAATAGAGAATACGATGGTCGTTTGATAAGTATGGTAAATTTATTTATTGTTTAATTTAATTAATAAATTAATTTAATTTTTCAATTTAATTTTTCTTATTTTTTTACCACATTTATCAAAAGACCCTCGTATTTGTTACATTTACAGTTTTCTGATAACATACTACTCATAAATGAAAGTCTAGAAACTCTTAAAACACTTCATGAAACACTTTAAAAATATAGGAGAATTGGAATTATTAAAATCATGTTTAGTAGATTTGTAGAGAAAAAAATATACAATTATAGGGCCAATGGTTGGAATAAGTGGATGAAATAAAATACCTAGGAAAAATAATATATGATGGTAATCTATGGCTCTAGAGATTAAATCGAGATCTAGGGAAAATTGATAGTTAAAATAATATAATGAAAAATAAAATACCATTAGGCTTGAAACAGAAACTTTATAATTCGAAATGTACTACATGCTTGTGTTTTGAGTCAGAAACTAGAACATTCTATGCAAAAATTAAATAAAAACTTTTAACAACCAAGCGAAGCATAGAAAGGATACTGTTGTGAGTTTCTAAACAATATAAATAAATTCTTGTTTATATTTTAACCACCCTTATATATATATATATATATATATATATATATATATATATATATACATGAGTAAATAAAAGTATTTATATCATAAAAGCTGAATAGAAAATGTTTATAAACTCGAAAACAAAGTTTAATTTACAACCTATTTGTTTATTTAATAATGTCCATGTAAATTCATTATTAAATTACTAAATAAAATACATTCATTCAGTTAATACAAAAGTTTTTAAAAAAAATGTTACGATATAATTACGAGAGACAAACGTATTCACTATAAATCAAATATTCAATAAATACTGAAAACACGAGTGTGGTTCGAACATACACGAGAATTTATTTCTAAATATAAATTGTATTTACGCCACAATCGAAATATTTCACATAATATTTTTAAATATAATCTCTATCGACTGTAATGAACTTTTTCGATATTTAGAAAAACTTTATGATTTCCATTTGAAAGAAGTGTTTTTGATTGTTTTTTTAAATCAACTTTGCATAATTCACCTTGTTATTACAATGGAATCTTTTGCCTTATAAAAATTCTTTCAAGAATCCAATCAAATAGTAATCTCCAGAAATTTTTTATAAAATCAGTTCTACACAGGTTTAATGAACTCGTTATTGTGGATTTTTTTGCCTCCTAAAAATACTTATAAGAATATCAAATTACCAAAGAATCATTATCAATTCATTAAGAATATTAACAACCCAAACAAGTGTAATTCTCAAGAAAAACAAACAGAGATAAATTTAAAAAAAAAGAAAATTTTTATAAAGCAAATCAAAAAAATAGTCTTATAATGAATATCAGTAAAACAAGAGTAATGTATAATTCTTTTTCAGGATGTTATTTAAGCGTGAGAGAACTTAAAATTGAATCCCTATCAAAAGTTCTATCTAACCTAAAAATACCCTTTATATGCATGTGTGTGTATGTATGTTTATATATATATAAAGATGTTTTTTAGATTAGATAGAACTTTTGATAAGGATTCGATTTAAAATTTTATCACATTTAAAAAAACTATTTAAAAAGAAAATTGAACTAAAATAAAAAAAAATAAAAGTTAAAAACAAATATATCTAAGACAGTTCATTAACACTAAAGGAATGTTTATAGATAAAATAAATAGGACAATAAAATTTAGATATTATCAATTTAGAAAAAAAAATATATTAAAAAGTAGAATATTTTTCTATGTTAAAAGAAAAAAAAATGGTCTATGTATTTTAACTATGACATAAAACATTGACTGGGAATCAGGAGATATAAAAAGATCTATAAATAGATGTATAAAAGTTCATGTCCCAATATATAAATAGAACAGAGACATAAAAAATTGACAAAATGAAATGGAAGAGGAAGAAATTGAATTGATCAAAGTTGAAAGTTTTAAAAGAGTTCTTCATACAGCAATAAATAGAAAGAGATTGCTAATTATATTATCATCAGTCTTTCTCTATCCACTGCTGGATGAAGACCTATCCCAAAATTTTGTTATTAATATATATACACATCAATTATATAAAAATAATGAATAAATTCAACAAATATGACATATTCTATATTGTAACAATTATTTTCTTGTATATAAAATTAATCTAATTCTCAAATTCTAAATTTTATGAAATTTGTGTTTTTTATAATTTTTAAAAAAGCTAAAAAATTAATAGAAATATTATTATATTTCAAATGTAATAATTATTTAAAATCGATATTTTTTAATTTTTAACAAATAATTTCAAAATGATCTTTTTTAATGTTAGAAAAAAATATAATCAACAAACATATTGTAATATCTAAAGACATAATTAATAATAATTAACTGAAATATAAATTTAATATTTAATTGTTATTACTATTTTTCTAAAAATCGAGTAGAATATTTTTTTTAAAAAAAAATGATATAATCTCATGATAAAAATGATTTGATGTTATAGAAATATCCGCATCTAAATATAATAACGTGTATGTTTGCGAGTATAAATATAATATTTCAATATTTATATATATAAAGTTATTGTTGAATCGAATATAAGTTGTAAATATATCACCCAAATAAGTAAAAAACGAATATGAACTCACCCTTATTCTTAGAACTTGAAGGATATAGAACGACATCGATACAACATCCATGCCATATGTCGTTGATACTTTATCTGAAATAAAAAAAAGAGTGTAACGCAAAAATCAGATACATCAAGCGTATGAAAAGCGTCTATTGTAAAGCTCACCTTCATCTTCATACGATATGAAAAGACAGGAAAGAACGAAATTGGAAAGAAAGTACAACTAAGATTACACTACATATTTCTTTTACTAGTTCCCAACGACAGACGTAATTTTTTCGTAGAGCAAGTCGAAAAATAACAACTGAGATGTGTATATTTTTAGATAAAGAGAATCATCAAATAGTTTATGGTGTATTTAAGGGAAGTTCGCTTTTTCAATTTAGTTTTTTATATATTAAAAATGAAATATTTTCAATTTTGTTTCTTGGTTTTCTTCTATATGACTAGAGGATTATTTTGGTTTATATATATATATATATATATATATATATATATATATATATATATATATATATATATATATATATGACCAGAGAAATTATTGATTTAACTCTTTAGAGCATTGCAGCGTTAGAAGTGTCCCATCTTTTTGATACCTGAATATGCATGATGGGATATTTTTTATACCACCTCAAAAAATTACAATAGCTTAAAGAAAAGAGGATTATATATAGTCCTATATGGCACAGAGGGGCTGTTTACGTCCCACCCTATAATTAAAAACTTAAATGATTTTTTATTTTTTTTTGTAATTTTACTTCTTTACTAATTAAAATAAACCAACTTTGTTAAATTTTATAAAAATAAAATTTATATGCAACATGGGTCTTTTTATTTTCTAAAATTCCGTGCCTCAAAGAATTAAAACTCAGAGATATAAAAACACTTATGAAGATAAAATAAGTAAAAATAAAATAAGTAGATAGGTGGAATGGAAACATAAGAAAAATAATCGAAATGGAATGGAAGAGTATTGCATTGGTCGAAGTGGAAAGTTTTGAGAAAAGCGTTTATCTTGCAAGGGATGAAAATAGAAAATTAAAATGATAATATATATATAAATATAAATTTGGTAACGTTAGGTCAGGTCAGATCAGGTCAGGTCAAGTTGGATATGCCAAAAGTTACTTCCCAACAAAATAAATTCCTAATTTTTTTATTATTATTATTTATAAATTTAAGTACAAAAAATACAACATTAAGGGGCACGACTAGTGTGACCGCCTAAAAAAAGGTGATTTTCGGGAATTTTTTTAAAGAAAAGTATTACATCAAATATTTTAAAATTTTGAGAATATATTTGTGTATAAATAATGTATATATAGTAATTTTTTTGAATGAAAATATTCGATTTTCAGCAAGTTATTCGCCATCTTCCGAGTCTCCAAAAAAAAAAAAACGTTCCCCCACTGCTGCAGTGATTGCAACCTTCACAGTGCCTGAAATAAAAAAAAAGTTCGTTAAAATAGAAGGTTTTGCCTGTACAATGACCCAGGATTGTGAAAAAAATAAAATTTAACAAAATGGCGGAGTTTTGAAAAAAAGTTTAAAATTTCACTCAAAAATCTGATGGTTTTTGGCATGGCAAAATTACATTTTTTTATCCAATCGAAAAACTGGAAGGTCATTGTATGGAGAAACAAATACTAAATATGCTAAAATAAAAATCAAATCGATCGAATGATTTGTTATCGAGTTAGAACTGCAGCAAATTTTAAAAATGTAGTTTTGAAAAAATCGCGTTAAAAGATAAAAGTATTGATTTCATTGTTATAAATAGCTAATCTTTAGAAGGTTGTAGCTCAAAAACTATTTGAGATCCGCACTTGAAATTTTAGTGTGTTATTTTTGAAGGTATAGACTATAGAAAATTACAAAAAAATCGATTTTTTAAAAGTTTCACACTAGTCGTGCCCCTTAAATATAAAGAAATATACACTGTAAGAAAAAATTAAAATAGTGATATTTCATTTAGATAGTCAGTGGAGTGTTTCACAAGCTCAAATGAAATTTAAAAGATTTTACAATACTAGTAATTCGTACTCGGGTGCAACCATCCGAGCAATAGGGCAATAATTTTAAGATACTAGGATAGTAGAAGATTTCAGGAGATCAGATAGACCAAGTTTTTTAAGAAGAAATGAAAATATTGTGTCCGGAGGACCTAACAATTATCACTCGAAAACGTTCACCTCAATTGAACATCATTCGGCCATTGTTGCACAGAATTTTGAATAAAAATTTAAACATCTCTATCCATACATAATTAAACTGGTTCAACAATTAAATCCAAATTACCACCAATTGTGTTTACAATAAATCCATGTAATATACAACACAAACGATTATGTTGCTTCATTTTTACAAAATTTATGAATAAGTGACGAAACTCATTTCCACCTTAATGGCTTCATCAGTAAACATAATTAACGTTTCTCGAGTATTACAAATCCGAAAATCATTCAAGAACGATTTTTGTATACAGTAAAAGTTAATGTGATGTGTTGTTTTTGAAAAAGAATCATCGGAGTCTTTTTTTTAAAAAAAACGGTGATACAGTAACTGTGAATGGAAATCGATATTGGTAGATGTTTGAAATTGTTTTCATCCCGAATTTTGGAGATGATGCTGAGGAAACTTGGTTTTAATAGGATGGAACTACAGATCACTCTGCCAAAGCCACAATGGACATTCAATAATCGAAAAATTGTAATTTTAGATGATCTTCAAGATCACCATATTTGACATCTCTTGACTTTTTCTTTGGGTCTATATAAAAAGAAGATTTATGTTAATAAGCCGCAAATTTTAGTAAAACTGAAATATAATATTCAAACCGAAATAGCAGCATTATCAACATTAAAGTCAGTAATGGATTTTTTTTAAAAAAGAGTGCAAATTTTCGAACACTGGCGGTCAACATTTCAAAGAAATTATTTTTAAAACTTAATCAAACAAACATATTTTAACTTAGATTTAAGATCAAAAAAATTCTTTTTGTTATATTTTGATATTTAAAAAAAGATATGGAACAATAAATAATTACTGATTTTTTTGAAAAAAAATTATAGTGTTGAACCTAGAGTTTACTTGTTGAAAATTAATTCGTTACAATTCCAAACCAAATAATGACTAAACCTACAAAAATAAAACTTGTATTTCGATGACTACACCATTATTATTAGAATCTAGATTAAAATAAACAATAAACAACAAACGTAAATAATAATTAATCATTGATTTTTTTATAAAATCTTGTAGTGTTGGCTTATGTAGTTCATTCGCATTAAAACGAAAAAAATATTTATGCATAATAAATATTCTCATAGTAAATGGTAATAAAGCTCACAAATTGAAAATTTGAATAATTAACTATGTTTGGATAAGTGAGAATAGTTTTGTTTCTGAATATAACAACAAATTTCAACATTTAATTTAAATGGTTGTATATTATATAGAGGATCTAGTATATTATATAAAGTCCTTCATCCTCATATTATATATATATATATATATATATATATATATATATATATATATATATATATGTGGTATGAGGATAAATTTCCAGACTGACAATATCACAGATCTAATAATAAAGGAAAACGTTTGCAACGCCGTCGCAAGAAGTGTTAACGCTTCAAAAGGACACATGCACACGGCAGTATCTCTTCGTGTTGTGTAAAAGATGTGACACTTTCAACCTCCGGGTATTTAGTGTATCTTATCACACGTTTCTGCCCGACGAACAACAAACACTATGTACTGTTTGTGTTTGTACACTCGTGTATGAAATATTTTTGAAACGTGAACAAGTAGAAAGTTGTGTAGTTATCTGTTCGTAATTTGCTGTGCACTTAACTAAACGTATTTATTTTTCAAATTCGAGTTAATTTCGAGCTAATGTCAGCATTTACATACACGGATATATAAAGAAATTGTATTTCAACTTTGTCAGAAAAAAATTGATACACTAAATAATTTTTATTTGTATAGTCCTTTTTTACATTTATTGTTTCTTAAAAATGTTATCTCTGTTATTTTTTAAACACAGAATAGTACTATAAAGTACTTGAATTCGCATTGTATGTTATTATTATGTCATTAAGTACTAAGTTTGAGAGTCGATATCTCTGACATTTCACTTTTACAGTCCTTTTTTATTGTGAAAGTACATCCTAACTCTTTTAAACATATGTTTTAATTTATGATTATCTTTCAAGTTATCTTTCTTAGAGAATTTTTTATAAAACCATGGATAAGGCGAAAATTCGTGTAATTTTTGAAAATGAGTTCCATTGTGGAAATAATTCAGCGTAAAAAGATTGAATTTTCAACGAAGAATTTGAGGAGGATGTTTGAGAAGATGGTTTAAGAAGTTCCGTTCTGACGTTTTTAATCCTGAAAATGAGCTACGTGAGCGACCTGAGACCTAGGTGAATAATAATGAGCTGAAAGCTGTAGTGGAAACGAGTATATCTCAAACTACCCATGAATTATCAGCATAGTTTGACTTTAATATTTCAATAATACTGAACCATTTAAAGCAAATGGCAAGGAAAAAAGTTGGATAAATGAGTTCCTCGTGAATTAAACGAGCATTAAAAAAATCGTCATTAAACTTGTATTTCTTTTCTATCAGGACATAAAGATGGACCATTTATACACCGTATTGTTATGTTTGAAAAAAATAGATTCTTTTCAACAATCGCAAACGTTCATCTCAACGGTAAGATAAAGATAAAATGCCAAAATATAGTCCAAAATTGAATATTCACCAAAAAAAGGTAATTGTGTAGTCAATTCGGTGGTCCAGTGTTGGTATTATCCAGTATAGATTCATGAAATCTGGTCACTTGATTACAGCAGATGTATATTACAACCAGAAATGATAAGGGTATTTGCGATTAAGCAACCGAAATTCGTCAATAAAGGCAAACCAATCTTCTTGCAAGGCAATGATCAATCACAAATCGCGCAATCAACTCGGCTCAAACTGCAGGAGCTAGTTTTAGACACTTTTTATCAGCCACTATATTCACCAGACCTTGTATCAATTGAGTACCACTTTTTCCAAAGAAAAATATTCAATTTTCAACAAGCTGTGAAAAATTCTTTTTGTGATTTTATTGTCACTTTCTTTCTCCAGGCTTCTTCACTGCTGTAATAAACAAACTACCCTTGAGATAGCAAAACTGTGTCGATGAAAAATCAAAGTACCAAATTTACTTTGACACAAATAAATTATCACCCCTTACACAACAATATGTGATAAAGTGTTCAATAATCACTTAGTATTCCCCCTTCGAAGTTTTTGGTTTTTTTGGCAAAAAATATTTTTCGAAGTCGGTAAATCTAACAGTAGATTTCTATAGCGTAGGGCCGGGGTATTAGAGATCGGGCGTCGGTTTCACCCTAATACGCATAATGGCGGCGCAGCACCGTTTTGAAGTTTTACTGTTTTGGACTTTTTTCGGACCGTCAAAAATCCAAAATTTCAAAGCCCTTTTGCGAGCTTAATAAGCGTCGGCGCCCTTTTCTAATGCTTATACACGCACCTACGGACCATAAACAATACGAATATAACAAAATATTACAAAAAAAATTCGAAATTTTTCTGAGAATTTCACAACGCCCCACTTTATTGTTTATAATAACAATGGGCTAATGCGCATTTTGATGGCTATGCAATCATCATCTAAGCTTTTTGTAATAAACAATAAGTGATTATTGAATATTATATAACATATTGTGGTGTTTGAGGGGAGGGGGGTGATATTAACTTGCGTTAAATTCGATAACATATGTTAATATACATTATCATTTTACAATGTTCAAAAATATCTTGTAATCATTCATCGTACGTCTCGTTTATCAACCGTTTATAAAGAATTATTTCTCTTGCTTTTAACAAGATGAAACGCTATAAATTATTGTTATTGTCGTTGCTATTATTATTTTAAAGTATACAAATTTCACCCACAGAAACTTATATTTCACATAAATAAAACTTGTAGGATGTAGAAAACATATATTTTCTAGTATAATGATTTAAAATTTATTTGAAGGGTATTATGCAGGATAACCGACCGTCAGTCAGAAAGTTAACTGCGTAGGAAGAATCAAGGCAGGAGATTGGAATAGTTTGTTTCGGCACAGCATCAAAACATATGTGTATTATTTATAATACACATACACACACACACACACATATATATATATATATATATATATATATATAAATTTATTTTTCTTTGCAATATTGCAAGTTAACCTCTGAATAATAAAATATATACGTATTATAAATGTAGACATTCTTTGTATTATTCATAAAATATTCTTGTATATTTTTTTTATTAAAGTATGTGTAGGAGTGATTGTAAATTTCATATTTTTAGGTAATAAAATTTATTTATTATTACTTTCAAATTTTATTATGAAAATAAGTGAAATTTGTATTTAAAAAAAATACAGATAACCCTCGTATAACGCGGAACTTATATAAAGTCATCCAAATGTGACGCCTAGATTTGTGTTTTATTGAAAAGAAGCAAAAGAAACTATACACCACCCTGTACACATGTTTCTTTTAAATAAAACACAAATCTAGGCGTCACATTTGGATGATCATATACAAATATAAAAGTCTCAAAAATAAAGGAAAAAACTAATTTTTTAACTTTGATTATTAAAATATAATAAAAAATAAATAAAGTTAATCGATTAAACATAATAAATCGATTTCACAAAAATCATGAAACAATGTAGTACTAAGAACACAATTACAATCATATTTTTTAAAAAAATAATTTTAATATTAAGTGAGGTTTTTCTTTAATCCCAGGATTTTATTTTCTCTCTTTGACATTGATTTCACTAAGTTAAGAGTTACTTTTGGGTGGGAATAGTGGTCGATTCATTTGCTACAATATTTTGAAATAATTATATGTTTTCTAATTATTTTTTTCAAAAATAATTCAATTGGTTAAGATCTGGAGACTCGAGCGAAGTTTCAATTACTTTTGGGCAATTATGCACTAACAAAAAACGCACCATATGTGATTTGTGCTCTGTGTCATTATCCTGGTAATATCTATGGTAATGTTTCTCAAACTCTATTCTTCTATTTTTGCCTTAAATGATTTTTGAGAATATTTAAGTAAACGTACTGATTTATTATCTAATCCGGTGGTTCTTAACCTTTTCAGAATCACAGAACACTTACAATTTTACAAGATTTTTGCGGAACACAAACGTAAAATAGAACAGTATATATACGAGGGTCGTTTGATAAGTATAGTCAATTTTATGGTAATTTTTTTACCATACTTATCAAACTATCCTTGTATTTTTTATATTGCATAATAAATAAAAATTACATACATAACAGATTACATATCAGTCAATAGCAAATAGCAATCAGTAAATGAAATTAAAAAAAAGAAAATTCTCATAATTTTTTAATGAGATATTTGGACCTGATGACTTTTACAAATGTTTTCAATATCTGGTCTTATGTGTGAAATAGCTACATTCATTTCAAGTACAAGTAAAAGGGATAAAACTAAAAACAATGACTTGTTTTTTCGTTTTTTTTCGTCTTAATAACCGTTTTAATTTTTCACTGATTTTCACATTTTGGCGAAACACTTTCTCTAAGTTCACGGAACACCGGTTAAGAAACACTGATCTAATCAATAAAAACCAAATCTCCCACGTTGATCGCCGATATACGACCCACACTATACAACCCCTACTACCATGCTTTACAGCCAATATTAGGTTTTTGTTCTTCAATTATTCATTAGACCTTCATCACATAATTATGCAATCATCACTTCCAAAAATGTTCAACATGATGTATTTCCAATATTATAAATCTGAATTTTCATTAATTTTTGCAAATTCTCATGAAAACTTAAAATATTTTCTTTTGTATTTTTTTTGAATAAAACACAAATCTAGGCGTCACATTTGGATGATCCTATATATTTGAAAAAAAATTAATACAACGTATCGATTAAGTCGATTTTGTTGTTTTTTTAAAAAAATACACTTATGACCCATGACTTTTGTAACTCACTGTATATATTCGCGTGTATGTGACTGTACATACATAAGAATTATGCAAGATGTATAATCTTAAACAAGATTTCAATATTCGTATTCAATCATATAATTAGTTGATGTAGTTTATTTATAGATAGATATTAAATTTACGCTAGAATGAATGAAAATGAATGGAATTGTAACCACCTCAGGATATGAATATAAATGTATATAAATATATATATATATATATATATATATATATATATATATATATATTTGTGTGTAGGATGTAAAGGCAGCCCGTGACCTGGAACTCGCGTTTTAGTGAAACGCAGAGGCCCTCTCACGGCGTCGGCATTCATGCCATTACACAGATCAAAACTTCATGACAGCTTTCACTTGCTCCGGCTGACAGAGAGGCTGACAGCCGCCGCGCGCCGTTGACTTTTCCTCATCGTTGCGTTTCGTAATATGTGAAAATGCGACAATGTGATTTGTTACGGCAATTTGAGACGACTTCGCAATATCGTATTATTATTGTACAGTTATTGAACTTTTTTTTCTTCCGATTTATTTATTTATCAGAACTCGAATCGTTCTGTATCGGCCGATGTAATTTTCCGAACAGTTATTAACAAAATATTTTTATAAAACATACGCAAGTATCGGTATTGACGAATATGTCGAACTGATCAATAGAATTGTCACAGGGGGGTAGTTTAGAGAAAAAAGTGACTTTAAAGAAATCTGTTATTTAATAAAGAACTGCGCGCAGGAAATTCATGTTTGAAAAGATGACAAAAAATGTCAGCTATAAAATAAACTATTATTTCAGATAAAATTCTATTTTGTTAAAAGCGTTCTAGAAAAAGAAACAATTGGTTTTGTCTTCCTGTTATTTCTATAAATATAATATAAAACTATAATCAATCATTTTATTCTTGTCTCAGCTCTTTACTACCGGTTGTCATATTCAATATGACGTCTTATATTCATAAATCTTCCTTTTTAGTCTGTCTCTAGGATATGTATGATCATTTTTTATAAACAATTCTGAATTTAAAAATGCATTATGATGAATAATCTTTTTATTGTACTCAATTTTAAATAATTTTATTTGAATTTAGATTATATAGGATTTTCCAAAAAGAATGGCAGAACTTTGACAGCTGGTGACAGCCATGCTTGAATTTTTTTTTCAAGCTTATTTTGATATTAAATACAATTCAGTATAGTTTGGTAAATTATTATGGAACATATAACACTTTAACAACGCCTAAAAATTGTAAAAATTTAATAGACTTATAGAATCAAAAGTTTTATGAGACCTTTATTTCACAAATTGATCCATCAATTGGCCACCAAAATCATGTAATCTAACTTCATTAGATTATTTTTTGTGAGGTTATAAAAAATCGTTGCTTTATGCTGATAAATCACAAACAGAAACATTAAAAATAAACATTAAACATGTAATTCATGAAATTGGACTATAATTGTGTGAAAGAGTAACTAAAAATTGAAGTAAATTAATGTAGAATGTCAAGCGAAATCGTGGTGGTCATTATTTATTATTATTAAAAATTAAAGTTGACATACAAAAACAAAAATTATTTTATGACTCAATCCAATACATTCAATGCAGTTACTTTGTGAGGAAATATTTTCCATAAAACATATTTTAATATATTGTAATAAAATGAGGATACAACTAAGAATTACACATTAAATTTGTAACTTAATTTGTTCTAAATAATGATTTTAAATTAAAATTTTAAACATAAAATTTAAAACATTAAACATGCAATTCATTAAATTGTACCACAATTATGTGAAAGAGTGAGTAAAAATTAGATTAATCGAATGTACTATGTCAAGAGAAGTCTTGGTGGTCATATGAGTGAAATTGTGTTCCATCATGAATGCCATAGAATATACTTGAAAATAAAAAAAAAAATTAATTAATAATCAATTTTGTTTTATTATCATTTAAACTTCTATTTAAATACTGCTTAAAGACAACGCCCAACCACATACCTCTTCAATTACTATACAAAAATTAACAGAACTGGGTTATGAAATTTTCAGTATCCTCTATACTCGCCCTTCTTGGCGCAAACTAATTTTCGTCTTTTCACCAATTTTATTTTTTTCGAAATATATTTATATAATAAAAAAACATAATTGACGCATTTACAAATTTGATTTGTCCCAAAAGACGAGGAATTTTATAAAAGAAAAATCTATAATTTAGTATCACACGTTGACAAATAACTCTTCAATTAAATAGTGCATATTTAGATTAAATAAAATATTTTTTCCTTACAATATTTTGTTTTCATTTCATTATTAAAATTAAGACATTTCATGTGGTACAAGTAAATTGACCAGACAAGTTAGTGATTTTTTTTATTCATATTTAAGCCCTTTAGACAGATTGCCTTCAACTCGACTAAACAGCCCCACCTATCCTATAACTTTGACCCAGGGTCGAATACACTTGTTTTACATAACAAGTGGTGATAGTAGTTTCTACACCATTAGTCAGTTATACATCAACAGCAGCAACAGCTTCTTTTTATCCTCTCTAAAAACTTTCCATTTCGACCAATTCAATATCTTCCTTTTTGAGTCCATTGATAAGAATTTTCTTATTTCTCTATTCCATATTTCCATTTCATCAGTATGTTCTAGGATTTTTATTCATATGTCTAACCACTTTATAAAAATCATTACCTTTGAGTAGACATATGTTAAGCTATCCCCAATATTTGCCAAATATCACGCCTTGGAATAATTTTATATAGAGTATCTCATCAGGAGGATACAACATAATTTTATATAGGGTATCTCATCAGGAGGATACAACATAATTTTTAAATAAAACGCATATTTTTTTTGAGTGAGCGATGATTAATATGCGTTTCTAATGGAACCCCTATACATATAGACATACATACACACAAGCATATATATATATATATATATATATATATATATATATAGAATGATTTTTTAAGAATGAAAGAACTTTAAATTGAATCCCTATCGAAAGTACTATCTAACCTAAAAAACACTCTTTATATATATATATATATATATATATATATATATATATATAATATACATATATAATATTAAACAATTTTATAAAATTATTTTTTTAAAAAATCTCCTCTTTTTCAAGTGTAAAAAATATAAATCTTCAAATTAAAATCATAGCACTTATTAAATTTTATTTAACAAAAACAAGCTGACGTTTCATGCTTTAATTAATAAAATTTAAGGACGTATTATGTTTCTACTTATTATAAAAAATGATAAAATATTCACTTCCAGCATGAATTATTAAAACGCAATTTACGAAATCGTAAATTTAATTAAGAAAAAATACCTCTCGCGATAATAATTTATATAACAATAATAATTATAAAACAGCAACAAACCAAAATAATAATAAAAAAAAATCGTAGAGAACGAGACGAGAGAGATACAATATAAAAGCTTTTGAGTGAAATATAAGGTTTCTGTTCGACGTTCGTGCTACTAGTCGGTGGTTCAACGATAAAAGCGTGTTCCGAAGTTGTTGAATTAATAATTAATATGCAAAATGTGAACACTAAATGTGTTTTAAAGGCCAAAGTTATTGTTATTGTGAACGAAACCGTAATGAGTGTTTTGTTTACGCTGATGGGTGAGAAGCGACGAAAAAATTTCAATGTATACATTATATATACATATTCATATATATATATATATATATATATATATATATATATATATATATACAGGTATAATGTTTATATATACATACATATATATATATATATATATATATACTCGTATACATGGATATATAACTATTTATTAATATAAATATTTTTAATGATTTTACATAAAATGAGATAAAAATTTAATTTGAAACTAATATTCGTAGGCGTATTATATATATATATATATATATATATATATATATATATATATATATATATATATATATGTAATAAAAATATAGAGATAAGCTAAAAAAACAAATATTATATTTTTTTATATATTTTTTTTCAAATTGAAATTTAATTAAACAAATTTAATTCATTTTCATAACAAAAATAAATAAAACTAATTATATTTATGTTTACAAATAAAGTGTGTGTTGAAATTATAAAAAAAAAATCCGTAAAAACATCATTTTGTAAAAAGACATCATTTCACAGGAAAGACATCATTTTGTAAACTAAAGAAATTGTTGAAATATTGCATAAATATCAATGCACAATATTGTTCAATTTTATTAATAGAAAATTAAGACTGGAGATTTGCTTGAAATAAATAAAAAAGTAATATTTAATTTGTTTCCTTCAAGTCGATGCACATTTCCATATTGCCACTTAAACGACCACAACTCATCTTCAACTTATGTGGAATGTTTTTCTTTAACCACAGTATAGCTCTGACTTGACTCCTTTCAATAAATATTTGTTTGGACCATGGAAACATTTTTAAAAGACAAAGAATGCTACTGTTGAATGTGTTTGTCAAGAAATCTAAAAAAATTTTGAAATAAAAAAAATAAAAAGCTTCCATAACAATGAAACAAGTATAGGTGTTTTTTAAGCGTGATGTAGGCTTTTATAATGATTATATATATATATATATATATATATATATATATATATATATTTATATACAGAGTGTCACATAAAAATGTATATACATTTTAAAAAATATTCATTCCTGTAATTATTTTAAATTTTAAAAATGACCTATATGTAAATAAACACTGACTTTATAATCATTTAAAGTGTGTATACATTTTATTGGGTCAACCTGCATATATATATATATATATATATATATATATATATATATATATAACTGACTGGGAGATTGTATTCGATTCCCAGTTGGAGAGTCCCTCATTTTCGAGAGTTGAGCATGAAGGCCGATAACCTCATCTTGTAAAAAATAACTATCGAAAATTTAAGGGAGTAAACCCCAAATAAAAATCTTCTCCAATCCGCCTGGTCAGCGTGGTGAATATGACCAAATACCAGTGAATGGTAGCATTCATTGAGGTTTTCGTCCAGTAGTGGATTGATATGGGCTTTATGATGTGTGTGTGATGATGATATATATAAGTTATATGTAACACATAATCCGTTCTCAAAACAAGTCACACAAAACACAGCATACATTATCACCACGTGTTCACTATTGAACAATAGTTCCCTTGTGAATACAAAGAAGTAAATAGAACTATAAAAATGCAACATTATCAATTATTAATTTTTGAAGTAGATAAAATATCTTAATGACCAAAACCAGAGGTTTCTTTGTTCATTAAAACACTTTGTAAAATTAGTTCTAAAATAGGTGTTGTAACAACAACATCAGTTCTAATATAGAAATTGTAACAACAACAGTTAGAGCTCCTCAAACCACTGTTGCAGCTGATTGATAAATAAAAATATCTTGTTAAACTCTGTAAAAAGCTGTAGCTGATTGATAAAAATAAAAATATCGTTTTAAAAATTGTACATTCGGTGTATTCAATAAAACTTGCGCAGTCGGTAGGATATCTCGGTATACAACAATAAAACTTATATATATATATATATATATATATATATATATATATATATATATATATATATATATATATATATATATATATATATATATATATATATATATATATATACATATATATATATATATATATATATATATATATATATATATATATATACACGTATATTCGTATGTTGTGAATTTCTAAACACGATCAAAAAATCTATAAATCAATACGAGAAATGATAAGAATAATTAATATAGTAGAACAAATAAAATCGATGAAATGGGCATGGGGTAATCATATAGCAAAAAAAGAAGACAGCAGATAGGGAAAAGTTAATATGGAGTGATGGCTAAAATACAAAAAGAAATTTAAAAAAAAATCCTATCAAAAGTGGATCGATGATATTGTAAAATATTATAGAAACGAGGAGTGGATGAAACTAACTGCAGACAGGAAACACAGGAAGAAACTTAGGAAAATATTTAAGAAGACCTAATGACTCAATAAGACTTTCACTCCAAATAAAACAAAAGCAAATATACACATGTTTCTTTTTAATAAAACAAAAATCTAGGCGTCACATTTCGATGATCCTATATTAACGAATTATATTTAATATTTTCAATTACTAATATAATTTTTACTAAATGCCTATTTGTACGAGGTCAGACAATTAAGTAATGTAACAAAATTCAAAAATCGAGTATATTTAAAAATTAAGGTACATCGCTGCGATCCCCTTCAAAGAAGTCCCCTCCCGCATCTATACACTTATTCCAGCGAGTTTTCCAGTTTTCGTAACAATTCTGGAACACTTCTTGTGGGACCTCTCCGAGTACCCTCGTCACAGGTTCTTCGATATCTTCAACGGAGTCAAAATTCGACCTTTGACGAATTTTTTCATATGGGGGAATAGGAAAAAGTCGCAGGGTGACATGTCCGGTGAATAGGGCGGTTGTGGTAACGTTGCGATGCCTTTAGACGCCAAAAACTGAGAGACACTGAACGCACTGTGACAGGGAGCATTGTCGTGATGCAGAACCCAAGTCTTCGCGATCTCTGGACGCACTCTGAGCACCCTTTTTCGTAATTTTTCGAGCACATTGCGGTAGAATACTTGATTTACGGTTTGTCCAGGTGGTACGAACTCTTTGTGAACCACCTCTTTACTGTCGAAGAAGCAAATCAACATGGTTTTCACTTTGGACTTGCTCATTCTCGCCTTCTTTGGCCTTGGTGCTCCAGGAGACAGCCACTGTTGGCTTTGTCGTTTAGTTTCGGGGTCATATTGAAAGAACCAACTTTCATCACTAGTAATAACTTTTTTTTTTAGTAATAACTTTCATCACCAGTAATAACCAGTAATAAATTTCTCTGTTCCATTTTCGTGACATGCACTACTCGCGCGTTGTTACAAAACACTAAACAGCTGGCGAAGAAATGATCGTACGAGGGTGGTCAAGGTCTCAATCGAGAGAATAGGGATCTGCTATTACGGTGGCGGAGTTACAGGTTCGCAGTGTTACCACAGGCCGAGAAAAAAAATCGGTCGCATTACTTAATTGTCTGACCTCGTATATAAATACAGAAAATTATCGTATAAAATTATATTAATTTGAATTATGAAAAGGTTATTCTAAAAATATACAATTTGTATTTTATAAAATAATATGAAATGTCTAAAAACATTTCAATTAAAAATTATCAATAACACACAAGTACATAATTCGTAACATCATTATTTTATATTACATTACAACTTGTTAAAAATTGACTTTTGTTGTATAGTCATTTCAATGTTTTATTTTACAAAAATGTTCCATTTTAAAAATTTCACCTCAAGCAAATAGAAATATACAACAAGTAAATCATCATGTATGAAATAAAATGGGAACATCGTGACAACTTTAATTTTATCTACAGTAAAACCTGTACCATATGTTGCTTACTGCTGCTATCACAATATATATATATATATATATATATATATATATATATATATATATATATATATACAAAAACATAAGTAAATGCTCGTCGTATATGGCTATACAAAACATCTGTTATACGGAAACACTAGTCTCTGGCTTAATTTAATCGTTAATAATTCAAAACGAGCTACGTTTCCAGTGCGGTTTTTATCTTTTCAAATTGTTAATACGGAACTGTTTTTGTTACTCTCAGTTATATCGACGTTAAAAATTTCTTCACGACGAATATTTCGTATATATCTAAACATTATACTATGTGAATTTATACAAATAAATTTCGATAGTAATTCTGTCTGGTATAATAGTCGATATTTATAGCAGACAGAATAAAATACAACTCAGACAGTAAGATCGATTTTATACAATTTCAAAATTTCTCGTTATAAAGCATAAAATATGTGTTTGTTTCAGATTTTATATCGGAACAAAATGAGAAATTCAATTTAACATAAATGAATTATCACCCCCAACACCACAATATGATATCAAGTGTTCAATAATCACTCATTGTTCAGTTTATTTTTTATAACAACAATGTGCTAATGCGCATTTCGATGGCAATGTCATCATCATCAGAGCTTTTTGCTATAAAAATCTATTTAAAATATTTCATTAAACAACTTTATTATTTGTTTATATATTTTCTAGTACTTCGAATTAAGGGTAGTACACGAAATTGAGAGCCTCATTTAATAAAGTCACGAAATTCTGACAAAAAATGTTTTGTTGAACTAGCATAATTAGAGAATCAAGATTGTATAAAGGCTTTAGTGTCGAGAATGAAGATTATTTAATATATTATCTATTTATGTGAACAAAAACAAAGTGAACAATGTGTGATTATTAAACAGTTTATAATATGTTGTGGTGCTGGTGGTGATAATTCATTTGTGTTAAACTGAATTTGCCACAATTTCAAAACAAACAGTGATAAATTCAATTTCAAGGAAGTATTCTATAATCTAATTATTAATTGTAAGAATTGACCCGTAAAATTACACAAGGACATTTAACAACACTCACCTAATCCCATATAAATCAATACAGAAACTGTAATTTTTTTCACACGAGCTATGTAATCTCGTTCGAGCACACTGTGTACTTTTTGCCATCGTTTTAATGGTGCATAATTAATAAAAATTTAATTTCAAAACGAGTTAGGTGAATGCGTTAGTAAGTACTAAAAAGGAGTGTATATAAGAGATAGATGATAATATTTGTTTATTTTATTTTGTAAATATTATATATAAGTTACAAACACCGAATATAATCTCGAATTTATAGGTATATTTTTTTAAAAAAAATCTATTCTTTTCGTAACGTACAATGAGAAACTTAATTATAGAAATATTCGAAATATTTTATTTATTTTTATATTATTCCTGAATGCAGATACAGTATGAATAATAATAATAATAACAATTATTAAAACCATTAAAGTGTTTTTTACATAAATATATTTTACTTTTTATTGTGTTCATTTGTGTACGTTTGTTTAATACCACTATGTATATAAAAAAATCGAAGATTCAGTCATGCATATATTTTTTTTGTAAATATCTATTTATTTAATGAAATTATGCAGATTATGAAAATAAACATTTTGCCATTTGAGTCATGTTTATATATATATATATATATATATATATATATATATATATAAATATATTTATATATATATATATATATATATATATATATATATATATATATATATATATATACAGCTGGGTCTGTTTTTGTACAGATTTTAATGCAATTTTGAAGTTATGCGATTCATATTTCTCTTAATATCTTTTTATACGATTTCTTTAAGAATTTCTTTAAGCAGTTATTTAATTCAATGAAAAGCTCTTCAGTTTTATTAACAAATGAAGGAATCAGAGCCATTTACTTCCGCTTCTCAAACTGATAAGGAATTTTCGGCTAGCAAAGGATGGTTAACCAGGTTTTTGAAAAGAAATGCACTGCATAAGGTGAAGATTACGGGCGCGATTGTATCGGCAGATAAAGAAGCTGCCAAATTTTTTATTGACAACGCACCAAGTCATCCATATTTAAAACATCCAAATGTATACATGATGTTTTTCCACTCAATACAACAAGCATTATTTAGCTTTTAGATTAAGGCATAATTGCAACTTTTAACAATATTATGTTAAATAAACTTTTCAGTTTATATTAAATAAACTAGAAAATGAGTCAATAGCAGTAACTGACGCTTGGAAATTTTTTTCAATCTTTGACTTTATAAATCATGTTGCATTTGCTATTACTGAAATAAAACCACACACTTTAAATGTCTGTTGGAAAAAGACTTAGCCTACATGTCTTAAAAATAGTGCAGCTATTCACTTTCTTTTTATTTTTTTATTCTAAATAGTGCAGATATTATTGCGATGATGATTAAAATATGTATGAAAAATTCTAAAATAAATTACACATATGTACATATTGCTTTGAATAAAATTAAATAGTTAATTAAAAAATTAAGTAAAAAAGATTTATTTTTTATCAATTTTCTGCAGATATTTGAAATTTTTTTTAAGCATTCTTTATTTCCTGATTTTTTATACGAATTTCAGAGTAATTTCACTTTGTAGCTTTGCGGTTTTCAAAAATTACGAAACGTATCCCTAATTTTTTGATATAAGTTAAGTCTTCTTTTGTGCGATTTTTTTAATGCGGTTTTCTGCGTAACGTATCTACCGCTTAAAAACAGATCCAGGTGTATGTATATATATATATATATAAAACGTTTTCCAATTAATATGTCAGAACTTTGACAGTTAATAAAAGCCATGTTTAATTTTTTTCAAGCTCATTTTAACATTTCAACTCAGAATAGTTTTACAAATTATAAAAACGAAATGAACCCATTAATTAGCCACCAAGATCATGTAATCTAACTCTATTGGATTATTTTCTTTGGGGTTAAATGAAAACATTGGTTTATGCTAATAAATCAGAATCAACAAAAGCATTAAAAATAAACATACAACATATGATTCATTAAATTGGACCATAATTATGTGAAAGAGTAACTAAAAATTGGATTAAAACAACACACTATGTCAAACAAAATCGTGGTGGTTGTAGGAGTAAAATTATGTTCCATCGTTAATGCCATAGAATATTCTTAAAAATAGAATAAATAAATAATTGATCAATTAAATACTTTTTATTTTATTTCCATTTAAACTTCTGAAGCGCTTATTGGAAACCCTATATATGTATATTGGATTTCTTTGAAATCTACGTCATTAATTGATTACAAACGAGAAACTTAATGACGGTGAAATTAAGTTATTAAAAAAGATTTAACTGTATAATGATAAACACATTTTCCAAGCAAGGAGTAGGTTGTGTTACATTGAAGAAGATTCGCAGAAGAGAGAAAAAATCGGTGGAAAGAGGAAGCGTGACATATTTTCAGGAAACATTCTGACGATGAATATTTTACTGAGATATTGTAAATAGACTCGTTTTTCATTATTTGCGATTTTTCTTTACGTGGTTTCAATGTACGGCAATTTAATCTTTACTTTAATAAGAAAAAAAAATATCGTACATTGAACCCATTTCATTGGCACACAATATTTCAACGATGAACAAAATTTCGTCTTCTTTAAATATTAATTATGTACATTTTTCGTGTATATTCTCAAGATTATAATTAAAAAATGAACGTGTTGTTAAAAAAAATCATGTAAATTGATTAATGAAATCTAAATAGAATTTTACTAAAAATTTATTTTACATGTAACAGAATAAATATCAGTGATTTAAATTGATTATTTTCTTAATTGAATAACTTTTTAAATTTTATAACTCGTTATCATTTTTATATCACAGATACAAGTTAAGTTCATCTTATTTTATATTCTTTATATAATTTTGAATATAAACAGTTTTGTCCTTTGAATAATATCCTCGAGCTTATTTTTATTTGATATGATTCTCCTTATAGATATTTTTATGAATAGCTCTTAAATTAGTCTCCAAATGTTTAATTATCTTCCAAATATTTAAAAATGATAATTTTTCAAACTATACTGAGTTAAAATATGAAAATGAGCTTGAAAAAAATTTCAAATATGGCTGTCACTAGCTGTCAAAATTCTAACATTCTTATTAGAAAACCTTATATATATATATATATATATATATATATATATATATATATATATATGTATTAAGAATGATTATTTTTTCAATTTTCCAATCGACTGCTTCATTCATTCTCTACTCTATGCGTTTGTGCGAGCCGATGAAAACTGTTGAAAAACATCATCGGCTTCTATTCATATTCTTAGGTATTCAATACACACCCACAGATAAGAACCCCACTGACACCTACGGTCTCTATTCGCCGATGACGTCATTCTAATATAATTTTAATGGAGAATGGTTGGCACCGCAACCGACTGAAAACGTTGTTGGCGTCATCGGCGTGTCGAGCGCATCCCAAACAGACGTCGGAAACTGGCACGAATGATTGGCGTTCGATTCGAATATATCGTGAATTTGTTTTATATTCCGTAGGAATGGAAATGGAGCAGGTAAGATCGACGGACAGTCGGCTAATGAGCTATCAGAAAAGACGACCTTAACAACAGGAACGGATACAAATGAGCTATATTTAGAAATTACCTTTATGCGTTGTCATGGAGTTCCTGTGCACGGTTCTTTGTTTTCTTTCTCGATACCGAAACATTTTTTTCGTATTAATCTGATTTATCAATGTGTTGAATTATTAACGTCATAGCTGTATATTATTAAATGCAAATTAAATCAATTTTACACAATTTATATCTATTTGTTTTTCAAAAAAATAGTTTAATTTTTCTTTACAAATAGAATTTCAATAAAATACTTAACTTTTTGTAGTATGGAAATTTAACGTCATTTTTTTGTCATTCTATGACTAATTTCGACAATTTGTCATCTTCAGACAAACATTAGAATATCACCATATAAAAATATTCTAGTCTTACAGAAAATGACATAAATTGACAAAACTAATCGTAAGACAAGATTCATGAACACTGCCTTAAAAAAATTACAAAGCATATAGATATTCAATCAATTTTAAACAGATATCACAAATGGTTAAAATATCAAATATAAGGTCATCCAAATGCGATGCCTAGATTTGTGTTTTATTAAAAAGGAATAAAGGATATTATACATCACCTTATACACATGTTTCTTTTTAATAAAACACAAATCTAGGTTTCACATTTAGATGACCCTATAAATACATGAATAATAACAGATATTATCTATTTTATTTATCAATAATTATTTCCTATAAATTACACAGAATCTTACTTAAAATCTATAAAATAATAAAGCATTTTTTTAAAAAAATATGATTGAAAATTGACTCTATACATTTAATTCAGTAGTGATAATTCTAAAAAATAGTATGCATCTATATATACACACACACTTCACATATATATATATATATATATATATATATAACGAGAAAGAAATAGTCAACTACTAGTTGAAGACTCATTAAATAAAGATAAAAATAACAAAAAATAATATACAAATATTTTTTAGCTAAAAATGTCTCTAGATTTTATAACACATCGTTCTGATGATGACAACACTCCCATTGAAATGTATATTAACTTATAAATAAACAAAGTAAACAATAAATAATTATTGAACAATTTTTTAATATCTTATGATGTTGGGATGATAATTCATGTATAACAAAACGAATTAGCCATAGTTCTAAAATATATAGATTTACATATATTTTATATAGCTTAGTATAAAATAATAACATTTTACAAGAACAATACAGAATTTATCATTGCATAATTAAGAAAATTCTGTTATTTTGTGTAAAATGTGGTCATTAATAACAAGTATTAGTAATAGGGTCAAAGTAGTAAAATTAAATTATTTAAGAAAATCTACACAACTTACCAAAGAAAACAAAGTGTAAAAGAGAATGGAAATTACAAGAAGTTTTTAAATAGTTTTAAAAAATAAATCTTTGTAATGGTATTGTCATATATAAAGGATAGAAAATGGAAAATGGTCTGAAATGATTTTACACTGAGCACCAAAAAGATATCTATAATTTTCCAGAGAAAACAGTAAAAAATAAAGTGGTATGACAGAGAATGGACATTACATTAAGTGTTACCAAAATTCTAGAAAATGAGGATTTGTAATAGTTACTAAAAGAGTTTGCCAAAATTTTAGAAAACTGAGTTTTGTAGTGATATGAACATTTGAAAAAGATACAAAATCAAATGTCTGAGATGATTTTACACTGAAATATGTCTATAATTTTCCAGAAAAGACAAAGTAAAAATAAAGTAGTAAAACATAGAATGCAAATTACAAAAAAGTGTCACAAAAATTCTAGAAAATGAGGATTTGTATTATTTTATAAGAATTTTTGATAAAAATTTAGAAAATGGGGTTCTGTAATGGTATGGACATTTGAAAAAGGCACAAAATTGAAGATGGTTTGAGATGATTTTACACTGAACATTAAAAAGATGTCTATAACTTTCCAGGGAAGACAGAGTAAAAAATAATATGGTATGACAAAAAATGTAAATTACAAGAAGTTTCATCAAAGACAAGGAAATGATTTTTTCAATCGTATGGATATGTACAAAGGATACAAAATGAATCATAGTTTGAGACAATTTTACACTAAACACTAATAAAAAATTCAGTAATCACATGGCAAACTTATATCTAAAATACCATGAAAGAAAAACGATTATAAAGAGGTGATTGGGATAACATAAGACTTTATACAGAGAAAATAACAGATTATTAGTAGCAAAAATGCCACAAAAAATATATTGCCTTTTTCCACAATCATTTTTATGATACACATTACAGAATTGAAATTTGATTTGTTGTCCCAAATATCTTATTCACCTAATTTATCTATCCACAAACCTTAAAAATCTTCAACAACAAACGATTTTCTTTATATTATAAACTGAAAGCGGTTGTAAACTTTTGAGGATCTTAAAAATTAGAATTCCAAGATGAGATGAAAATACTAGAACATCGTTGGACAAAATATTTTGAAATTTAAATAGATTACAGATAAGAAATACATAAGAAAATTAAAATAATTAAAAAAAAAATACAATTGACAAAAAAAATTGGCGTTATAACATTAAACTAAGCTCTTTTTTGATTTTTATAAAAATTTGTAAACAGAATCCATGTAACAACTATATTTATTTATCAGTGTATGTAAAATATATAAAAAACAATTACGCCCTTTGCCCTGTTACTCTATATTCATCCCCCAACAATCATTTATAAAAATAATATATTTTTTAATTAGAATTTTTCAAAATCTATGTTTATTCTAAATTTGATTACTGTGCATTTAAAATCTGCAATTTGATCATTAATTTTTAACCTCATTTTACTGATCAATTTGTGATAACGTAAGCCAATGAAAATATATTTTATGACAATTGTAAAAAGTATCCTATTATTTCTACTGTTTTTATATTATATAAAATATTTGAAATAATATCTACCTTTAAATAGAATATTTATTTAAATGAAACGTTTGTTAGTGATTAATATTTTGAAATCGAAATAAATATTTGCAATGTAATAAATAAACGATAATCAATAATTTAAAATACAAACGATATATTTATTTTGATAATAATCTTCTTAATGAATATTGTTACATTTTCCAACCAATTAAAATTGATATTTTGTATAAATAGTATGAATCATGTAATTAAGTACTAATTACCATCATAAAGAACCGAAACAAACAGTCTTCTAAAAATAAAATATCGTAAACAAATAATGCTAAAATCGAAACATTCAACCAATTAGTAACCAATATATCGTAGTAGCAATATATCACAGTTATAATGTAAATGGATTATTTATTGTACATAAATCTCGACCCATCGATAAAATCAACAAAACTCAAATAATTCAATTCTGTTTTAAGTTAATTCGAAAATTATCCAATCGACAGTTTCTCAAATATTGAAAAACTAATTTCGCCATTAACTGGAATAGATCTGGAGGCGTGTGGCCGTTTGTGAATTCAACACGATGCGGTATTAAAATGTAGATTAATAGAAAACCAATGGATTGAATCGCGTTAGAGAGCTTTTGAAGTAAAACGAGCGGTGAGATTTCACGGATCTGTAGTTTTTTCAGTAGTTTTCACGATTTCGGAAGTCTTTAACGATTATAGATAAGAAAAATAAAATTATTTACACACATACACGCACACATACAAACAGACAGGCAGACATACAAATACACCAGACATACAACTGCATTCAGAACTTTTATTTGACATTATGTTAATAAAAATTTAATATTTTTTTAATCGAGCTTTCCTCTATTTTACTGAATTTTATATACGTACACACACACACACACACACATATATATATATATATATATAAAGAATTTTTTAAAAAATCGCAACAATTATTAATAATGTGAACTCCACTCTATTATTATATTTAAATTATTTTGCTCTACAGCTGACACAAATTTCACAAAAGAAAATCAATTTATACATACATTGAACTTGACAAACTATAGTGAAAATCATTTCCTCTAAACTAAGCTACAAGTTCATATCCTTCTCGTAGTATTTTTAGCCACCCGGAAGTTGCAATATTCAATCCCTCTTCCAACATTATCATTCATCTCTTCAAGTGTATAAGAATTATTTTAAAACCTTGCATTTTTAAATGTCTCCAAAAAAAATTTAGAAAAATAAAATCAAAGAATATTAGAAGTTACAAGCGTTTTGACTTCGAGAAATGACCGAAAAAATCTTGTGACATGGTCATTATTTCATTGCTAATATGGCCAATTGTACCATCTTGTTGAAAAAAAAACACTCATATTTAACTTTTTCTAATAGTGTAATAAATTTGGATTTTGTCGTAATAAATTTCACCATACACAGTTTTGTAGAAAAATGTAGGCGATATGACATAATAACCAAAGATGGTATACAAAATTTTCATTTTCTATACCAAAGAACGCCACTCTCTACTCCTTTTTTCATTAACCACCAAATTTGCTTCTATTTCACAGTGTAAAGAAGTTATAAAAAAAAGTTTAAAAAGCTATGTTAATGCTTCTGTGTAAACGATTTTTATATAAGATTTTCTATTAAAAATATTGACGTTTAGAAATTGTAAAAACTCTTCAATAGACTCATTAAAACATAAGTTTAATAAGTCCATGTTTTCACGAAATGGACCCATCAATTGGTCACAAAGATCATGTGATTCAACTCCATTTGATTATTTTCTATAGGGTTATATGAAATCATTGATTCATACAAATAAACCATAAACAACAGAATCATTAAAAATAAACATTGAATGTTTAATTCATGAAATTGGACCACAATTATGTGAAAGAATGACTAAAAATTGGATTGAACGATGGTCAATTAAGTTGAAAATGTGCCATCATTAATGAAATAGAATATGCTTAAAAGTAAAAAAAAATAACCAATTAATTAATTAAATACTTTTTGTTTTATTTCCATATAAACTTCTGAATCTCTCATTGTAAAACCCTGTGTATATATATATACACACATATGTATGTATGTATGTATATATAATGTATGTATAATAACAATACAATTAAAATTTATTTTGTCAAAAAATCTGTCTAAATATCTATCTTTTTTATTAATTTTATTAGTATTAATAATTAATTTTATTAATGAAATTTTATGTTTCATAAAATTTGTACTTTTATAATTCTCTGAAAACCTCAGAAAAGTTCGGAAACGATTTTGAAATAAATTCAGAGACAGAAAAAAATTATTTTTTAAATAAAAATATGGGTAATGACTATTCATGACAATATTTTTCCTGAGCCACAGAACGGAAGAAAAATAACTATAAGAAGCAAAAACTACTAAAAATACATACCATGGTTGAAAAAATACACTTCCCAGGCATATAAGCTAACATAAGAAATGAACTAAACATAAAAGACATGATACAAACTTTCTTTAAAAAAAATCCATGGTAATTGTGTAAATTTTTGATACTCTATATTCAGCTATTATGACTGCTCATATAGTCATCCAAGTAAAATCAAACCTTGTCACTAAATACGATTCAATAGCTCAATTCCATTTTTATCAAAAAAATCAATGACGGAAAACTCTTCATAATCTAATTTTTTTTAAAAAAAAGGAAACTAATCAACCACATCCACACGATAACTTGTAATTTTAAATTGTTGTAGCTCTAAAAACAGTAGCTAATGGTAATTTAATTCACAAAAAGGATTTTATAAAAATTTGTTCACATCATTAAAAACCTTTGCAATTAACTGGTCCCTTTTTGTCTTACATACTCCAGTCTTACGAAATTTCCCACTCAAACGCTATACTCTCTACTTGTTGAGAACTACAGACTAAGGAAATTTCAACTGACACTCATCTTACATACATTTATAAGATTTATACGCGAGATAAATCTCAACAATAAACACACGTTTTCTTTCTGGAAAAACGACTTATATAACACAAGCAAGACTGACGTATTCCGAGGTCAACAACCAAATTTAGATAACCTTGAACTCAGTAATGCCAACTGACTAATAACTTTAAATGTTTATCGAAAAATTAATTACAATTTATTTTATTTTCAATTATGTCAACTGATTAATAAATTCAATTATTTATTTTGTAATTAAAAATTAATTAAAATTCATTTTTAACTCATGTTCTTATAAACTAGAGAAACAGGAGGAAATTTTCTTGTCTTCTTTAACATATTTCTAAGAAAAACGTTCTTATTATCTGAGCTATTTTTATACATATAGTCATCCAAATGTGACGCCTAGATTTGTTTATTATAAAAAGAAACATGTGTATAGGGGTGATGTATAAGAAAATATGTGTATAGTTTCTCTTGTTTCTTCTTAATAAATCACAAATCTAGGTGTTACATTTGTATGATCCTATAAATACACGAATTATAATAGCTGTTATCTATTTTGTTTGTCAATATTTATTTCTTATGAAATATATAGAATCTTAACTAAAATCTATAAAAGTAATAAATAATTTTTAATAAAAAAAAAAGATTGAAAATTACACTCATACTGTAATTAATTAAAACGTGTCATTGAAAAATAATTATGATCTTTAAATGAGCAAAAATAAATCTTAATCAAATAAAATTAAAGTTTTAAAGCAATACAAATATTTTTTGATATTTAAAAGAAATCAGCATTTATACACTCAAGATTTGAATACTTGATATTATGAAACGAAATTATTTTATGTATCATTATGAAAAGTTTTAAAGGTCCGTTAATTAATTATTAAAATAAAATACTTTAATTAGTTAAATTTTCATTAAAATATTAATATGAAAAAAACTGACATTTACAATTATATATATATATATATATATATATATATATATATAACAATTTCACTACTTGAAAAGCGGTAAAATTCAAAGAATGTATCACGAAGATACGTTCAGCATGCCCTCGGAAACCTGAAGTGTCAACTTCAAAACTTCTCGAAAGAATTATCCATTTGAAACTTAAGAACTACTGTTTACCACAATTCTTTTTATAGAGTATTTTGTATCAGTTATATATATATATATATATATATATATATATATATATATATATATATATATGTATATATATATGTATATATATAGAGAGAGAGAGAGAGAACGAGTCATCCAAATGTGACGCCTAAATTTGTGTTTTATTAAAAAAACAAAATAAACTATACATATGTTTCCATATACACCACAGTATATACATGTTTCTTTTTAATAAAACACAAATCCAGGCGTCACATTTGGATGGATCTTTGTGTATAAAAAGGTAAAAATAATTTTACTCGCGTTGATGTTCTCAATTGAATTTTATGAATCATGAACTGTCACATTTATAAAAACTTATTCGACGTTAACGAATTTAAATCAAATATTAGTAAAATACATTAGGATAATTCATGTATATAATATATCAAATTATATATATATATATATATATATATATATATATATATATAATGTTTGTGTATGTATGAGTGACACGAGTATTTCAGTTGGAAATCTAACAACGCTTCATTTTATATGAAAATCGAATTACCGTTTGATTAGAATGTTAATTAAGAGCAAATTCGTCTAATGAAATTATTTTTATGTCATTGTCACGTACTGAGATTTAATTTTACGCACTTTTATCAGCACGAAATGTTCTTTTGATTTTATTGTCATTGATTTTTTGATCGTCTTTAAAATTTTGTGAAATTGTTTATAAAAAAATTATAAAAAATGAAATCAATGATAAATCAATAGTCAGTTATATTACTGAACGATATTGATATTTTTATTCTTATACCAAGGACCTTCGCCCCCTGTTCGTTTTACTCATCGATACCAAACTTGTTTCTGTTTAATAATATAGGGTTTTCAATAAAAATGTCAAAACTTTGACAGCTGGTGTTAGTTTGAATTTTTGAAGCTCATTTTAACATTTCAACTCAGTATAAATTAGAAAATTATCATGAAACGTTTAATACTTCAGCAACGTTTAGAAATTGTAAAAACTTCAATGAACTTATTGAAACTAATATTTAATATGTCCATTATTTCACATAATAGATTCATCAGATCACCAAGATTGTGCAATCTAACTACATTGAATTTTTTTCTGTGGGGTTATGTGAAATCATTGGTTTATGTTGATAAACTACAAACAATATAAGCATTAAAAATAAACACTGAAGGTGTAATTCGTGAAATTGGACAATAATTATGTGAAAGAGTGACTAAAAATTATAATAAACGAATGCACTATGTTAATCGAAGTCGTGGTGGTCATATGAGTGCAATTTTATTACATCATTAATGCTATAGAATATACTTGAAAATAAAAAAAATAACTAATTAGTTAACTGAATACTTTATCTTTTATTTCCATTTACACTTCTGGCATGCTTATTGGAAAACCCTATATAACTAATTATAAATAATAAAACGTTTAAAAAGTTATGTTAATGCTTTTGTGCAAACCAAGTCAGTGCAACTTTTAAGCGAAAGAACCAATGACAAGTTTTGTGAAATGTTAACAAGCCGCACTACTTTCTATCAAGAGATATGTTTTTTTTTCTAGGTGTGATGGTCCAGAGATATTTTGAATAATTGTATGCA
>CP092089.1:4177625-4202625 GCA_029203775.1 Neoneuromus ignobilis | reverse complement strand
TCTTTTACTAGTTTTTAGATTTCTGAAATAAAAACTTACGCTGAAGTCTAGAGAATTGATGACGTCGACTGTGCTGTTATTGTAAGATTAAACTTTTTTGTGAAGTATTCAATCTTTAAACGATGTTTCCATTTGATTAGTTGATATATATATATATATATATATATAAATATATCTCTATAAATTTATCTGTCTATCTATCTTCTGTAACTATTTTTTTACATATATATATATATATATATATATATATATATATATATATAGGGGGGATAATTTTTTTTAATTTTTCTAAAATATTCTTTAAACGTAAAATAAAAATATTTTATTACTATACTTAATTGTATCACACCTTTTCGTCTATATGTATATATAAGGTCATCCAAATGTGACGTCTAGATTTGTGTTTCATTAAAAAGAAACTATACACAAGTTTTCTTATATACCCCACCCTATACATATGTTTCTTTTTAATAAAACACAAGTCTAGACGTCACATTTGGATGACCGTATATTAATGTCAATTACATTTTTAATTAAATATTAATAAACAGTATGGAAATTTATTATTTTATTTTACTATAAAAGTGCATAGAACTTTTCTGTATTTTCAATATAAATGACAGGTACCTAATTATTTATTTACACAATTAAATAAACTAAAGTTCATTACTATAAACTCTTATTTTATTTCATACAGTTTTAAATTCACCGACACATCACATTAAATAAAGGTAAATTATCATTAAATACGAATATTGTAACAGCAACGAATGTGTACTTTTCCCCATAGACGGCGGTAACGCAATTCCATTGAAATTGTCAAAGAGACATAAAATTCGTAAAGCGAAAAACTTTTTATGATTTTAAATAGTCTTATTGTTCGTCGTCGGCCGTGCGATTTCTGTATAAGAACGGCGATCATTTCTGTTTTTATTACGTTGTAAAATTGACTTCCTCCAGCGAGACGAACGAGCGAATTCCGATCATTTTTTTGCACACAATCGATATTTTAAACGTTATTTCGTTGCAGTCAAGTTATGTACCTTGCCGTACTATAATATTAAGATATAAATATGATTTTTTATCATACGTTCAAGGAATGAGTACATTAATCATCGTTATACTTTTTAAGAACATTTTTTTTTATTTTTGGAAATTAATTTCATTAAATAACACTTGAAAATATCATTAAAACGTTTGAAGTCAAGAAATTTCCATAAAAAATATATTATATGATATCGATCTTAGCAACAAGGCTGTGTTTTAAAGGAAAAGTTATAGAAAAAAATAAGTGAAAATATGAAATATTTGCCAATTTATATATATATATATATATATATATATATATATATATATATGATGTCCCATTTATACACGCACACATGTCGGCCATTTAATATAGAATAGCTTTTTATGTCAAAATTACGCCAGCGGCGCCGACACCTGTTCACAAGACCCGCAAAGTGTTAATCTTTTATGTGCGTCTATTAAACGTGCGTGAAGTTTATCACAAACATGTGTTTAAAATAGTGCTCGTTTGAGGAATTTTCCCACAAATAACATCTAACACGTTGAACAAATTTTTTGTACCGTTTCTCGGGAATTTCGTTGTAATTGTGAATTGTTCGTTAAAGAATGAGATTAAAATCAATACGTGTGTGTGTGAATATACATACATACATATATAAAAAGAGAGAGAGAGTTTTAAGCCTGATATAAATTCACATTGAAATAAATCTAAATTTTTTATCATGCTTAAAAAACAACCTCTCTCTCTCTCTCTCTCTCTCTCTATATTATATATATATATATATATATATATAAATCACATTTACGATTTGCAGACGACGTACTACTTATATATGAAAAAATAGAAGAACTAAAATTAATACTTGAAACATTTTCAGAGGAAACCGGAAAAGTTTAACTGAAAATAAATATAAATAAAACTAAAATCATTTTTAACAGTTTTAAAAAAAATTAGATATACATTTAGAGAGCCGGTACTTGAAACAAATTGGGAAAATAAAATGTCTGAGGAAGATTATACGATATTATTTCAATTTATGGCATGAGATTAAGTCGATGAATCAGAGCAGTATTTGGAATGATGAATAATATAATAAAAATTAAATTACCATTGGATCTGAACTGAAAAATATAACCAATCTGTGCTACCTGCTTGTATATACGAATTAAAAACTTGGTAACTGAATATCAAAATGAAATAACAATTTTGTGAACTCGACGAAGTAAACGAAAAAATATAAATTGATACAGGAATAAAAAACGTAACTGAGATAATATAAAGTCATCCAAATGTGACATCTAGATTTGTATTTTAATAAAACAAATATGTGTATAAGGAGACATGTGTATAATTTCTTTTTAATAAAACACAAATCTAGGCGTTACATTTGGATGACTCTATGGAACAAGTAGAATCATTGAAATAGATATGAAAGAAGACAAGAGATAAATAAAAATCATCATAGAATGGAAATTATAAAAAATATTTCATCAAAAATGAAGAGACGAAATTGTATAGAAAAAGTGAAAAGTCTGACATGAAAGTAGTCCGGTTATATAGCAAGAAGAGAGGAGCATCAATGGATAAAAAATGTATTGATGAGGAACCCAGATATATAAAAAGGCTTAAAAAGATATTCATGGTTAAGTGGGATAGAGAGAAAATTCATAAAATGGTCTGCAAAAGAAAAACAGTGAATCGGTTAAAGTAAAAATTTTTAGGAGAAATTTTCATCCAGCAGTGGATAGAAAAAGGCTTATTATATATATATATATATATATGTATGTATGTATAGAAGTGTTTTTTAAGCGTGATAAAATTTTAAATTTAATCCTTATTGAAAATGTTATCTAACCTAAAAACACATTTTATCATACTTTTATATATATTAAGTGTACCCATAAATAATGTCGTTTTTTGATACTGTACAAAATTTTACTTTATTTAATAAGTTGATGGCAATGTTTTTAAAATTTGAAAAAACTTTACTTATGGGTACACTCAATACATACACATAGATGTGTGTATATATATATAAAGGTATTTTTAGGTTAGATAGAACTTTCGATAGGGATTCAATTTAAAATTCTATCACGCTCAAAAAAAAAAACACCTATATAAATATCATTAATCGTATAAAAAAAACATCAATTCCTTTTACTATCATTTGACATCCAAATCTATTCTCGTCAAACACAAATGAATTTTTTAAAAATTTATTCATCACTTTTATAATTTTTTCATACACATTCTTGTGAGCTTTTTGTTAACTTTCCCCTAATCTCATTCACACAAGCCATTCTATTCATGTGATACATTATCACAAAAACACGTTTGTTTTTATTTATCATGTACAATGTTGGTTAAAAAAAAATTCACACATAATTTAATACTTGTAGTTTGTATAGAATGCTAACATATTATCATACCATAATGTATTTATTTGACGGTTACCCTATTTCAGCAAAATAAATACAAACTTTTTCAAACATACGTACAAAACATTCATGCATATTAACAGAAATGATAAACGCATGTAATTTAAAACGTCATTTATTTTAAAAAATGTAACATTTAAAAACGAACCCTTTTTGTAAAAAAATGATTGTAATATGTCATTCCAATTTTTTATTTAAATGTAACATTCATAAAATCATATTAACCTCTACCAGTCAAAATATTTCAAATTAACTATCTAATATTGGAAAATATTCATAATTATTGATAATTTAAATAAATTCACAAATAATATCATTTCAAATATGTTCAGAAATTATTCAAAATTCCAAGTGATATATCATTTATTATTTATAAAAATTTTTACATATATATAATTTATATCAATAAATAACAATTTTTCTTAACTATCAAAAAAATGTATTACTTGTCTATGCACATAAAAACAAATATTCTCTACTCTAAATATATAGATAGAAAATATTCTCATCTATTATTATATAAATTCATTCAAATATGACGCCTAGATTTTTGTTTTATTAAAAAGAAACTATACACATGTTTCTTTCTAATAAAATACAAACCTAGGCGTCACATTTGGATAACCCTATATCAGCCATTTTAAAAACCTAATTACTTTCACACAAATTAACTAACACCACAAGATATTGAAAAAATGTTCAATAATTATTTATTGTTCATATTTTTTATCTATAAGCTGATAAACATTTCGATAACAATTCCATTATTATTAAAACACTGTGTTAAAAATCTATCAGATTTTATAGAACTTTCACACAAATGAATTCATTTGTGTGAAAGTGAATCTGTCACAGTTTCAAAAATAGCTTCCCTGCTAAAATATTAAAATAACTATTATAAAATCAAGACTAAAATAAAACTACTCAATCAAGATATTAAATTTTTATTTGACTACCAAAAAAAGTCATATGTAATTTGTGTTTTGTGTCATTTTCCTGAATATATTAAAAAATGTTTCTCAGACCATATTTCTCTGCACTTTGGCTTAAATGATTTTTGAGAATATTTAAATATACGTGCTGATTTATTATCTCATCAATAAGAACCAAATTTTCTCTTCAATTCCTTAATGGGCTTTCGTCACACAATTATACCATCATCACTCCCAAACATTTGAAAATGATTTCATCTGCAAATACTATGTAATTCCAATATTTTAAATTTAAATTTTTATTAATTTTTGCAAATTCTAATTGGTTTTTCGATTAGTTTTTCTCATGAAAACTGAAGGTTTTAATAAACTGTCCTTACTATTTCTAGATTTTTTTCCTGTTAATATTTTCAAATCAACATCAATTTTGATGCATTTATTTTAAGATTTTGTTTGATTTTTTAAATATAATTCTTTTATTACATTCGTTTATTAATTTGAAAAGAATATCGAGTTTTTTTTAATTGATTCTCAACTTGAAATCTTTTTATTACATTGGAAACTTTAGGAAGATTTATTTTAAATATTTGTGCTATTTCTTTTAGAATTTTATTTTCAAGTATACAATTACTTCAAAACAAACACTGAAATAGATTTTAATAGATGAATCGGTCATTATTCCCAACCAAATAACTACTAACATAGTAAAATCAGTGCTAAAAAGATTAAATAAATACCTGGGATCAAAAGAAAGCCTCATTAAATATTAAAATTATTTTTTTTTAAAAAATATGTCTGTAATTGTGTTCTTAGTACTTTATTGTCCCATGACTTTTGTAAGATCTACTTAATACTTTTAATTGTTTAAGTTATTAATTTTTTATTATAGCAATCAAAATTAATTAAACATTTATGTTAACATTTTTTTTTAAATCTTATCAATTAAACCTTTTTTACAAATTACACATGTCTTTTATAACCCACTGTAACTTAAAAATCATCAAATTGTCTAATATAAATATAAAAACGATAATAAATAAATTATTTGGCATCGATCTGTTATAAAAACGCCTTTTAATACTAAAGAGTTTTTTTAATATTTTCATTTCAGTATAGTAAATAATTCTCACAAAATTACTTTAATAGCAGCTGAAGCTAAACTAAATTTCATCAAATTCACTGTTGCGTGAAATGAAAAATTCAGCATACTAATACATGTCAATTTTGTGTATATAGAGCTTCGACGTATAAATTATATTAAAAGCTTTTGAAATTCATTCCTAAGACCGTGATCCCTTTTTTAATTTTCAATAAATTTACGCATTCATTAAATAATTGATTAACTAAATAAATCTGAACGTTATCAATTACAAAATAATATACAGAAATTTTGTGCTAAAATACAGTAATACGTGATTGCAGCTTCAAATATAAAATTTTATCACGTACGAAGTGCAATTTTCATGCATGGAAATTTAGAATTTTATTTACAACGAACAGAGTAAATAGAATTTGCTTTTAGTACAAAATACCTAGCTAGTTATAAACTGAACCCGCGTTAACATGATTCAAAAATGTATTTTGTTATGAGTATCAAGTGAGAGAGAAGAAACTGAGTGGTAGAGAGAACAGAGGAAATAATTAACGTCGTACACAGTAACATTAATAAATACAACAGAACCACCCCTTTACTCTACAACACACATACAAATATATATATATATATATATATATATATATATATGTGTGTGTGTGTGTGTGTGTGTGTGTGTGTGTGTAAAATGTAAGTTGTATAGTAGACGAGAGGCGGACATGACGACAGTTTACTCGACAACGTTCCCTAAATCCGAAAATCTTTCCACATGTATTATTTATTCTGCTGTTATCATACGAATATCTCACTCGCGCGCACATATGAAAATGTATCTTTGACAAACGTTTACTCTCCTCTATTTGAATATTCGTGAAATCGCAAAATGTTTTCGTTTAAAGTAATTTTTACTCTACTTAGTTAACATTATGCGTTTGTCAAATATATAAAACAACTAAATAGAAATATATATATATATATATATATGGGGGGGATGTTTTGTTTAATCCACTAATAGCTCTGACTTGACTTCTTCCAATAACCACTTGTTTGGAAGATTGAAATACTTTTGGAGACAAAAAATTCTACAATAGTAACAAAGTCACTGAAGAAGCTGTATAAATCTGGTTTTATAAAAAATGAAAATTTCTTTTGAAATAAAAAATTAAGAAACCTCCACAATAATGGAACAAGTGCATTGTAGTCAAGAGAAACTATATTAAAAATTAGTGAGTGGAACATTTAGATTGTGTTGTAAATAATGTTTATAGGAATATTTTTTTATATATATAGTTTTTCAATAAATAAATAAATATTTAATAAAAATAAAACAAAAAGTATTTCACTAATTAATTATTTTTAAGCATATTCTATGGCATTAATGATAGAATAGAATTTTACTCATATAAGCACCACAAATTTGCTTGGCTTAATGTATTCGTTTAATCCAATTTTAGTCACTCTTTACATGATTGTGGTCCAATTTCATAAATTACACGTTCAATGTTTTTTTATAAAGCTTCTGTTGTTTGTGATTTATCAGCATAAAATAATGATTTCACATAACTACTTAGAAAATAATCGAATGGAATTAGATCACATGACCTTAGTGACCAACTGATGGGTCCATTTCGTGAAAAAATGGACTCATTCAACTCTTGTTTCAAAAAATCTATTTAAGTTGTTTTGTTGAAATATTAAATATTCTACAATAATTTTCCAAACTATACTGAGTTCAAATATCAAAATGAGCTTAAAAAAATCAAATATGGCTACCACCAGCTGTCAAAGTTCTGATATTCTTAATAGAAAACCTTATATAATACATAAATAAGTTTGTATAAAAGGCTTTTATTATTTAATCAGTGATTTAATCTTTATTTTTATCTATGACTCCAAACATTCAATGCATCGTGTAAAGAATTCTGGCTTCTTGAAGATTAAAACGATTTAACCCATTACTGCATACAGTTTAATAAATTGATTTTCTAGTTAAAAATGAAAGGAAGTTGGTTATTAACAAATTGTTGCACTAGTACAAAATTTAATAAAAACAACACAATTAATATATTTTTTCAGTAAAATAGAAGATAAGTGATAACGTCTGTAACAGTTAAACAGATAAAATTATGTTAACCTTCTTGCTATTAACCAAAAATTGACCGTCCGTTTAAACGGACACTATGCACTCATGGGTTAAGATGATTTTTGATTTCATCAAAATTTGCGAATTTTTTTTCGGCAAGTGAATGCTCCAGAATCCTGAACAGATGATAATAAGACGGAGCTATGTGCGGTGAATAAGATAGACGTGGTATCACTTCTCATCTCAATGGAACGACAAAAAAGATATATATTTGTTTTCTTCAAAACATTCCAAAACAGAAATGATTACAACAAAAAAGAAAAAAATTAGAAATTATACCGACCAAAATGGAAACATTACAAAACCTAATATAGTTTTAGATTACAATGATGATATGGGTGGAGTAGACCTGCAAGATAGCTATTTATCATCTTTTCCTTTAATGAGAAAATTTGCAAAAAGTTACAGAAAAATATACTTTTATCTAATGGATATGGAATTTTTTAATACCTCTATTCTATTCGGTAAAATAACAAACGTACCAAAACCCAAGAAATACTCCTTTTCAAAAATTATTAATAAATTTCTTAATCAATTTAAGAGTTTTACTATAATGTTAATGTGTGTGTGTGTCTAAAACTTTATAAAAAAATTATTTTAAATATCAACTTGCTGCGAATTGCTTTGAATTGATTTGCCACACGTACATGTTAATAAATTGCCAGCGCAACTGGTTAATCAACACTGATCATTTTTAGCCTTTATTTGCTATTTTTCTATTATTGGCAAAATAGTATGTTTGTTCATATCAACCAATAGTAGTTTATGGAGGAGATAGTACAAATTTTATATTATATTTCATTACAAATACTGCAATATATTTAAAGAAGTAACTAAATCAAAAGAAAATACAACAAATGATTGATGATACAAATAATAATAATTTTAAATTGAAAAAAAGAGGAATATCTTTATATAAAATTAAAGACATGGACCGTACGATAAACGCAATGGAAATAAAATCAATTTATCAATTTTCTTAATTAAAATAAATATTTTTTTTTATATTTATACATTTTATTTCCACTTTCAGTTCTTTTATGAAATCAATAACTCGGCCAATTGATTTTATTCAAAATACAATCAATAATTATATTTTTTAAAAAAAGTCGACTACCAATTAATTTCTATTCTATTTAAACGTTCAATTATAACTGAACTTCGTCTTTTCGAAGAATTCCATTTTTATTGAACTTCTTTTACAACGCTATCAAAATCGAAAGTTTAAACTTGTAAGGTAATCACCATTATAAGAAAAAATGACATATGTCTGGAGCTCTAACTCGAACTCAGACACATTAGTCAGCAGTCTGACGTGCCATCTAATCGGTTACAATGTCCTCCAGTGTATCATTGTTATTACGAGAACTTTACAAGAAAAGTATTAAAATCGTATTATTGTCAACGTACGGAATTATTAGAATCATTGTGAAAAACTTTCTATATTATTTACACGCTACATCTGCTGCATACAAATTGAAATATGTATTAGTAAACATTTTTTTTAAAAAAAAAGATACATCGTCTGAAGTAAAATTTATTTTGATTCAGTAACTCGAAGAAAAGTTTTTACAGGAGCATTGAAGCAGTATTAGTTGTTATTTATTTATAAAAAAAATCATAACAAAGAAGAAATCTTAAAATGTTATTTATTATGTTTATCTGATAAAAATGGTAAGTTTAAATTTATTAGTATTAAAAAATACAAGAGATACAAAAAACTAAAGAAGTTTTAATCAGAATTAATTTATACTTAAATGTCATACAAAATATTATCTACAATAGTTAAATTTATGAATCATTTTTAATTGAAAATCAATTTAACTTCTTTAAAAGAGTAATAAACGTACATATAAATTGTAAATTTGTATATTATATCCAAATATAAATCGTTATTAAAAAATATTTTCAAATATTGTTTATAAAAATATTGTATAAGAGTTTATAATAATTTATTTTCTTTTTTCAAGTTCTATTTTAATTTATGAACAAACAGTTTCTTCTTTTTTAGAATTATATATAATCGTTCCATAATAATCACTTGTATCATATTGAAATGTCCGAATTTGAATGATGGAATAAAAACTCAATATTGTAAACAAAAAATACTTGATTTAATCGAAATATCCACCATTCGCATTAAGTATTTTTTTGTCAACTAAATTATAGATATTTTTCTTATAAAACTTCGCGTTTTTAGAACAAATAAAATGTTTAAATGCATCAAGTATGGTCTCTTTATTTATAAATGTTTTATTTTGAAAAAAAGGAATTGAAAGTTTTTGAAAAAATTAAAATTACTTGGCAAATAGGACGAGTAGGATGTTGTAAAATTTCATAATCTAGCCCTGTTCATTTCTGTGTAGTGATTAAGAGATATGCTGTCATGCATTGAATTTCATCGTTGATTTTTCTAAAATCCTTTAATAAACAATGTATGGTGATTATTTTTTCTGTATAATTTTTTTTAAAGGTTAATTTAATGATTTTAATTATTTTTCTTTTATTTTCACTTACCAAATCGATTAACTCTCTTAATTATGCAAAAAATATTAAAATAATATCGATTATTTTGAAGATATACTTTTTTATACATTATTTATATCGTTAGATGAAAATGAAATCTCTAATAATACATTGTACAACGTTTATTTGAATTTAAATTTAAAAAGGAATTTTAAAAAATAATCTTTAGACTATTTTTTTAAGCGTGATAGAACTTTAAATTGAATCTATATCAAAAATTCTATTTAACCTAAAAAAAATGATTTGTACGTATGTATGTATGTGTGTTATTTGTACGTATGTATGTATTTGTACGTATGTATGTATGTGTATGTATACTCATTTACATACACACACACACACATAAAGGTGTTTTTTTTTAGATTAGATAGAACTAATTTATCAATATATTATTTTATCATTTTTTCCTATATATTATTTTATCAATTTCTCTACTTTTTATTTTGTAGAGTTAATCGATTTGGCTAATAAGCAGTTCATATTTTCTTTAGAAACTTGTTCTTCACGTTTCACCTTTTTAATAAATATTGAATAATGTTTACTTATTAAAATTTGCTTTAACATAACAATCAATATACAAAAATAAGTTACTAAATTTACTCAAGAGTACCAGAATTTACCTTGAATTTCCAGTAAAACTGGCATACCAATACCTCAATCGTTACTATTTGATTAAAAATTCTAAAACAGCACAAGAAATAAGAACAATTTTTTTTTTAAAAAAAAACATAAAATCTGAAACATCCACTTAACATGTATATTAAAAAGACTTCATTATTTTTATTCGAAACAATTTGAAAAAATTCAATTCACATTTCCACTCTTCATATGAATCAGTTGTATGTACGTACTTATTTACTTTACATTTTTTTTTATACTTTTTACAATTTCATATTTTACTTCACTCGCTTCACATTCATTTTGAATTATTTGTAATTAACAGTTTTTTTTCATAAGATTGTTAATATGTTCATATATCAAGTTTTCTGTACCATCGTTCCATATATACAAACTCGAACATTAAAAACACTTCAACATGTTTATCGTAACGTTTCGAGTGGAATACATGTCAGAAAAATATTATTTAATAAATACATACATATATATATATATATATATATATATATATATATATATATATATATATAGCTTACATTCTGTATAAAACAGAATATCCTGGTGTTTAAAGGACCGCCTATCCGTTATTATTAATGCGAAATCTGTCCTAAACAGGCTGAAATGTCGTAAAATACGACAATACGACCAACCACTGACAATCTATGTATTTGTGCCACGGTATACACTTGGCACGCCGTTGTTGTTCCGTCGTTGTGTAATACAACGGCTATAAAAACCCCTGTCTGACTCATTTGTGCAAACGATTCAAATTTGATTATATGATTTATTCTTGAAGGACCGCAGTATTCGATCTCAGTTATGTTTTGTGGATGACTTTGAACTTTTAAGTGAAGTTGGCGAGAGATTTGTTTCGGATTTTATATAATTAATTGTTTTCGCAATACAAAATAGAGGAGTTTGAAATGAAAATGATTATTTGTTTGAAGAACGAAATTTTTTATAAACAAATAAAACTATTTATAAAAATTTAGAACGTATAATGGTTTTATAAAAATATATATTTGTGATTTAAGTTCTGTTGCTACCAACAAAAAATTCTTGCAATATTTTTAAGTCACACTCGTTAGTTTGATTTTACAACTTGAGTAAAATCTCAATTATTATTAACGAATTTTAGGTGTTTTTTCGGGCGCTATAAAAAAAACAACAAATATTTTTACTATCCATTTTTATCAGTTATTTATTGACATTTTAAGAGTATAGAAAAGTATTATTAAAAACAAAAAAATCAAAATTGAAAAAGGTACAGGCTGGAAAAGTAGAGACTTGAAAAAAGGTATCTGATGGTTGAAGTGGTTCCAACCCTTCCGGTCATTTGAAACAATTTTTTTTTTGAAATTATTGAAAAAGAAGGTTGTAGTAGTATCCTCGCCTAAGGAAATTAAAAAATTTTTTTTTCGCAAAATAGCGGCAGTGTGAAAAACAGTTATTTTTTTGCCCTATTTTTTTCAACTTTCGGATTTTTTTAAAAATAGTAAAAACAAAATTTTGAAAAAATCCTAAGCAGAGGCAATCACTGTTATATTGAAAAGCTCTGTACTAAATTTCAAGTAAATCGGTCCATTAGAACTTGAGATATCACGTCAACCGTGTCGAAAAAAGTAGTTTCGAGAAAAACGCGTTTAAAGTTTGGAGTTCTGCCAGACCGGATTAGCTGGCGCGTCACAAAAATAGCTACAACTCCGAAAATAATTGGAATTTCGAAAAATCTTCTTAGACATATTCTTAAAGGTCTAAACTTTGAAAATATGCAAATAAAAAAATCGATTTTTCGCAATTCTAGACTAAAATACCTCCTTAACAAATCAATCTGATATAGCACATCGAACGATTAACATTGAATGGAGTATTAAAGAAACCCGTATCTTTGTGATCACATTATACAAGTACAACAATTCAAATTACCTTCAACCCTTGAAAATTACAAAAGTCATTTACGGCTTTATTAATCGATACAAAGTGTGTCGATGATAGACCAAAAAGTGGTCGGACACTTGTAACAAGAAACCAATAGAGGAGAGAATTCGCAGAAATCCACTCTACGAGTATAAAGTCATAGGACCGGGAGATGAAAATTCCACAACAATATCTCGTAGCTCATTAAAAAAAACTTCAAGATTGAAACCTATTGTAGAAATACGAGTTATCGTCTGAGAACTGTTTTATGTTATACGAGTCAGAAAAGCAAAAACGTTGCTGATGACTATCAACAAATTTTTTTTATAGATGAAAGAAATTACTTTCTAAAAAATTCAACAATCAAAATGCAGAGTACATGCTTACAGCTCTTAAGAAATCATTTAAAAATATTTCAAAAATGAAAAACAGATACCCGATTTCAATGATATTTTTTTGATATTACACAACTGCATTTTGCGAACAGTAGATGGACAAATTTACTATAAAAGAAAAATTCAACTTTAAAAATGTAGAATATACACTTGCAACTCTCAACAATCCTCTGAAAAGGTTTTAAAAATGGAAAAAAGAAGAATTATCCGGCTTCAGTAGAAAGTCGTATATGACTCCATTACACATTTTTGCAAACAGAGCATTAAAACCAAGATAGATAATTATTCCAGTGACATTTTTGAGGAGGTATTGAAGCCTTTAAGAAGTACCATGTTTACAGAAAAACACTGAATTATAAAACAAAATTCAGTATCGACACAACATGGCGTTAGTTAGAAACTAATTTACCGCAGTTCATGGCTAATAAAAATTAGCCTTAAAGAAGCTCAAATTTTAATCCTTTAGATTGTCATCTATTGTATGTTTTAGAAAAAAATGTTTGTTCTGAGCCATCTTTAAAAGAAAATTTGGTGAAGTCAACTACTTCTCTGGCCAAACATCTCGCAACAGGTCCACTTCATGGGACCTGGGAAATGCTCCACAAAATGATTAACCCAAACCAAGAAATAACCAGGTTATTCGAGCAGCTAGAGTAATTACCTCAATCGAGGTAAAAACTCTAAACAACTGACAGGAAGGTCGTGGCTTCAAAGTGAGAAATCTTCAGACAGTGTTCCTCCGTCAACCGACAGGACACTGATCTCACCCAGCACCATCATCCGTCTACAACAATACAGCACAAGAGACACAAGTCTCACCACCATAACTACAATAGCAACAACTCTGTACAACCACTGTATCAATCACGTTAATTACAATAAAATATACTAGTCATATTGACATTGGTATTTTATTTACAAACGGAGAACCGAATCTCCAAATATAGCAAGAAAAAATAACTATTTACTAATCTGCATTTTTTTAAAAAAACTTTAAAAAATGTAGGTAGTTAAGATGATGGTATATATTGAAATTCCAAACTAAACACTGAACTTTGCATTTTTCAAGATAGTATCTCAAGCTTTTCTTTAAAATAATATATGAACGACAAAGTACGTTTACAAGTTATATTGTTAAACAATGTTTGTAAAATTAAATAGAATTTTTGTCAAACTATATTATACACACACACACTATATATAAATAAATACATATATATATAAAATGTGTGCATTTGCGAATATGTTTTGACTTAGTGTTAGCTATCAACAACTCTATGTTCGATGGACAACAGGGATGATTAACATAGATATTGGATCATCAAACATACGGGAACGCTATTTATATGTTGAAAAACGTGTACGGCGTTTATAATTATTTGTCCTCACGGTTCCGAAATAATACGCGCGGAGTTTCGACGAATGACAGGAATTTTAATTACACAGTTGAAAGTTATTCGATTATATTATCACGTCGATGTGATCCGAGTGGATGAGAGAAAAAGCACGCGCAGATATTCATCGTCTCTATCTCCACCTTCGTCTCTCGTATTGGAACACAGAAAAAGTTCGGTAATATATTTTTCTTTAGTTATTTCAAACAGGCACACTTATTTTTCAATATAGTACCTTTTTGTCATTCTTTATTGGGAAACTTTGTTTTATCGCGATTCCATTTAAATATAAAGCTTTTCTATGTTTTTCCATTTTAACGTCGATAAATTCTTGATCTCTTGAATTAATTTAAACGATAAAAATATTCTTGACATAATTTGAAATTGTTTAATATTATTTATATATATATATATATATATATATATATATATATATATTATAGACTGTTTTTTAAGTATGATAGAACTTTAAATTCAATCGATGTCGAAAGTTCTACCAAACTCAAAAAACACGTTTATCATACCTTTATATGAGCCGCTCATTTGCCAAATCGATTAACTCCATAAAGCAAAAAGTGTAGAAAAATGATAAAATAATATACAAAGTTTTTAAAAATTCCTTTTGAAATATAAATTCAAATAAACATTGTAGAATATATTATTTCAGATCTTCTAACGACATATAAAAATCAAAAGATAATATATCCAAGGAGTAATAGTTACTATTATTACAATGTTTGCATGACTAAGGGTGTTAATCGATTTAGTAAGTGAAAATTAAAAAGAACATCAAATTCAATCTTTAATTTTTTTGAAGTGAAACTTCTTTATCAGCGTTAGGGTAAAATTTTTACATACAACGGAAGTACCGAATCTACAGCTATGAAATTCAGCAGAAAATTGTGGTGAGAAATTTAATATATATAGTGCATAGGGGGGTAGAGGGGTAGTGAGGCCCATCACTCATGCACGCCGTGTTAAGATATGATTAGTATTGCAAAACAAACAAGCAGCACGCTGTATTTATTATTTGACTGTTGCAACGACAAATATGGTACTACAATTGATGTCGTATTCACGAAGTATTTAGAAAATATGACGACAAAGGCATTCATATCTTACTTTACTTATCATAAACTAATTGTATCGTTTATACCTACTCAATCGCCACCGAAGAAAGTAATGAAAAACGAATAAATTTTCATATTTCTTTATTATTTCACGGCAAAGAAGTTTCACTTCTGGCGTGCGTACATAAGTACACACACTCTTTTTATTACAGAAAGACTTCATTATCATATTTTTTTATTAATGATTTTTTTAAAAAAAGAGACATTTAATATTCAGTCACTATTACAATTATTATTATTAGTTTATTTAAATTGAATCATTAGCAACGTAAAAAATGTAAATTAAAAACGTATAAATTTTTTTAAGGTGTACGAAGGTCGTTTGATGAGTATAGTAAATTTATTTATTGTTTAATTTAATTAATTAATTCAATTAAATTTTTCAATTTAGTTTTTCTTATTTGTTTACCATACTTATCAAACGACCCTCTTATTTAAAGTCTCATCAAGTCAACTTGTTCTTAAGTTTCTATAATAGTCGTGCTTATAGGACAAATGAATTTCAAGAAGTCCATCATATATCTCATTTTTTTTGTCGCAATTCTACCTGCAGGATATAATAAAAACCAGTCTACATTTTTCAAAACTAGTGGTCTACCTTTTTATATTAGTTGCAGTAAAATCTGAATCTTCGTTAAAATCATATTTGAATTATATGATGTGGGGTTTGGATCTTTCTAATTTTATCCAGTAGATTTTAAGCCAATTTACTAATAATTCTGCAAGTGTTAGTTATAGGATTTTCTAAAAGTTTCATAGAGAAAAAATCCTGAATAGTCATTTGAACCACATGAAATAGTGCATTGTTTTTACCGGTTTTAATTATATTGAACCAATCATGTAATGGTAACTTAACTAAAATCTTATATGAGTTTGAATTATATTTTTTGTAACGATTTACTTTAAAGTATGGAATTAATCACATTGACTTCTGAAAAAAAATATTTATTATTCGATGGACAAGAAAGTTTTGTTATTTAGAAGTGTCAAAATAAATTATTACGGAAATTTGTTTTAAATATAAAAAATCAGAAGTCAATCAATTGCTTCAACAATAAAATGTAAAAAAATTTCAAAACTAAAGTTAATCGATTTGGCTTGTAAACGGCTCATATAATATATATATATATATATATATATATATATGGACCGTTTATTTTAAAATTGGGACAAGTCCATTTTTTGTTATTGCAAGATATTTAAGGGTTTGCATTTCAATAAATTTCAAAATATTGGTAAGTATTAATAGACATATTTTTTGTATTTTGTGGTATTAGATAATGTAAGTTTATAATCCAATAGTGTTTATAGTGCTATCTAAAAAAAATAAAGGTTTTATAATAACTAAATGGACTTGCCTCACTTTCAAAATTAATGAATTATTGTAATCGTTAATTTAAATGGATAATATGTCAGTTGTATCAACCTTTTTTTAATAATAAAAACAAAATATTATTCAAATTAATATAAATATTTATTCATTTGATAAAAAGTGAAATAAAACAAAGAAAACAGTTTTTAAATATTATAGTAGAAAATATAACAAAAAACTTCATTTTTATTAAGAATTTCAATGAAATTATATATTTTCGTTAATCATTTAATTTATACGTATAATTATATTAAATTTTACTCAGGATTTAACATTTTAAAATAGTCATGATAAACGGGAGGTATATATGGTAAGAAATCCATCATGTCCTTATATTTGTCAGATGTAATAGATCTCCTTTTTCCACACATAAAAGGTAATTTTATATTTCCGAAATTACTTGTTCTTCCTCGTTGTGGTAATAAATCGATAATTTTAAATTCAGCATCTCGTTCTATCAAAGTTTTGTATAACATTTTGTATGGTGCATCCCTTATAAATCTGATCCAGCATATACTTAACCAATTCACAGTTTCTTCATCGGTATTTTTCCTTCTTGTTAAAACCGCTTCCTCCAGAGGTTGGGTTGAAAAAAAATTGAAAAGGTTGGGTTGAAAAAAGGGATAAAAACACCCTACATTTCAGAGATGATGTTAAACCACCACATTTGCTTCACCATACAGCAACCGGAATTAAATTTTGCCGTAATATATTCGGTTAAAAATAATTTCAATCTAAGATGGACTTGCACCACTTTCAAAATAAACATATTTACAATACTGTTAAGAGCTAAAACTTCCATCTCCTAAATATTAGGATTCTGAATTTTTTGACTATAAATTGTTTACAGATAAAAAGATCATGACAAGTTTTATCTATAACTACCATTATCTTCATTTTTTAAAAAAATGGACTTGACCCACTTCCAAAATAAACTGCTCATATATATATATATATATATATATATATATATATATATATATATATACATTTCACTTACGTTCTAAACGACTCGCGGTTTTCGAACTAAGAGAAAATATCGATATCGATGCGAAGAACGAACTTCTAATCGACGCTGTCACCGTCGTCGACGCTCCTATAAACGAGCGAGTTAACGCGACATTAAGATTGCGGTCACCTGTACCGCCATGATTGATGTCGTGTCGCGTTTCCGGTTGCTCCCCGAGATACCGTATTTAATCATCATTCAAAATGTCTCCCTCTCGTGCGCAAGTTTATTAACCTGGCAATATAACGTTACCACTTGATTCATCATTTTCACTTCATCATACCGCACACAAAATTCCAGTCTTCTGATATAATCATCTTCGTTTAATTTAATGATATCTACGTACACATATATCTATTATAATTTATATACATATATATATATATATATATATATATATATATATATATATAATAAAATGTATATGCGTGTGTGTGTATCATTAAATATGAAATATCCGATTTCCTTAAATACTAATTATGACAGTCGATATCTCTGACATTTTACTTTAGCAATTCTTGTTTTTTTTTATTGTAAAGGTACATTCTTACTCTTTAAAATACGCGTTTTGGGTTGTGATTATCTTTCGAATTGTCTTTCTTAGAGAAATTTTTGTGAAACGATAGATGAATCAAAAATTTATGTTATTTTCAAATATGAGTTCCATTGTGAAAACAATACAACGCAAAAAGCTCGAAATATCAACAGAATATTTAGCTAGGATGTGGATAATGAACGCACAGTACGTCGATGGTTTGACAAATTCCATTATGGCGACTTTCTTCAAAATGATCCACTTGGACAACTTGAGATCAAAGTGAATATTAATGAGCTGAAAGCTATAGTAAAATGGATGTATCTCAATTACGCGTAAGTTAGCAGCTATGTTTGATGTTAATATTCCAACAATATTGAACCATTTGAAGTAAATCGACAAGGTTAAAAAGCTTGATAGATGGGTTCTGTGTGAATTAAACAAGTGTCAGAAGAGAAATTGTCTATAGGCTTGCCATTCTTTATTGTTACGACATAAAGATTAACCATTTCTATATTGAAAAAAGGTAAACTTCGAAAATTTATTTTAAAAAAAATGGGCAAAAGAAAAATTTTACAAACTTTGAAAAGCAAATAATTATAATTTATTTAAACAAAGGTAATAATTTTTCGATTAGATTAAGGTCTAATAAATTTCCAGACGAGACCAATAAAGGAATTTGTATTTCTTTAAATTTAGAAAATGAAAAAAAAGTTCAATAACCGTAATTCGTTACTCATTTATATATATAAGGATTTTCCAATAAGCGCTTCAGAAGTTTAAATGAAAATAAAACAAAAAGTATTTAATAAATTAGTTATTTCTTTCTTTATTTTGAAGCATATTCTATGCCATTAATGTTGGAATACAATTTCATATGATATGACTACCACGACTTCACTTGATATAGTGCATTTGTTTAGTCCAATTTTTAGTCACTCTTTCACCTAATTGTGGTCCAATTTCATGAATTATACGTTGAATGTTTATTTTTAATGCTTCTGTTGTTTGTGGTTTATCATCATAAACCAATGAATCCACATAACCCCACAGAAAATGATCCAATGAAGTTAGATCACATGATCTTGGTGGCCAATTGATGGAACCATTTCGTGAAATAATGTACTCATTAATCTTTTTTTTCAATAATTTTATTGAAGTTTTTACAATTTCTAAGCGTTGTTGAAGTGTTAAACGTCCTATAGTAATTTGCCAAACTATATTGAGTTTAAATGTTAAAATGAACTTAAAAAAAATTCAAACATGATGCCACTAGCTATTAAAGTTCAGACATTTTTTTCAAAAAAACCTATATATATATATTCATAAAATAAATATTTATTTAAGAATTTTTTTTATATTTCTCAAATAATAAAAAATCTCCGTACTATGTTGTTGAATTCCCTGCTCGTTTATTTTTCAGTAAAAAAAAATGTCTCAAGTATGTCATAAGCGATGAAAAATACTTGTCTGACTTTTCTTTTGTGTTCGTTTAAACTTCACTGTTTTGTTGATTGAGGTAACGCGTGAATAAAACGAATAACTTGATTAAAAGACAAAGAATAGTTAAAAAATAAAAAATAAACATTAACGGGTAAATTATTCAGAGCTTTTATATTATTTGTAGATTAAGAGATTCGGCGAGCTGACGAATAATTAAACTAACGAGCCTGTTATCGTAACCTTGACAATTTTTTTAAAATGTCAACAGCTCTTTCTGTTGAAAACTGAAATGAGGAAAATGTACATTTGTTATAATGTCTAAATGTTGTACATAAACTTGTTTCTCTTAAAAATTTAATATTAATAATTTTTAATATAAGGTCAACATCGTATTTGAAACTTCTAAAATTGATTCACGAATTTTGATTCATATTTTTAATCTAAATATATCGAATTTGGAATTTTTTAACAATACGAGTTATAATGAAATTTTGTAAAATGAGTTACAAATAAATAACTACTAACGAAAACTTTATCGATATGAGAATATTTCAGGAATTAAATACATGTAATGATTTCTTATAACTAAGTGTTCCATAGGGTTTTCTAATAAGAATTTTAGAACATTGACAGTTGATGGCAGCCATGTTTAATTTTTTAAACTCATTTTGACATTTTAACTTATTATAATTTGGTAAATTATCGTGTAAAGTTTAAAACTTCATTGTGAAATTATAAAAACTTATTATAAAAATTTATGTCCGGTTCGTAAAACTTATCATGCGTTTCATGAAACTTACGGTCAATACTAAATAAAGAAAATTTCAGAATTTTGAGTGAAAACAATCCACAAATTATTAAACAAAGACCACTACATCTACAAAAACTAACTGTCTGATGTGTGTTGTATGCTGATGGTGTCATCGGACCATATTTTTTTCAAAATGAAGCTGGAGATCACGTTACAGTAAATTGAATGTGTTACTGAACCAAGTTTAATATTTTTTTCCAAAAATGATTGAAACAAAAGTTCAATGAGTCCATTATTGCACAAAATGAACCCATCAAATGGCCCCAAGATCATGTGATCTAACTTCATTAGATGATTTTTGCAAGATTATGTGAAATCATTGATTTATGCTAATAAACCACAAACAATACAAGCATTAAAAATGGACATTTAACGAGTAATTCATAAAATTGGACCACAATTATGTGAAAGAGTGACTAAAAATTGGACTAAACAAATGCACTATATTAAGTGAAGTCGTGATAATCATATGAGTGAAATTATATTCCATCATTAATGCCATAGAATATGCTTAAAAATAAATAATTAATTAATTTAAACTTCTGAAGCGTTTTTGGAAAACCAAATATATATGGACCGTTTATTTTGAAAGCGGTGTAAGTCCATTTATTAAAAAAATGAGATATCACGTAATTTATGCTTAATTTAGTGTAAACTTTTTATTTATAACTAGTTAGTATTTAATTTCTTAAAAAATGCTAATGCTTTGTTCAATTTAAAATTGGCCGATAAAAGAAATTGCATAGCCATTGATTATGAAAGTGGTGTAAGTCCAATTTACATAGACAGGTGGCAGGGTCAGTGGCCACTAATAAATTTATTATTATAAAATAAATTTATAAACAATAAATTTATTTTACACGAAATGAAACGAGAGAATTTCGTTTCAACAAAAAATCTACAAAACGCAATTAAAAAACAAATAAGAAGAAACACTAATAGAGAAAAGGTAAATTGGTTGGAAATATGTTGGATGAGGTTTTGCAAAAGTGCACCGTATACTATTTTAAATAAAACGTCAATGGAGGACACAGAATTTAAGACATTAGATTTATCACCTATAAGTCGGGGAAGACCGTCAAAATTTGAAAAAATCGCCCTAGCGCCTTTGTATCACGATGGCAGGCCTATTACATACGAAAAATATAAGAATATGGGGCAGTTATTACCTTATATACCTCCTGTGCATCATGAATATTTCAAAACACTGTCACATGAAGAACATAAATAAATAATACCAATATCTTATGTTAAGTTTAACAATATATAAATATAATCAACGTTCAAAATAAAAAATACTACTCCTATTTTATTTCTTGTTATTATTTATAAACACAATTAATACGAAATATATTTTAAGTGATATTTAATTTTTCACAATTGAAATTAAATGATTTTTACAATTGACTAATTATGAAAGTGGTGTAAATGCATTTCCAGCGCGTAAATATATATTATTTTAGTTAAATTCGCCTAAAAGAAATTTATATAATCAAATTACATATTAATAAATTAGTAGAAACTTTGCCACACTCGATATAATTAACCTATATTTTTTAATTGACAAATATGCTAACCTTTAATTTTCTCGAAACAACAGAAAATAGACTTGCACCACTTTCAAAATAAACGGTCCATATGATTCTTTGTTATAGCGTAATAATTTGGAATTTTATTGTTCATGTGTTTGTCGTTTGCAGGAAAAATTTGCAAAAATCTGCTATGAGAAAAATTTCAATAAGCTGCAGATATTAAAAAATGATTTAAGATCATAACTTCTTCAAGAGAAATGATTAAACATGGTAATTATTTCAATTAAAAATGAAATATATGTATAAAAGTAAATTTTACAAACGTTATTAATGAGTTTTCTTCTATCAAAATTAAAAAAGTTAAATTTTAATATTTGTTTTATTTTTGATACAAATAAAATATTTGAATTTAAAATAAAATTGTAATTTTTATGTACTTATTTTTCAACATATTTCAACTATTCTGTAATTCCAGACAAAAAAAATATTAAAAAAGTATATAAAAATGTACTTATAAGGATGTGGATTTTTCTTTCACCACATACTCCAGTATGGTTATACAAAATATATAGAAAACGATGACAAGAAAATAAAAACATAAAAGAGAAAATGTTAGCGAAAAAAATTTAACCGAAGTGAATTACAAGCACTCTATAACTTTGTTTTCCACAAGTACCTCTAGATACGTTAGCTTTGTTTCAATGTTACTTCAACAATATCAAAAAATATTAAAGTATGTTCATCTCTGAAGTGACACAATATATGTCGAGAGGTATTCTCCGTTGAGTCTCGCGTACACTACTTTCGAAATGTTGACATTTCCGATTTAATGTTTTCCTTCCAACATCCACATATCCACAACGAAATCTATATACGTATAAACATCCTTTTATATATATATATATATATATATATATATATATATAAGGATATAAGGATGTAAGTAGATATGTCATGTAGATAGATATGTTTATTTATTCTGATCTCATCGTTCACCTCTGCAACCGCATGTGAAATGAGAAAATCGTTCGATTCAGTCAGTTGCGAATTTTTCAATTTTCTAATTGATCTACGTTAAAAATTCCAATCGACAAAACCGTTCTTATTTTCAACACAAAACCGTTCTTATTTTGAACACAAACATTATTTCATATTAAAATAAAGTTCGTTAAAGAAAATCTTGTTCGTCCAATTGAAAATCTCATAACGAAATCTTATTGTTTTATTTGAATAAAAAAAAATCAGTATTATAAAATACAGTCACGTTTAAACATAAAAACAAACATTCATTTAATATGAAATATGAATAAATTTTCTACATAACAACATTCGAGGATGAGTATCGTCTACCGCAATAGAATTCTATAATAAGTTCAACAAAACAGAAACCAATTCCATAGTTGTAGTTCGGAAACGAGACGAGAAATAAAATAGAAACTGGACACGAATATGGCTATATCATTATTATCTGTAGAAATAATAAATGTCCACTGTACGATAACGGTCTGTGGAGGAGCCTCGTCCCGATTGGTATTTGCGCTATGTCGTCGTCAATAAAACGTTCGTCGTTCGTGATTGTGTGCAGAAATTGAAAATGGACGCAAGTATAACGTAATTATTGCTTACGGTCGTATTGATTAAAACATTTCAGTGTAATCAGCGACGGACATTGTAAAATGGACGACAGAAGAAGTTTGTTGTTACGGCCAAGTAAACAAGTACACAATATGATTAATATCCTGTTCGACGTCACACGTACAACATACACACATTTACGCATAGGCAAGTTTGTGAAATATAGGATGTACTTGTATATATGAATAAAATATTCCACACAATTATTTATATATATATATATATATATATATATATATATATATGACTTGCTCATTAATCAAATTAATTAATTCCACAAAACAAAAAGTAAAGAAATTGATAAAATAATATACAAGAATACCTCTCATAGTCTGGTTAATCAGTTACACTGATTTGCCGGACTAATTGAAACCGGACTAATCGAAACATTAACTAAATACAAAAAACGGTAATTGGTTCCAAACATTTTTTCCTGTTTTTCAGCAATAAAACGAGGGTAATAAATTTAAATTTTTGTATGTATCAACAAAACAAAATCAGGGGTTTATACATTCATTTTAAATACATTTTAAATCCATTTTCAAATGGGTTATTAAAATTTAATTATCAAAAAATTGACTTTACTCTAGAGTTGCGAATTGAAAACTAGTAGAAAAAGAAAAAAGACTACAAAACTAGAACTGTGCATGCGTTGCGCATATACGTGTGCATATACGATTTCTGTTTTCTTTTTTATTATGTTTTCATAATAAAGGGGAAATTTTGAAAATTTGCGTATAAAAATAATTTTATGCATTAATGTTTTGGTATTTTTTTCAAGATTTTTTTAAAGTAAACAACATTTTTTTTTAATTTTAAACCGGGCTATAGTGAAACTAGACTAATCGAATCAGGACTAATCAAGGTATTACTGAACATTATTTTTTAAAATTTAAATTCTAACAAATATATAATAAAATGTATTAATACACACGTAGTTTTTATCTAACGATAAAAGTAATATATGAAAAAGTATATCATGGGAATAATTGTTATTACTATATTTTAATATTTTTCACATAACTAGGAAAATTAATTGATTTGACA
>CP092089.1:4162625-4172625 GCA_029203775.1 Neoneuromus ignobilis | reverse complement strand
ATTCTATTTAGTTTTAAGAGAACGGAATCCGGCGACGTTCATTCCGTTAAATAACCATGAGCCACATCAACCGTTTCCATCGATTCTACTTCATTTCGCACGTGACGCAGCGATCGAGCGAGAGACGAACGACGTACAATACAAAAGAACAGTGGAGAAAATAAACAAACAAAAAAAAATACAAACGAACAAACGGAACAACAACAATAAACAAACACGAACGACGCTACGCACTACGATGATTATAAAACGCGGGTCGTTGGCGGCGTTGTCTGTCGCATTTCGTAGCGTGGAAGATTCAATTAGACGTTCCTCGCGCGTCCAAAAACAGGTTCGCGCCGCTGCAACCGTCCGCTTTCTGTTTTCGCGGAGACCTCTATACCATATACAAGTCCCGTTCGACTTTTCCCGTACAATTTTACTCCCGTACGGTGTCCTCTACCTCCCGCCGACGTCCCGGATCTCCCGGCCCGGGCTTCATGAACACGTGACCGGGTATCGATCGTCAACTCAGTGCTGAACAGTGCTCTATGCTCTCGATGCCCGCCTTCGACAGAACTACATACTATACCATAGTGTACGTATGTACGTACACACACACACACACGATTATATATATATATATATATATATATATATATATAAAGGACGTTCAAAAAGTTCTCGAAAAATATAAACAGAAACAGCAAATTGAGTTAAGAGCTTTATTTTTCAACATATGTTCTATTTAACCGTTATGTTACTACCCGGAATTTTCCACATTAATTACTACCCGGAGCACACGTGTACCCCATTACAAAATGTCATTATTACGGCCCTAAATTCGTATATCTGGCGGCGTTTATTATATAAGTATGGTGGATTTGTGATGCGGAAAACTTCTATCCTCTCACTGATCAAGTTTATACTGGACAATCAGTATCAGGTAGAGAAAAAAAATTAGGAGATCGAATTGTAAAAGAATTGATGGCTCCGTTCAAAGGATCAGGCCGAAATATTACCATGGATAATTTTTTTACAACTCTCCCGTTAGCACGACATTTACTATCATGGAAGTTGACAGTCGTTGGGACTTTGAAACGTAATTAAAAATATATTCCTGCAGAAATGACACAGACAAAATCTCGAAGAATGAATTCTTCATTATTTGGCTATAACAACGTAACAATATGTTCACATGTTCCAAAAAAAAATAGAAAATAAAACCGTCATTGTTTTGTCATCGATGTATCATGACGACACAATGACTGGACCCAAAAATAAACCCGACATAATCCATTTTTATAACAAAACAAAATCTGGTGTAGATATTATGGACAAATTAGTAGAACGCTATAATGTAAGAAGGCATACAAACAGGCGGTCACTTACATTATTCTTCAATATCGTTGATATTACAGCTCTTGCAACATATATTATTTATTTCTAAAATAACTGTATGGTCAAGAAAAAGATAAATCAGCACCGAGTATTTTCTAGACAATTAGAGTATTTTTCGACAATTTTTTCAATCATTCAAGACCTTTCCTTCAATGTACAAATTACAAGAAACTTGTCTACAAAATTAGCGATCGAGAGCATACTAATGAAGCCAATCTCTTGCATACAAACTTCATCTTCTTCTGCGTCGATTACTTCTACATCTACTACTACTCCAGCTCAACGTTATCATAAAATCGTCGTTGGTTCTTGCTGCATTTGTCATGCAGCACCGCATAAATGAAGAAGAAAGACTCACAAATCATGTGTACAATTCCAGAAACCTATTTGTAATAAACATTCTTGGACGTATTCAGTTTGTAAAAATTGTCCATCACCTTCCGAAAAATGACATTTTTTGGCTTATTTTTTTTTTGAAGATACAATAAAGTCCTATAATTAAAAAGTAATATTTACTTCTTTTTTATTTATTTAATTTATTCCTGCCTTTTATAAAATACCTATGGGTACACGTGTACCCGGGTAGTAATTAGAGGGGTATATCAGTTAAATGTCATTTGAATTAATATTTTTTTAATAAAAAAAATTATAAATATCTAAATCTTCACGAAATTTTACAAATAATGGGGATTTGACTGGGCAAAACGATCCTTCGCATAGAAATTTATTGGCTTCAACACAAAGGCGAAAATGGGTACATGTGTACCAGGGTAGTAACTTAACGGTTAAGGTAAAACATTTTTCCTTACGATGTCGCCATCCTTCTAAGCCCTTCTGGTAGAAATCAGTACTCTGTCTTAAAAAACATTTCACTTCATCTATCGACTACCAGCAAATGCCTTTAATATCTTTTTTAATTTAGAAATAAAAAAAAGTCTGATGGGGCTAAATCTGGACTATATAGAGCAGGAGCGGTCAAGACGTCGACCGCAAGACCTCTGGAAGTCGCTCGCGAAGCTGACGTGAACATTGACTAATTATAGTAATAAATTCATATTTCAATGCATTTTGTGGTTCGACATATTTTTACGAATCAGCATTTCCAGCATGAATGCGTTAAAAACTAAACATAGGTCACAATTATCGAATCTACATTTGGAATCGTGTTTAAGAATTAGTTTAAATTCATACGAGTCAAATTTTGACAAACTTGCCGAAGTCAAGTGTCATCAAAATAAAAAAATTCTATTTTTTTTTACTTTGTAATTTTTTTTTGTAAAATTTGCATCTAATTTATTTTTATACAACTCTACAATAACAATTTCCTTTTTTTCTCTATATTTTCTTGAATTCTTTTTAAAATTCAGGACCAATTCTAGAAAATAATTATTTATAGATAATTTAATAGTAGTCATAGTAAAATATCTTCATCAGTTCGTGTCTTATAGAAAAAAGTCACCAATTCGTAAGTACATTCTAAAAAAACGTAGTAGCCCTCAGGTACACTTTCACCAAAAAAGTCCCCCCTCCCTCAATAACTCAAAGTTTGGCTACTCCTGATATAAAAGCTGCAGTGAAATTTCCCATTGATATTTACATAATACTTCACTAATAGAATTTACAGAGTGAGTCAGCGTGATATCATATTGAAACAAAACGGGCTGATAATTTTTTCTAGGTTTTTTTCTTTTAGAGTTGCATGGAGTTTTCTTAAAACTAGTTCATAATCAGTTATTGTTCGTTGTTTTTCAAGAAAATCTACGAGTAATATTTCATCAGAATTCCAGAAAATGATAGCTATTACCTTCAGAGTCGATTTTTTTTATTTAGCTTTTAGGAAGCACTTGAACTCTTTGGTAGCGATTGCTTTGATTGTTGCTTGCTTTCGAAATCAAACTGGTATATCCACATTTCGTCATCCATAACAATTCCATTTAGAAAAGCATTAAATTTATTTAAAAATTAAAGTAAATTGTCAACATGCTAGCCAGAGGGGGTATTCACACTAGTCAACATTCATACTGTATTCACGTCCATTACCACTCGTCTCACACCCTCTTATCGACAAGTTCCCCCACCTAAAAAAATTAGTTTTCGGGTAAGAGCGTGTGAGACGAGTGGTAATGGGCCGTGAATACTGTATGAATGTTGACTAGTGTGAATACCCCCAGATAATCTTCTTGCACCAAGTTCTGTACCAATCACGATAAGAGCTTGTTTATATTCAGGTTATCTTTCAGATAATCGAACGGATATTCCTACAATCTGAGCTATCATTTGCACTGTTATTCGGTTATTACTTTCTACTTAAATTTCCATAGCAGGAATATTTTCTTCAGAAATGGAATTTAACAGTCTTCTATTGCAACTGTCGTTTTTGATGTTCTCTCGATTGTTAGTAAAATGATTAATCTATTAATAAATACTCATTTTTTTAGTGCATTGACTCCGTAAACATCTGTGATAATCTTAATAATATCAATTTTTCCAACCTAATTTAACTAGGGATTTAATATTAACGCATACTTTTGTTTGCAAATGCAAGGGTAATTTCAAATTGACAACACCACACCTAAGTATCATGTAACACTATTGCGAATACTTGATAACACAAGTCTAAACGAGTTTAAGCTCGCATCAACTAATTATAAATATCCATTTACGAATAATAACCACTTTCTAGGAACTTTTTGAACACCCCATGTATATATATATTACACATACATGTATGTATGACCTGTGTGCGGTGGTTATACACATTAAATAGAAATAGTATATACCTGAGATGCAGGTGGTCCCATTTAATAGACTATTAGGAAAGTATAGTATCGCATAGATGACTATCAAACTAAATAACTCGACATATCTGAAAACTTAAAACAGTCATATCGTATTAACGAAACGATACGCTTTCACGAAAACTGTTTTCAAACTTTGATCCAGAGATTTAGTTCAAAAAACTATTTAAAACAACATCAGAAACTTTTATATCATCAAATCTGGAAAGGTTTTTTTTATTTAAAGAAATGTACTATGATGTTGAATATTAATTGAAAAATTTTCAATTAAAAAACATTTTATATGCAGAAAAAATATTCAATTTTGATATTTGTATTAAAACATAGATTGGAAAATTTGATTATTTAAAAAGAATAAAAATTGTGACTTGTCTTATGATGGTGGTTTAAGATTGTAGTATCTAGAGTGATAAGAATCCTTATGTTATTCATAAAAAATCTCTACATCTACAAAAAGTCAATGTTTGGTGTGCCTTTTAGACAAATGGAATCATTGGACCATTTTTTCAAGATAATATTGAAAATGCTGTTACTGTGAATGCTGTGCGATTCCAATCAATGTTGAGTGATTTTTTATAGCCAGGATTGAATGATATTGATGTGTCTGATTCTATTTCCAGTAAGACGGTGTTACATGTCACACAACTCGAGGAAACATTCAGTTTTTGCGATCGAAATTTCGTCTCAGTGAAATTTCACGAAATGCAAATTTCAATTGACATCCAAGATCATACGATTTAACACTATTAGATTTTTTTTTTGAAAAGTCAAGTCTATGCTACTAAGCCACAAACAATTAATGACCTAAAGAACAACATTCGACAACTCAAGAAATAAATCCAGAAACATGTCGAAAAGTCATTGAAAATTTCGATATTTGAATCGATGCTTGCAAATGTAATCCTGGTGGACATTTAAACGATATTCTGTTCTACATATGTTCTATAATTGTAATGAATCATACTTTTAACAAAAAAAACAGCTTGAAAAATTTTCAAAAAATTTGTGTTTCATTTAAAAAAAACATGTAGGCGCTTTTTTGTATGACCCTATATAAACAAATATTTGTTTTTATAAATTTTATTTAAAACACAATCGAAATATTTCACATACTATTTTTTAATATAATCCCTTTAGACCATGGGTCGCCAAACTTTTTTGATCATCGACCCCTTAAAAATCTTCGAAACCTCTTATCGACCCCAACAAAATTTATTTCTAATGGTTTATTTATGTGTTACAAACAAAAAAAGCTTTTACCATTTTTATGCATTTATTTTTCAATTTTACATTTATTAATATATGTTATAACAATTTTATAATAATCATTTTATTAATTTTTCTGACTGATAATCAATGAGATGGGTGGGCTTGATGATTCTTAGCAAGATTAGCAATATTTCGTTCAAAATTAGTAAGTTTTAGCCTTAAATCGCCTCGGAATTCCATATTCAACTTTTGTAATTTTTGCCGGTAAACAAACTGGTATTAATTTTTATTAATTATAATATTTTATTCATTGAAAAAAATATTCAGAAACATTATATATATATATATATATATATATATATATATATATTTGTGATTTATATTCAACTTTTCCAACGACCCCCAGGGGTCGATATCGATCACTTTGGCGACCCCTGCTTTGGACTGATATATATTTATTCAATCACTGTGAAAGTTTTTGATTTCTATTTCAATGAAGTTTTTTGGTTGCTTATCAAATCAACTCTATACAGGTTCAATAACAGATATTATTATAAAAAAAATCCCTCTAAATTTTTCTTCAATAGTCAAAGCAAGTGGTATTCGAAAGAAATTGAATAGTAGATGAAAAAAAAAACATCTCACTTGAATTGACATAAGAAAAACAGTATAAGGATGAAAACTTTATAAGAGAAATAAACAATCTTGCTTTTTTCTTCGTTCAACAGAGATTGCCAGTTTCACATTTTCATTCAACAGAATTTGATAATATTTTACTGCATTGATATTTTTTGACTTTGCAAAAAGTTCAGATTGAATTGAATCTTTTTTCCATTTAGAGTAGACTGTTGGCTTCACTTTTTTATTCAATAGAGTTAAATAATACCACAAATTATTATATATTTCTGGACTTGTAAAAAAGTCCAAATAAATGACACCTTTGATTACCAAAACACGTTAGACTCAATATTACCTTCTGAAAAATTCTATTGACTTTTTTTTGAAGAAGAGACTCAATATTTTTCCACTATAAACTTACTCTTTTGAATTGGGGAGTAAAAATAGATCCATGTCTCATTACAGATTGCAATAAAGTTCAAAAATTCCCCCCTTTACTTTTTATACTAAAATAAGTTAAGCAATAACTGCCAAACGTTTTTCTTAGTGTCCCATTGTAAGAAAACAAAGACCCAATAATCTTGTATATACTTTGCAGTACTTTAATTCCATGTACAGTATTTACTAATCACTATTAACACTAATTCCTTATTGTTATGATAATTGAACAACAATTATTCAAAATTTGTCCCTTTTTAAAATATTGAAGAAGTTGTGCAATAACTGCTAAACATCTTTCTTTGTGTTCCAAAGTAATAAAACGTGTAGTCAATCTTGTACACACTTTGCTATATTTTAATTCCATGTACAGAATTTCCCACAACACTGTCGAAAATAATTTCTGACTCCTGTGATAATTAAACAACAGTCATTCGACGATTGATCCAAACAATTTATACAATTTTCAAAATATTGGAGTTAACAGAAGTTCTTGGTTACTGAAAATGATATTCTTTTTCCACGCAGTGTTTGTATTCTTGAAATTATTTTATTCAATCATACAGTTTTGTCTATGACAAAAATTCATTCCAAAACTGTGCTCTAAGTCTGGTCAAAAATTTAAAAAACTTGTCTATTCTATTTGTGAGAAATTTGATAAGTTATTGGGCAGCATTTGGCAGTTCTTGTAATAGTGGCTGATGCAATTAAAATACAATTTAATCTTGTCTGAACGATTTACTACACACACACAAGGTCACAGATTGAATAAGACAAGAAAGGGAAAATAATGCTAAATATTCGATTATATAGACCATCCAAATGTGACGCCTAGATTTGTGTTTTATTAAAATAAATGAACAAAATATAAAATAATAAATAATCAATTAGTTGACAACATCCCTGCAGAAATGTAGAAAATTCCACATGCTACCTATAAACCTGTTTTCTAAATTTAATGTTGTCAACTTACAAAGTACTTATTTCATGAAGATTGATCTTTGGATGATAAAAGTTTTGCCATTTAAATTTCGAGTATATTTTCTAATTTTTTTACTATGTCGTTTAAAATAGTTCTGTTCAATTATAATTTTTTTATGGTACACTCTATAGTTTTTCAATACACATCATATATTTTACGTACAAGTATTCCCTAATTAGAGAATTAATACTGAACATGATAAGTTCCTTTAATTTTTTATATGATATATTAAATATTGACGAATAAATTTATTGAAATTCTCAAATAAATAATAAATTTATTATTCATTTGGGAATGAAAAAATATTTTTTATAAGTTTTTATATACGAAACAGTGTTATACGATATAATAATAAATATCAAATATAATTAAAAGTCAAATAATTTTTTTTCAATATCGTTCTTTTTGTAATCAATTTATATTCAATACCTAAAAAAAGACTTAAAACTTTTAATTAATTTCACTAAAAGTTTACAACTTCGTGTAAATATCTTAAAATAATTATTATATGAAATCAATAAATTTTGATTTCGTATTTTTCTCCAGATATATGAGCTGTTTTATATTCAATAAAAATTGTTATTTTTTAATATATTTCATAAAAATTTATATATAAGGGTGGTTGAAATATAGGGTCATCCAAATATGACGCCTAGATATGTTTTATTAAAAAAAAACTATACACATGTTTCTTTTCAATAAAACATAAATCTAAGCGTCACATTTGGATGACCCTGTATAATCATGATAAAAGAAAATCATTTGCAATAAAATATTCAACTTTTCTAAAGAATGTTATACAGTTTATTCCCTTTTATATTCTACAACAGATATTAAAATCTATCTTCATACCCTCGAGATATAATGAAAAATTAATGAGAAATATTGTGAACAAACAAATAATTGTATAAACAGCAATTAGCAGTTTAATTACTTGGAAAAAGTACAAATATTTCAAACGGATATTAACAAGTGAGCAAATATAAATACACGAACCTGGACAATAAGGAAAAAGAGACGTTAATTACGTAAGTTATTTATTTTCAATCATTTATATATATATATATATATATATATATATATATATATATATATATATAAAAGTGTGGTTATGTATGAGTATGAATGTCCGTATTTATGAAAAACGGAACAAAGCGAATAAGAAAAATAAATAAATATAAAAAGAGCGGAATGATAGATGGATGCACAGACAAGTACATGTGCAATTACATTGAAGCCTCGATATATAAATAAATAAAGCAACGTCACGGACAGCACAATAGGAAACCCGTGGAACAGGTGGTTTCGTCAAACGAACTACTCCACTACATTCCACGATGGATACACACTCACTCGCTCACACGCACGCACACAAGGGCGCGCGCGCGTCCCGCACCCCATCGCACGTATTTCGCTCGTTCGCCCATCGAACCACCCACAATTTCGACCCCTCGTCCCGTCAAAACCAGACCACGTCCCCCTATCACCCTTTAGTTTCCCCTTAGCTGTACGTTTTCCCTGTCGCACACCAATCGACTTCGTACGTTTTCGACATTCGAACGTCAAGGCTTGATCTCGCCCCGCTTATCCCGTTATATCCCGTTAGCTGAATCAATATGAGTACGGCGTCCCGGTGCGGCGTTATAATCACAGTCGACGGCGGGATCGGTCGGGACCCTATATCCAGAGATTCAAATGAAATTGTCATTCGATATGAGTACGGGATAGCGACGATGACGACGACAGACGGGACGTGTCATTAACGTCCTCCTTGTCGACGACGTCTCGCGCTGAACACGGCGGAAACGATCGCAAACGTTCGTGGAAATGGAACGTTTCTTTTTAGTCTGTCATCGCAGTTGCCGAACCTCAGCATTACTCGTTTTCGCGTACCGCAGGCAACTGGTGGTTGGAACAACTTGATGATTGAGAATAGTGAATTTATATAAATATGTACATACGATCTTAAGTGGACCCTCCTTTGCTAACATTCGAGACAGTACATGATCTTCATTTATTTTTCTTAAATATCTACAAATACAACCACACACACACACATATATATGTATATATGTGTTTGTGTATTAGGTCTACCAGAAAGTTTTGTCCGATAATGTCATCTCAAGATTCAAATATGAGTCATTCTACAGAAATAGAAGTCACAAATTACCATCACGCTGGGAAGAGGTCATTAGTAACGAATGAAAAATTATATGGTTTAGTAAATATCAATAAATATATTGAAAATGTATTTTTTTTAATTCAAAAATGGACAGAACTTTCCGGTAGACCTAATATATATATATATATATATATATATATATATACAGGAACTTTTTATAACACGGTAGATAAGTTCCTAGAAAAATCCGTGTTGTGTGAAACCGTGTTATATAAGACTAAGAGCCAGTACAAAAAGAAGAGTTACGTTCCGAAAACTTATTAAAAACAATTTTTTTTTATTCCGTATAAGCAACTTCATTTTTATTAAAAATATTAAAATATGTATAACACAAAACGTAAAGAAACAAACAATATCTATTTTAATTTAATATAATCTTAAACCGTTCGCTAG
>CP092089.1:4070125-4157625 GCA_029203775.1 Neoneuromus ignobilis | reverse complement strand
AAAAAATAAAAAGGGAAATCAATAAAGAGGGAACATCAACAAATCAATAATCAATAAAGAGGGAACATCAACAAATTCCACTATAATTTCAGGTAAACGAGAAACATGTCAAATTAGATATTGCAAAAAAAAATAAAACCACAAATGTCTGTTGTACATGTAAAAAATATGTTTGTGGAAAAAAAATTTTGTATAACAAATCATTCTTGTAATAAAAATTAAAAAAATATTTTTACTCGTAATTAAACATAGTAAATTATTGTATTAATATTTTTATTATTGTTTCAAACAATAAAAATGAAGAACATTTTATTTTACATTTTTGGTATACGAGGGTCGTTTAATAACCGTTATGTTACTACCCGGGTACACATGTACCCATTTTCGCCTTTGCGTTGAAGCCAATAAATTTCTATGGGAAGGATCGTTTTACCCAGTCACATCCCCATTATTTAGGAAATTTCGAGAAGATTTAGGTACTTATATTTTTTTTATTAAAAAAATATTAATTCAAATGACATTTAACTGATATACCCCTCTAATTACTACCTGGGTACACGTGTATCCATAAGTATTTTGTAAAAGGCAGGAATAAATTAAATAAATAACAAAATAAGTAAATACTATGTTTTAATTATAGGACTTTATTGTATATTAAAAAAAAAATAAGCCGAAAAATATCATTTTTCGGAAGGTGATGGACAATTTTTATAAACTGAATACGTCGAAGAATGTTCATCACAAATAGGTTTCTGGCATTGTACACATGATTTGCGAGTCTTTTTTCTCCGTCTATGCGGTGCTGTATAAGTACAGCAAGAACCAACGACGATTTTATGACCTCGTATATTGCGTTGAACTGGAATAGTAGTAGATGTAGAAGCAATCGACGAATAAGTAGATGCAGTTTGTATGCAGGAGATTGACTTTATTATCATGCTCTCAATCGATAATTTTGTAGACAAGTTTCTTATAATTTGTACATTGAGGGAACGGTCTTGAATGATTGGAAGACAAAGCTCTTGTCCTAATTGTCTCAAAAATACTCGGCGTAAATTTGTATTTTTCTTGAGCATACAGTTATTTTTGAAATAAATAATATATGCTGCAAGAGCTGCAATATCAACGATATTGAAGAACGATGCAAATGGTCACCTATTTGTATGCCTTCTCACATTATAACGTCCTACTAATTTGTCCATAATATCTACTCCAGATTTTGTTTTGTTATAAAAATGGCTTATGTCGGGTTTATTTTTGGGTGCAGTCATTGCGTCGTCATGATACATCGATGACAAAACTATGACGGTTTTATTTATTTATTTTTTGCACATATGAACATATTGCACGTTTTCGTTATAGCCAATAATGAAGAATTCATTTTTCGAAATTTTGTTTGTGTCATTTCTGCAGAAATATATTTTTTATTACGTTTCAATATCCCAACGACTGCCAACTTTCATGATAATAAAAGTCGTGCTAACAGGAGAGTTGTAAAAAAAATATTCAAGGTAATATTTCGGCTTGATCCTTTGAACCGAGCCATCAACTCTTTTACAACTCGCTCTCCTAAATTTTTTTCTCTACCCAATACTGATTGTCCAGTATAAATTTGACCAGTGAGAGGATAAAAGTTTTCCTCATCACAAATCCACTATATTTATATAATAAACGCCGCCAGATATACGAATTTAGGACCGTAATAATGACATTTTGTAATGGGGTACACGTGTACCCGGATAGTAATCAATGTAGAAAATTTCGGATAGTAACATAACCGATAAATATGGTAAAAATATAAGAAAAACTAAATTGAAAAATTTAATTAAATTAAACAATAAATAAATTTACCATATTTATCAAACGACCCTCGTACATGAGAGAAAATTGTACAGCACTCAAACGGTTAATAAGACCCTTTGCTTTATATTTCCAAGCATTATTAAAATTAAAGTTACCGTATAATTGGAAAAATCATTCTTCCGGACGAAAATATATGTTGGAAATGAATTTGAATTAATGATACGTAGTTTCATAGTTCATTGTACCAGCTGTTTGTGTATACATTTTTATGTATGATTTCAACGAGTTTATATATATATATATATATATATATATATATATATATATATATATATATATATAAACATTATTTATGATCAAAGGTTATTTCTCACGACTTTCGAGTAAACATCCTTTACATGTAATATATACGTATGAAGAAACACGGTACCGTTATTTCCAGATGTGATATTCGATGGGTGGTATGAGTGCAGAGGTCCTGTGCACAGCAGGTATGAGGTAAAGTAATAGAACGATCATATGGTGGAGGTCAGGCGGGGTCCGTCTGAAGATGGAAACCTCTCTCTCTCTCCTGACGTAGTAATGACTCGATCGGGCGCCCGGCGTCGGTACGAGTACGAAACGACAGAACGGGTGTTCAGTTCATCGTAACTGGCGGTTTACCGACGTAATTGAATTTTCAATTATCGCAGCAGTGCTCTTTGAACACGACAACAAAACACATACACACGCACACAAGAGCCCGAACTTCTTAATCACTTCAAAAAGAATTGTTCGACGAATGAAGTGAAATTAGCGCTGATGATGATATGGTGTTTTCGGACGAACAGCATCTCGAGCTAAATAATTATCGACGGGACGTGATGAGAAATATAAACGATAGACCGTGAATGGACATCGGCCGTTTCAACACAGACACAATTATTTCTTATGTTCAGGAGAGTGGAAATAATTATTTTCCGTGCACGATTCGAAGAAAATCCCGTACCAATTGATAAATTATACAATAATACAACGTCACTTCTTATATTTAGAAATTCGAATATAAATATAAAATCATGTTAATTTTTATTTAGATAAAATATTGAGTCTGCCCCAAAAATATTCGAATTTTCATTTCGTTGTTAAAACTTTCAGTGCGAAGAATGATATTTTTACATACCTATCTCCTATACAAACTATTGAAATTTAGTCAAAATTGATAAGCAATTTCCACAAATACACTAATACTATTTGTTACTTTATCATGGAAACACAATGCACAAGTATCAAGAAAAATACTTATCTTCAAATTATACTATCACTAATTACGTTTACATAAGGAATTGTTTTAAAAAATTAATCAACTGCTTTAATTAACCACTTGCGCTGAAATGACGTGCTATGCACGTCGACTGCTATCTGTACCAAATACCGATATGACGTGCATAGCACGTCGTGTGATCTTTGCTGAGTATAACATCGGAGTTCAGTTAACAAATGTCACACTTCTGTTTTGAAGGCATAAAAGTACGTTTTTGTAGAACTTCATTAATTTTAAATATTTTCATTGAATAATAATCAAGTAACTATAATACACAATAATTTTTTTTATTATTATAAAGAACTATTTTATCCAAGAATTATTTTATTCTGATAATAGCGCATCAGAAAATGTTGTATTGGATTTATGTAAACCTTTAGTTGATTTTGGACACACCCTCTTTTTAGATAACTGGTATTCGTTACCAAAACTGTATCGGAAATTTCATTTGCAAAAAATTAATACTTTCGTATCAGTCAGATCTAATAGAAAGAATATGCTAAAAGATCTCGCAGCAACAAAATTAAAAAGATTTGAAGTTTTTTCAAGATCTTGCAATGGTATCTTAGCTGTAAAATGGAAAGACAAAAAGGATATATATTTGCTTTCTTCTAAACGTTCCAAAGCAGAAATGATTACAACAAAAAAGAAAAAAATTAGAAATTATACCGACCAAAATGGAAACATTACAAAACCTAATATAGTTTTAAATTACAATGATGGTATGGGTGGAGTAGACCTGCAAGATAGCTATTTATCATCTTTTCCTTTAATGAGAAAATTTGTAAAAAAGTACAGAAAAATATACTTTTATCTAATGGATATGGAATTTTTTAATACCTCTATTCTATTCGATAAAATAACAAACAAACCAAAACCCAAAAAATACTCCTTTTTAAAAATTATTAATAAATTTGTTAATCAACTTAAGAGTTTTAGTATAATGTAAATGTGTGTGTGTGTCTAAAACTTTATAAAAAAATGATTTCAAATACCAACTCGCTACGAATTGCTTTGGACGGATTTGCCACGCGTGCATGTTAATTAATTATCAGCGCAACTGGTTAATAATTGAAAAGATGTTATTCATTAACTCGACCACGTGTGGCAAGAATCACATGAAAAAATTAACAGAGTTAAATAAAAAAAATTAACACACCCATACTGTCCAAATATTTTCCATCTGATTATTTGTTTCGATTTTTAAAGAATTTCTCGATAAACAAACATTGTAACAGTTAATGTTCAAAATTACTTAATCTCATTTTACATCATGGTCATTAAATTTCTTTATATGGATTGAAAATTTACATAGAAAATAGCAAACTACCCTTGATAATGATGGAGATTATATAATGAATTAAGAAATAACTTTAATAATTTTTTATAAAAAGTAACTAATTAATTACGATATACCTGTCATTTATAACCGACAAATTTTGAAACATGCAAAAATTTCAAATATTTAAAAAATAAAGTAACCTATAATATTTGTAACGATGTTAAAAATAAATTCAATAAATTTAGAATTGTATGTAGGGCAATACATGGAAATTTAAAATTTAAGACAAGAACAGATACATGAGTATTGCGTAAAGTTTCACAAAACGTTAGCCGTACCACATTTACTATACGAAAATGAAATATATAACTGTTTTTAAGCGTGATAGAACTTTAAATTGAATATCTATCGAAAGTTCTATCTAACCTTAAAAAAACACGTTTTATATGTGTCCGTGTGTGTACATATATATATATATATATATCCAAATATATAAATATAGGCTGTTTTTTTAAGTTTGATAGGAACTTAATTTAAAGTTCCATCATGCTTAAAAAACACCTCTGCATACTTATATACGTATTTATAGAAAATACGATTACATTAAATATATATTTGTTCCTGCAAAATATGTCCTTAAAAATAAATTTTCTATAATCAGAATTAACATGTTTATTGAATGTGAATAAATATTTGAAATATATATATTATATCACACGTCATAAAGCCTATATATCAATCCACAACTGGACGAAAGCCTTAATGAATGCTACCATAGTCATATTCACCACGCTGATTGGTGAAGATATTTTATTTGGGGTTTATTCCCTTATCGTTTCGACAGTTATTATTTTACAAGATGAGGTTCGGCCTTCATGCTCAACCCTCGAAAATGAGGGGCTCTCCTACTGGGAATCGAACGCAATCTCCCGCTTGACACGCGGTAATGCAAACCACTGTACTACCCAGTCGGTAAGTGTGTGTGTGTGTGTGTATGTATATGTGTATATGTGTATATATGTATATATATGTATATATGTGTATGTATATATGTATATGTGTATATGTATGTATATGTATATGTATGTATATATGTATATATGTATATATATGTATGTATATGTGTGTATGTGTATATGTGTATGTATGTATGTATATATGTATATGTGTATATATATATCTATATATATATATATATATGTGTGTCCCATAAAAAGTGCACAACTTAATTTTTAAATAAAACGCATCTTTTTTGAGTGATGATAAGTGTGCGCTCCTGATATATAATTATTCTCGCTTGAAAACTGCTGTGTGAAGAAAGTATACTCTTCAAATATGTGTTTGGTCACTTTGGTTATTAAAAAAAACCTATTGTTAAGTCGTTTATAATCATTTTGTAAAAAATATAAGTTGGATTTTCACTTTGAGTAGAAAAAGAGGACAATCATCGACGGACGAGCGAAAGCTAATGATTTTTCATTACAAAAATGGAAAAACTCTACAGGAAATTGGAAAAATAGTTAATAAAAACCACGCTACAATGCAGTCTGTAATAAAAAGATTTAAAAATGTTCAAAATGTTGACAATAAATTCAAAAAGAGTCTCCGCAAGATTTTTAATGACCATGACGAGCGTTGGATTCTACGAAAAATTAAAGAAAATTCGAAAATTAGCCCGCCTAAATTGACTTTAGAAGTTAAAAAGTATCTAAATAAAAAAGCAAACCCCCAAACAATTCGCAATATACTGAATAAAAATGAGTTTCATGCTCGTATTGACAGGAAGAAAAATTTCATAAATCTAGCTAATCGCAACAAAAAGTTAAGCTTCGTTTGGGAACATGTTAATAACAGTTTTGATTATTGAAAAGATGTTTTATTTACGGACGAAAGCAAATATAATTTATTTAGATCCAATGAGAGAAATAATGTATACCAGAAACCAAATACAGAAATGTCTTTTAAACATTTACGTCCTACAGTCAAACATAAGAGCGGTCATGTATGGTATGGGGGTGTATGTCTACGAGAGGGATTGGAAATTTATTTTTATAGATGGCATTATGAATCAAATTGTTTATATTGATCTATTAAGAAAAAATTTAAAAGCTAGTACTCAAAAACTTGGGATTTTACAAACATTTAATTTTTATTAGGACAACGACCCCAAGCACAAAGCTTATAAAATACGTAATTGATTCTTATATAACTGCCCCAAAGTATTGGAAACACCACCATAATCACCTGATATAAGTGTGATTGAAAATCTATGGAATCACTTAGAAGTTGCCATTAGAACATGCACTATTATTAATAACAATGATTTAAAAAAACGTTATTAGAAGAATGGGAAAAATTGATCTAGCTTATTGTGAAAAATTAGTTAAATCCATCCCGAATCGTTTAAAGCCTATAAAAATTAATAAAGACCACTCTACTAAGTACTAAAATAATTCAATCCATTGTAAATTTTAATTTAATAAATAATTTGTTAGTTGTATGAATTTCATTTCGATATATTTTTTGTTAATTTTTCAGAAATTGTTACTTTTTCTGGAGTAAAAGTATTAATTTACGATTGAAATTTTCAAATATAATAAAAATAACCTTAATAAAGAACTTAACCAAGAGAAATAAAGAAAATTGTTATTATATTAAAATATATGTATAAAATTATTGGAAACATAACTCTGTATGAGTTTCACTTTGACTCACTGTATGTACACACACACATATGTATATGTGCATTTGTGTATTTATTTTTGAAATATATTGTATTTAAATTTAAACATTTTTTTGTTTCAATTTAATTTTTTTTTTGACAGTTAATAATAAAAACTGCAATGTAATTTTATTCTGAAATGAATCAACACCATCACGCGAAATCCATCGAGGATCAAATCACGTTTTACGGTATTTATAATAAATTAATTTGATTTCATTTAAATATATTCGTTTAAAAAATTTTATAGAGAAAAATAAACAATACAAAAAGAAATACTTATGTTATTATTTTAAGTAAAATAAATTCATAGCATTATTTCAATTGGATATTATATTATTTTTTATTGTTAGCCATCTAACAAATAATTTGAATAAAACTATAAAAATCCATATTAAGAATATAAATAATATAGAATTAATTCGTAATATAACTTGCATTAAGTTTGCTCATTATGAAAACAAATATTTTTCTCTACATATTTAAAATGATATCTTATGAAAACAATATATTAAATTAAAGGTAAATGTAAAAGTAATTAAATTTAAAAAGTTATTAATGCCAGAGCAAAAAATATCTAATGATTAAAAAATACAGATATTTGAATGATTGAAATAGTATAATGAATACAATTTTAAAATACACTTTTTAATTGATATATATATATATAGAGAGAGAAAGACCCAAATGAGACTTAATAATATAATAAAAAAGTAAATGTGTGTGTATAAACCCTTCAATCTCATTTGGGTCATCTCTATACATACATATGTACAGCCATATACATATATATATATATATATATATATATATATATATATATATATATATATATATATATATATATATATATATATATATATATATATATATATATATATATATATATATATATATATATATATATATATATATATATATATATATATATATATATATATATTTATATACATGTTTCGTTTCACGCCGCTACTGATTATACTTTTATCAATAAAATGTTATCGTATTTATAAAGTATTCTTCATAATAAATGTGTTTTAATTGTATGTTTATAAGTAATAATTGTATTATACAAAAATTAATTGAAATATTGACGTGTATATAATTTATATCTTTTAATATTATGTCAATGGAGCAAACAGCTTGTGAAGGTAGAAATGCTACAAATAAACTTCCATTGAACTTAACCTATACAATATTTTAACCACCGATTCCGCGATAAAGATCTATATGCATTTATAAACAACATAAAAAATATGCCAAATAAAATTTATTCGTTATTATTTTCTTGTATCAGATCCGTGTAGAAAGTAGAAAAGTATATAGTAAATAAACAAGTATAACCTTCCTTTTAATCAATATTTACTCTACAGCTATTTATTGCTATTATTAGAATGTTCATTTCGTTTTAAAGTTTAATTTAATTACAGCCTTATTATTACTTTAAATTTATTCTTTCTAAACCTTTTTTTATAGATTTAAAAGCGTTTGAAAGAAGATTGACGGAAGTTATTGCACATTTACAGCCGGCCGCAACACGATGGAGAAGTAATTATGACAGAAATCATGCAAAATATTATATTTTATTCATTTAAAAATACTTTTCAGTCATATTAATTATAATATCGATGTGTACCGCAGTAGGTGCATGGCACTGGTTAACTGATCCCGACACAGCGGCCGTACCGTTTATGCAATCGTTGTGGAATCATCCGTTTTTTGCATTCGCTTCGTTAAGTCTACGTAAGTACGATTAAAAAACTCGAAAATTTTTCTTACTGATATCGATGTTATATTTTAGTGATACTCTTTCTTATGGGTATTCATAAACGAGTAATAGCACCGTCGATCATAACGGCTCGGACTAGAACGGTGTTAGGCGATTTCAACATGTCTTGTGACGATACAGGAAAATTAATATTAAAACCGCGACCGACCGTGAATACATGACAGTTACGTTTAGCATAAGAATTTTTTAGGTAATTCTAGTCGTACGGTTTGTTAAATTTTTAGTGATCGTTGTGAAAAATCATTCATGTTTAATCATGACGTGTACATATATATATTTCTGTTTTTTAATCGTATTTTTGTATTATTATTTACTTTTCATCGTTTAGTAAATACATTTTTTTAATTAACTTATATTCTTCATGTATTGTTATTACCTGTAATAACTATTGTACAGTACTTTGATTTATGTTACAAAGTACTATTTGTAGTTCAATGTATTTATTTATATTCAATAATACATACCAAAATTCAGTATTTTTAAAATTTATTACTATATAATATTTAAGTTATTTAAAAAGTATATGAAAATACAACCCATTTTTGATACTGTAAAATTTATTTAAATTATGACTACAAAAAAATGATGACAACCACACAACTTAAAATATAAATAATCTACAAGTCATTCAAACTGTGATGCTATAATAGTAATAAATTTGTACTTAGCGTTGAAAACATTGGCAAACTCTTGAAGAAATATGTAAATATATAAAATGTACATAAAAAATAACACAAACATATATGATATATGTATATATATATGTATATGTGTATATATATATTTATATATGTATATGTGTATATATATATATATATATATATATATATATATATATATATATATATATATATATATATATATATAAAGTAAATGTCATACTTGAAGCTATTCCCAGCCATTCAAAAATTGGGGTTATGTGCATGTTCATTTTATAATAAAAGGAATTAAATTTCAAGCTATCACCTGCTAGGAATCAGCTGTTATAAAAAAATATATGTATATTAATATATATATATACATGAATTTTGATCAAAATGAGGTAATTTCGATTCTTAAAGCCATAGAATCGCACAACAGAACACTTGATTATTTCATTGCTTATAAAAATCCATACATACATACCATTTATATACATATATATGGTGTGTGAGCATGAGTATGTTTATATTTCATACATAATTTACACACATAATCACATACAACTTACATTCATACAAATTGCAAATGATTGCAAATAACTAAATTCATCATTTCACTCAGACTTTAAAATCATAAAATCTTAACTACAAAATACATTTGTATAGTGTCCTATTGTGTTTTTAATTGAATCTATATGAAAGATAGTACTTATAAAATAATCATACAATTAAGAAAATAAATGTCAGCCTCTATTCAAATTATATAATTTGTATATAATTACTAACTGATATTTAATGTCAAACTAACTTTTTGTTACATTGGCAAGTGTTAAAGCATTATTATAAAGACAAAACCTAATAATGACTAATATATATTATAACATTATTTAACTACATTTATACTCTGTCGAGTTTCATCATCACTTTGATTGCTCTAACAAACATTGATAAAAATCTTGAACAATTTGTTAATGAATAAATTAATCACTATAGAAAAAAATCATGTTTATACATGTTAGTATTACAAATCTATTAAAATTATGTGATTTACTTAATATCTCATATATTCTATTTTTTATACGTATAAATTTCTTAATCATGTAAATTAAAAAATATTAATATTTATATCTATATTATCTATAAATAATTAAATCAGTTCGACTAAGAACAGAGCATGGCGCATCTCAATTTATATAAATTAAATTATTAATTTAAAAAATCATTATTTTGATTAGTTTTCTTACTAAATGCAGTGGTTTTTAAACATTTATTTTTCCTAGGCAATAGAATTCAATAGAAATCTTTAATTTTCGATGCAACAGATATTACTTAACAGTATCGATTTATATATAAAAAAAACTTTAGAAATGAACCACTGATGTCATTTTATACAGAAAATAATACATTAATATCAAATGCATATTAAATATATATATATATATATATATATATATATATATATATATATATATACATTATACTATTTAAATAAATTTTTATATTAATATGTATACTTTGGCATTAACCTATAATGTGATCAACTATAATAGAAAGGTGATTAATTATAACATTGTACATAAATACAATATCTAGTTGATTTCTTTTTAAAGACAAGAAGATCTGAACACAACATACTTTTTTCTAAGAAAATTTATCTTAATATGTTTAATATGAGTTATTATCTTAATGTTTTATTATGCTGAACAATAAATGATTATTGTCTTTTAGAGTTACGTGTATTCATTTGTAATAATTTCAATAATTTGTAGACTAATTGAACAATTGTTCTTTTATCACCGTCATTGATTGTTGGTCATGTATTTTTATAATAACATATCATAACCTTCCGTAATTACATTTGTAAAGTAATTTTTTTAATCAACACTTATTAAAATCAGTTACTTTCAATAAAACAATGAGTATGGCAATATTTACAACTTACTAAGTTATATATTATTAATAGTATATTGGACACTTCTGGAGTTTAATTCAAAAGAAATCAACTAAATATCTTCAAAAGTTTAAATAATAAATATAATGTCATGTTAAATAAGTAAGTTCATGACATGGAAGGCATATAGTACTAAAGCTTGAAATTAAATACATTAATGTATGACAAGATATGATCCAACGTAAAAGTTTTCTTGAATACTACCTTTTATCTTAATGACAAACTAAACTATAATGGAACACTCGGAATCAAATATATACATTAGGCCAACATTCTTACAATCTTTGTCGACCAAAAAATACATAGAATATTTTTATATAATTCTACAGTCTATTAAAAATGTACGCATTTAATAACTTGGAAAGTTGAATTGTTTACACTATAAAATCGAATTACAATACTAAAATTTTTATTCTCTACCATTCATAAAAACATATTAGATGCATAGATTTATATAGAAATATATCTCAAAAAGTAATAGACCTTTACATATAATCTACTTTAATTAAATATATAACCTTTATATGAATTATTAAAATATGAAATTACTAAATGATTTCATCACAGTTATAAAATTATAATTACGAACGAACAAAACAGTGTTTAAAACTCACTCGTAACATTGTAAAATACAAAACAGAGTAATACGTTATATTTACGTTTTGATTCCAAAGAGTGCGTCGTTTTTAAAACTATCTAATCGACTATTACGATACTAACGCAAAGAAAGATTCCGACGATGATATTTAACATTAACCGAGCATACGACATCGATGGCAGTGTCCCATTATATATTTAGAAAAAATGTAATCGGAAAAAAACTCACATATATATTTTTTCTGTGTAAAATATATAAAAACAAATCACGTGAAAAATATATATGCCGATATGTTTACAGGCAGCGGCTATGCTGCTAGTAAATTTTTAATATTCTTTGGTGTATTTTCTTCGTTGAGATGTTTAGTAGTGTACCTTAAAGCATTCAATAAAGGCTCAGCTCTAGCCGGAGGTTGAGCTTGTAAAAGTCGGACACAGCCTTTCACATCGACGTGCGCACCGCGTGCAAACGCACCGACAGGATGCACGTGATCGTACAGTATCACTAGACCGACCATTACCCGAAGAACAAGATGATAAGTTTCCTCGTGTTCGAACTGGCTCACTAATTTTCTATAAAAACGAATACAGACCGTCGGTTCTCGTATGTAAAATTTAAGAAAATCTTTTTTATAAATCAACACTTACGGATTCTCCAGCATCCGTAAACAAACTTTCGCCATAGTCCCGAGTGTTTCTGTAGTATTTTCAACAGGTATATCTGAATTTTCATCGACGAACGTCGACGTCGCTTCACTCAATACCTTAAGCATGGGTGTGGCATGTGCATAAAACAGTGACATTCGGTTTGCCAATTCAGAACTGATCGTACCAGAATTTTGACTAGTTCCGCTGATCTGCTGTCTCGATACTGTCCGGCGGTAATAACTAAAATCATTTTGAATAGCTGGTGTTTTCATCTAAAAAAAATTTAATATTGAAGATGGAATATTATATGATAGATATAAAAAATTACACACGAAAAAAAGATATTTATTAAAATACCTTATATTCATCAAACTTTAAAACGAATTCCAATATTTCAGCTAGCTGTTTAACTAAAGCCTGTTGAGTCTCTAAATGTTGTGTCGGACTCATACTACCGCCGCATAATTTACCGAGAAGCCTCGGAACGATACGTTCCAGTTCTCTAGAAAATTCATAACATTTTCTCAATTTGATAACGAGCGGCGAAACCGTGTTCCATGCTTTCAACTGCACTTCAGGTACAGGCATCGCTATAGCTTCTCGTATTTCTTTACCGGCACCCTAAAATTTTTCACATGCATCAAAAAACTAATTGGTATTTTAATTATTCACATTATAAGATCTAAAGTAGAAAAATAAGTAACAGTGTGAAATTGGCAATTTTTATAAAATGAAAATATTACAATAAAATTATATTTTATGTTTATGTAAACGTTAAGAAAAACAATCAAGAGAGTAATTAAGTAAACCGGATATAAGAAAAACCATCACACCTTATAATTTTGTATTTCTTCGAGGACGGACTCGGATTCTTTGAGTACTCGTTGTACATCTTCATACACATCCCTCTCGGTATCTGTCGGTGCTGCATTTTCGAAATCAAGAAAGACCTCGTACCTCTGCGGGGCACAGCATGTCGAATCGTCACGTGCCAAAAGACTAAGAAGTTTCCCCATGTCCACGCCCCCCTTAACTGTCAAAACGATGAATCAACACATACATAACCATGAAATAAATGTAAGCGCGTTACAAAAACAAATACTCACAGACGATTTCGATTTGAATCTAGCGGATAGGAAGAACACAATTCGTTCGTCATGTGTGAAACAGCATCGCACCACATTTATTATTCGATTTACAACGGGTGCTATTGTTCATAACCACATAACTAGAGATTAATCTTATTACGCCTACTAAACATAGCACCAAAACATTATTAAATGAACACAAATATCCCTGAATGTGGTCGGACCAGTGGACGTTTAAATATTGAATAAACGAGGGGGAGCGCTAAATATAAATTAAATTATAATTAAAACGGTTTACTCCGTGCATCGTAATCGAACTATAAATTAATTAAATGACTTCATTTTGGCTAAAATCGATGAAATTACTAGCATGCACCGAAAATTACATTTGTCAGAATCGTTAATTATTCGTACACGCAACGATAAAAATAAGATAATATAAAAGAAAAAAAAACGAAGAATTCTACAATCAATACCACAGTTTTATTTTCAAATCGTTCTTTTTGCAAAATGGAATTTACCAAAAAAAAGTAAGAGTACTGTTTACATCGAAATAAAATGGTCGAATTCCCTTTCGATCATTTTTTTTATCGGTTCAACGAAACGTTAACTCGGTACATAAACAGGATGCGGCTTTGAATAGTTGAGGAAATAATTCATAATCGTCACTTTAAATGATTAACATGATAAGTTCACATGTTCTCAATAAAGCAATGATCTAATATGTAAATTTTTTATATCACAGTGCTGTTAAACATGTAATCTTGTTACATCAGCAGTACTCAGTCGTTTCGTTTGTAAGTAATTATTACATAATTACATGCGAAATTTATGTATACATATCATCAGCAGTAATCCCCCTCTATCCACTACTGAATGAAGACCTCTCTCAAAATATTCCATTTCGATCGATCCATGCCTTCCTCTTCCAATCCATTGTAACGAATTTCCTTACATGAATCTCTTTCTGAATTTTCTTATATATTTAAATTCACGATCATTAACTTCCCTTGTCCCCTCTAAGTACCCTCTTCTTGATTTACGACCTACCCATTTCAATTTCAAACTTTTCAATTTTTCCATAACATCCGTATATATAATAGAAATTAATTTTCAATACGAAACCCTTTAAAATAGTATATCACACAAATGTAATGTGTGATCTATATTTACATTTTCAACAATAACCCCCATGGTCACACATGTGTGTCACTTTTTTTAGAATGTTCAATCAACTTCCTAATATCTTCTATGAATACCAATAATACATAATAATATATAATTGCAAACAGACACTGTATTAAATAAAATTACTAAAAATATAGCATGGTCTGTGATGGACGGTTTTCTAGATGAACATGTGAAAGCAAACGTGTTAATATATGTAGTATAACCGTTAAAAAATAATTAATTTTGTTAAGATTTTTGGCTAAGTACTGTCAAATGATATAGGATCCACATTCGATAATAAAAATCTGAAAAACATAAAACAAATTAAAAGAAAGATCGTTCGTTTTATACTGAATAGATATTTCATGATAAATAGTCATACTAAAATAACAGAATAGCTTTGGTAAAAGAATTCAGAAAGTAGATGAAGGCTCGCAACTTTAATTATCCATTTAGAGCTTTTATGAAATATCTGGTATAGAAGGGTTTTAATCAAATAATAGCTGCTGTTCCTTTCTATGGAAGAAATGAACACGTATTAAAAATGTAATTGGTAACAGAAATGAATTATCACCCCCAATAATAATTTATTGAACATTTTTCAATATTTTGTAGTATTGGAAGTGATAATTCATTTGTTTGAAAACGAATTTGCCACAGTTTTAAAACAAATAGTATGTGCAATAATTTGTAAATTATAAAAAAGAAGTTGAGGAAAGGTGCTTGGAACTGGAATACGTTCTATTTTAGTATTTTTAAAACACGATCTTAGTTAAGGACTTTACAAATCACATTAAAAAGGTAAAATATGACAAAATAGAGATTATTCTGTAGTTAGATTTATCTGACTACCAATCTTAATTAATTTTATCATTTTAAAGAGAACAAAAAAAGCGATTAGAAAAATAAGATTGCTAGTCATTATTAACTAAAATATTTTCTGATAATTTTACTTATAATTTAAACTATGTGAATACGTTTTTTCAAGAATTTAATTAAAGACAATTGCATTAATTTGTGGAATTATTAGTATATTTTGTTGTTATTAAATAGTAAATATATAAATAAAAAAAATGTTTGATAACACATTTCAAGTTGATAAAGAAAAATATACTTATAATAATATTAATTTTGTAAAATGTTTTTTTTCATTTTCTAAATAATAAAAAATAAAGTGGTTGACACTTCTTTGGGGATTTTATCTAAAAAAAATATTCATAGTTGAATAAAAATCCAAATAAATAAACAAACACATTAGCATATTAAAGTATTATATTTATTTAATTATACAATCTTTACAATCTGAAATAGATTATTAACTGAGCAAATATGACTGGACTATTTTATTTTAATAGTAAAATGTTATCAGAAATCCAGATTGGCATTCATTCATTAGTCGTCACTATGTTTTATAATAAATATCACGAAAATATTATCAGTCTATCAATTAATTAAATACCTTTTATATGTTGTACTAAAATTTCGAAAATTAACAATATATAATATTTAAATATGTGGATAACATGATACTTAATTTACTAACTATCAAGATTCTATTATTAGATAAGAAAGAAGTAAACAAGCACGAGTACAAAATAAAATATAAAATCCGATTATTTATATTTCTTACCTCGAAAATATGATCTGTGTATTTATAAAACAAATTTACACGAGTCGTTTAAGATGTAATGAATATTATATGGTATTTCTATATATTAAAAAGTCAATTTACAAAGTTGTCAGTTTTAACAGATTCGTAAATATCAATGAATTTCATATTATCTATGTATATTGTTAATGATATTTACAGGTCATGTTTGATTAAACGTACCGATTTGGTTTAAGACACATAAAATCGCACCTAAGAAACTACAAATTAAGACGGACATTTTGGAAACACTAGATATTCTATAAAATGGCGTTCGGACAATGTTGTGAATGACAATGGTCACATTGTTAAACGAAACAGTGTCTTTAACAAATGACGAAGAAAACATGCCATCGGCTTATCTAAAAAAAGTTTCACTAATTTAATGAACACATAAAGCAGGACCCATTTAAAAAGTTAAACTGGACAGAACCGTATCGAAAATTAGGGTCGAGATTTAAGCTCAGCGATAATCATACGTAAATACATACATACATACATACATACATATATGCATATATATATATATATATATATATATATATATATATAGGGTGATCCAAATGAGATTAAAAGATGTAATATGTAAATGTGTGTTTAAATTTTCAAACCCATTTTTCAATTGGCCACCAAGATCATGTGATCTAACTCCAATGGATTATTTTCTGTGGGATTATGTGAAATCGATAATTTATGCTGATAAACCACAAATAATAATAGTATTTAAAAATAAACATTGAACGTGTAATTCATGAAATTGGACCACAATTATGTGAAAGAGTGACTAAAAATTGGACTAAACAAATGCACTATATTAAGCGAAGACGTGATGGTTATATGAGTTAAATTATATTCCATCATCAATGACATAGAATATGCTTAAAAATTACTAATTAATTAAATACTTTTTATTTTATTTTCTTTTAAACTTCTGAAGCGCTTATTGGAAAACCCTATATATATATATATATACATATATATATATATATATATATATATATATATATATATATATATATATATACACAAATAAATTATTTAGTAAATAAATTATATATATATATATATATATATATATATATATATATATAATAAAATTATTTACTAAATTAATTTATAATATTAAATAAATTACAGCCTTTTTTCCTAAAACTGATCCCTAATTAGGATTGATTTTTTATATTCTTTTATATTTATTCATATTTCAAAACATTTATTTATATAAATTTTTGTCTCATTTTCAATAATATCAAATATTTTTTTCTTTATTGAATATTAAATCGTATTATAACATTAAATAAAATAAAAAAAATATTTAGAATTTTATAAAAAAACATATATATTATTTTAAATAGGCCTTCATTGAAAAAACTTTTGATTAATATCATTTCATTTTTGGATTACATTTAATAAAATCGCTGTATAATTTTGGAATAGTACAAATAGAAAATATTTATCATTTTATTTTGGAATATATTTTTTTAAATATATTAATAAAACGAATTGTGTGATTATTATTTAACAAACATGTTCCATTTTCGAAAACATAAAATAAATAAGTCAATTTTAATCTCATCTTAATAATCATTTAAAATATGAAAATTATAAATCGAGTTAATTTCTATACAAATGATTTTTTGCACAGAAATTAACTGAATCTTCAAATATTTGTAAATTCGATATTTTATTCCAAACTGAATTTGTTTGAAAATCGTGCTTCTATCAATAATCCAATAGATTTTGATTTTGAAACAATAAATTATTTTTAAAAAATATATTTATCAATTTTGGGACGTATTAGGCCATCACTAAATCATTTTTATTAACTAATGATTATTAGTCTTGTACAAAAAAGACAAATTTAGAACCAATTATGTTTACAATAAAATAAATGAATAAAAATAATCATTCGATTAATTAAATTCCAAACTACATTTTTGTTCTCAGTTTTAATTCGAACAACTAATCTCGAAATGTATTTTCATTGATTAAATTAATATCATATTCTTTAATATTATTCCATAAAAATTAAACACTTACTGAATACTGAATTTCGTTAAATAATTATTATATATACAGATCGTTGAATCATTTTAAAATTAGATAAATTCGTTTCAAACAAATATTTTCGATACGGATTTGCAGATAACTTCCATTTGGCGACATCACTTTCAATTAGTCTAATTTACTAAGAAAGTATAGCAACAATTATATTGCTACATATTTATGTACTTGTTACTTTATATACATATATATATATATATATATATATATATATATATATATATAATTTATTACATTCATCTTATTTTATGATATATAATAAATTAATGATCAGGATTTATTTCTAATGAAATTAATTACTTCATTCCTCCGTTCTAAATAAACTAATTACAAGTAAACTATCAGTTGTGTATCAATTTCTATTTCATTTTTTATCACAGAGGAAAAGTAGGTTATATATATATATATATATATATATATATATATATATATATATATATATATATATAAAGGTGGCTCAAATGAAACTAAAGAATTTAAATATTCTTTTATTTGTTTACTATTATTTACTATTCTTTAAAATTCATCAGTCTCATTTGAGGTACCCTATATATATATATATATATATATATATATATATATATATATATATATATATATATATATATATGCAGGTGTTTATTAAGAGAGAACTTTATATTAAATCCCTATCGAAAGTTCTATCCAACCTCAAAAAACATCTTTATCGTTCCTTTATATATTCAAACATACACACACACACATCTATACATAAACAGTATTTTTAGGTTAGATAGAACTTTTAATAGGGATTCAATTTAAAATTCTATCACGATTAAAAATACATTTTATATATAGAAGTAAAATAGTTACATCAGATAATAAATACAAGTTAAAAATGTTTGTTATTAAAAATATATTTATCAATTACTATTAAATAATCTATTACTATTAAATAATTTAAATGCTATTTTCTAATAACTTTAACTATGTTAAAACTTTTTTTTCAAAAATATCATTACGTGTATATACATACATACATACATACATATATATATATATATATATATATATATATATATATATATATATATATATATATATATATATATATATATATATATATATATATATATACAGGTAGTGATGCTTCAAAATAGCATAAATTGCAATTAATCTTGTTTATTTATTTGTTTAATTTACATAAACGTGTACTTCAATTTGCATAAAATATTCACTGATATATATATATATATATATATATATATATATATATATATATATATATATATAATTTCTGAATAAATTTTGAAATCGAATCCAAGAAAATTTCACTTTTAATTCTATTTTTACATTCAGTCTGTTAAACAAATTATGATGAGAATAAATGTTTGTCAAATGTGGAAATTGTTTTTATAATGTGGAAATGTGGAAATTGTTTGTCACCCAAATATGACTCCTAGATTTGTGTTTTATTAAAAATCAACTATACACATGTTTCCCTGTATCCCCCACCCCACCCCATACACATCTATTTTTCATAAAACACAAATCAAGGCGTTACATCTGGTTGACCTTTTATAATTTTAAAAACTATGCTACAGATTTTATAAGTTGTTTTAATAAGGATTTAAGTATAATCTTCATAAAAAGTTTTATCTTAAATCAAAATTGTAAAAAAGATAAATCAATAAAAAAGATATTCATAAAATTGCACATTTCATATAAATTTAATTTTAAATGAAGAAATAATTTCATTTGCTCTATTGTTAAAATAAATATTTTTACTTGTAAAATAACGATTTAAATTTTCTTACAGGTGTGATTTGGGAACCAGACAGGTTTCAACCTATCTATATTTACTTTTTTCTTATATTTTTTAGTTTTTTTAATCCATATATTTACAAGATCCCATAAAGTGTTCAATAATCATTTATTGTACATTTTACTACCTGATATATATTTCAATGTTCATGTCATCTTCATCAAAATACTGCACTATAAAATTTCTCTTAAATTATAAATATTTTATAATAGTCTTCTGATGATATGTCATGGTAATCGAAATACATATCAGTGAATAATTATTGAATATTATATTGTTAGAGTGAGTTGTAATTCATTTATAAAAAAATTAATCATTTTAGTTTATAGGAAGATCAACAAACATTTTTAACATCTAATGAAGTATGCGTCAGAGTTGAATAAAAATTGATTAAAATTTAATTAATTATTAATCATAATTAAGTTAGTTATCAGTCACAAATTGTTTTTCCTCATTAATTAGATTGACTAGTTTGTTTTCAAATTAATTTTAGATATAACTATATATTAATCATTAGTCACTATTTGTTTTAAGTGACTTAACCTGAAAAAATGAAATATAAAATTTTTTTTCCTCAATTGCTCTTCATATGTATAATTTAACTCTTTGAGGAATGGAATTTTAAAAAATAAAAAGACTCATGTTGCACAGAAATTTCATTTATATAAAATTCATTAAAGTTGGTTTATTTTAATTATTAAGGAAGTAAAATGAAAAAAAAGTCATTTAAGTTTTTAATTATAGGGTGGAACGTGAACATCCTCTCTGTGCCATATAGGACTATATGCAATCCTCTATTCTTCAAGCTATTGTAATTTTTTGAGGTGGTATAAAAAATATCCCACCATGCATATTTAGGTACCAAAAAGGTGTGACACTAAAGAGTTAAACCCTAAACTAATAAAACACTCAGTTCAATCTCAGACTCTCTTTGCAGACCATTGATTTGTAATTTATTATCTATTGACAGAACTTCCTACTTAAGAATTTTTTTAAAGAAAACTTACTAAAAATTCAAAAAATAAAATGGTTAGTCAAACTAATGATTAACGATTACACATTAGTCACACTAAAATGTAATTGACTAATTCAGTTATTTTATACAAATGACTGATTTAATAAATAATCATTAATTATTTGATTAAATTTAAATTAATCGTTAATCATAAAAGATTTGTGATTAAAACTAACGGTTTTTATTGATTATTGTTTAGTCATAATCTTTAATTATATTTTCTGATTAAATTTTACCCAACTCTGGTGTGTATTATTTATAACCTATTATATATATATATTATGTTTTTTTAAACGTGATAGAATTTAAAATTGAATACTTATCAAAAATTCTATTTAACCTAACAAAACACCTTTATCATACCTTTATATATATATATATATATATACACACACACACACAAGTATATAAACACTGTTTTTTTTAGGTTAGATAGAACTTTCGATAGGAATTCAATTGAAAATTCTATCATGCTTAAATTACAGTCTTTATATATATATATATATATATATATATATATATAATTATATGTGTATGAAATAGGGATTAGTCAATAAATACTAAAATATATAGCAATAGAGAACCATTGATTAAATATTTTAGATAATTTCGTCATTAACAATTTATTAACTAATTAATTACATTGGTGTTTTCATTTGCTCTTTTCTTTATACAATTGAGAAACAGTAATCATTATAAACAATCGTTCCTAAAGTCCTCTACTTGGTATTATTGTTTAATGTTTTTTTTTTTGTTGGTTTGTTTGTTCGATTCTCAAGTACTTCGATAAACGAAAAGTGCTTCAGATATTTGTAACTGTGCGGCAGTAGCGTAGCCAGAAAATAGTATCTAACGATCGAATACGCCGATCGATTCTTTCTACATTCCTCATACGTGAGCATTTCAAAAAAATGTACGCAATAGTCACAATTTATAAAGAAAACTTGGATTAGTATTGTTCTATTGTAGGAGAGATAAGAGAAATTGAAGCGAAAGTTTAATTGAAAAATATTATTGTTGGATTTTTTTTAATTAATATTTTTATCGATACAATACTTGAAATCTTTTGTAATAATTTCAACTGATTGAAATACTTAAACGATAAAATTATGAATAAAGAAGTCGTTTCATTGATTATTAATTAAAATGAAATGTTGATAAATATATTAATTTGTATTGATTTAAGATAAGTTTCTGCCTAATCTAATCGAAAATTTAAATAAATATTTATAAGAAATGTTTATAAATATATACACTAGTCAATTTTATTTTGATATCTACATTTTATTGAAATGCCTTAGAGATAATATATATATATATATATATATATATATATATATATATATATATATATATATATATATACACTCATGTGCAAAAGTAAACATACAGGGAATATTTTTTACAAAATGATTTTTTTTACTAGAGTATTTTCATCAATAATAATTTTTCTGATAAATTCTTTCACAATGGCAAGATTGTTTCTCTATATTTTTTTAGTTATTGTTCAAAAAAAAATATTAAATCCTCCATTGATATTATTTTGCATGTGCAAAAGTTTACATACAGTTGTATTTTTACACATTTTTAAGGAAAATTTGTAAAATGTGTATCTTATAAGAATATCTTTTTTTATTTTATAATACAAAGAGGATTTTGAAATAGAAAAAATAAAAGTAATTAAAGCCAATGATGTGCTGCAGAAAAGGAACATCCGATGATTTACGAAAATTAACCCTTATCGGTCGTATGTCACCTCTAACGTGACATTATAACTTTGCTCTATCAGTCGTATGTCACGTGCGAGGTGACAAAACTGAACAAGTAACAACGTCCTTATTGCTGAATATACACACTGTATGTCTTTACAGTTTAATTTTTACTCGATAGCAGACAACACGTTCTGCTATATTTCAGCAATTATTTTACTTATATTATAATATTTTATTCCTCCAAAAATGAATAAAGAAAACTATAGCAATATGGAAAGTAACAGTGATAGTTGTAGTGAAATATGTGAAAATTTTGAATATTCGGCAAGTGATTTTAATTCTTATGATGAAGGAGACAGTGATACAAGTGTTATATTTCAGTGAAGGAAAAAAATTGATCCCTATTCAATATTAAAGTGAAGAGGAAAGCGAAATGGAAAGAGAAATTGTTCCTGATTGTGATGAAGATTGGATTGAAATCGATAGTGATGATGAAAACAATTTTACTTCAAGTATTTCTTTTACAAATATAGAACCTTAAATCTTCGGAAATGTTCAGGAGCCTAAAAATTATTACCCACAAAACTATCTTTTTATATCAAGTAACTTTAGTTACTCTTCTCTTACAATAAGCACTCAAATATATCTCCGACCTAGCGGAAAGTTAAGTATAAAATACTAACGTCCGATAAGGGTTAATAGTAGATTTAAGGCAACAAGGAAATAGTTTAGGTGAAATAGTAAAAGTAGGTAAAGAAGAAAATGTACAATTCAAACAATAATAAAAAGTTACAATAGAACTAGTAGTATCTTTAAAATCACGATCTGGAAGGATCCAAAAATAATTACAGAAAAACAGGAAGGTGAAGGAAAATGCGAAAATTTCTTCAGCCCGAATCGCCACAGATGTATCTACAGAATATAATAAAATGTGTCATCGAACCACTATATCTAGAATATTGAATAGTGAGGTACTATAGTAGAGTACCTAGGAAAAAGCTTTATATAAATAAAATTAATCGTAAAAAATGTATAGAATTCACTAAATAATATGTTAATAAAGATAATAAGTTTTGGGAGAACATATTTTTTAGTGATGAGTGTAAATTTAATATTTTTGATAACGATGGAAGGATTAAATTGTATCGAAAAAAATCAGAATATGAAATCAAGAATTTAGGATGTGTAAACATAATGGTCAGGGCATGTTTTGTGGTTTCTGTGGTGAGAAATATGACTTTCATTGAAACAACAATGAATAGTTTGGGGTATTTGAACATTTTATAACACAATTTGAAAGAAAATGCTAAAAAATTAAACCTTGAAAGTTACATTTTTCAACATGACAACAATTTCAACCACACATCACATATAATGTGTGAATGGTTTTTGTATAACTGCCTTAAACAGCTTAAAACTCCACCTCAGTCTTCAGACCTAAATCCCATAGAACATTTATGGGATGAAATCAAATAACAAATATAGAAAAGAGAAGAAAAACAAAAAAAGGAAACCTTAAGAGAAGTCCTTTGATATGAATGGGAAAATATTGGACCCGAAATAACAAGAAAATTCGTTCATTCTATGACCAAATGATTGAAAAGAGTCATTAAAAATAAAAGTGGTCCAATTTTATATAGAATGTTAAAAAATATATATTTATTTAATAAATTTTCAGTGTATGTTAACTTTTGCAACGTTAAAAATTTGTTATTTTATAATTAAAATGAATTGTTGGCTTTTTTATTTTAGTTTTGAGTTGAAAATAAAACGCATTAAATTTAGAAAAAAAATTATTTGTTGTTTTGGAACCGTAGCTGATTCACTTTAACACAAATGAATTTTAATCCCAACACCACAATGGTTTAAAGTATTCAATAATCACTTATTATTTATATTTATAAATTTATCGGCTGATGCATCATGATGGCTAGATTTTAAGAGAAAGGCTCTGACGATGATGACATCGCCATCGAAATGCATCAGCCGATATATTTATAAATATAAATAAAAAATGAACAATAAGTGATTTTTGAACACTTTAAACCATTGTGGTATTGAAGTTGAAATTCATTTGTGTTAAAAAATTTTTTTTTATTTATTTTCAATTTTTCAGAAAAGTTTAATTTTGCTTGTATGTTCACTTTTTCACACGAGTGTATATATATATATAAAATATATATGCATATTATAAAATATATATTAATAGGATAAATATTTCAGTAAATTACTGATTAATACTGTTGATGATAAGACATTTTTGATTCGTATTGTGCGCAACAAAAAGTGAACAATTTCTGACCTGTCATAAATGGCACAGATTGTTTTTTTTTTGTTAAAAATATCGTACGATGAAATAAACTTTTCGTCTGTCGAAACAGACGTTTCAGATTGAAATGATCGAATCCGTGGTCAAATCGAATGACGTCGTGAAACGATTGTTCGAATAGCAACTACTCAATTAAAACATTTCGTCTGATACTGTATGACTAATAAAACGAAAATCTTCACATCTACGAGTTCATTTTTCGTTGATATATTCGAAACGAAATGAAGAAAAGAAGCACAACAATCTAGAATCGCTGATAACATCGTGAATCATAAGACATAATAGTATAAATCTGAAATGTTTCAGTCTGGTTAGAGTCTATGTTTCGATTTTACGGTAGTAACGCTGAAAATTCCAGTTTTAAATACAGTTATTGTTTTATGTTGTTGTTGTTGTTGTTTAAAAATACATTTTTTCAATTTCTATTAAACTGAATGAACGAAATGACGGTTTAGGTTAAGAGTGTAAAAAATATTTTTGAAATTTTTCGAAATGATTAATATTTATGATTAAAATACATAAATGTGAAATATGTATGTAATAAATGAAACATACGATCTTTAGCTATAGTGTCAAGAATTTATTGTGTTCATGACACATCCTAATTTAACAGTCAATGTCCCAAAGATAAATTACTCTAATTGATGCAGTCATTATTGATGCAAATTAAAACAATTTGTACTTTGAATATTTTCGGTGTTGTGGTAATTTGAAATAAAAATATCTAGAAAATACATACAAAAGATAATAAAAGCGTTATCTTAAAACTAATTAAGACGAATAAATGATGTTATTTTTTAAAAAAGTGTTGATTTATTTTTAGATCAGTAATTCTCAACCACTGTGTCGCGAGATTCTTGAAGTGTGCCGCCACTGCGAATACTCATATTTGAAAGAAGAATAAGAACTAATTTCGGTGTGTAATAACAGCGATTTAATTTCAAAACATTCAGAAGAATCAATTAATTCGTTCTGGATTAATCTTAGATACGATTATCCGACAATATCACAAAAAGCTTTAAGTGTGTTATTACAATTTTCCACATCTTATTTGTGCGAATTCGGATTTTCGGCTTTGACCGACATAAGAACGAAAAAAAGATCCAGACTTTTAAATCTGGATCACGAAATGAGAGTAGCATTATAATTTTTACGCCCAAATATAAATGAAGTTATCAAAAAACATCAAGCTCAAATTTCGCATTCAATGTAATTTGTAATTTATCATTAAATAAACATTTTGTTTACTTTGTAATGCAATTTCATTTTATATTTCATTGAAAATTATTATCGTATGCTATTTTTACAAAATATAATGTAGGTACATCAATCAATTAACCAAGTAAAATTCTTTTAAATTTATCTTATTGTTTTGTACCGCCAAATTTTTAAATTATTAAAAGTGTACTGTGACGAAAAAAGGTTGAGAATCACTGTTTTAGACTGTGGATTTTTTTGTAAATTATGGAAATGTATAATAAAAATATTTTAAAAAATGCATAAAAATCATAATCAAGATATTATTTTTAACTCAGTTTTGCTAATTAAATTAATTGATTATTTTTTATGGTCATCCAAATGTGACGCCTAGATGTTAGCACTCCATAATGTTTACAAGTCATATCTTTTCAAATGATATAATAAGCCTTTTTGTTTTAGTAAAAGATTACAATTTTAACCATGGATAAGTAATTTTTCACGTTGGATTATTGAATAACGAACAACAGATCCATTGTTTTCAAGTAAAATGTTGTTTAGTGATGAAGCTCATTTCACAATGGATGGATTTGTTAATAAGTAAAATATTCTTATCTGTGGTGATGAAAATCCTCGTGTTATTCATAAAAAATCTCTACACCCACAAAAAGTCAGTTTAGTGTGCATTTTTGGCAAATGGAATCATTGATATATTTTTTTTAAGATAATGTTGGAAATGTTGTTATTGTGAATGATGAACGATACCAATCAATGCTGAGTGACTTTTTATAGCCAAAATTAAATGATATTTATATGTCTGATATCTAATATATATTCTTTTAACATCTTCTATTAATTGATTTTTAAATGTAAAAAAATATAAACTGATTTTCAAAAAATGCAATTTAGGTTATTTTTCAAATATTAATTTTTGTATCATATAGAAAAATAAATTGGCATTTTTTCATTCTATACGAGTGTTTTAAATATTTAACGTTACTTCGAATTATAAATTTCTGTTAAGAATTGTAAATTAACTAATAATGAATATATTTGCTACTACATCAATCAGAGTGATTTACTATTCACTTCTCTGTATTTTTTCTCTATAAAAACTATACAAATAACAATAGCTGTACATTTCTAACAAATGGTATTTTGAGAAATGTATAGATATTTTATTTATAAAAATGTTTTATATAAAAAAATATGAAAAGTTTTAAAATGTTATAAAAAAACTTGCTATATAATATTTTTTACTCAATGTTAAATAACGTTTTAAAATTTAGTCATCGAAACAAATCAATAAATTAATTATTTTTTAATTCCTGTTTGAAACCAAACAATTTTTTAATAATTTATCTCTAGAAATTACAAATTTAAACATTTTAATTAATAAATTTAATTACTGTATATTTCAGGATATTTCCAATTAGTCAGTTATAATTTCAAAAATATTTTTTAACCATTTAAACAGCGTTTATATATATATATATATATATATATATATATATATATATATGACATGCATAATGTTAATAAATAATATAATTATAAAGTTTGATTTATATTTACTCGTAAAAATAAATTACTCATTAGCAAAGTTAAAAAAATATCAATTAATATCTTGCGAAATATTTATATATATATATTTATATATATATATATATATATATATATATATATATCATTCATTTAACAATTATTTCTATTCAAAAACATCATGTATGAAATTTGAAAGGATTTAACTGAAATTAAGATTTAAATTGATGATATTTAAATTGTAATTAAAATTAAATTTGACTTTAATCGTCATTTTTTAAAAATATTTAAAGTTATTGTTGCTTAAAAGAACACTGATATTTATTTATTTATTTTTAAAATATAGCAAATTCACTTTCACACAAATGAATTATCATCCCCAAGATTTTATAACATAATGCTCTCTCGATGATAGTCATCGAAATGCGAATTAGCTTATCGCTGTTATAAGCAATAAAAAAGTGAACAATGAGTGATTATTGAAGACTTTTTAATAATTCGTAGTGTTAAGGGTGATAGTTCATTTATGTGGAAAAAATATTAAAATTTGTTTTTAAAGAATTACTGTTTATAAAATAAGTAAATTAACTTAAAATTATATATAAAGTCATCCAGATACGACCCTAGATATCAGCATTGTATAATATTTACAAGTCATATTTTTTCAAATGACAAGCCTTTTTGTTTTAGTAGAAGATTACAATTTTGACTATGGATAGGTAATTTTTCTAGTTGGATTATTGAACAAGGAACAAAAGATCCATTGTTTTTAAGAAAAATTTTGTTCAGTGATGAAACTTATTTCACAATTGATGGATTTGTTAATAAGTAAAATTGTCTTATCTAGGTTGGTGAAAATCCTCGTGTTATCCATGAAAAATCTCTACACCCACAAAAAGTCACTATTTGATGTGCATTTTGGGTAAATGGAATCATTGGACCATTTTTCTTCGAAAATAATGCTGGAAATACTGTTACTATGAATACTGAACAATACCAATCAATGTCAAGTAACTTTTGATGGCCAGAATTAAAAGATATCGATGTGTCTGATATATATTTCCAGTAAGACAGTGCTACATGTTACACAACTCGAGGAAACATTCAGTTTTTGTGATCAAAATTTCATCAATATGTATTTTCACGAAATGCAGATTTCAATTGGCCTCCAAGGTCATGTGATTGAACATCATTAAGTTTGTTTTTTTTTTTTTGAAAAATCGAATCTATGCTAACAAGCCATAAACAATTAATGATCTAAAGAACAACATTCAAGTTGCAATTCATGAAATAAATGCAGCAACATGTCGAAAAGTCATTAAACATTTCTATATTCGAATTAATGCCTGCAGAAGCAATGGTGATGGATATTTAAATGATATTCTGTTCCATTTATAATTGCAATGAATCATAATTTTAATAAAAAAAATAGTTTGAAAAAAACCCAATTAGTTTGTGTTTTATTAAAAATAAACTAGAAAAAAACTAAAAAGAACTCTAGGCGTCGCATTTAGATGATCGTTTATATATAAATTAATACAATTTTTAACATAATCATCTTTATTTAAAGAATGATAAAATTCATTTTTAAATAGTTTGAATTCTAAGAAAAATGGAAGATATGTGTACTTAATTATTATTCATATGATGTTTCTGGTTAGAAATAAATCATTAAGTATTAAAACTATTTATATATATATATATATATATATATATATATATATATATATATATATATATATATTAGGTTGTGAAAGTTCGATTTCTTATGCATCTGCCCCGGGAAACAAACTGTAATAAAATAAAAAAAACAACAATATTCGCAAGAATTTAATCGTTGAGTTTGATATTCGGAAACTCCACTTTACACTCGATTAATAATTGAACGATTAACTGTGTAAAACGTAGACCGGTCTAACAACAAATAAAAAAAGTCCCAGAAGAATGATCAAATATATTTACGTTTCATTTAAGGCCAAATAACCGAGAATAACGTCGAGAAACATGTCTTGTATCATCGAAAATATTTGAGACCCGCGACGACCAAAAACTTTTCAATGAAAAGCTCCGAATCGAGCACAGCTATGTGGGCGGCTCGTCCGATTAGAGCGTTCGCCGTGTGCGGCAGCGCGTGCTGCACGTCGTAACGCACGAGCGTGAGATCGCGTCTCGCCAGCATCGGTGATACGATATTATGGACCATCTCTCGATACGCACAACCTAGAATCGAACCGTCACGAACGGCCGCTTTGCATAGTTCGATACGGGCCGAATGCAACGGGACATATCTGGAACATAGAGCACGTATTGGAACTTGTTCCAGTTTCCGAATAGGAGTTTAAGTCCTTGCTCCGTACCTGTCTTGGCTGGAACCGCAAAGTAATACGTTCTTAAAGTAATGAAGTGTACTACGCTGACTTAACCTATATAGAAATGTTTGCCTTACGTCGGCGGCGTCACGCAAACATAATTGTAATAAAGATCCCGATTTCTTCCATTTTTGCATGAACCACATTCCTGAAAATAGTGCACGTCTTAATATAGGATCAAACCGAGATTTGTGTTTTATTAAAAAGAAACTATACACATGTCTCTTTTTAATAAAACACAAATCTAGACTCAACATTTAGATGACCCAATATAATATAGGTTTTCCAAAAAAATGTCAAAATTTGGCTGATGGCAGCCATGTTTAAATTTTTTAAGCTCATTTTGACATTTCAAGTATAGTTTATTATCTTGCAGCATGATAATACAAGACCAAATATTTTTTAGCAGCTCAGAAAAAATAGCTGAACTTGATTGGGAGATTCTAAATCATCTAGCTGTAACACTTTCTAACTAAATTGTTTTTTTAACTGCACAATTTTTTTTAAACAGAGAAAAATTTAATAAAGATTTAAAAAACACATTAGCTAAGTTTTTAGTTTCCAATAACGAAACATTTTATTGAATATATCTATAGGATTTTCTAATAAAAATTTCAGAACTTTGACAGCTAATGACAGCCATGTTTGATTTTTTTAGGTTCATTTTGACATTTCAACTCAATATAGTTTGGAAAATTATCATGGATTTTTTAACAATCCAACAACGCCTTAAAATTGTAAAAACTTTAATAGACTTATTGAAACAAAAATTTAATGAGCCCCTTATTTCACAAAATGGGCCCATCAATTGGCCACGAAGGTCATGTGATTTAATTCCATTGGATTATTTTCTGTGGGGTTATGTGAAATCATTGGCTTATGGTGATAAACCACAAACAACAGAAATATTAAAAATAAACATGGAATGTATAATTCATGAAATTGGACCACAATTATGTGAAAAAGTGATTAAAAATTGGACTAAACGAATGCACTGTAAAGCTAAATCGTGGTAGTTATATGAGTGAAATTGTATTCCATCATTAATGCCATAGAATATGGTTAAAAATAAAATAAAAAAATAACTAATTTATTAAATACTTTTTGTTTTATTTTCATTTAAATTTCTGAAGGGCTTATTGGAAAATTCTGTATATAACACCAACATTTCACATTTTAAAAATATTTTTGGTAGTATTATGGAAAAATATCGAATAAAAATTTATGAAATAACAATATTTTTTATACTAGAAATGAATATTTTTTTAAAATTTTTTTCCAGAAGATTTATGCACTATTTGTGTTTGTTAATGGTTTATTCTTGTCAGTGGCCAATGGTCAAAACGTTAACTGTTCTTAATACAACAGATAACGTTTAATTGTTTCAATTATAAATGTGTACGTTAATTACCCATGTTAACTAATCCACTACTGTTGTATAAAGTGCCTAGGTGTGGTCCCGACAACGATAGAAATGTATGCAGTCTCGACAAAAGCGGCTTCATCTGCGGACGCGTCAATGCCGAACGAATAATTATGTTGCCGAGTGAATGTCCGACGAAACTAATTCTTGTCGGATTCAAGTTACACGATTCGATCTGATAGAGGATTTCATTCACCAATCTGAAAAGTTATAAAAGAAATCATCGTTTGCACGAATATAAATTAGAGTACATAAACACATGTCCATAAAATTCTACATACTTTCGATCAAAATAATGATAGATATTAATTCTTATACCAGACACGCCTAGAATTCTAGAACTGAATGTGCGTTGAGGCACGCAAGCAATTCTGGCGCTTCCTGTTAACGTCAATTATCTTTAATGTATCTAGTAGAACATATGGATCGTCTATTATGAAAATGGTGTAAGTGCATTTTTGGAAAAAAATGAGAAAAGAATCAATTTAATGTGAACTTTTTATTTATAAAAAATTCACAGTTCATCATCCATACAATCTCCATCTTGCTTCTAGTGATTATCACTGTTTCATCACTTCAAGAGATTTTTGGTGAATCAAAGTATGAAAAAAGATTGGAAGACAAACACTCTTCCAATAAATTCGTTGATGGTGGTTTTAAGACAGACAAATATTGAATTGTCGTTGATATCTTCTCTGACATCTTTAAGACGTCTATATCACATAAATTTGTATGTACAACGGACAATTATAACCTTGAACTTGATGCATCAATTCAAGTGTAATGAAGTGTGGAAGTTTTACCAAATTTGACTTTTTTCACGTTGTAAAAAATATCCAAATTTGGGGTTAGGAAGTAAGTTGATTATTTAATGAAATGTTAAATTTTAAACTGTCGTTATTTAACATTTGTTTATTAAAAACTTGGAAAATTTTAGTAATTGAGCGCTATATGTCAATAGTGAAAATTTATTATAAAAATGGTGAAAATTTTACAACGCCAATGCGTAAAATTCGTGCATATTTTCCTTTTTATTTTTTTAACAAAATCATCTTCAATGATGAATCGCATTTTCAATTAAATGGTTATGTAAATAAACAAAATTGTCACATATGGGGAAGTAAAAATCCAAAAGCCATTGTTGAATAACAATTACATCCTCAAAAAGTCATTGTTTAGTGTGGTTTATGAACTGGAGGCATCATTGGTTATACTTCTTTGAAAACGAGCAAAGTGTTCGTGTTATAGTTAATTCGGTGCGTTATCAAAGAATGAAAACAGATTTTTTGTAGCCTAAACTTGAAGATATTGTAACTAGTGATATGTAGTTTCAACAAGATGGTTCCTCAAACCAAACAACTTGTACAGAAATCGATTTATTCACAACCAAATTCAATGGACGTTTAATTTCTCCTAATGGTAATATTAATTGGCCGCTTATATCTTGTGATTTAACACAGTTAGACTTCTTCTTATGAGGTTATTTGAAAAATAGGGTTTATTCCAATAAACCAGCAACGATTCAAGAATTAAAAGATGAAATTAGTACAGCTATAGCTGAAATACAACCTCATTTATTACAAATCGTGCTTCAAAATTTCGATAAAAGAATGAACGTCTTCAGACATGGTTGAGGAAGCTATTTAATTGATATTGTATTTCATTTATAATTTTCATAATTCTACATTACATTGATACCAATAAACATCAATTTTTCTTTCAAAAACTTTATTTTATTGATAAATTACTTCCTAACCTCAAATTTAGACACCTTGTATCATTGTGTTTCTCTGATAAAATAACAAATAGTACTATCAATTCAACTGAAATGTTTTAAAAACTACTTGTCATATTTTGACTAATTTTTTTATTCAGTTGGTAGAGGAAATAGGTAGCAAAATACCACTGTTTAGATATTAAATGGCTGCAAGTTTCGACGACAAAATGGAAGTTCAGGTTCTTTTCCAATACTGTACACGTAAAAAAGAGGTTTTTTTTATTGGTTTTTTATATAAAGAATATTTTTTTTAAATATATCAGGTAATTCCGCCCACTATTTCACTTTGTTCGTTAACTATAGAAATTGTTTTTATTTAGCAATATTAATTTATTTAATAAAATTTATACTTTGATAAATTTTGAAAAGCTTCAAAAAAGTTCGAAAACAAAATTTCAAAAGCTTTTTTTTAAAAATGAAAAGATATTAAGTAACGAAATTGAAATTTGAAGAGTATGTAGATATTTGTGGTCATGTGCAGGTGAACAACAAACAAAATGAAAAATCAAAAAAACGAATTTAATAAATCTTCTTACCTATCGGTCATTGTATCGAAATCGCTAAACGTGTCACCTTGGTTACGTTCCGACATCAAGAATTCTAAATGCGCGCCGGGAAGACCAAGTTCCAGGTATGTTTTTACTAATCTAAGATCGGCCGAGTTACCGTCGAGGCCGTGAACACAGATAATCAAGTGGAGACCTTCCGGCGAGAACATTCTGTACTCGTCGCTGATATGGAAATACGGCAGACTCGAGGCAAACGTTCTAAAGTCCGAATACAGATTACCCGAGAAGTTGATTTGCCGTTTGAACTCGTTGCGCGCTTTTATGAACGCCTGTTCAGCTTCGTCGGCCAACAGTTTACGATGTACTGGTGGTTCGTCCGGTTCGATGGACGCTAAATGAACAAAAAGACGATTTATATATGATTGAGTTGATGGAAACAATAAAATCATGACGATATAAAAAGAGCTGGTTGGATGTAAAACAGAAATCTAAGACGAGGTCATCTAACAAGCAATACAAAAGAGATATCTAGGAGTTCAACTATATATAGGATCATCCAAATGTGACGCTTAGAATTGTGCTTTATTAAAAAAAGAAACTATACACATGTTTCCCTATACACAAATCTAGGCGTCACATTTGAATAACGCTATAGTAATGGTAGGAGACCAAATAATGAAAGTAGAAAAATAGGTGGATGTCTAGACCAGACAAGTATTAAAGAATGGAAATAAAGACTAAAATATACTAAGCTGATATTTGATCAATAATAACAAAAGCCATTCTAGAAGCATTAAAACAAAGCAAAAGATGTAGAAGACAAGTAAATAAACTTAGAAAAAATATAGGAAGAATAAAGGGAAATATTTAGAATAAGAGACATGAAAATTCGTGAAGAATGCATAATATACATATAACTGAGAGGATAAGAAATAGAAGAAAAAATGGAATGGACTTATTAAAAGAATGAGTGAAGATAGAATTGTCAAACTTGTAATGGATTAAAAGAGCAATAGATCGAAGAAATATTGGACGTTCTAATAAAAGATGGCGTGATAGCATTTGGACAAAATGGATGTCATAAACAACAAGCAAACGTTTATAAAGAAACAAATTATCTCTAAATGCTCTTTGAAGAAAATTTCGTCTTAAGAACTTTTGCTCTTTTCAATTTTGATCAAATTTCTCTTTACTATTTTCTATCAGTGATTTAATTTTGGTATTTTCTATACTTGGTTAATAAAAATAATCTAAATCAATTATTACAAGATTTAACGAAATTTTTCTTTTCAATCATAGAATATTTCATATAACAACGTACCTAATTTATCTGCCAGCTCACTCGTCGACTGAGATTTCATCATTTCGCTCGTGCTGTGCTTCTTCTTCTCTTTACATTTTACCGATTCGTACACATGATATAGGAGATTATCGACAGGCAGCGGAGGTGCGGGCGGTGGGTCGCGGAACGGTTCCGGCGGCGGCGGTACGTCGCGGAACTGTTGCGGGGGCGGAAGACGTAACTCTTCGTAAGGATGATCGACGAGATCTTCGCATTTGAGCGACGAATCGTCGTCGGCGGCTGCCTTCAGTTCATCAATTAATTCGCTTTCTAAAGTCACGTCTGGACATTCTTTTCTGATATAAGGATGCAAGTTGTTGGTTTCGATCGAAAGAGGACTCGTTAACGATCGATCAGGATCTAAACTATTGCTACTATTACTAATCGGCTGTATGCTACAACTATTCCTAGGCGGCGGTTCGCTTCCGTCGCCGTTGTTCTGCTGTAGAAAATGTGACTTATAAACGTCTAGTATAAACTCCTTATCGGATACTAAAATTGACTTCTTTTGATCTCCGTTCGATCGATTACTTAATTTACTATTATCGCTACGATTTATGCTAGGTTTTCGATTCGTTTTTGATGATTTCCTCGGACCATTGCCTTGTCTACCAGAACTACTGCTACTGTTCAATTTCGAATTGAGTATGGTATTTTTCAAACTATTCTCGGCGGCGAGCTTTTGTAATTTCTCACGTAACTTTTCGCCGTTCAGTGCGTTCTTGTTCGTTCTGCTCTCGTTGCCATTCAGAAGCGTATTGAATTTCCGTGTCTCGTTCCGATTATTGTACTTCGATTTCCCTTTACTCTCCGACGAGCTTCTCGTCTCGTGCTTCGAGTAATTCGGAACATCGTACCTAACCGGTTTTCTTGAAACGTTCAACGGTACGTCGGGACTCGACGGTTCGGAACTTCGTCGCGAAGACACCCATCCGCTCTGTTCGCTCGTCAAACTCGACGTCGAACCGGAACCGCTCGACGAATGAGGATCTCTGTTAGGAGGCGGAGATGACTCGAACGCCGGCGGCGGCGGTGCTAGATTCGGTAACGACTCACTCGTCGACGCCGTCGAATTCATAAACATTTCGTCTAAGACAGACGCTGCGCTTCTCGCGTGCCTTAGAAACTCTCCGGTTCTGCCTAATTGTAGAGGAACGCTCGCGGAACCTTCCAGTCTCTTATAACCACCGGACGGTATCGAATCACTTTCAGTCGAGGAGCTACTTGAACCTGTCGAGCGTGCCTGTCTGACCTTTTCGTTCAACTTATGTCTACTACTGGACGTTTTCGGTGCACCGAATTGGTACTGGTGTAACGGTTCATCGACGACATAATAATTATTTTCGTGCGTTTGTTTCATATCGAGAATATTATTAGCGCTCTTCCTCAACGTGTCCTTGTACCCTTTTCTCATCTCCCTATATCCGTTCGACGTGTTGAGATGACCACGAGATACATGGTACGCATCGGAACACATGCGTAAGTCTTTCGTACTCTGCGGAGCATGTCGTATCGATTCTGGATTCTGGAAGAGGACCTCGAATTCCGTAACGCTTCGCGGGAATATCTGAGTGGAATTTGAACGTGGAATGTGTCTTTTTGGAGCACTGTGTACGATTTGTGGATTCGGAGCGGACGATGCATGATACTGACCGGTATTGGAACGATTCATCGATCTCGGCGGATACGAATTACGCGGCGGTAGTATCGGACGTGGTAGAGTGGAATTTGGAAAACCGCTATTGTAATTTTTAACATCCTTGTCGTAATTGCCTAAATTTAAACTAGATTTGCCATACAAATCTGCATGGTGTTCGTTGAATTGATAACTTTTATGATATAGATCGTTGATGTCACGATTATAATCGCCGCCATTGTTGTGTCTTGCCACCGTTTGATAGTTGACTTCGTACATCTTTTGATTGTCCGGTCCGTACCTGTTCTCCGTTTTGAAATCATTATAATAATGTCCGCTGTTTTTCTCTCTCTGTCCATCTCGATGTTTTCCACTCTCCCCGTATGCTACTTTCATCGAATGATTTCCACTTCTGCTCTGTCTGTTATTATCACCGCCGAACGTATTAAACCCGTTATTTTTATGTTGATCGAACTCGTTACCGTTACTTCGTTTCTGATGATCGTTCATGTATTTCGAATCATGATTGTGCGAAGTAACCGTATCGCGATTCTTCACTTTATGAATATCGGTAGTAGCGAGCATCGATCTCGGTAATGTCGACGCGTTCGAAATGGAATTCATATTGATACGAAGCTGGTCTAACGATTTACTGTGTCTCGCTGGAAGTGTCGATGTTTGCAAATGCGAAGATGCGTTCGGAGCGATCGTAAGCGACGCTTGTACCATATTTCCGCAATGCATTAACTTCGATTCGCACACGTTTGCCATTTCAGCACGAGAATTCGAACGCGCTTCGAGAATCGCTGAAATTCCACACGAACAGTCGTCTTGCGAGAGTAGACTCGGCTCTGAAATTCCAGACGATAAGAACGGATCTATAAATAATGAAGCTATTTATTAACAATTTCAAAAAAAGTGAAAATTCTCTTACCGCTTCCGGATTTTCTTCCAGCGGATCTCCTTCTAGCAAACTCTACAGTATCCTGATACTGATCTTCGAAAATAATCGGTATTGTGTTGACGTCGCCGTCGAGTGCAGTGCAATGCACAGGCAACGATGGCAACAATGTCAAGTATCTGGATCTTCGAGCTAATTCCGAAATCGCTAAATAATTTTGATAATTGGCGTCATAACAGCCAGCAGCGGAATGACGTGGATTATCGAGTACGAAGAATGCTTCAGCGAAACGTTTCACTCGTAACGTGTGGTGCTTTTTGGCGAGATGTTGATGTACGGCTGGCTTACAACAGACAGCGGCGAGGAAATGTTGCCACTGGACTATATTTTCAGCACAAAGTTGAGCTATGTCGCTATTCGCACGCGCAGCAAAATCTTCATCGGCATCTAAATGCTACACAAATATTTTTTGGCAGCTGTCTTTATTACAAGTATCATAAAAAATGTACCAATTTACCTTAGTCAAATCTCCCAGTTTCCGTAATCTTTGTGAAATATCTCCATGGTGTCCGAGTTGAGTCTGTTGCCATTGCGGCAATAACGAAAGAGATTCTTGAAAAGCGTTTCGTAGAGCTTCGTACGATTCCAGTAGGACAGCACACACCGCCTTTAGATTCCATGCAACAAAAACAATTTTTTTCTAATCTGTCTATATTAATTTCAATTCAATTAATTTTTGTATATCTGTAAATTTGTTTTTTTCTACTTTTAATATTAATATTAAATATTCGATCTACAAAAAAGTTCTGTCCATTTTTTAAGTACAAAAATATAAAAAAAAATTATACTGTTCAATAATATTTAAGTAACAATTTTATTCAACTGGTCACCAAGATCATGTAATTTAACTCCACTGGATTATTTTCTGTGGGATTATGTGAAATCATTGGTTTATGCTGATAAACCACAAATGACAGAAGCATAAAAAATAAACATTGAACGTGTAATTCATGAAATTGGACCACAATTATCCGAAAGAGTGACTAAAAATTGGGCTAAACGAATAGACATATGAGTGAAATTGTGTTCCATCATTAATGCCATAGAATGTGCTTAAAAATGAAAAAAATAACAACAAATTAATTAAATACATTTTGTTTCATTTCCATTTAAACTTCTGAAGCGCTTATTGGAAAACTCTATATAACAGTAAAAATAATGAACCATATCTCTCATTAAAAAACTTTTTTACGTTTTAAAATAATTGTGAATTAAGCAGACGAAATTTTTCAGTACACTCAATGTATGATCGTATAATAAATTAATTATTACCAATTAATTGAGTTTTAGGTAGTTTCTAGTAAATTAAAAGTTTGACCACTTAACTGATTTTTAAAGAACATTAAAAAATTATACATGCTTGCAATTTTGACCAAAGCTCAATTCTTTAAAAATATTTTTTGTTCATAGAGGAAAGTAAAATAAAGAAGAAAATATGAAATTCATTGACAAATATGAGAACCAATGAACCAATTATCTAAATACAAAATGACAGAAAACATACAAATATTTAAATTAGTAAAAAATAAAAGTTATATGTCAACATTTAAAATTAGATCACATTTATATGACATTAGTAAAAACTATATATGTAATTAATCTTTTGTTCAAAAACACAAATTCATGTATATATATATATATATATATATATATATATATATATGTGTGTGTGTGTGTGTGTGTCTGTATGTACAAGCTTTTATGTAAGGTGATGTGTATTATAATCTATACTTAAATGTCAAATCGAATATAAGTTGTAAATGTCAGTATGCAAATATGAGAACCTGTTCTGTCGTAAATATCAATAATAGATATTAAATTATATATACATATATACAAAGTGGTGTGCAAAAAATAAGTATGATGCATCTTCGAAGATATATTTTCATATATATATCATTTTAAACTTCCTTGTAGATAAATTTAATCTATTATTTTTTGTAATAATTATATGTAAGTTTGAAATGATTCATAATCCAGTATAATTTTCGTTTATTTTTTATAAGAATATTTTTACATACACACTTTATATGAAAAACAAATATATATATATATATATATATATATATATATATATATATATAGAATATATACAGCATCATCCAAATGTGATGCCTAGATGTCAAAACTGTATAATATTTACACGTAATGTTTTTAAAATGACATAATAAGCCATTTTATTTTAGTAGAAGATTACAATTTTAACCATGGATAGGTAAAATTTTAATCATAGCAACAGCACATTTATATTGTTCAAACTTATTATGAAAATAGGCGTTCTTTGAAAAATACCTATAGTACAATACTTGATTTTTTTTGGTGTAAATAATTGGTCCAATTAGTCTTCAATTCAAAGATTGGTAAAAAATCGAAGAAACTAGTTGTGTTATTGATAAACCAAAAAGTGGAAGACCAAAAACTATACGCATAAATAAAAACAACGCTACTGTAAGTGAAAGTGTTGAAAATAAACCGACAACATCAATTTCACAAGAATTGGACATGTCTTAAGATTCTTTATGAAGGATTTTGCATGAAGATTTGCATTTACAAGCGTACAAAATTCAAATAACCTAGGAATTAAAAGAAAACGATAATTTACAACGTCGTAATTTTGTTAGTTGGATTATTGAACAACGAACAGATCCATTGTTTTCAAGCAAAATTTTGGTTAGTGATGAAGATTAATTCATAATAAATGGATTTGATAATAACCAAATTTTTCGTATCTAGGATGATGAAAATCCTTGTGTGAAATCTCTACACCGACAGAAAGTCACTGTTTGGTGTTCATTTTGAGCAAATGGAATTATTGGACAATTTTTCTTCGAAGACAATGCTGGAAATTCTATTACTGTGAATGCTAAGCGATACCATTCAATGTTTAGTGACTTTTTATGGCCAGAATTGAATGATATTAATGTGTCTTATGTCTATTTTTACACAACTCGAGGAAACTCTCAGTTTTTGCGATCGAAATTTCATCTGCGTGTAATTTGACGAAATGCAGATTTCAATTGGCCTTCAAGATCATGTGATTTAACACCATTGGATTTTTCTTGCAGAGTTTTTTGAAAATTCGAGTCTATGCTAACAAGCCACAAACAATTAATGATCTGAAGAACAACGTTCTAGTTGCAATTCGTGAAATAAATCCAGAAACATGTCGAAAAGTCATTGAAAATTTCGATATTCTATTGATAATTTTAGACGCAGTTATGGTGGTTATTCGAGCGATATTCTATACCATGTTGATTGTAATGAATCATACTCTTAATTAAAAAAACAGTTTAAAAAAATTCCAAATAGTTTGTGTTTTATTAAAAAGAAGCATGTAGACGTGTTTTTTGGATGACTCTATACGAGGGTCGTATGATAAATATATTAAATTTATTTATTGTTTAATTTAATTAATTAATTAAATTATTTTTTTAATTTACTTTTTCTTACTTTTTTACCATACTTATCAAACAACCCTCGTGTATATATATATATATATATATATATATATAAAATAAGTAACTAGTCTAATAAATAAAATATACATTACTTGATGAATAAGTCGTGCTTGAGCTAGTTTCGTTGCCGACGTACCACCGCCACATTTGGCACTATTTCCGCCACCGAAGAACACAGCTTCGAGTGAAGAATGAATTTGTGCTTGCTGCGGCGAACGAAAACTAAACTTCCCACTGCCGAGCCAAGGTTTTGCACTTCTCGGAGTGCTGAAAACATGTACATATTATATATAAAAGAGATTCGATTTCGGTCATTTTACATCGTGCATTAAATTTTTCGTACGGTGTATATTTTTTTAATTTTTTTGTGTCATATTTACCTAACATGTATCGATACAAATCGGTTTTAATACAAGAACGAAATAATCATTTTATAAAACTAAGGTTTAAATAATCCCCAAAAGATTGAATGTAAAATATTTCGATATTGTTGGAATGTTAGTCTGTAAAATTTCTAATTTTAAAAGATCAGATTTTCTTCAATCGAGTATTAAATTAAAGAAAAAAATTTGGTAAAAATAACATTTCTACTTAAAAATCAATTTTTTCAGAAAAATTACTTCAATAAATTATTAATTTTACTCAATGTAAAATCAACTTCAATATTACAATTATTTAAAAATTCACAGACCGAAGGAAGTAATGATAAAGTTAAGATTTTTACAAATATTTTTTTTATTTTGTTCATTTAAAATATTTTATTACACATTTATTTATTTTATCAAGAGACTCCACCCCTACTCGCTTTATTCGTTGACCCCAGAACTTGCTTTTTTTAACAATGTAAATAAGTTATAAGAAATAAAACGTTTAGAAAATTATGTTAATGCTTTTATGTCGACGATGTTTATTCTAGATTGATGGTCTGAACTACATTAAAATTCAATAGAACATGTTTAGAAAAAAACTGGTAAAGAAAATATTTCTCTAACATTATTTCTGTTAGAAAAAATTGCCTGAAAATCGATTTTTTCATTTTAATTTTTCATAAAATTTGTATTTCGATAATTCTCGGAAAATTTTGGAAAAGTTCTGAAACGAAATTTCCACATCAAGTCAAAAGCACCATTTTTTAAAAATAGAAATTTAACAACAATTATAATTCATTAAATTAAATAAATCACCATTAATAAAACGAATTTATTTTTTTCATGCAAGAAATGTGGATTAATTAAAATTAGTTTTAATTAATGAATGAAATTTTCTGAAAATATATCAATAAAAATCTAGTATCATTTCCTTTTAATCATCTTTTTTACCCTTTTTAATATAATTGAAATTATTTTTTCTTTTATTTCCAGATCTATATTTTCCCATTTATCTACAATCATTTTTCATTATTTCATTTTACTGATAATAAAATGAAATAAAAAATTCTGTTAAAAAATCCAATTAATAAAGTAAAATGTATTTGATCATCCCATAAATAATACAGGTCTTTTTGAGGAAATTTTGAAACAAAAAAAATTGAGATTTTAATCTTAATCCAAAAAAAAATTCCGTTATTATCCACATCTTCTTCCAATTTTAATCTCAAATTTTCAATCCCCTGATAAAAAAACTTCCTATGGTTCTGCACTAAAGAATAAATCGAGTTCCTTTCGAACATCAATTATTGTATCAAACTACTAGAATTTTGGAAACTTTGAAATAAATGATAATCTTATAGTGCTAGGTTAGAATAATACGATGATTTTGTTATAATTTGCTATTTAAACTGACACAATCTTTGGAGCGTTTCTCATGCCATGCGAGGCCGGGAGTTATCATGAAAAAAATAAGTCTTTTCTGTTAACTATTGCTAGCATTTTTTTGATAAATTATTTTAATCAATCTAGTTGTTCATAATATTTTTGCAATAGATTGATCAACAGGTAACAGCTTATAATTAATAATTCCATTTATATTCCATCAAATCAACATCATAATTTTCCTTAGATAAAATCCTCTTTTCGATTGTGAAAATGATGTCTTGCTGCAATTAACCCATTGTCTTGTACGTTTAATATTTTTATAAATAATCCATTTTCTATCACAAATAACAATTTGATTTTAAAATACTTTTTTTCAATTCGTGTGCAGATATCCATTCGTTGTTCGTTAGGAATTATCAAATTACACTTTGATAATTCCTAACGAACCCACTGATCTAGTTTAAAAACTATACACATTTTAGTAGCATTTATAACTTCATCTTTTTACAAAATATTGCATTATTAATTCTGATAAACACAAAAATACTAAATTACTTATGAGATGACTAAATATTTATTTTTAAAAATCTTAACTGTACCAAAACTTTTAGAACTGTGTATACATATATATTAAAAAAAATATGAATTTATTTTCAAATACTCCTTTTAAAATATAAACAAATGTTTTGATAGAATCGAATGGAAGTTTAAAATAATCATAAAAAAATATTCACTTATAGTGAGATATCAAAATATTTGTTTGTTGAGTAAAAATCATAATTTTGAAGTTTATTTTCTCCAGATGAAAAAAAACAAATCGAGTCATATTTTTTATTCCGATTAAAACCAATTTTCTGTATGTATCTACATATCAGGTGAAAATGAAGTTCAAGATTGGTAAAAAAAAATTGAAATTGGAAAACACATTCATTCGAGATGTTATTTGGGTTAAGGAAATGTTACTTACCAACTCTGAACATAATGCATTATACTTTTCCTGAGCAGCAAAAATATATATAAAGTTAGGCATTGCAAACATTACTAGTGTATTATTTCCTTTGTTTAGTCCAGTATTTCCCAAACATTGACATTACAATCATAGAATTTACAAGAAATTAATTTCATTTCAAAAGACATACATATGTTTAATTTAATTTTTTCTATTCGAAATGAATTTATTTGAGGAATGTTTGGGAAACGTTGGTATCAGGATTTAGTTTATTATACAAATAATTTATTTTTATTTTACAAAAAATCAATATTGAAATATGCAAAACGCCACGTTTAAAATTAAATAAATTAAAACAAGATTGAGTTGATTGAAAGTAATTAATTTAAAAAAAATTAATTTAGTTTTTTTTTTAAATAATCAAACCAAATATTTAGAACGAAGTATTAATAACCTGTTGTCTCTAATCAATTAAATTAATGGTAATAGAGAACTAATTGATTAAAAAATTCTCATGAATACTTTATTTTTAGATGTAATAATTTTCGAATTAATAAACGTGGAGTCGTCAAATGCATCGTATAAAATGTTATTCAAAAACGACAGACTAAACTCTAAGGAAATATTGAATTGTTATAAAAAAATAAAATTAAAATCAAAATGAATTTAAGAGTCACCATCGCTCATTTATCACATGTGTTAGTTGATATCGATGAAATTCTATCCACGATTTAATATAAATAAAAAGTGCTGTTATTTTTTTCTCACTACACAATCATTTTTGAATAGATGAATAAATTATAATACTATTCTATGAAACTGTAATAAACATAAAATCTAAAATTTGTAAACGAAACGACAACTAAAGCAAATAAATCATTTCTCTTTGATAATATTCATTGCTATTAAATATTATTGATTTGTTTTTTTCCCTAAACTAACTTTCATCAAGGAATTGACACTATACATGTTTTTATGAAAATACCTAACAGATTATTTTATATATCAATACAAAAATATATATTTCAATTAAAATTGCTTTCTGTTTAGGACATCATTGTCAATGCTTATATATTAAATCGAATCGCACTGCTATTGAAATGCATATTATTATTTTTTTAAAAATTATTGAATACAAAATAGAAAGTAAGTTGTTAATTTATTTGCAAAATTAATTTCCTTAATCAATTTTAAATTTTAGAATTTTCTATTAGATGTACCAAAAAGTTCTCTTTTTTAAGTGAAAAAAATAATATTTTCATATTATTAATATTTAATTGAAAAAAATAATAAAAAAAAATATTAATATTTAATTAGCAATGTAATTTCTATTAATATTAACAACTTTTTCCATCTTAATGGAAGTTTTTAGATTTTTCTCCAATAAAATTACTTGTTCTTGGAAGCTAAAAACTAATCTAGTGTCTTTTTCACATCACCATCCTCATCCATTTTTTCTCCTTAAAAAAAATTTTTACAGCCAAAAATAAATGATAATCAGAAAATACTACATATCTGAGCTAAAACCTCTCAATCAAGTTCTACTATTTTTTTCGAGTTGCTAAAAAAACATATGACCTTAGGTAAAATAACTTTCTATTTATTTGTTAAACTATTTGCCAAAATATACTGAATCCAAATGCCATTTATAGGGCGCAAATTAATACATGAATTGATATCTTTCCTGTATAAAGTTCTATCAAACTTTAAAAAAAATTCTTTATATAGTGATTCATGGGACATGTATATTAATAGAATAATTCAAATATTTGAAAATAATTATAAAACATAATTGAAATATGATATAGTTTTTTAGTAACATTATATTTGATGTACACTTTTACAATATCAATTTCCTTTAGAAATATTTCAGTAGAATCAATGTCATTACTATGTAAAAATCTAGATCACAAATGTCGTGTGACAAGAAATTAAACAAGGAAATTTCCTATTTTCTATGTATGTACATATCTATCTAAATCTATTATTATTGATTGCAATTAGTGTATTTTAAGTTGTTGACTAATATTTCAAATTTTACTAAAAAAAATCCATTATTTCATATATACCAATTCAATATATAGTATGAAGTTTTCCAATAAGAATATCAGAACTTTGACAGCTCGTGGTAGCCATGTTCGATTTTTTTAAGCTCATTTTGACATTTCAATTAAGTATAGTTTGGCAAATTATCATGAAACGTTTAACACTTTAACAATGGTTTGAAATTGTAAAAACTTCAATGGACTTATTGAAACAAGAGTTTAATGAGTCCATTGTTTTACGAAATAGACCCATCAATTGGCCATCAAGATTATGTGATCTAACTCCATTAGATTCTTTTCTGTGGAGTTATGTGAAATCAGTGATTTATGCTGATGAACCATAAACAGCAAAAGGAATAAAAATAAACATTGAACTTGTAATTTATGAAATTGGACCACAATTATGTGAAAGAGTGAGTAAAAATTGGACTAAACGAATGCTCTATCTCAAGTAAAATTGTGGTGGTCTTATGAGAGAAATCATTTTCCATCATTAATGTCAAAGAAATTTCTTAAAAAAACTAACTCATTAAATACTTTTTTTATTTCCATTTAAAGTTCTGAAGCACTTACAGGAAAACCCTATAGAATATATTTTTAATATTTATATCATAATGATTATTAATTAATTTTCTTCATAAACTATAATTAACTAATGATTACAAATTCATCCTTAATATAAGAAATTCTTAATGAATAAATTAATTTTAACTGAAATGAAACTGAATTTTTTTTTATAAAAACAGAGATTGTAAATAAATATCGAGTATTATAAAACAAATACAAACACACACACGCACACATACTTCCACTATCTACTAAAAATAATATATATATATATATATATATATATATATATATATATATATATATTGATAGTTGATTTCTCGTTTCGAATGACAAAAACGACTTACTTGATGTACGGTTGATGGAGCGCGACCAAATTAGCGTGAATGGTGAGAGATATGGCCGAAAGATGAAAATAATCGAATAGTACAGGTAAATGATAATGGAGGCCTCGAACTGGACTGAAATTTAATTGTAAGGTTCTGGTCGAAACCAGAGCCATACCACCGGACGACTGACTTATCAACGTTTCACATCCGATTGGTGTCTGTTCGGCAAACCAGAGTTCCAATATTATTGAAAAGTCTGGACGTTCAAGCGATTCCTGAAAATTGGCATTCGTAATTAATTATACTACACTTAAATAATAGAAATGCATATCTGAATACAAGGACATACAGTGGAATTTGAAAATCTGTTCTTAGTTTATTTGAAGTTACACATAATTTGATAAAGACATTGTATTATACGTTAGATTATTATTTATATATATATATCCTTCAGTCTCATTGGGAAGATCTTATACAATGGATTACAAATGAAAATTACAAACCATAATAAAATTGATTTTATTATTCCACATTTAGCTCATGCCTTAAATTTGTATGTGGAATATTGATCAGATGCAAGTTATTTTTTTAACTTTATTCAACATTTATTTATATTTTTTTCATCGACAAAGAGATAGGATATTTTGATAAGAACAAAGTCAAAAAGAAATCTATCATTAAAAAATTGGTAATTCCAGACACAGATGTAATTCTAGCTGTTAAATGAATTTCTGTTATAAAATTAATTATTTAATGATTCAAATGGAAAACAATTATGAATGATTTATTTCAATATTCAAACCCTACAGTGCGTAATTTTTATCTTTAAAAAATAAACTATTAGTGTTAATACAAAATATTGGACCAAAAATAGGAAAAATAATAAAAAAATAACTTTTATTTCTAGATTTAATTTTCTAGAAAAGAAAACATTTTTCACAAATTGCATATGTTTGGAATATGCAATTAAGAATTTTACATCTCAATCAAATGGAGTTGTAAATTGGAAAATGGTTTTTATTACTTAATCTTGTGGAAGGATTGAAATCATATTTGATTTTTCTTTTTTAAATTATTCCAAAAAAAACGACGAAATCAATTCTAACGCTTGTTTAAAAAAAATGTCAATACACATTGCTAAATTTGAAAATTTTGACAAAAATTAGCATTATATTTTGTCAGATGGGTATTTCACATACAAACCATCACACATTTACCATTTTTAAAATATTTAATACAAAATTAAAAATAAAAAACATCAACGATTCATCTATGAAGCATTGCACAATTTAGGGTTAAAACAACTATTTTTTCCCATGACATTCAATTCTCTGACAATTAAATGATTCGAATTAAAAAACATTTCAAGTACACTTACCTTAAGTCTTCGACTATCGACGAGCATGTGTGCTCGAAAGAAGAGCACATCCCTAAGTGATATTTCTTCGTTTCGATAAAGAATTTGAAAAGGTCGACATGAACCGTATCCGTCGCCGACCAAGGAGGCGGAACCGAGTCCACGACCTGGTTCCGGGACGCTAGCTTCGATTTGGACACGTAATTTGGGCGAAACGCGTAACGCGCAACGGATTTGATATAACCTGAAATAAAAAAAAGATTGTGTTCGATTTTTCTTTAACATTTTCTCTCAAACATATTCTTGTATTTATAATTCACACACACACACACACACACACACACATATATATATATATATATATAGAGAGAGAGAGAGAGAGAGAGAGAGAGAGAGATGCAAATAAAACTGAAGCATAGTAAATAATATAAGCATGTAAATGTATGTTTAAACTTTTCAGTATAATTTGGATCACTCTATATATACATACAGAGTTTTACTATAAGAATGTTAGAACTTTGACAGCTGGTGACAGTCATGTTTGAATTTTTTTTAACTCTCATTTTGACATTTCAACTATTGTATAGTTTGGCAAATTAACTTGGAACGTTTAATACTTCAACAACGCTTAGAAACTGTAAAAATGTCAATAGACTTATTGAAACAAAATTTTAATGAGTCCATTATTTCAGGAAATGGACCTATTAATTGGCCACCAAGATCATGTGATCTAACTCCATTGAATTTCTGTGGGGTTATGTGAAATCAGTGGTTTCTGCTGATAAACCACAAACAACAGAAGCAGTAAAAATAATTATTAAACGTATAATTAATGAAATTGGACCACAATTATGTGAAAGAGTGACTAAAATTGGACTAAACGAAGGCACTATGTCAAATGAAGTCATGATGGTCATATGAATGAAATTGTGTTTCATCATTAATGCCATGGAATATGGTTTAAAATGAAATAAATAAATAACTAATAAATTAAACACTTTTTATTTTATTTCCATTTAAACTTCTGAAGCACTTATTGGAAAAATCTATACCTAAAATAAATTCTACAATTTATTTTTTTTTCGAATGAAGAAATAATTCTGAGATTAAAATTCATTTTAATTTTATTTACATTCTACAATATTTTTAAATTTGAATTTTTTTTCATATATATATATATATATATATATATATATATACATATATATTATAATTAATTAAATGTCATAAATTTATTTCAATAGATTAAAAAGTTTTTTATAGACATTGTAATCTTACATACTGTACTAAAGAACATAATTAGATTAAACGCAAAGCCGTTCGAATGTGAAAAGATATGCGATAAACAAGAACGCTGAGAGACTAAAACTATTAAGGAATATAATTGCAGTCTTCTTGAATAAATTTCTAATTAAATTATACCTAAAGAATAATCAGTTCTGATTTTACAAATATGAAAAAGTAATTTATACGAAGTAGAAATTCTTTTTAAACGTTGTAAGAAAATTAAATAATTATCATTCATCATTAACTGTTTGAATTTACAAATTAACTGAGTATTAGTAGACAATATTAAAATTAAATTCAAGTGTTAATCGACTTGTAATTTTTTTAATACCGAAATTCCAAAATTATTCCTAAAGATTTAAAAATCATTTTATATAACACATCAATTATTCATTATTTAGATATAAAAATATAATTATTTTCAGGCATATGATATATAAAATATATAAAATCTACCGAAATGTTCTAAAAATTCATAAAAAGTATTTTAATGAAAAATATATGATTCGTTCTTTTTACAGTCATATTTTATCATCAGTGCCTTTTGATATACACTGAAATAAATGTTTTATTATCAATATTTACCAAGCAATAGTAGAAGAAAAATATATGTCAATAAGGTTTATTTACAGTACTGTATATTTTAAGAATATAAACAAGAAAAGAATGGTGCAAAGGAATATAAAAATTTATTAAAAGTTTTTGGAACAAATGTTGCATCTGAAAAAATATGCAGAAAATTGTTCAAAAATTTCAAAATCAAAGCTTGAATCTTAAAACGAACAACGCTATGGAAAATTTTCTATGGTTGGTAATGATATTCTTGGCAACATTGTAGAAAAAATCCAATTTTGAATTCATGTACAAGTATACAAAATGGATATCAGAAAAATTAACTGGTGAGGGTAAGTAGGATTGTATAACTATTTGTGGTCTCTACTTTCATACGATAAAAATGAACCATTTTTGGAATGCCTCGTAACTGAAGATAAAAACTATATTATATCTGAAAAGTTAGTGAAAAAAAGGCCATACTGCAAAACTGGATAACCCACTCTGTCAGCATCTAAACCGAATGTAAGTGTGAAAAAGAGAATGTTGTCTATATGATGGGATATGAAAGTACCAATTTATTACGAACTTCTAAAGCTGAAAGAAATGATTAATTCTAAAAAATATTCTCAACAATTGGGAAATTCGAATAATGAACTTAAAAAAGTATCTGGCTTTAGTTAATATGAAAGCAAATTATTTTAAAATATGACAAAGCAAAGTCACATGTTTTTTTAGCAACTCAGAAATAATCGACAAATTTGGTTATAAGGTCCTAAGTAATCCAGTATATTTTCTAGACATAGTACCTTCTGAATGCTATTAATTTTTGGCTTTATAAAATTTTTTATAACATCTTATAAACACCAAAGTAAACAATAAATGATTATTAAACACTTTATAACAAGTTATGGCATTAGGGATGATAATTAATTTGTGTGAAAGTGAATTTGCCACAATTTTAAAACAGTCTACAATAATTTGAAAATGAAAATAAAATTTAATGAAAATGGAGATATAAAAAGGCACTGAATGAGTTTTTAACTTCCAAGAAAAAAACTAACTTTATCATAAAGGAATTAAAAAGTTTTCGTTGAGATGAAAAAAGTGAATATTAATAGAAATTATATTGCTAATTAAATATTAATAAAGAGTATAAAAATGAATTCTCTTTTTTACTTAATAAAAGGGCAGAATTTTTCGTACACCTAATATTTTAGATATCTTAAAAATGATTTTTTTTCAGCAAAAAGGCTCTGACGATGATGACACCGCCATCGAAATGCACATTATCAAATTATTGTTATAAATAATAAAGTAAATAATAAATAATTATCAAACATATTTTGAAGTGGGGGGGGGTGAAAATGTATTCTTGTTAAATAAATTAAATTTTACTAATGCCACAATTTCAAATTCACAATTATCTAAAAACTTTCATTTCAATTCAAATATTTGTTCTATAGGATGGTCCATATAAGACTAAAGATTTTAAATATACATTTTCTTGTTTATTATTATTTACTATTTCTCAATCTTTTTTGGACCACCCTATACGCCTCAAATTTCCAAAAGTACATACAACTATTTAAATAATTTGAAAAACAAATCTGAATACGAACCCTCTTTGAAACAAATCAACATTGTAGAACTTGTATAGCTCCACAGAAAATTCAAGTGTAGCTTGCAGCTCATTCATCCTGGGTCGGACCCTGTGGATCGGCAGGTTTCGTGCCTGCTTCCCAAATCACACCTGTAAGAAAGTTTCAATATTATTTGATAAATTGAAATAAACATTTTTGTTATTATTTTACAAAGAAAATATTTATTCTAAAAAAAAAGCAAATGAAAATACAATACTTCTTTATTTAAAATTGAGTTTATATGAAATGTACACATTTTATGAATATCTTTTCTATTGATTGAACTTTGTTTACAATTTTTATTTAAGATAAAACTTTTTTATGAAATTAATAATTACATCCTTATTAAAAATTGTTCATAAAATCTGTAGTATAGTTTCTAAAATTATAAAAGATCATCCAGATGTAACGCCTTGATTTGTGTTTTATGAAAAAGAGATGTATATTGGGGGGGGGGGGATAGGTAAACATGTGTATAGTTTCTTTTTAATAAAACACAAATCTAGGAGTCATGTTTGGATGACCCTATATAAACAATTTCCACATTTGACAAACATTTACTCTCATCATAATTTGTTTAACAGACTGAATATAAAAATAGAATTAAAAGTGAAATTTAAAGTGAAGATTATAATTACATCCTTATTAAAAATTGTTCGTAAAATCTGTAGTATAGTTTTTTAAATTATAAAATGCCATCCAAATGTAACGCCTAGATTTGTGTTTTATTAAAAATAAACATGTTTATAGGGAAATATGTGCATAGAGAAACATGCGTATAGTTTCTTTTAAATAAAAAAAGGCGTCACATTTAGATGACTATATATTTGTAAAAAAAATAGTTACTATGCGTCAATTTTTCCAAATTTACTAGTCTTGACAAAATTAACAAATATTTTCATCGACATAATTTTCAATGCCATTTAAAATCAAGTATGGAAGAATTCCCATACTTATAATAGGTATTAATTATCTCCTTAAAAATACTTGTAGCAATATTAATCATACAAACACAATTGAAATGTCAGTTTGTCTACTTCAGTTTTTAATAAAAGAATCAATTTTTCACACCACGTGAAAATTTCATGGAAGTGTTTAAAGTACCAATTTATTTGTGATATTTTTAAAATATTCTGGTATGGGGTAATTTCTATATTAACTAGAATTGATTAAATAAACATTTTTAAAAAATACTAGAAAATGTTCAAATATAGAATTTTCCAATCAGAGCTTCAGAAGTTTAAATGGAAATAAATCCAAAAGTATTTTAATAATTATTTATTTATTTATATTTATTTTTTTAACATATTTTATTGCATTAATAATGGAACACAATTTTACTCATATGACCACCACGATTCAAGTGCATTTATTTTAGTCCAATTTTTAGTCACTCTTTCACATAATTGTGGTCCAACTTCATGTTTATTTTTAACAATTTTGTTGTTTGTGGTTTATCAACATGAACCAATGATTTCACATAACTCCACAGAAAATAACTCAATAAAGTTAGATCACATGATCTTTGTAGCCAATTGATAAGTCCATTTCGTGAAATTATAGAATAATTAAACTTTTGTATCGATAAATCTATTGAAATTTTTATAATTTCTAAACGTTGTTGAAATGTTAAACGTTCCATGATAATTTTCCAAACTATATTGAGTTGAAATGTTAAAATGTGCTTAAAAATTTCAAATATGGCTGCCAACAGCTGTCAAAATTTTGACATTGTTATTGGAAAACCATATTTAATGAACTTGATAAATATATATATATATATATATATATATATATATATATAATTACTTTTCAAATCAATCAATTTCAAAATGAATAAAAAATAATGAATAATTTAAATTGGGTATATAAAAACATCAAACTATATTACAACAACTAACTTATAGAAAAAAACAGAATTATGAAATAGAATTTTGTCTAGAAAGATCAAAGCAAAAACGAATGTTAAAAATGAGAAACATTAATCTAAAACAAACTGTAAAAATTCAAACAGTTTAGAATTTATTTTAATACATAAATTTAATGAACACATCTTACAAGATATAACAATTAAGATATATATATATATATATATATATATATATATATATATATATATATATATATATATATATATTTATATCATTAAAATCGTTTCACTCCATTACTAAATCAATATTTGACAGTAGAACATTGCATGTCGCCCTTATTTTTCTTTTCAACTCTATAAGTTATTAACCGACGTTTATTAAAACGCCCTTTCGTCGTGTGCACACGAGGGGCAAGCTAATTTAATTTCAACATTATCAACTTCGCAGAATTGCGCGGAAATGAAATATGCGTTAAATAATAATAGCTTCGCCCTACCGTGTTCTAGTCGGTTGATGTCACACACAACCCTCTCTTATATGCACACACGCACATTACTTATATATATATATATATATATATATATATATATATATATATAGTATAATTAATATACGTTAATGATGACTAACAACACTTATTTGTACCGAGTAACAATTGTCTACGTCCCCTGTATCGTTTTTGTCGTCATCGAACGATGATCAGTTAGTTCATTTCACTTACGTGTCTCATTACACGATTTATTGTTCCTCTGCGGTATAAACGATCGTTTAGTTGTAACTTGTGCGTCAAACTAGTGACTAATAGGTTGGGAAATCGAATCTTGCACAAATAATGTCAGTTTGTATTTGCGAAACTTGACATTTCATACTGAACAAGATTTACAGTAAAAGGTTATCAATATAAATATTCTTTATATATATATATATATATATATATATATATATATATATATGTATAAATATATATATATATATATATATATATATATACCACCCCCTACTCGCTTCACTCGTCGACCCACGAACTTACTTCTGTTTAGCAATGTAAATAAGTTATAACAAATAAAATGTTAAAAATCATGTTAATGCTTCTGTGTAAATGATATTTATTATATTAGGTGTACCCATAAGTAATGTCGTTTTACAAAATTCCTTTTTATAAAATGAGGATGATTTTGAAGTAAAATATTATTCGAGTGCAGTTTTGACACTGAGAAAACAACTTTACTTATGGGTAAACCTAATATATGGCCATCCAAATGTGACGATTAGATTTGTATTTTATTAAAAAGAAATAAAAGAAACTATACACATGTTTCCCTACACCAATGATCGGCAAACTCATTAGTCAAAAGAGTCAAATGTCAGCAGTACAACAATATTTTTTTTGAGAGCCAAATTTTCAAGATATCTGTTTTAGAAGTCGATTAAAACTAGGAACTAGTATTATGTTATAGATAGGATTAGACTCGTTCCATGTACTGAATTGCTTTCTTTCTTCACTATAATATCAAATTTGTAAAATTATAATGTTTGAAAAGATGATTCTTGTGGAAATCCTTGCGCCGTTTCTTCTCTACAGAGACATTACAAAGTGACAGAAGGGTACCAGGGATCGTTTCATAAAACTTACAGTTCCTGTATTACAAGTTCTTTATTTAAAATTTATATGGGATATTTGAAGAAAGAACTTGTAATACAGGAACTGTAAATTTTATGAAACGGGCCGCTGGTTTTTAAATATTGCGTTATTATTATTGACAATCAAAAAGTGTACCCAATGTACCAACTTTGAGTAATCGGTTTTTTGACTTTAAACACCGAATAAAAAAAAAACTAGATACCTATCATAATTAACAATAATCTTGTTTATTGATAAAAAGTATTTTTTATTATTATAATATTACATGACACACATTTAATGCACATAGTCATTAAATGTAAGAGTCATTAAATGGAAGAGCCGCATTCAAGAGGCCAAAGAGCCGCGTTTTGCCGACCCCTGCCCTACACCACTCAATACACATGTTTTTTTTTAATAAAACACAAATCTAGGCGTCACATTTGGATGATTAATTATAATAGATTGGTAGTCCGATGCACATTCAAATCCAATGCCAATATAATTAAAATTTCTTTTATTCGAAAATCTGTCTAAAAATCTCTTTTTCTAATTTTTGTTAATTTAAAAGTCATAAAGTTTGTACTTCGTCAATTCTCGAAAAATTTCAAAAAGGAAATTTCTCTGTCTATCTATATATAAAATAGTTCCATTACAAAATCAATGTCATTAATACTCACGCTATTCCGAACATGAACGATTACCGCCAAAGATTAATGATTGAAATTGCGAAGTGATGTGAAAATTTCAACACACATCACTCCTCAATTGCAATAGTACATTTTCGGAGATAATCGTTCATGTTCAGGGTAGATAAATGGAATTAATTTTAAATGGAATTAATAAATTATACGATGGATATATATATATATATATATATATATATATATATATATATATATATATAATGGAATTATATATATTAATTAATTAATTAAATTAATTTTTTCAATTTAGTTTCTTTTACTTTTACCATATTTATCAAACAATTCTCAAACAATTCTCATATACATATATATATATATATATATATATATATATATATATATATATATATATATATATGGGTTTCTAATTAGCTCTACAAAATTTTAAATGAAAATAAAACAAAAAGTATTTAATTATTTATTTATTAATTTATTTTATTTTTAAGCATATTCTATGGCATTGATGATGGACTACAATTTTTTTCATATGATCACCACAACTGCGTTTAACAAAGTGCATTCGTTTAGTCTAATTTTCAGTCACTTTTTCACATATTTGTGGTTCGATTTCATAGATTAAACTTCAATGTTTATTTTTAATGTTTCTGTTGTTTGTGATTTATCAGCATAAATCAATAATTTCACTTAACCCCACAGAAAAGAATCCAATGGAGTTAGATCACATGATCTTGGTGGCCAATTGATGGGTAAATTTCGTAAAATAATGGACTCATTAAACTTTTATTTCAATAATTTTATTAAATTTTTTATAATTTATAAGAATTGTTGGAATATTACACGTTCTATAATAATTTTCCAAACTATACTGAGTTGAAATGCCAAAATAAGCTTGAAAAAATCAAACATAACTGCTACGAGCTATCAAAGTTCTGACATTGTTTTTGGAAAACCCTATATCGGTTGTGTACACTGTATTAAGCACTAATTTTGGTATTATTCGCAGAAATCCTTCTTATTTCTCTTTAGTTACAATTTAATTATATTGGTTGCTTTCTGTTTGGATAAAAGTATTTGCATTTTACGTTTTAATCGAGGCTTTCATTTAAACAAGCGATTTAAATAAGTACTTTTATTTTATATGCACCATGAATATTACATGAATAATTTATGAATAAATCTCATGGCAGATATTTTATAGTTTGTAACGTTAGAGTAAACAACATGCTAAAAATTCTAGAAATTTCTAACAATATAAGACACCAGAAGGTAAATGATCAAAGCAATAAATTATCATTAGGTAATATTTTGAAAAGATATAATTTAACAAAATCAATAGTTTCATCTTTTATACAGTGATATAAGAAAAAAAGCTATCAACAATTTACACAGAATTAATAGACCATAAAAAACCCAACTGAGATGAAGTTGAATGTAGTCAGAAAAATGCAAAGAGATTTCAGTTTATTGGCAAAAAGTACAAAAAATAGTAATTTATGATATTTTTGAAAAAATATTAAAGAATGATTAAGGAATAAAGTTTTAAGAGTTGTTTTAGAATTAAAAAATGAATTTGAACAAGAAAACTCGTATGAAATTCGATATAAAATATCTATATATACTACAAACTTTTTGTAGAAAGATTCTTTGGAGTGATGAAAGTAGATTGGAGTTGAAAAAACTGAAATGAGAAAAGACTATAGAGTTTGGAAAATGTCAGGATGAATTTTTAAGTTCTCAAAATGTTCAATTCACCCTGAAGCATGAATATGGAATATCTGTGGAGCTATTTCACTTACACTGTTATAAATAGTCTGATTAAAATCAATGAAAAAATAATTAATACATCATACACTGAAATATTATCAAATAATTTTGTAAAGATTCAATAGAAAATTTGGGGTTGGGATATAATTGCAGCTTCTGAAAGAACAATGACCTTAAAAATATGTCTAAAGTTACAAAACAGTAGTTATAAAAGGAAAAAATTAAAATACTGTAATGGTCAGAATAATAGAACTGATTAATCTTTTTTACTTAGAGTGCAAGAAAAAATAACAAATATTTAATATAGTAAAAAATAGGTACATCTAAAATTGTATAACAAGTAAAGAAGGAAAATAGAAAAAAATATCATCCTCAAACTATATATTGAACTCTTAACAGTACCGAATAAAATACTAAAGTATAAATAAACTCAAAATCTAAGTTAACAGAACAAATATATTTGTCTTTGTAAATGAATACAGAACTAAAATGAAAAAAAAACCATTTGTCACTATTTGTTATGGACCTGTGGTAAATTTATTTTCACACGAATGAACTATCACCCCAATGTTACAAGTGTTCAATAATTATTTATTATTCATTTTATTTATTATATTTACAAACTGATTCACATTTCGATAAAAATGTCATCATCAGAGCTATTCATTACAAAATTCACATTTATAATATTTTGTGGTTTTAGGATAACTGTTCATTTGGATGAAGATAACAAAGAGAAATTATGGAACACAATTATATTTTCAGATAAAAATTAATTCAATATCTATTGGTTAAATATGAATACTAAATTCGATTAAAAAATGAAAATATAGTACTGGATAGGGAATTGTATGGAGTTATAAAGCAGGTTTAAATGATAAAAAATGAACGAGAATGAATGTTTAAAATCTGTAAAAGAAAATAAAAAGTGCATAAAAACAGGTCTAGAAAACAATTGTTACCTCCAAAAAAACAAGGACCTAAAGCACATTGTTCATATTGTAAAGTTTGAATTGTTTATAGCATCTCTTGTACGTTGAAAACATAAATCCAGTCTTCAAGTCTAAATTCCATCGAATATTTATTAGATAAATGTATACAGCAACCTATAAATGTATAACATTCTAGACACCACTGAAGACGTTATTTCAGGGAAAATGGCAACAAATAGTTATTCAGAATTAAATGAAAAAATTGCTGTATTTATTTAAAATCATTTACAATGAATAATTAAAATCAAATCAAACTAGATTCTAAGTTCAGTGTTTCTAAAAAAACTAATTTTTCTTTTATAATTTCTTAAATGGCAAAATATCATACTTGATTTCAATTTCAAACAATCTATTAATCCAGTGAATGGAGTAATATTTTTATTTAATATTTTAATTGTAAATGTACATAGCTAATATTTATTTTTATATTGTGGCAAATTTACTTTACACAAATCAATTACTTACTATATATATATATATATATATATATATATATATATATATATATATATAGAGAGAGAGAGAGAGAGAGAGAAATGACGACCTACATAGAGACCTAAAAATGGAGTTTGTGGATAGTGAAATCCAGAAATTTACAAATAGCCACATAGAAAAAAATTTACAGCACTTGAATGTGGAGGCTATCCAGCTCCTTGATAATACGAACCTAGTAAGAAGACTCAAGAGGAAGAAGCCTCTTGAGCTAGTGTAATGTACCAGTGTTAGTGATAAAAACAGAATAGTGCTTATATTAGTGCAGAAGAAAAGTATACCTCAAATTGTTAGCACACCTAGGATATGTCAATTGGTTCCTTTTAGATTTAAAATCATTAAGTATTTTAATAATATAATTCAGTTACTTATTTGTCTCAAACTAGATTGTAACATTGTAGAATAAAAATAAATAAATAAACAGTTTAAAAAGTTATTTGTTCTTTTACTTCAAAAGAATTTTTCGGTGAGCCTAACACACACACATTATATATATATATATATATATATATATATATATATATATATATATATATATATATATATATATATATATATATATATATATATATATATGTGCGTGTGTGTAGATGTATGTATGATCAATGAATCCTATTTGTTTTCACTTATAACAATTAAACATTAATCTTAAATGTTAGAATAACTCAATAGATCCAAACAACACAAGAAAATGTTAAAAAATACATGTACAGATAAAAAAACCTATTTGATCAGGAAAAAACAAAAGTTGCGTATGTTAAATCAAAAATAATAAATATAATATGAAAAGTGGCTAATTATATAACAAAAAAAAACACAAAAATAGAAAAAAAGATTATTGATTGGAAATCTAGATTCATAAAAAGACTCAGGATGAAATTCATAGATAGGTGGAACAGAGACATAAGAACATTCGTCGGAATAGATTAGTCGGGGTATTCTAGTCTAGACGGATGAATTTTAGGCGTTTTTTCGGGCGCTATAAAAAACAACAAATATTATTACTATCCATTTTTATCAGTTATTTATTGGCATTTTAAGCGTATAAAAAAGTATTATTAAAAACAAAAAAAACAAGCTGGCAAAGTGGGGGCTCGAGAAAAAGGTGTCTCCTGGTTGACGTGGTTCCAACCCTTCCGGTCAGATGAAAAAAAAATTTTTTTTGAAATTATTGAAAAAGAAGGTTGTAGTAGTATCCCCGCCTAGAGAAATTTAAAAAAAAATTTCGCAAAATGGCGGCAGTGTGAAAAAACAGTCATTTTTTTGCCCTATTTTTTTCAACTTTCAGAATTTTTTAAAAATAGTAAAAAACAAAATTTTCAAAAAATCCTAAGTAGGGAAAATCACTGTTATATTGAGAAGCTCTGTACCAAATTTCAAATAAATCGGTCCATTAGAACTTGAGATATCACGTCAACCATGTCGAAAAAAGTAGTTTCGAGAAAAATGCGTTTAAAGTTGATTCGTTCCGGCCAGACCGGATTGGTTGGCGCGTCACAAAAATAGCTATAACTCCGAAAATAATTCGAATTTCGAAAAATACTCTTAAAGATATATTCTTAATGGTCTAAACTTTAAAAATGTGCAAAAATCAATTTTTTCGAAATTCTAGACTAAAATACCTCCTTAAAAGAGAAAGATATTTGATCGATTGGAATAATTTTGGGAGAGATCTTCATCCAGTATTGGATAGAAAAAACTGATAATGATTATATATATATATATATATATATATATATATATATATATATATAAAGAGAGTTTTCCAATAAGAATGTCCAAATTTTGACAGATGATGGCAGCCATGTTTGATTTTTTTAAGCTAATTTTGACATTTCAACTTAGTAAAGTTTGGAAAATTATCATAGATCGTTTAACACTTCAACAATGTTTAGAAATTGTAAAAACTTCAATAGACTTATTGAAATAAATGTTTAATGAGTCCATAATTTCATGAAATGGACCCATCAATTGGCCACCAAGATCATGTGATCTAACTCCATTGGACTATTTTCTGTAGGGTTATGTGAAATCGTTGATTTATGTCGATAAACCACAAACAGAAGTATTAAAAATAAACATTGAATTATCACATTGTAATTCATAAAATTAGACCACAATTATATGAATGTCGTGGTGGTATACAAATGAAATTATATTCCATCATTAATTCCATAGAATATGCTTAAAAATGAAAAAAAAATAACTAATTAATTAATTTTTTTGTATCATTTCCATTTAAACTTCTGAAGCGCTTATTGAAAAACCTCATATATACTAGGGTCGTTTGATAAGTATGGTAAATTTATTTATTGTTTAATTTAATTAATTAATTGATTAAATTACATTTTTCAATTTAGTTTTTCTTACTTTTTTACCATATTTATCAAACAACACTCGTGTATATATATATATATATATATATATATATATATATATATATATATATTGTAATCATGTTATAAAAAAATATATAAAACGTATTGAAATGAAACATAAACAGAATAAATTTTCACATTGAACAGAATAGAGAAATAAATAAGTAAGTAAATTTAAATAAACGAAACAGTAAGAGAGACAATAATAAATAAAAATAATAAGAGTACTTACTGCGTTTGATAAAAATACGAAAATAACACGCACAATCTGTCACTGTAAATAACAATCAAATTATTGTTCATCGGACGTAACATTATCACCTCTTTGAATTGATTCTTCACGATAGGATAATAACAAACACATCACAAGATCAACGAACGCGCGCACCGACACACACTTTTCATTTTCTCTTCGGTCGCGCCGATCAAAACGGATTTCATCTAACGACGTTCACTAGCGCTATTTAAGACTGGAATCCATTTATTTCTCTTGCATTTTTTCCTACATATTATTTTATTATGCAGATACAAGATTCGATCTATGTTTCAGTGTCACGCGACGTTTCGACATAAAATTTATTTTAATTTTTGTTGTTGTTGTTTTAGGAACCCTGTTTAATCCTGGTAATTAAAAATTATTTAAATTCTATATGTAAATTTTAATAATATTCTATATTTTTATAAATAGGTTTCGTAGATAAGAGTATTTGATTTTAATTAAATTACAAAAATTGTACTACGGTTCACTTTATTTAGTTATTTTTGATTATATGCACAGTTTGTTTGAAATTCACTTTCACTAATTAAATATGTAAACATGTACATGCGTGTAAAAAATGTCTGTTTTTTTATAATTCAACTAACAATATACAACTATTTAACTGTCTGTTTTAACTGTTTTTTTATTTAAACAATTTATATTATTTTAATATTAATTTTGGTGCTTCAGTGTTGTCATCACATAGCTGGATAAAATATTTTAAATTAAATTAAAAACTATATATATATTTATATGCATACATACACACTCACACACACACACACACATACATTATAAAGTGATTAATCGCCAAAAATACAATTTACTAAAAAAGATGTAATCAGAAATAAACAATTTAAAAATTTATCAAATGCAAACTTAATCACAAAAATCTACCCCTTAAATAACAATATTTGAATGTGTAGAAAAAATACTTGAATATAAGAAAAGAAAAATAAGAAATTGATTTTAACACAAATGAGTTTCTACCCTCAACACCACAATATGTTATAAAGTGTTCAATAATCACTAATCGTTCACTTTTTTGTTTATAACAATAAAGCTCTGACGATGATGGCTTCACAATCGAAATGCGCATTAGCCGATTATTATTATAAACAAAAAAAATTACCAATAAGTAATTATTGAACACTTTATAACATATTGTGCTGTTGGGGGTGAAAATGTATTTGTGTTAAAGTGAATTCGCTACAGTTTTAAAACAACCAGTAAGAAATTGATTTTTTTGAACAACATAAAATCGTTTTAAAATGAGAATGTTTTTTAAGTCTGATAGAACTTTCGATAGAAATTCAATTTAAAGTTCTATCATCCTCAAAAAAACATTATATATATATATATATATATATATATATATGTGTGTGTGTGTGTGTGTGTGTGTGTATAAAGAAAAAAATATAAGATCAACACAAACTTCGAAATATTTCTACACTCAAGACAATCAATTTGATAATTTTATGACATTTGATATTTTTACACAATTATAAAATTCTTTAAGTATTTAGATCATTTTTTTCGAAAAACTAAAAATACTCTGCACTAAAATGTATACGAAAATGAGTCACTAAGTAAGTTAAATTTAAGTATAACATCAACACAGTTCATTCCAAAAAACGTAGATACATTAATTTTCAATTCTTAAAACATTTAATACAATGACTACAAATGTTTGATTCGACCATAAATAAAAATATTTTCAATCGAACCATGTCCAAGTAATTGTTAAATTTCAACTTAACTTATCAACACTTTTTCTTGTAGTAATATACAATTAAAATATTTGTTTAATTAAATTTCGATGGATTTGCATAAAGAATTTTTGTGAGAGAAAGCATATATTTTAGTAAATGAGAATAAAAATCTTTCCTTGATTCCGGAATAACGTCAAAAATTCAATACAATCTTTATAGACCTAAATTGGAATTCGAAGAAACACACGAGCAATTAATTTCTATAGCAGTTGCGTTCTCAACTTTATTGCTTTTACTTCGTACACTACGATTCAAAGTTACTGATACATAAATTTGAATTTAAATTAAAAATTTATTAGATGTCTTCATAGACTAAATAAATATACCGTTACAATATTACATTCTTAATATCTTTATTTATATAAAATGGTAAAATTTGAATAAAATGAAAGATCGATTTCAGTTTAATGAAAATATTTATAAAATTCTATTAATTCTCTTTTTTAATTATACAAAACGTTTTGTATTTTGTGAAATTAATTTATTAATAATTGTTGACTTTAAAAGTTATGTAAATAAAAAATAATCCATTCAGTAATATTGTTTACAACTCATTAATGCATTTGTATTTGTTTTTTATGCGATAACATAAATCCCCAACAATAAAACGTTGAATAATAATATAATTTATAATGTAAATCGTTTCGAAACACGCAACTGCCAGTAAGAAATTACTTTTTTACAACTTTTCACGTCACTGTTCGATTTTAAGGATTTTTAATTCCAGCTAAACGATTATAAATTCAAATTCACTCCTTCCTTCTTAAACCACTTCCTCTTAAACGAAACTGTATTATACTGAAACATATATACGCTTCGAAAAAGAAGAAAACTACAGATCGACCTACTTCATGTATTCACATAATTTTTTAAAAGCTGTCAGGAAAATCGTTTCATCCCAATCTGAATTTCCACTAGTTTTAACGCAACTATCGACGAATCCTTTTCGTATCTCCTACACTCGGTACAACGTCTTCTTCGCGAAAGTTTCTGCGCGATAATTGCTAGCACTTCGTCGCCGTTTCCTCGTTTCCGTCGATCCGGTCAGAAAAAATATTACAAAACGATTAACACGGAGACACATTTATAAAATCGCGTGTAACGAAAAAAGGACAATCGGCCCGACAGAGAATCACCGAAAAACCCCAGGCAGATGAACGGGCGGGTTGGCACGCAGGCAGGCAGGCAGGCAGGCTGACTGACTGGCTGGCTGGCTGGCTGACTGGTTGGCTGGCTGGTTGGCAGGCGGGCGAACCCTTAATGCAGATATCCGTTAAAACATTGCACGTACACCGTTAGAACAGCAGAACCAGCGGCACTCGTAGACAAACACCGTCGTAATGACAACGTTATGGCACATACACACGCGAGTGAGACACACGTACAGACGAGCTGTGTGCTACACGCACGCACACACACACGTACCCGAGCGCGCGCGCGCGTAATTTTCAATATTTATTCCGTACGATGGTGGCACGGACGCCGTTGCCGCCGACGCCGCACGTCGTCGAATGCAACCGCCACGTTAACGAGCTGCTGCACCCGACCGTCGCCACACACATGGTTCTTTCGTCGACGAAAACGCACGGCGATCGAGGAACTGGTCGACACGCGCGCACACGCACACACACCGCGCCGTCGGCCGACGCCGATCGACGTCTTCTTCTGCACGCGCCGTCTTCTGTCGATGATTTGTACGCGCGGACGTGTGTGTATGTGTGCGGATTAACATAGAGATATGTAGACGGGCACGAGTTGCACCTTCGCCTCGCTATTCTTATCGTCGTCGGACCTGTCACACACCCATAGCCGGTCGAACGCGACGACGCTTCTAGTTGCGCGTTCGGCCGTACGCCATAGAGCGTCGTTGCCGTCGTCTATCGATTTATCACATCTCCGCGCGCGCACAAACACACACACACATATTCGCACGCATATCTAATATAGATGACTACAAATTTAATGTTTATATCTGAAAATACACTCTTATGTTGGAAAAGTCGTCGTCGAATTAAACCATCAACAGCGATCTCATCGTCCACAAGGAAAATTACAAATACTCAATCATTTATGATACAAGCATTGATATCAATCAACACACGAATCGTTTCAATACAAAAAAATAATAGTAATAAATTAACAACATTACTATATTCAAAACCAATCCATATAATAAACTTGTAAAAGTATTGCGTGTCAAACTTTCTTTCAAATAAACGTACTGATTTAAAATTCTAAATATAAAAAAAATAAATAGCATATCATTCAATTCGCTTGAAGAAACGATACACTTCATAAATAATTAAACTCTTTATAGAATTACACGGTATGAAATATTGAATTTACTTAAAAACTATATATACAGGGGGTTTTTCAATAAGCGCTTCAGAAGTTTAATTGGAATTAAAACAAAAAATAATTAATAATTTATTTATTTTTAAGCAAATTCTATGGCAGTGGTGACGAATCTATAACCCACGAAGGCTTTTTAAATGACCCAAGCGTTGCTTTTTATAAACTTATTTTTTATATCACAAAAGAGAGAACAGACAATCGAAAATATTAAAAAATTAAAGTATAAATATTTTATGTCGAATTTATAAGCTAATGAAACTAATAACGTTGAAAGAGAAATGTACCGGTCTTGATATTTTTAAAGAATTTGATAATGCATTTAAAGAAATGGATATTGACCTACAGAAAATTGTTTCTATAACAACAGATGGGAAAAAAACATTGGTTTTATTCAGCAGCTTAAGCAAAATATTAGACATTCTCTGATTGAATTTCATTGTATAATACACCAGCAAGTACTATGCGCGAAGCAAGGTTTAAAAAGATTTTCCAATATAATGCCAGTTTTAATAAAAGTCATCAACTTTATAAATGCAAGAAATGTTAATAAACAAGAATTTGCACAATTATTAGAAGAAATTGAGTGCCAATATTCTGAGATTTTGACATACAACAATGTTCGATGGCTCAGTTGCAAGTTCTTAATCGGTTTGTCAATTTATTAGAAGAAATAAAGCTCTTTTTAAATGAAAAAAACTAATGTTCTTATGTGACATCACTCAGCATTTTAATAAACTGAATAAAAAACTTCAGGGAAATGGACAAATTGTATTAATGATGTTTGAAAATATTAAAATATTTATGACGAAACTTGACATCTTCACTGAAGATTTGGAAATGAAAATCATGAAACATTTTCCTCAATTACAAAAACATTTGCAAAACATAATAATTTTTGAAAATACGCTTGATATTCAAGAAAATGCAATTAAAACATATTTAATCATTATACAGGAAATGAAACAAGCTTTTTAGGAGAGATTTAATCAATTTAAAAGTTTGGAAAATACATTTGACTTTATTTTATATCTATACAAAATGGAATTCGAAACAATGGAGTTAACCGAATTTATGTGGCTAGGTATCCATGATTTAGAAATGGAATTAGTTGAATTTCAAAGCAGCATAGTGTGGAACAAATAAATTTGAAAACGTGATTTTTGAAGTAGAAGGAAAAAATTCTGAAAGTAATGCAAATAATTATGATCCACATTAAAAATTAAAAATATTATATTAAACGTATGGAATTCTTTACCAAACAATTTTATATCAATGAAGAAACTTGCTAATGCTCTTTTAACGATGTTTGGGTCCACATATTTGTGTGAAAAACTATTTTCCTCGATGAATTTTGTAAAATCTACTAACAGAAATAAACTTGGAAATGAATTGACTGCGAAATGCGTTAAAATAATAAAAACGGAATATGAACTTAATATTAAGAAACTATCTGAAAATAAGCAACAACAAAATTCACATTAAATATACTTTTATCAATTTTATTATACATACACATATCTGTAACTATGTTTATTATTAAAGAATATTTCTTAATATATACGTGCTTTTCTTTATTATTTGTTTATTGAAATATTCAGTGCAGAGGCGCCACTGGGTATATTGTCACATGATGCGGTAATTCATGGTATCACTCCATTTATATCACTTTTTTGACCTCGACCTTTATTTTTTGCTCTTCACTTGCAAAAGTAAAAGTTGTAAAACAAAAAGGAAACGTAAACCTTTTTAGAGGATTTTAAAAATGAAAACCAAAAAAGGGTCAACTGTCAAGTTTTTCTGTTAACAAATTTTCAGTGTTTCCAAATTATTAGTACCCTTTTTACCACACCTTCTCCACCTCTCCAAGTGACGCCACTGATTTAGTGACCCACGGACTAGTATTAAAAAAATAATGAACAAAATTTTACCCACTTCTCAAAAAAACTCGTTATCACTGTTCTATGGCATTGATAATGGAACACAATTTCACTTATATGACCACGACGATTAAAGTGCATTTGTTTTAGTCCAATTTTTGGTCACTCTTTTACATAATTCTGGTCCAATTTCATAAATTTTACGTTTAATGTTTATTTTTAATGCTTCTATTGTTTGTGGTTTATCAACATAAACCAACCATATCACATAACCTCACAGAAAATAATCCAATGGAGTTAGATCGCATGATTTTAATGGCCAATTGATGGGTCTATTTCGTGAAATAATAGACTCAGTAAACTATTGTTTCAATAAGTCTATTGTTTCCGTACATGTATGGTAATGTAGCATCGTCCTATTGAAACCACATATCGTACAAATCATTTTTAGAAAAAAAAAACATTAATCATTGTTTGGTAGCCCACTTTATACTGTACGTGATGTCCAGCTTCAATTTGAAAAAAATATGATCCGATGACATCACCAACATGTAACGCACACATGTGGTTGCAGTGATCTTTGTTTAATGACTTATAGATTGCTTTCAATCAAAATTCTGCAATTTTCTTTTTTTAATATTGACTCTAAGTTTCACGAAACGCACGATAAGTGTTACGAACCGAACATTGATTTATATAAGTTTTTACAATTTCTAAGCGTTGTTGAAATTTTAAACGTTTTATAATAATCTACCAAATTATACTGAGTTGAAATGTCAAAAAGAATTTAAAAAAATAAAACATGGTTACCACCAACTGTCAAAGTTCTGGTATTCTTATTTGAAAACCCTTTATATATCAAGTTATACCACATGAAATGTCTGAATTTGAATGATAAAATAAAAACACAATATTATAAGAAAAAATATTTTTTTCAATCAAAATATGCGCCATTTGTATTAGAGATTTTATCCAAAGTGATACTAAACTATACGAGGGTCGTTTGATAAGTATGGTAAATTTATTTATTGTTTAATTTAATTAATTAATTAAATTTTTCAATTTAGTTTTTTTTTACTTTTTTACCATACTTATCAAACGACCCTTGTATATCCCTCTATTTGTTTTGAAACTGTGGCGAAATCACTCTAATATAAATGAATTTTCATCCCCTACACCATAATATATTATAAAGTGTTCAATAATCACTAATTGTTCACTTTGTTGTTTATAACAACAATGGGTTAATACGCATTTCGATAGCGATGTAATCATCGTCAGAGCATTTTTGACACTTTAAAATATATTGTGCTGTTGGAGATGAAAATTTATTTGTGTTAAGATATAAATCCCTCTTTTATAAAACTTCCAGTTTTAGAAGAAATAAAATTTGTAAATGTGTCAATTATGGCCTATTGATTTATAAATGTTTCATTTCGAAAAAAGATCAATCAAGATGTTTGAAAAGATGAAAATCAATTGCTGACAAATCGAGTGATTATAGGATGCTACAAAATTTCATAACCTAATTCTGTTAATTTCTGTATAATAATTATCATGAGAAATATTGGTCCATCTCTGTTGATTAATCTAGGTCGTTGGGATCTAAATTTTTATGTATTACTTCAATTTTTTGACAGTAATATGCAGCTGTAATGGATTTTCCCTTTGTAGACTATCGTACAGTCACCATAACTTCACGTAGATTCATCGATGCTTTTGAAAAATACTTTAGTGCCTTATTGGTGTTTAATAACTGTCCAAGACCATATCCTGTTATCGTACAGTATCCATTTTTCATCATTTGTATCGATTTATCATAGAAGGTTTAATAATTCAACAACGTTTAGAAATTGTAAAAACTGTAATAGACTTATTAAAATAATAGTTTAATGAGTTCATTATTTATTGAAATGGACCCTTCAATGAGCCACTAAGACCATGTGACCTAATTCTACTGGATTATTTTGGGTGGGGTTATGTAAAATCATTGATTTATGTTGATAAATCACAAACAACAGAAACATTAAAAATAAACATTGAATGTGTAATTCATGAAATTGGACCACAATTATGTGAAAAAGTGATTAAAAATTGGACTAAACGAATGCACTGTAAAGCTAAATCGTGGTAGTTATATGAGTGAAATTGTATTCCATCATTAATGCCATAGAATATGGTTAAAAATAAAATAAAAAAATAACTAATTTATTAAATACTTTTTATTTTATTTTTATTTAAACTTTTGAAGGGCTTATTGGAAAATTCTATATATTACACCAACATTTCACATTTTAAAAATATTTTTGGTAGTATTATGGAAAAATATCGAATGAAAATTTATGAAATAACAATATTTTTTATACTAGACATGAATATTTTTTTAAAAAATTTTTCCAGAAAATTTATGCACTATTTGTGTTTGTTAATGGTTTATTCTTGTCAGTGGCCAATGGTCAAAACATTAACAGTTCTTAATACAACAGATAACGTTTAATTGTGTTAATTATAAATGTGTACGTTAATTATCCATGTTAATTATATATATATATATATATATATATATATATATATATATATATAACGATAATAACAATTTACAAAACTTATAAAATAGCATACGATTTTCGATATGACATTTATAAATAATCATAATTCACTACACTTACAAAACACAGAAACCGACATCCCCTATTTCGTTCCTTCCTTAAATCTTCGTCGAAAAATATTCCCCTGCGAGTTACATGTTCATATAGATTGTGCGACACGCGAAAAGCATATAGCGATTGTATACGTACATACAGAGATGAGATCTGACAGACGGGTAAATGCACGTAGCTCGTTGTAAAACTGAAGTGGAGAACGCTTTCAGACTAGTTCTCAATCGTAAAAGATCCGTACCGAACCAACCCTATGAATTGTGAATACGTCTATACCGGTGTCTTTACATCTGCAACTTTTTTTTTAGTATCTAGAACGTTTTCAGGTTTGTTCGTAATTACAAGAGGATAGACAATCGCTGGTTTCGATGCATGGATTTTACTTCAAACGATATATATATAATATTTACAGGGTGACCCAGATAAGACTGAAGAGTTTAGATATACATTTACTTGTTTACTGTCATTTACTATTCTGTCCTATCCTTCAATCTCATTTGGGCCATTTTGTATGTATGTATGTATGTATATATATATATATATATACCTGGGGTTGTTTTTATGTGGTAGATACGTTCCACAGAAAACCGCATTAAAAAAAATCTGACAAAAAAACTTAACTTACATTGAAAAATTAGGGATACTTTTCGTAATTTTCGAAAACCGCATAAAACCAAAGATACAAAGTGAAATTACTCTAAAATTTACATAAAAAACTAAGAAATAAAGAATGCTTAAAAAAATTTCAAATATCTGCAGAAAATTGATACAAAACAAAGCTTTTTTACTTTATTTTTTAATTAACTATTTAATTTTATTCAAAGTAATAGGTACATATGTGTAATTTATTTTAGAATATTTCATACATATTTTAATCATCATCGCAATAATAGCTGCACTGTTTAGAATAAAAATAAAAAAGAAAGTGAATAGCTGCACTGTTTTGAAGACATGTAGGCCAAGCCTTTTTCCAACAGACATTTAAAGTTTGTAGTTTTATTTGAATAATAGCAAAAACTACATGATTTATAAAGTCAAAGATAGAAATTTTTTTCCAAGTGTCAGTTACTGTTATTGACTCATTTTCTAGTTTATCCAATATAAATTGAAAAGTGCGTTTAACGTAATATTGTTAAAAGTTGCAATTATGCCTTAATCTAATAGCTGAATAATGCTTGTTGTATTGGGTAGAAAAAACATCATGTTTACATTTGGATGTTCTAAACATAGATGACCTGATGTGTTGTTAACAAGTAATAAAATTTTGAAATCGAGACCTTTTTGCTTCATATACGTTATTTTTCCATCAGCATTAATTACTCGGTGTGAACAATATCTACCATCTTTAATAATTTTGGCTAACACTTCTGGAAAATTTTTGACAGCTTCTTCATCTACCGATGCAACCGCACCCGTAATCTTCACATTGTGAAGCGCATTCTTTTTAAAATCCCGGTTAACCACCCTTTGCTAGCCGAAAATTCCTTATCAGTTTGAAAAACGGAAGTAAATGGCTCTGATTCCTTCATTTGTTCATAAAATTGAAGAGTTTTTTGTTGAGTTAAATAACCGCTTAAAGAAATTCTTAAAAAAAATTGGCTTAAAAAGATATTAAAAAAAATATGAATCGCATAACTTCAAAATCGCATTAAAATAATTCGCACAAAAACAGATCCAGCTGTATATATATATATATATATATATATATATATATATATATATATATATATATATATATATATACACACACACACACACACACATATATATATATATATATATATAGAGAGAGAGAGAGAGAGAGAGAGAGAGAATGTAAAACCGAACTTTCATTCCCTAGTTGAAACCTGTAGATGCATTACAAATATAAAAATATATATATTTACTACCAATCAATATTTTTTCTACCAAATGTCGAAATTTAGTCTAAATATAACAAGTAATATGTTGATTAAAGTGGTTGTAATATTTGTTACTTTATCTCCTAAATATTACATTAAATAACAGGGAAATATTAAGTTTTGTTTTAAACTGGGTAAAACATTCACGGAAACATTTATAGGATTTTCCAATAAAAATGTGAAAATTTTGACAGCTAGTAGCAGCTATGTTTGAATTTTTGTTTAACTCATTTTGACATTTCAACTCAATATAGTTTTGCAATTATTTATTTGTTGTTTATTTCACGATCGATGTGTGTGTATGTGTATTTTTCAGAAAGGCTCTGACGATGATGGCGTCGCCATCGAAATGCATCAGCCGATATAATTATAGACAATATAATTATCAATAATAAGCGAACAATAAGTGATTATTGAACACTTTAAACTATTGTGGTGTTGGGGTTGAAATTCATTTGTGTATAGTTTTACAAATTATCATGGAACATTTAAAAATTGTAAAAACTTATTATAAAAATCAATGTTCGGCTTGTGAAACTTATTGTGCGTTTCGTGAAACTTTACACAATCGTCCAAATGAGCGTGCCATTTATGGAATTATTGAAAAATGTGAAAACAATTTTACTCTACATGATACAGCAGTGCCTGTACGACGGCGATTCTTAACCTAGGGTGTGTTCACCTGGGGGTGCGAGAAAGCATTTCTCGCACCCCCAGATGGGTTTATTGATTTTTTTAGGTTAATTCATTCATTTTGACTGATATGAATATAATGCATTACTTATGGATTAGCTCAATATATTGCGATAGGAAAAAAGTAGTTTTACAAATTGAAACATATTTTTAAATTGTTTATAAATCTCTTAATAAACCAAATATGTACAAGGATGTGAGAAAAGTTTCTAAATTTTCAAATGCAAGTGATGACTGACGCGTGGTTCTTTCAAAAAAGGGGCCCAGCTCCAAAAGTGTTTTATGAATAAACAACAACGTAGCCATTAAACATTGAGATATTGTTTTGTATGAATATGTAAATGTATGTGCTTATTTTTCAATAAGAAAATTATCTTGCAATAGATGTAATTTCTAAATGAAGAAATAGAAACACATTTTCCAAAGGGATGCGAGAACTTATTTTTAAATATATGGGGGTGTCGATTATTAAAAAGAACAAGAACCACTGCTGTAAGACTAAAAAATGCAAGAAGTGAGAACAATATTAGTTCAATTCGTGAAGTTTTCAAAATGAAACTGGAGATTATATTACAGTAAATGAAATGTTTTACCGGACCATGATTAATGGATTTTTTCCCAAAAATGATTGAAAATTGTTTGCACGATATGTGGTTTGAACGGGGCAGTGTTACGTGCTATATACATCTACGAAAGCAATAGACTTATTGAAACAAAAGTTCAATGAGGCCATTATTTTACAAAATGGATACATTAATTCACGCCCGCTCCAAGGGGATCGGCCGCCCTTGTGCGAAAATATTTCTGCCGCCCCCATTCCCAAATTGCACTTTTTCTCTGACAGACTATTGAATGATATTATTTTTCCCAGGTTGCTTTTCAAGGCTAACGCTAGAAAGGAAGATTACCTATAAATGAGAAGACACATAGCTGGCGTCGGGGGTTACCTCCAGGAAAGCTAGATAAATCAAAACATTAAATAAATCAAAAGTTAGACCAAGAACTGAAATCGCAAAAAAAAAATTGAATGATATTTATTATCTTCAAGAGAAAGGTAATCGAAAGTAAATGCACTTTATACTGAGACGGACTTAATTTCATTCTGTTCGCATGTAAAAGATATTTTATGAAATATCTATGTTGTTTCACATATCTAAAAATTAAAGGTAATCGAGTGTTTTTCTTGGAATCGGCCGCCTCTAAAGCTCGACCACTCGTATGCATTGCACACAATGCACATATGGAAAGGGAGGGCCTGTATTAATTGGCCACCATGATCATGTAATCCAATTCCACTGGATTATTTTTTGTAGGGTTATGTGAAATCATTGATTTATGCTGATAAACCACAAACAGAAGCATTAAAAATAAACGTACGTTAAAATGAATCTGTAATTCAAGAAATTCGACCACAATTATGCGAAAGAGTGACTAAAAATTGAAGTAAATGAATGCGTTATGTCAAGCAAAGTCGTGGGGTGGTCATATGAGTGAAATTGTATCCCATCGTTAATGCAATAGAACAGTGATTAGTCAAAAGAGCCAAATGTCACCAGTACAACAATATTTTTTTTAGAGAACCAAATTTACAAGATATCTGTTTTAGAAGTCGATTAAAACTAGGAACTAGTATTATGTGGCAGATAGTATTAGATACGCTCCATGTACTGGATTGCTTTTTTCTCCACTATAATGTCAAATTTGTAAAATAATAATGTTTGAAAAGATGATTCCTGTAGAAGTCCTTGCGCCGTTTCATTTCTACAGAGTGACATTACAAAGTGACAAAGGGGTACCAGGGGCCGTTTCATAAAACTTACAGTTCCTATATTACAAGTTATTTATTTAAAATTTGTTTGGGATATTTGAAGAAAGAACTTGTAAAACAGGAACTGTCAGTTTTATGAAACGAGCCCTAGTTTTTTAAATATTGCGTTATTTTTATTGACAATTAAAAAGTGTATCCAATCTACCAACTTTGAGTAATCGGTTTTTTGACTTTAAACACTGAATAAAAAAAACTAGATACCTATCATAATTAACAATATTCTTGTTTATTGATAAAAAGTATTTTTTATTAATATAATATTACATGGCACACATTTAATGCACATAGTCATTATTTGTGGAAGAGCCGCTTTCAAGTGGCCAAAGAGCCGCGTTTTACCGATCCCTGCAATAGAATAAGCTTAAAAATAAAAAAAATTACAAATTAATTAATCCTTTTTTATATCCATTAAAACTTCTGAAGCGCTTATTGGGAAACCCTATATATATATATATATATATATATATATCGTGTTAACCATTATAAATTTCTGAATAATTTTTTAGACAGTCGAATTGGTATCAAAAATACACATACACACACATCGATCGTGAAATACAACATTACTAGTTTTATAAATGTTATCTGCAATCCCTTTATATCTATTCCGTCGAATCTTAAATTTTTTAAAGCCAGAACCTTCCTTCAAGCTGCTTCAATCTTTACATTCAATATAGTACCCCTATATATATATATATATATATACATGTGTGTGTGTTTGTGTGTGTGTGTGTGTGTGGTGTGTACACATAGGTATGTACACATATTCCGATGGTCTTTTCTGCACAGAGTACACGCGTCTCTCCATCACGCTCTCTCCATCTCGACTATCTCCAGAGGCAGACTTGTCAATTATTCATACCTTCATCCGTGTATGTGGAATATAAGTTAACTTCGGGGGATTTAAACGCAGAAAAAGGTGATAATATTTGACATTTTGCGAGCGTACGGCGTCTCGCGTTACGACCGACCAGGAGATACGTTCGCATCACTGACAATTTAATTGTAGCCCACGTTACTCGAACCTGCGGTCTAATTAATTATATTGGACGAGGTTTTTGGAGCAAACGTCGTTAGGCGCACGTTGCGATGGACTTTTTGCAAAACGTGATTTTTTTTCTCTATATGTGTAAAATTCGGGATGTACGTGCGTTCGTGTATTTAGTGTAATCGAGTTTATCATAATTTTTGAAAATTGAAAATTACTCTCGTTCGAATTAAATCTTCTGAAACTTGAAACATTTGGCTTATATTTGGGGAAATATTCAACTTTAGTAATGGTATTAATAAAAAGGATACAATATATAATTATATAAAAAGCGAAAGGGTTAATGGATGCATATTGCCTGTTTTAGCAACGATCGATAATACGATATTCCAGGTAATATATTTAAAACTAAAACTTCAATTGACATTTCTGTTTGACATTTAGTACAAGCCATTTCAGTTTATCTTAAAACATGAACTTGACTCTAATATAAGAGTTTCCAATAAGCGTTTCAGAAGGAATAGAAATAGAAGAAGTTGAAAATTTTATATATTGGTGCAAATCATTGGTACTAAAAAAGAACGTTTACAAATGAAATATGATAATAAAAATTAAATGGTGTTAATTTAAAAAAAAATATTTGATTAAGTCGAGTATTCCTCTATGTTTAAAGAGAAAAATAATTGATCAATGCATCCTACCTGTTTTATTTATGATACTGAAACATAGATCTTAAAGCCTAGATCAGACGTCGGCAACCTTCTTCGCCTGCGGGTTAAAATCAGCGAAAATGTGATTATTAAGAAGACGTTTTGGGTCAGTGGTGTTTTCATTTTAAAACAGTCTTTTAGTGAATAACAAGATAAATTTTATTGAGAAAATAATTACAAGATGCTTTTAAAACATAAAAATTCAAAAGTATAATTGTAATTACTATAAAACAAATATAATTGTCAAGTTTCAGTTCATTAATTTATGAATTTTATTTATAAACGTTCTCTTCGTTTTCAATGTCTCCCCTGATGCTGAATTTGTGATGTCAATTTAGTCAATTCTGGTTTATAATTAGTCACCTCGAGACAAATACAAGCGTCTGAATTTTCGGTAGTTAAGCTACTCCTGTTCTTACTTAAAAAAAATTCATGTATGAAAATATTTGCTCAAATTTATAAGTAGAACCGAACGCGGACAAAATGGTAAAACTATTTTTTTTCAAAGATGAAAACTTCGTAGGAAGTGATGCCCAACACGTCGATATCATGAGAAGATAATTATCTTCTGTTTTTTCTAAATCTTTCGGCAATGTCTTGAATTTATCCGTCCACAACGTTGAACTTTTAAAATCAATCATTTCTAAACTTAAATTGTCAATTTTAAGATATTCAAAATACCGCCAATCTAAAATATTTTCGACTATTTCGTCGGGCTTTATTATAAATGTAAACATTCCACCGTGCTTTTTAAAACTTTGAAATCTACTTTCAAATTCACTTCTAATGTTAAAAATTCAACTTTCGAACATATTTAGATTGATTTCATCGATTTTTTTTCTCATATTGACTTTTTAACAAAGGAAAGAAAAGAAATATTTTAGTTTTTATGTCAATTTCAAATAATATTAGAACTAATATAGAACTCAAGTGGGTCACTTGAAATTATCAAATGGGTCACTTGGTGACCAGCGGGTCATAGATTGCCGACAACTGGCCTAGATAATTTAGCAATTTTAGAAAACACAAAAAATAGAAAAATACACATTGGAAATAATATATAGAGAAAGAATAGATCAGAAAAAAAATTACGGATATTAAAATAGAAGTGAAAAGTTTAGAATGAAAATGGTATTGTCATATAGTAAAAATAAAAGACCACCTATAGATAAGAAAAATATGAATTGGAACTTAAATATGCAAAATTATCCTAGAAAATTCATATGGATAAATGGAACAAAAATATAAGAAAATCATTCGGAATGAAGTGGAAGAGAAAAGCATTGGATCGGTTTTTGTAGAAAATTTTGTAAGGAATCTCCATTCAGAAATTAACAAAAGAGGCTGACGATGATGAAGACCTATTATTCATCAATCCGCATGATTATAATGGTGAGTATGACCAAGTACTGGTGATTTGTAACATTCAATAAGAGTTTCATTTAACAATGGACTTTTTTATGCTGCATATAATACTGGGTTGACAGAAAAATCATGTCAGATTTTTGCTACAGATGACACTAATCTATTTTTTATAATAAAAGCGTCATTCACAACAATATTATTTTATATCATTTAACAGTTGATACTTCTGTCTTCATTTAATTAAAAAGTTTGAGCGATTTGGCCAAGTTTTTTAGATTTTATAACAAGTGAAAATGGAAGATTGAACTGCGAATTTCACCATATTTTACAATTTATTTCCGTAAAGGAAGAACACGCGACAAGTTTATGATAAGTTGGGTAAAGTTTACGGGAGTTATGCCCTACAAGAACGTCAGTGTCAAAAATGGTTCGTGAAATTCAGTGCTGGTGATTTTGATGTTAACGACGCTCCTCGCTCAGAAAGGCCAATTGTGGTTGATGACAACAAAATAAGGGCACTGACCGAGTCAAACCCGCATTACATGATACATGATATTGCAGAAATATTAAATATTCATCATTTCAGCGTTCATGATCATTTGAAGAAGCTGAGACACATAAGCAAGCTCGACATTTGAGTTACTCGTACTCTTAAAAAAGTTCATTTGACTGCGTGTATAAACATCTGGAATTTGCTGATTAAATGTGGAGTAAGTGATCCATTTTTGAAGCGTATGATAATTGGTGATAACAAATCTTATACAATAGCATGAAATGCAAACGATAAGTGAGCTCAAACAACATCGAAAGCAAGTATTCATCAAAGAAAAATCATGCTCTCAATTTGGTGGGATTATAAGGGTGTCGTGTACTTCGAGCTCTTACCAACGAATGCAACAATCAATTCTGATATGTATTGTCGTTAATTAGACAAATTGAACGAATCCATCATCCAAAAACGTCCAGAACTCGTTAATCGTAAACGAGTTGTGTTCCAACATGACAACGCGAGGCCACGTACAACTTTGGTCCCTCGTCAAGAACTATTGGAGCTTTGATTGGATGTGTTGAAGCACACAGCGTACTCGCCCGATCTTGCACCGTCGGACTTCTACATGTTTCGGTCTTTTCAAAACTCCTTACCTGGCAAATCGTTCAATTCCAATAAGACTATAAAACAGCACCTTGCCCAGTTTTTGGCTGATAAAAATAGGTCTTCCTACGAACTTGGAATTATGAGGCTTGCCGAAAAATGACAAAAGGCCATCGAACAAAATGGCAAATACGTTATTGATTAAACTTTGTACTTTGTGTAAATAAATGACATTTGAAAAACATAGTCAAAATGCGTCATGATTTTTCTAAGAACTCAATACATATATAGGTATATATATATATATGTGTGTGTGTATGTGTGTGTGTGTGTATTATGTGTGTGTATTTTTCAATGTATGTCTAAATTTAGAAATACAAAACTATGTTTTGTGTTTTGAAAAAGACAAATATCAATAAAGGAACGTCATGCGTGCACGAAAACGTTCTTTCTGTCCAAACTAATAAACGTAACACGTGCGAAAATCCCGACCCACGTGGCAACGATCGTTGCAGTGCGAGGCATGCGACGCCGACGTCGCTCGGCGCCACAGAACGTTGTCCTGCGTCGGTCGCTGCATGCGGCGGCCGGGTGTCTCACTCACGTCGAAAATATTCGCAGGCATGCACGACATACTTGTCCGTGTGTCGACCGCAAATATTATATCCCGATACGAGAACGGGATTCGGTTTACACACACACGCGCGCAAATATATTACACGGACAGGCATACAACATCCACACACCTGCCGTTCAGTTCGCGACAACGTCTAAATTAAGAACTCGCGATCTACAGTCAGCGAACCTCAGTTCACTAAAATACGTTCATATTTGTTATTTTTCTTTTTCATTGTAATTCAGTTCATTTATTATAAGTGCTACTTGTCAGCTTCAAAAAAGTTATTCCTGTCTCGGTTTATTTCAGTTTTGAAAATATGGCTGATGTTTGGAACGCAATACTTTGTGTTATTTTATTTCTTTGCGGATTCAGTATGCATAATGCATATAAATGTTACTTTATGACACACTGCATCCGTTTATAAGTTTTTTAAAAAATGCTACTGAGTCACGTTGTTATGGCAGATAGAAGTAGATACAGGGTTTTCCAATAAGCACTTCAGAAGTTTAAATGGAAATAAAACAAAAAGTATTTAATTAATTAGTTATTTATTTTTTCTATTTTTAGGAATATTCTATGAAATTATTGATAAAACACAATTTCACTCATATGGCTACCACGTCTTTACTTGATATTCGTTTAGTCCAATTTTTAGTCATCTTTTCACATAATTGTGATCCAATTTCATGAATTACACATTCAATATTTATTTTTAATGCTTTTTTTGTTTGTGGTTTATCAGTATAAACCAATGATTTCACATAACTCCACAGAAAATAATCCAATAAAATTAGATAACATGATATTGGTGGCCCATTGATGGGTCCAAACTCATTAAACTTTTCTTTCAATAAGTCTATTGAAGTTTTTATAATTTCTAAGCGTTGTTGAAATGTTCAGTATTCCATAATAATTTTCCAAACTATACTGAGTTGAAATGTCAAAATGAGCTTAAGAAATCAAACATGGCTGTCAATAGCTGTCAAAATTTTGACATTTTTATTAGAAAACCCTATATATTTCTAACACGTCATATAATCATAAAAAAATTTTATCGAGAAATGAGCCGTTCAGAAGCCAATGTGATTAAGTCTATTTTTTGAAATTTTCATATTTTTGTAAATTTTAATCAAACAAAATTTGTTTAATTAAAATTTACAAAAATATAATCACAGTTTCAAATCAAATATAACTCAGTAGAAAAAATTGTAAGATATTTTATTAACCAAAATATGTCTGATGGTAACAGATCAGGAAAATAATTTCATAATATCATAATTTCTTATTGAAACAACTTCAATTTTTGAAAGGTTTCTTGTAAGACCAAACGTTGTCATGATGAAAAATTAATTATTTTTTTAGTTAATGCTGACCTTTTTATCGATAAATATAGTAAATCTAATTATCCACAATCTAATACTTTTGTGATGGATTTATTGTCTAGTAGCAACTTATAATTAATAACTCCATACAAATCCTATTAAACCAAAAACATAATCTTTGGATGGAGTCCCTTCTTCGATTGTGGAGATGATGTTTTATTGTAGTTAATCCATTGTCTTGGACGTTTAATATTGTTATGAACAATCTATTTTTTGTTACTAGTAAGAAATCAATTTAGGAATCGTTCGTTTTATAAGTTAGAGATGAGAAGTGCAAATATCCATTCGTTGCTTCAGATTAAATTTCAATAATTTGTAACGAAACAAATGATTCAGCTTATTAACTTAACCAATCGTTTTTAGATATCGATTGGACCGTTGGATAGGTTTATTGAAGTTTTTTTTAGGTTAATTCATTCATTTTGACTAACATGAATATAATGCATTACTTATGGATTGGCACAATATATTGCGTTAGGAAAAAGTCATTTTACAAATTGAATTATATTTTTTAAATTGTTTATAAATCTCTTAATAAACCAAATATGTGCTATTTTGATCAATGACCTTCTGCCATTTTTATATAAAGCCATTATTCCATCAGTGTATAACTTCTGAGGTTTCTGAACAAAAAAAGAGACAAGTGATTTTTGCAGGTCTCTATTGATATCAAGTTTATTCCATTAAGGGAGTTCTGCAATGACCAAACCAATGGTAGTCTGACAATACAAGGTCATGACTATATGGTAGATACATCAAAACTTCCCAGTCAAGCTTTCTCAATTTTATCGAGTCTTCAAAGATGTTATATGTTTTGGCGTTGTCATGATGGAAGATAACGTCCTTTCTATTCGCTAATTCCTAAAAATTTCATGAATCCATCGCTTAATCGTCGATAGTAGAGATCAGAATAGAAAATTTTGCCTGGAGGCAGCACCTCATATTGGACGACTCCCTTCCAATCCCACTAAACACACAGCTTCACCTTCCTTGGTATCAAGACTTTGCAATCGTTTATAGTGTGCCATCTCGCGTCAATCAAGATCTTTTTCGGACATTATTGACGTATGTTATCCATTTTTCATCATCCATTATCAATCTTTTCAGAAATGGCTCGATTTCGTTTCGTTTCAACAGCGATTCGCAAATGGAATTTCGATCTATTACATTTTTTTGTAGTCAAATCGTGTGACATCCAAACATTGAAATTTTTTGTGTATCTAGTTTTATGCAAATGATTCAAAACGGTTTTGTGATCAATGTTTAGCTCCCTAGCTAAGTAATAATTACTTATATTTTCATTTTTTTCAAATTTTTACAAGATTTTATTGGCACTTTCCACAAAAGACCTACCAGAACGAGTTGGATCTTTCACTTCAAAATTTCAATCTCAAATCAATGAAACTAATTCGTTGCTATTTGTCTACTTAGAGTATTGTTTCTATTAACACGACAATATTTTATAAGCTTGTACAGAGTTTTTCCTTTTTCATAATAAAAAAGTAAGATGTGTTGAAAATGTTACTGATTTTCATTCAACTTCGATATTAATAACTTTTTACTGAATACACCAATTACATTTGAATCTATTTTAGTTTTTTTTTGAGAAATGTCACCTTTCAAACGATATATAATATTAATATGACACAAAATGGTGGACTGTCAAAATCAACTAAACTTCTATCTATCAGTAAATATTCAAATTACTTTTTCCGTAACTCAATATAAAAAAATATGAAATTAAAAAAATCCAAACCATAACCTAGTTTAACCAAAAAAAACTACTTAAATTATAAGCAAGTAAAAACTTTAGCTATTAAACATTTTTTTACTGAAATTCATTTCTTCCTACTTGTTATGTACAGTCGCCTGAATTTGAATACACTTTAATTATAAACAACAAGAGGAATTAAAATGACACACACAAACAAATATATATACCTGTGTGTGTATGTGTAGGTAAGGAAGGAAAACAATGATAATTCATACGATATATTCGAGCGTTCTGCGCGCATATAATAAACCTGTGCAAAATAGAACGCAAACTGTTTTATACTTAATGAGTGTATTGTATCCAACCTCATTTTTCCTGTACGGTTCTTTTATGCATATTTCTGGAACGGCGTTGACGTCAGCACAACAAAACATTGTATTGCCAGAATAAATAGATTGAAATTTCGATTTACATATATATACATACATACATATATATATATATATATATATATATATATATATATATATATATATATATATACAAATATATATAAAACCTTAGCAACATTCAATTTACTCAAAATTTGAGTAGGTAATTTTAAATAATCGATAAAGAGTCATCGCTTCTTAGAATATTGAAACATTTTCCCTCCAGATATCCATGGTGATGAAATATGATATTTTAAATACGACCATGAAACTATACTCGACAGTTCTGAATGAAAATCTCGTCATTATTACAGTGCTACCTGTACATTTGAATTTGAAAAACATAATTTTAAATTCGTAACAATTTTTTGATATTGTGGAAAGATTTTTATTATCGACTTTGAATATTTTTTTTCGTCTGAACAGATTTTTTCATTATTTTTTATATTAAATGTTCATTTCTTTGTTCAATACGTTCTAATTATATAACAATTTTGTTGAATACGTTCAATACGTATACACACACATACACACACACACACACACACACATATATATATATATATATATATATATATATATATATCACACCAACTCACAATAACCCATTATTAGGCACAATCAACCTTAAATATTACTATTAGTTGGTACTGACCACCGAAGATTCAAAATTTTTTCCTGCTTTGCTTTTGCTGTATGGGGTTTTAATATTTTTTTCCTATTGACAATTTGTGTTTTATTAAAAAGAAACATATGTATAGTGAAACATGTGTATAGTTTCTTTTTTTTAATAAAATATAAATGTAGGCGTCACATTTGGATGACCATATATTAGGGGATTGGAAAGTAACGTCGTTTTTCTACATTAAGTTCAAACAGATAAATTTTTACAAGTTTTTATTTTTAATCAATAATGTAATCATCCTCGTTATCAACAACATTTTGCCATTTAGTGTGCAAATTTTCAATGCCGGATCGATAAAAATCAATTGGTTTTTGAGCAAAATATCTGGAGATGGTATTTTGGACATCATCCGAATTTTCAAATTTTTTGCCACTTAGAAAATGTTGTAGCGATCGGAATAAATGGAAATCCGATGGCGCAATATCGGGCGAGTATGGTGGATGAGGCAATATCTTCCATCCCAATTCATTAATTTTTTCCAAGGTTCGTCTTGCGCAGTGCGGTCTTGCATTATCGTGTTGCAGAATAACACCTTTTCTGTTGACAATCGCTGAGCACTTTTCAATTAAAGATTGATTTACTCGATCCAATTGTTTACAGTAAAAGTCTGCATTCACAATTTGTCCAGGTTTCAGCACTTCAAAATGAACGACTCCGCGAATACTCCACCAAATACACAAAAGCACCTTTTTGAGGTGTAAACCTGGCTTAGCTGTACTTCGAGGCGATTCATTTGGAGAAAGCCACTGCCTTTTGCGTTTTGAATTATCATAGAGGACCCATTTTTCATCTCCAGTGATTAAGCGATCAAAAAAACGCTTCTATATTGTGCCGCTGAAGCAATAAGTTACATGTGGTGGATCAGTTAGCTTTGTTTTCTTCGGACAGATTATGCGGGACCCAAATACCTGCTCTACTTTCTTTACCAATCTGCTGCAAATGTTCTTGGATGGTCGACCAAGGTTGGTTAAGAGTATTTGACAGTTCCTCGATTGTCTGACACGGATCTGCTTCCACTTCCGCCCTTAACATGTCATTGTCTAAAGTCGTTGGTCTTCCTGATCGGTACGAGTCGAAAAGACCGAAATTACCGGATTTGAACTTAGAAAACTACCTTTGGCATTTACGAACGTCTAATGCGTTTGGATAAACATCGCAAATGTTTTTGGTAGCGACCGTTGCGTTACTACCCTTGTGAAACTCAAAAAGCATGCAATGCCGGATATGTACCTCTTCTGGTATTTGGCTGGCCATTTCACCATAAATTGAAAAAAAAATTTAAGATTTTATTATTTACGAGTAAACAAGTCACTCTAACCATAAAATGTCTTTGGCACGACTTTGAAGTATACAATGAGCTGACAAATATTTAAAGAATATCAACAGAAACGACAATTCTTTCCGGTCCCCCTAATATAATAACAAGTAATGACAAAAAAAAAATGTAAAAAATAGGAATTTATCTTTATTCAAGATTTCTATTTAATAATATTTAAATCGGATCAATTATGATCATAAATTGTATTTATTTATTTAATTATTTATTAATATTTTATTAAAAACCTTGACTACAATTGTAAAAGAATTAATGAATAATAATATGATTTCAATAAAAGCAGATCAAAGATATAAAACAGATTTAATTGTAAAATACAATATGGTTGAATATATTTTATAGTCACTGTATGTACAATATAACGAAAATGTTGAATTATAGATTCGATATAGACTTTAAAATTGTATATATGAAACCTTATTATAACATTTCTATTCTATTTACATAATTTAAGAAGACGGACGAAGTTCATAACTACGAAAATGAATTCAATTTCGTTACATAACATACATTTAGACCGGTATTCACAGTATCGGTCAGCAGTGTATTGTGTGCGGCTTAATATTTCAGCCTCGTGATTTTTGTTCAGTGTTATTTCATTTGCCTCGCATTCATTTAGTTTTATTGAAAAAAAGTACGAGATTATCTTTTTAATTTTCACTCGGTCTGAATTAGAGATTAGTTCTCGTCGTGGGCGTGCAAAAAAATATTTGAATCAGTGCAAATTGTAAACAGAGACTGTTATTATATTTTAGCGGCGATTGTGACAGCCGTGTGAATCAGTGTACGTGCGACTTGAAATTAATGGACGCGTTGAGCAAACGATTGCGAGAAAAATATGTATAAATGGCGAGATGATTTTATACGAGACGGTGGAACGGAAACGTAATTATTCATCACGTTTCAATTCGTCGAGATACGTTTCGAAATTGCTTCATGCTATGTGGTCTACCCCAACGTTCGTACATTCTAAGGTAAGGATATATATTTTTAATACATACTGTTTTTGTATATTATTAGTAATTAATAATATTACATCATATATATATATATATATATATATATATATATATATATATATATATATATATATATATATTATATATATATATATATCTATCTATCTATCTATCTATCTATATATATATATATATATAATGGTCTAAATGGGGGTATTCACACTAGTCAACATTCATACAGTATTCACGCCCATTACCGCTCGTCTCACACCCTCTTATCGCGAATTCCCCCACCTAAAAAAATTAGTTTTCGGGTAAGAGCGTGTGAGACGAGTGGTAATGGGCCGAGAATACTGTATGAATGTTGACTAGTGTGAATACCCCCAATGAGACTGAAGGATAGTAAAGAATAGTAAATGAGAGTAAATAAATAAATTTATGCTAAATGCTTTAGTTTTTTTTCTGTCAATCTATGTATATCGTATGGTAGCATGTTCTATACTCTGTTATGTGAGAGATTGTGTTCGAAAGTTGGGGGTTGGACATGGAGCTGATAAGTTTATTTCTTAAAAAAAATATAACTGAACTCTGACAAGAATACCTATACTGAAAAAGCATTGACAGAGGCCCAGGCCCTACAAGGTCTGTAGTGCTGAAGATGATGAAAATATATCTTTCTCATTTTCTCTCTCTTCTCTCTCTCTCTCTCTCTCTCTCTCTCTCTATATATATATATATATATATATATATATATATATATATATATATATATAATACACATACCAACTTTAACACGTTTAACGTCAAGCCTATTTTGCCTTGCTTTCCGTTTAGGCCACTATGTC
>CP092089.1:3990125-4067625 GCA_029203775.1 Neoneuromus ignobilis | reverse complement strand
TCATTACAAATATAAGTAGAACAGAATATCGTTCAAATATCCACCATAACTATGTTTGCAGATATCAATCCAAGCATCGAAATTTTCAATGACATATCAACATGTTGCTGGATTTATTTCGCGAATTGCAACTCGAATGTTGTTCTTTAGGTCATTAATTGTTTATGACTTGTTAATGTAGACTCAAATTAAAAAAAGAAATCTAATGGTGTTAAATCGCATGATTTTGGAGGTCAAATGAAATCTGCATTTCGTGAAATAACACGTTGACGAAATTTCAATCGCCAAAACTTAATGTTTCCTCGAGTTGTGTGGTATTTAACATCATCCTGCTGAAAATTGACATCATATACATCAATATCATCAATTCTGGCTATAAAAAATCACTCAACATTAATTGGTATCGCTCAGCATTCACAATAACAGTATTTCCAGAATTATCTTTGAAGAAAAATGGTCCAATGATTCCATTTGCCTAAAATATACACCAAACAGTGACTTTTTGTGGATGTAGAGATTTTTCATGAATAACACAAGATTTTTTATCACCCTAGATACAACAAGTTTGCTTATTAATGAATCCATCCATTGTGAAATGAGTTTCATCACTAAACAAAATTTTCTTCAAAACAATGGATCTGTAGTTCGTTGTTCAATAATCCAACTAGTAAAATTACCTACCAATGGTTAAAATTGCAATCTTCTACTAAAACAAAAAGCCATATTATGTCATTTGAAAAGACATTACGTGTAAAAATTATACATTCCTGACATCTAGGCGTCACATTTGGATGACCTGTAGAATTTCTGTTCTTTTTTTATTAAAAATGAAAGTTGACATTTAAAAATGGAAATAATTTATAACTCAACCCATTAGATATATAAAAAGATCCATGGATAAATAAAACAGAGATATAAGAATATTCTTCAAGATGAAAAAGAAAGGTTTTAGATCGTTTGAAATGGCAAATTTTGGAAGAAAATAGTGGATAAAAATAGATTGATAATGAATGAAAATTTCTCTGTACGCATATTTGAAAAACACTCTATTGATATTTACAAAGCAATATAAAAAAATATACTTCTTAATATGAAATTCAAATTGAAAACAGTATGTTTATACTAATTTATATTTAATTACATTTATATATTTACACATCTAATACAAATATAGAACAGATTTTGTGACCTTATCATTAATTGATTCTTTCACATACTTTAATATTGAAGAAAATGAAATATTCAATATTTAATCACAGTCTGAATATTTACATATGACTTGAAAACGAAACGAGCGTTCACCTTGTGTGTTATTTCTGTCAATGTTATTTATATCTAAATAGTTTAATGTGACATACAAGAATGATCTATAGATGTTTTAAACAAAATATCGCGTTATACTAACGACTCATGATTCATTTATATATATATATATATATATATATATATATATATATATATATATATATATATATAGTTTTAAATTCGGAAATAACATGAAAAATAATTTAAAAAAATATCAAAAAATGAACAAAGTTGAAAACTTACATTTGTTCGTCAAATAAAAAATAAATCTGAAACATTGTACGATTGTTAATTATTCATGGTTCAGAAATGGAAACGGAATGTTGACCTTGACTCAAAACGAAGGTCGAGCTGAAACGTCGACAAAAAGTTGAAATCGTATTGATTCATACCTTCAGAAATCGAAACTGAAAAAAAGATACGATTTTCTTACTTTCACATTATAATTTATCGTTATTCTCTGTTCGAATATCTATTATTGATTGATCAATTATTGAACGAGTACAAGTTGAGTTATATTACGATATAAATATGTATTCGGTATGGATTAGAAAACTTGAAATTAATAGCAGTTTTTTTAACGAACGGTTTCTAGTCGATCGAGACTTGTATCACGTTTTAATTACTAGTTATAACAGAACAGCTGATAAGAATTTAATGATAACTCAGAACTGAAAAAAATGTAATTTATATAAATTTATGGAAAGTAGAACTTACATGGAACTAAGACACAAATGAACTTTAATACGGTTTTTGAAATCTTTAAATTAAAATTTTTGAAAATACTATTTCATAATTTATTTTTTAAAGTGAATTTAGTAAATTATTAAAACAAAAAGTAATAATAAAAAATCTATTTCGTTATTTTATTAAAATTTTCCAAATGACATACTACAGGATAACCTAAATGAGACTAAAGAATTTGAAAAATTCACAATTTTTTTGTTCTTAAATAGTTCTCTTTTCTTTTTTACACTTTATGAAACATAATTTGGAAAATCACAATTGCTACTTTTGATATACAACCACTAGTAACAATCATTGATTTTTTTATTTTACTCGACGGTCTATTATTTTAATTCAACGAAAATTTTAATATCAGAACAACTCGAAGAGACAATATGATTAGGAGGTTAGTTTCCCAATTTCAGGAACAAAGATCAGTTGCAGAAATTTCAGGAAGAAGTATTTTTCGTTCTATATGCATTGAAATAATACTGGAGGTTGTAGGTCAGAGTGTAAACGATGATCCATCCATCATTCCTTCTAATTGAACATCTCCAGTCATCGCTACAACGGATTTTGAAAGTGGATCTTGAAATATTTCTATACAAAATTCAAATGATACTCAGAATTTTCATCAACGTCTCCAATATTCCATACTTTTTATGAAGACAGGTAGAGAAAATAACAATTTTTTAAACTTTATAATGAACGATGAAGTTCATTATGTAAATTAAGCACAATTGCAGATTCTTTGCCACTGATAATCTCAAAACATTTTATTATCATCATCAATTGTGACCCCTCAGAAGTACTGTTTGGTGCAATATTATGGTTAATAGAGTTATCAACCCATTTTTTTCCAAAATGAGGAAAGTCACATAGAAACCATCACCATAGGTTTGTATGGGACCATAAAAAAATTTTTTACGTCCAACAGTCCAAAATATTTCTGATGTTTGATTCCAACAGGATGAATAAATTGGGTAAATAGCAAGAACAACAATGGACTTTTTTAGTGAAAGACTCATTTTAAGAAATTTTGATTTCATTTGCCATCCCCGTTTACCAGATCTGACCACCCCTAACTTCTTAAACTACTTGAAGGAGAGATTTTACGTTAACAAACCCCAAACAATTCAGCAACTCAAGAACAACATTCATAACGAAATAAGAAATTTGGAACTCAATATTTTACATTTAATAATGGAAAATTTAATCTGATTAAATGCATGTATTATAAACTAAAAATGTTAATAAAAGTTATATTCTATAACTCGATAATTTACAAAAAATTAATATATGAAATATTTACCTGTAGTTATGTTATAAACACACTTTTTAATGTGAAAATTTGAGCAATTTTCTCAAATAACTGGAAAGACTTGAAAACTGAATTGAGATTGGATCACAACCACACTAAACACAGTTAAATAAACAAACCTAGAGAAGAAAATATTTATCGATACTGAAAAACTTTTATGTAATAAAACGACGCAACATTGATTCATAAAACGTTGAGACAGAGAAACTGAGAAAAAGACGATCAGTTGATCTTACAACAATTTATTTACAAATGTTAGTACATACTTAACAATACGTAATAATATCATATATTAAGAAATAATAATCATTTACTACAATTCTAGAATAACAAATGTGCTTAAATTCATACGTACAATTTTTGGTTAAGTCGATTAAAAATACATATTATAAAAAAATACAAAAAAAAAAAATTAATAATAATTCACTAAACCAGTTGGTGCACTGATTCGCCAAACTCCCGCTGCACGTTGTATTTACATGTTTATTGTTCATATGTGATAATAACTCGACGAAACGTTTGCCAAGTAATATTTTTTTCCTCTTCAGTTGAGTATTTAGAATGTAGCCAGGTCAAACACTATTTATAAGTTTACATAACAGCAAGTTCCGAGTTGTATTATTGCCAGCATGTGATATTTTATACTATTTTACGATTCGTTTACTTCTTCAGTTACAATTTCATTGTTAAATATTATTTTATACTTAATACGACAAGTATATTTGTATTGATATCGGATTTATATTTGTACATCGAGTTTATGTATGAAAACTGATTGACATTTATGAAAAAATATAGAATCTATATCTATCTATCTATATAATTATACAGGGTAGTTCAAAAAGACTAAAGGATAATAAAAAACAGAAAATAATACAATAATAAACAATTAAATGTAAGTCTAAAACCCTTCAGTTTCACTTGGTCTACACTATATATATATATATATATATATATATATATATATATAAGTAAATATTATACTGTTCACAAAATAATAATAAAATTTATTTCAAAAAACTCCAAAAAATTTATTAAAAAATTTCATTTTACTATAAACTTGCATATATGATGCCAAAATTTCTTTATTTCAATTGAATCCCTATCAAAAGTTCTACTAACCTAAAAGCAGTCTTTACATGTATGTATGTGTGTATATATATATATATATATATATATATAAGGAATGTTTTTTTTAGGTTATAAAGAACTTTCGATAGGAATTCAATTTAAAGTTCTATCACTCTTGAAAACACCTTATATATATTCAGATATGAATTAACTTAAGTACTATTTATTTTGTAACTGTTAAGGTTTCATTTTGAAACAGTTGGGGTGCAAATTCGTTTATATTTCACAAAAATGAATTATCCATCCAACACTACAAGATGTTGATATAAAAGTGTTCGATAATTATTTATTGCTCACTGTATTTGTTTAAAAGCTGATATGTATTCGATGACCATCATCGACATAGAAATGTATATTAATTAATAAACAAATCATATGAACAATAAATAATTATTCAACCATTGTGATGTGAGGGGAGATAATTTATCTGACTTATTGTTTTAAATATTTTTTCATTCATTCTTGAGTGGAAGTTAGTTGTTAGAATACATTTTCGAAACAATATAAATAATAAATTGTATTATGTGTTTATATTTATTTGAAAAATGTATATTTATTATTATAATAAAATTTTCATTACACCCTCAATAATGTCAATCATATATATATATATATATATATATATATATATATATATATATATATATATATATATATATATATATATATATATATATATATATATATATATATATATATATATATATATATATATATATATATATATATATATATATATATATATATATATATATATATATATATATATATATATATATATATATATATATATATATATATATATATATATATATATATATATATATATATATATATATATATATATATATATGTAAGTATATATCCATAAACACTACAGCTTAACATATCTCAGGCTTATGTGACAAAATCAGAGTCAGGAGACTTTTTTACAAAATGAGGTTATCAGTCCTATAACTAACTCCCAATTTGAAACTTGGAAATTATCTGACCAGCGATCGAACACAGTCTCTTGTATAATAAACGAAAAATCAAGCAATTATTTCACTGACCTCTCTCTCTCTCTCTCTCTCTCTATATATATATATATATATATATATATATATATATATATATATATATATATATATATATATATTGAAGAATGACTCAAATGAGGATGTAATATGTAAATGCGACTAAAGCTTCAATCTCATTTGAGTCACTTGTATATAAAGATACAAAAAATATTAATACACTTGAGATTTTTAAATGTTAATATTTCACTTATTCATTTAAAATTAACTTGAACTATGCTGATGAAATATTTTAATATTTCTGTATAAATTTAAATTATGCAGATCAAATACATTTTTAAGTTACTTGAGATTTTTTAATTTATATAATCAATTAATTGTAAATAACTTTTCTAGCAATAATTTAAAAATTATATATATATATATATAAGAAATATTTTAAAAAAATATATAATAACATATAAATTTACTGATTTTTGCTTTAAGAATGAATTTTTTCATTCATTTGCAAATAAATTGTTTGAATACGTTTTCAAAACTATCTAAGTAATAAATTGTATCATATGTTTATATTTATTTAGTAAAATATATATTTATTGTTAATTCTAAACTTTTATTGTTTACTTAACTGTGTGTGTATATATATATATATATATATATATATATATATATATATATGTGAATATAAAAAAAAATACATATGTATATAATGTTTTTTTTAATATTTTACAATTTTTTTTTGCTTTTGGCAGCAATTCCCATTGAGCTCTAAATTTATTCAGATATAATTAACTGGTATTTATTTTCATGTTCCACTATATTTTTCTAAGTTTAATTTGACAACATAAAATATACATTTAGAACAGGTATACACAACGCATATATATATATATATATATATATATATATATATATATATATATATATATATATATATATATATATACATACACACATAAATTATAAAATAGAAAATATATAGAACGAACAGTGCGTTGTACAAAAATGAAGTAGTGTTAAAAAATAAATAGTGCTGAAATGAATTCGAGATATTTTTAAATGGCAGATAGCTTAACAATATTAATTCGAATATGCGGAACTAAGTAGTAGAGCTTTTATAAAAATAGAGCAGCCGCGTGTGTAGAGAAACTTCTGTTGATATCAACAAGGAAAGAAATCATGACGAATATCTCATATATTCTGCATATTTTTTATAACCATTTGTATAAATCGTAATACATATTGATATCGAACACATTTTGAACAGATTCCACCATAATATGTTAAAATTTCAAATAAATTCGATTTAATTGTGACTGGATTTTAGTAAACAATATACATATGCACATACATACGCCTACACATATTAGATATACATGATGAGAAAGAAATAGTCTACTACTAGTTGAAGATATGTTGGATAATGATAAGAATAACACAAGATATAATATATAAGTAATTTTTTAAACCAAAATTAATCTAGATGAAGATATTGTCATCGAAATGTACAACAACTTATTGTTCTTATACAAACAAAGTAAACAATGAGTAATTAATTAACACTTAATATCTTATGGTATTAGAGTACATAATTCATTTCAATGAGAATGATTTTAGTTGAGAATGTTACAATTTCAAAACAAGTAATAAAAATCAGAAAACTTCAATTATTTAAGAAAATTGTTTGTAAAAAAAATAGACGAATTATTCTATCTAAATATTCAAATGATTGACAAGTTTCATAGTTTCGAAAATGAAATATATTACATTTGAGAAATATGGATTATAATTTAGAAACATAGTTTTGAGTTTAGGAATACAATTCAACTATATTTCACTTCTTTGATATATTGACATATGTTAATTCTGTCGATCATGTGTGGATACAGCCTTGTATATTAACTGTTATCTGTAGGTCACTTGCATTATATTTCTTGTTGAGTGTTTAATAAACATAAATTAACATACTGGAGATTGCTAATGGTTAAAAAAAGATTACTTTTATAGGTGTATATATATACAGTAATATCAAAAATAAAATGTTATATATATAAATGTTTTTTAAGAGTGATAGAACATTAAATTGAATCCCTATCGAAAGTTCTATCTAACCTAATGCCGAATTACCTCTAGTTGGATTAATACAAATATTTTACCTGATACTTAATCCGAAATTTTCAAAATAAATCGTAAATAACAAACTCAAACAATGGTCCAATAGCTTAGAATTTGTTCAACCTTTTAAATTGCCAAAAATAATATTTTAAAAAATGCAATTTAAAATATATGCATGAACTAGTTTATATAGATATATAAAATCAAAACACACTACTCGTACAAAAATAAAAATAAAAATTTCACTCTAAATGTAGAAAATGATCTTTTTTAAAAAAATACAATTATGAAGCATATACATATTAGTATATAAAGGAAAATGTCTAAAATGAAAACACACTACTCTCACACAAAAACAAAAAAGTTTTTTGCACTCGAAATATCGAAAATGATCTTTTTTAAAAATACAGTTATGAAACATGTGCTTGATATTAGTGTATAGGAGAAGATGTATAAAATCAAAACATACTACTCTAGCATAGAAATAAAAGACACAAAAACATAACAAAAGCAGATATTCAATCATCTTAAACTGAGCTCACAAACTGTTAAAATTTCAAATATTTTTGACAAGAAGAAAAATCTGCAATGGCAATATATGAATTTAGTTCTTTTCTTCCTTTAAAAGGATACGAATCCAATATACGAATCATATTGTAAAAAACAATAAATTACATTTTTACATTTAAAAATAACAGAATTCTTAGATACAACCAAATAAACATGCAGATACCCATTGAATTATATCTAAGATAATTATGTTCGAATTAGTAATAAATCTGGGTTATCGATGACCGGATTATTGATGGTCTAATGTTCATATATATATTCAGTTTTCATCAAAAACATGTTTAAAAATTATCAAAAAAAAAAATACAAAAAATTATATACAATCATCCAAATGTGACGCCTAGATTTGTGTTTTATTGGAAAGAAACATATCTTTGGTTCCTTTTTTTAATAAAACACAAATCTAGGAGCCACATTCGGATGACCCTATATTACTAAATATGTATCTAAATCCGATATCAATTTCTAAAACGTATTCGTTGTTGTAATGTCATATTTTTTGGTGAAATTCAAGTCTTCTTATCAATGAATCGATTTTCATTCATTAAAAACAAATCCATCCAAAGTGATATAAATCCTTATAAGTATTAAACGTTCGAATCGATTCAAGCGATTCGTTTTTTTATATTAAGGTTATATTTTTAAAAAAATATATTTGTTGTTTGCTTTTTTCTTTTGCTTAAAGAGATATAAAATACGTAATTATCTTATACACAAATCTTACATTTCTATAAAAGTAAACATAATATATACAGTGTAAAACAGATATTATTATTTTCTATATTTTTTTTCTTTAAAAGACACGTACACATTTATACACACTTAAAAATATTATTTCGATATTTCGTACAGGACGAATCTGTCGTGTAACCTCGTACATAAAAGAGATTGGGTATTCGACGTTTTATTTGGTATTTTATGTACTTTAAAGTTCAATGTTTCACTGCAGTCAGTCAGTGATTTCTGTTTAATTTTGAATAAATTATCGATTGAGAGACACGTCGATATTTCAACTGAGTTCTGTTTATACGAAAGAGATTATAATTTTCATACGACATTATTTGTAGTAAAAGTCATCTCGATATTGAATTTGAAAACGATTGTAAATGTTTATCTAAGTGTCTACTAATTGTCGTTTATATAAATTATTCCTTTCTCTTCTACGTACACAAATTACAAAAGATTAAAGTCCCATACGTGGAATGTATTGCTGACAGTCTGGCCTTTGATTAAAAACTAAAAACAGTTGTATATAGAAAAACTTATGTATATATAAACGAGCTTATTTATTCACATGTAAAAGTTTTCGTTATAAAACAATACACGAGTTCAAAGTAACGACACGTCCCTCTGTTGTATACTTTTTTTCATCATAAAGTAGTCCCTGAGAGTCGTAAGCACATGCACGTCAACGACCAGTGACCTCGTTTTCGTCGTCGATCACTGCACTTCGCACACGAAAAACGTTTCGAACGAGCACGGCGAATCGTTCCACTTGAGCCCTTTGCCGTCCCGGTTCCACAACTCCAGACAGTTCTCCTCCTCGCCGTTCTCGTAACGGAAATTGTTCGGTTCGCCGGTGTTCCAGTTCGTGAACGTGATCGGTCGACCGTTGGCCATCCAGAAGAACGAACCCTCCTCAGCTAAATCCGTGCCCGACGTCCAGAAGTGTTCGTTTCCGAGACCTACTTGTTGGGAGAGAGAAACACATGTTTGTTTTTCGTTAAACGTTATGTAACCGACGACGCGTGCCGGCGACACGTGGCGTCGATTACGTTTGTACAGGGTTCGTTTGATGCAGAACGAATGTTAGATGGAATTTGAAGAGGGTTAGTTTATTTCTGGAATCGGGAGAGAGAGAGAAGAACGACAAGTACCTTCGACCGTTATAGAAATATTAATAATGAACATTCAACAGAGGTAGAATAGGCATGTAGTGGTGAGATAAAAATCGTACAACGTTTTCGATTAAAATTCCAAATAGGAAAACAATTACAAATAGAAAACTCGAATGTTCAAGAACTATATTGTTTTTTTATATTCAACTTCACTGTTTTCCGTCTTTATAATTTACAATTTATTAAACAAACAGTTTAACAAAAATCTGTTTTTTTTTAAAAAAAATATTAATTCTATAGGATTTTCCAATAAGCGCTTCAGAACTTTAAATGGAATCAAAATAAAAAATATTTAATTAATTTGCAATTTATTTTTTTGTATTTTTAAGCATATTCTATGCCATTAACAATGGAACACAATTTCACTTATATGACCACCACGATTAAAGTGCATTTGTTTTAGTCCAATTTTTAGTCACTCTTTTAAATAATTGTGGTCCAATTTTATGTTTATTTTTAATGGTTCTGTTGTTTGTGGTTTATCAGCATAAACTAATAATTTCACATAACCTCACAGAAAATAATCCAATTGAGTTAGATTGCATGATTTTAGAGACCAATTTATGGGTCCATTTTGTAAAATAATGAACCCATTACACCCTTTTTCCAATAAGTCCATTGTTTTCGTAGATGTATGGCACGTAACACCGTCCTGTTGAAACCACATATCGTGTAAACCATTTTCAATAATTTTTGGAAAAAAAATCATTAACCATGGTTTGGTACTCCACTCCATTTACTGTAACGTGATCTCAAACTTCATTTTGAAAAATATGGACCGATGATACCAACAGCATATAAAGCACATCAAAGAGTTACTTTTTGTGGATGCAGTGGTCTTTATTCAATGACTTGTGGATTGCTTTCGCTCGAAATTCTGTAATTTTCTTTATTTAGTGTTGAACGTAAGTTTTTCGAACAGAACATTGATTTTTATAAGTTTTTATACAATTTTTAAGCGTTGTTGAAATGTTAAACGTTCCATAATAATTTTCCAAACTATACTGAGTTGAAATATCAAAATAAGCTTAAACAAATTCAAATATGGCTGCCATTAGTTGTCAAAGTTCTGACATACTTATTGGAAAACCCTATATAACCAAAAAATATATTTTCAATATTTTTTTGAATTCTATATAATTTTTTTTCATTTGAAAATAAAACTTTATAAAAATATTGCTACCTTTTAACATAAATGAACCATTCACCCGAACATTGCAAGATTTGATAAAAATGTTTAATATTAATTGAAAATTTACTTTATTCACTGATACACATTTCGATACTCAAAATGCCCAATAGAATTACAGAAAACCAATAAAAACTATGAAATTTCTAGTCATAAAACCTCGATAAATCTCGATTTCATAACACACTATTCAGATAATGGTATGACCATCGAAATGCTCATCAGTGAATAAAGTAATATTTAAATCTTGCAGTTGACTAAACCGAATGATCAATTTATGTTAAAATGAAATTCTTGCAATATCAAATCGAATAATGATATATGTCTTGAAATTCGCATTTCCTAATAAATATTTTAATTATTTGAAATTTGTTTTGAAATCAAAATGTATCTTACCGAAATCTCGTATATGTTTCTCCAGTCTATCGTTCTCTTCTTGTGACGAAATGCTTGCTAAATGCATCCCATGAAATCTACAATATTGGTTCGCTCTAAACCAATTAGCCTAGAACAAAAAAAATTTAATTATTTTTAAATTATCATTTTTTCTAGTATTTTTTAAGTGTTTTAGAACTTTAAATTAAATCTCTAAAGTTATATCTAAAAACATATTTTATATATACATGTGTATGTATATATAAAGGTATGATAAAAGGTGTTTTTAGGTTATATAGAACTTTTGATAGAGATTCAGTTTAAAGTTCTATCACGTTTAAAAAACACATATAGAAAGACTTTAAATTAATCATTTAATATAATTTTTTTCTGTTCTAAATATGATTTAACCTTTGTGCTTTCTACAGTTTAATTATGAGTATGTAAAAATATTATCAACAACTGGACAATTTGAACAATGAACTTAGAGAAAAATCTTCAGCTCTTGATATTAGGAAACAAATTATCTTACAATATGACAATGCAAGAACACATGTTTTTTTAACAACCTAGAAAAAGTAGCTGAAATTGGTTGGGAGATTCTAAATCATCTAGAATATTCTTTTGATTACATTTTATTTTTGGTTCTACACATTTTTTTAAATAGAGAAAATTTAATAAAGATTTGGAAAAAACATTAGATAAGTTTACATAAAGGCATTAATATGTCTATATGATGTGATATCAGAGGACCAATTTATTAACAAACTCTAAAGTTAAAATAAATGATTAATTCTGAAAAATATTGTCAACACTGGACAATTTGGACAAAAATGTTAAAAAAACACGTCCAGCTCTTGTTTACAGGAAACAATTTATTCTACAACATAACAAATCAAGGCCATATGTTTTTACTAACTCGAAGCAGAACTTAGTTGGGAGGTGTTAAGTCATCAAGTATACATATTTTCCAAATATAATATCTTTAGATTACCATTCATTTTTATTTCTACAAAATTTTCACACGAATGAACTATCAACACTACAAGATGTTGTAAAATGTTCAATAATTATTTATTTTTAAAACAGCTTATAAAGAATAAAATGGACAATAAGTGATTATTAAACATTTTATTTTTATCATTCTTGATATTAGGGATGGTTTTTCATTTGTGTGAAAGTGAATTTTCCACAGTTTCAAAATAATCTATAGAAATTTTGAAATGAAAAACAATTTAATGAAGATGGAGATGTAAAAAAGGCACTGAATGAGTTTTTAGATTTTCAGGATAAGTGATTTTATCAGTAGGAATTAAAAAGCTACCATCAAGATGAGAAAAAAATATTAATTTAGTGAAAATTAATTTGTCAATTAAATATTAATAAACAGATATTTTTTTTATTTTCTTTTACTTAAAAACCAGACAAAACTATTCAGTAGACCTAATATATATATATATATATATATATATAATCAGAACACTGAGTATTTATTTAAAAAAATTTAAACAATTTATAAATCGACGAATATTACTCAATAAACATTTAATACTCGAATATATATTTTATAATATATTTATAACCGACAGATAGATCAAAAATTTAGTTACGTTTTTGGACAAACAAGGCGTTTCTTTATAATTCTTGTTTTTTTTCTTGCACGGGCTGACACTTTTTTTAATATTTCATTTCATTTTAATATCGATACTTGTTTTTACAATTGTCACCAGTTCAGTTTCTGGTATGCATTGACGTGACGGAAATTGTGCTTAGAACGAAGGTCATGTTCGCAAAAATAAAAGAACGAATAAATAAAATATGATTATAAATTCATGTGCAACGGTAAATGATTGTAATTAATGAAACAAGAAATATATATATATATATATATATATATATATATATATATATATGAATATTTATAGCGACATATTTTACAGGTGTGGCAAAAATCAACACTTATTAATATTGTCTGTAAATAAGTATTGATTAAAATATTTAATTAGTTCTATAAAGCAACAACTGAAAATTCTTTATGCGTGTACTGAATTTGGTAAGATAATTAGTCAATTTCCCTTTGGTATGTTTAAGTAAATTGCGCAAAAAATCAATCAGAAAACCTCGAAATATCACTTTATATAAAAATATGGTCAACGAGCCTGGAGCGAAAATCTAATCTTGATTAGCTGTTTTTTCTTCCGTAACTAAAAAATGATCTCATTTAAAATATAAGATTTGTATGTATGAAAAAGAACACAGCTTAAATTCAAATTTCAAGTAATAATCAATGATCGACAAATAGCCCTTTAGCGATAATTGCTGAGAGTGATATTTTAAAAACAATATTGACATATAAATTAGATATGTGATATTATATAAAACTGTAGTATTCATTCTTTTATTATATTTATATTACATGGGAAATTGGAAAAGAAAGTAAAATCTTAAGTAAAAATAAATCACTAGCTTTATTAACACAACAATATTTTGTAAGTATTTAATAATTATTGATTGGTCATTTTAGTCGGTGATACATATTTCAATAACCATACTATAAAAAATTGCAGTATTATATAATTTCTACTATTTTTGATTGTAATTCAATTATATATCATCATTTTTTCTTTATTTAACGAATCTCTAACTAAAAGTAGTTTCTTTTTCACTGTATACATACATAATTTGATTGAAACTGAGTTGAAATGTCAAAATGAGCTTAAAAAATTCAAACATGACTGCTACCTTCTATCAAAGTTCTGACATTCTTATTAGAAAACCCTATATAACTTATATTATTTTTCATTGTAATTTAATTATATACCATTTTATATTTTGGTTTTCTCTATTGAACAAATCTCCAACTAAAGATAATTTCTTTTTCCCTATACACACACTTTATATAATAATGTAGATAATTATTTTTTTAAAAAACTATTGTTAAAAATATAAAAAGCAGTGTTGAATTTACTTTCAGGCTTGACAAGTTGAAGCCTAGAACCTCAAAATCTAAAGAACTTTTGGTCAAGATGTGTAATATTTTTGGCACTATCATAGACTTTTCTTACACATATAGTGTCAAAGGCCTCAAAAGTGGAATAATCTAGAGCCTCTCTTCATCTAAATTCGGCTCTGACAAAAAGATATATAAATAACTTGCAATCAAATGAAGTACTCTGAAGATAATGATATAGTCATCGAAATACACATCAGCGAATAAAATGAACAATAAATGATTATTGAACACTTTTTGAAAATCTTATGGTGTTTGAGCGAATGATTTATTTATATTATTGTAAAATGAATTTACCACAGTATCAAAAAAAATCATAAAATATTAATTAATGCAGTGATTAGATGGGAAAAAGAGATAAGTAAATTCGTTAAAATTGACTGGAAGATCAAAACATTGGTTCGGTTGAAATGGAAAATTTTAAGAGAAGCCTTCATTCAGCAGAGGTTGAGAGGGGCTGATGATGATAATACAGTGATCATATAAAGGTCCTTCAAATGCATAGATTTGTGTTTTATTAAAAAGAAACAAAATGAACTACGAGTATACACATGTTTCTCTATACACCGCCCCATACACATGTTTCTTTCTAACAAAACATAAATCTAGGCGTCACATTTGGATGAACCTATATTACAGGTTATGTCAATACATAATCATAATTTTTTCTAAGTTTTTCATTGACAAATGGCAAAAAAAATTTTTTATATAATTTTTTTCTTGACAAAAATTACCTTATATTTATGAAATAATAGTGGATTGACAATTACATTAAATTCTATTATTATAAAAAAAATTATAATACTTGTGAGTAATTTACCCCAATGTGATTTTTTAGTTAAAAATAGATACAAAGTAACATCGGTCCTAGCAAGAAAAGCTACAATAAAACATATTTTTTCATCAACATTTAATATAAAAAAATAAAGAAAATTCCTTGAAATAAATTTTATATTTAATCTGGATTAGTCTTTATTCAACAGTGGATTAATAGGGACTAATGATGATAGTACAGTAATTATATTTTAAATTATATCAATACACAATTATAATTTTATTTTTAATTTTTTTCTTTGTGTATTTCATTGAGGAATAGCAAAATATATATATATCATAAAAATTTTTCTTTCACGACAAAAATTGACTACTATTTTTTAAAAAAAAGTTGTGAAATATCAACTAAATAAAATTCGATTATCAAAAGAAAAAATCAAATTATGATATATGCTATTTTTTAAAGTATGATAGAACTTTAAATTGAATCCCTATCAAATGTTCTATCTAACTTAAAAAATATCTTTATCCTACCTTTATATACTCGTACACATACATGTATATACAATAAAAGATATTTTTTAAAGTTAGGTTAGATAGAACTTTCGATAGGAATTCAATTTGAAGTTCTATCACGCTTAAAAAACATCCTGTATTTGAAAAGAATCTACCTGAGTATGATTTTTGAATAGAAACTAAATATAAAATAACATCAATCCTACATAAAACAAACAAGCAAGAAAAATTAAAACATATTTTTCAATAAACATTTCATAAAAAATAAAGAAAATGCTTTGAAATAAATTTTGTATTTCATCTGGATTCAACTTGATTCAACAGTGAATTAAGAAGAACTGATCATGATAGTACATTGATTATATTTTAAATTTATCAATACATAATTATAATTTTATTTTGAATGTTTTTCTTTGGCCGAATAGCAAAAAATATATATTATATAAATTTTCCTTTACTCAGCAAAAATTGTCTCATATTTATAAAAAAAATGGTGGAATATCAACTAAATGAAATTCGGTTATCAAGTGACGAATTCATGTTATGATACTTGCAAAGAATCTACCTGAATATGATATTTTAATCGAAACTAGATATAAAACAACAACAGTCCTACACAAAGCAAACAAACAAGACAAACTAAAACATATTTTTTCATCAACATTTCATATATAAAAATAAAGAAAATGCTTTTAAATAAATATTATATTTAATCTGGACTCGTATACGAAAATCGTATATTTTTAGAACAACTCACTCTAAAAAAGATCCCTAGATAATATCTCTTGTCTCCCAGTTTGTGCAACGGCATCGTCCATCTGTTCGGCGTGAGAGATGTGTCGTCGACGCAATTCGGACAATCTAGAAGATAAAAAAAAATATTATACACGTATGTTTTTTTTTTGTAAAAAAATATACGCACACGCATCTGTACAAAAATATATTCAAATATTTACAAACGGAATCTCTTCGTCGTATCGATCGTCTTTACTTATGAAAAAAAGTATATTACAGAATGTTCTCTTTTTGATATACTATATATTTTTATCGTTTTTATATTTCCGTCATTTTTTTAACAATGATTATTAATGATATAAGGTCATCCAAATGTAACGCCTAGATTTGTATTTTATTAAAAAGAAATATGTGTGTAGGGTGGGGTGTATGAGGAAACATGTGTATAGTTTCTTTTGCATCTTTTTAATAAAACACAAATCTAAGCGTCACATTTGGATGGCTTTATATAAGATAAACAATAAGTAATTTTAATACTTTTAGTATCTTGTAGTGCTGGGGATAATAATTCATTTGTATAAAAACATAATCTTATATCTTGATTTTTCAAAATGATTTAAACAAAAATCTAGATAAATTAATAAAATGAGTATTTGATATAATTTTCCAGCAAGATAACGACCCAAATTTATAGCAAGGAACGACACCGAGTTAGAGTTCAATGATGAAGGTTTCTAGATTATTGATTGACCTCCTTAATCAATATATGATCTTAAAATACGTTTTTCTATTTATATCAACTCAATAAAGGCATGATTAAATAAATTATATTAGAGAATTGAGGAAAAGTGAACGCGAATTCATCCGATTTTAAGTTTCGAAAAATTAATTCAGTTTTGGCTTCCCATAGTGACCATACAACATATTAAATAATGTTAATTTGGTACCGTGTACTAATTCACCTATTTGCTTTTTTTTTCTTTTTGTGAAAATTACGTATCTAAGTTTTTACAAAATTACATGAAATATGTTTGTGATTTTACAAGCAGCAAACAACTATTTTCCTTTTTTACTGAAGAATACTTTTTATGTCTTTTACAACAAGATATCATCGAACTTGTGAATCACTGTATATACATACATATATATATATATATATATATATATATATATATATATATATATATATATATATATATATATATTATATATAGAATGTCCCATGAGAAATACACAATTAATTTTGAAATAAAATGCATTTTTTTAAAAGTGAACGATGATGAGTGTGCACTTCTGATAGAACTCTCTCTCTCCCTCTCTCTCTCTCTCTATATATATATATATATATATATATATATATATATATAAGCTCATCCAAATGTGACGCCTAGATTTGTGTTTTAACCATTTTACTGCTGATCAAAATTGCTATGTTTATCTGAAAATTCGGCGCTATTTTCAACGAAAATACAGGTTTTTGTAAGAAAATTCTAGTGATTTTAATTTAAGCTTCCTAATAGTACTTTTTGAATATCAATTTAATATATTTATAGATATAAAATAAAAATAAAATTGGGTTAATAACAAATCTCCTTTCCCATGGGATTTTTCGTTGATTAGAAAAACACGGCCGATAAATCGACCCTCCGCACTTTTCACACAAACTAACCGGGCCGATAGATCAGTAAGAAGGTTAATAAAAAGAAACCATACACATGTTTCCCTATACACCACCGTAATACATATGTTTATTTTTAATAAAATATAAATCTAGGCGTCACATTTGGATGATTATCTCTCTCTCTCTCTCTCTCTCTCTCTCTCTCTCTTTATATATATATATATATATATATATATATATATATATATATATATATATATATATATATGGTAGTATTCATTGAGGCTCTCGTCCAGTGATGGATTGATATGGGCTTTTTATGATGATGATGATATATATATATATATATATATATATATATTTATATATATATATCATGATTATAAAAAATATATCAGTCTACTGCTTGGAAAATCCTCTTTAAATATCATTAGATCTTCTTAAAAAAATTCTCAATATTCCATTATTTCCTATATAGGCTATAAACAAATGAATTTTAACCCCAACATCACAATAAGTTAAAGTGTTCAATAATCACTTATTGTTCACTTATTAATTATAATTATATAATCTATAATTATATCGGCTGATGCATTTCGAAGGCGACGCCATCATTGTCAGAGCCATTCTGTTCTATCAACAGAATGGCTGTGACAATGATGGCGTCGTCATCGAAATGCATCAGCCGATATAATTATAAATAATAAGTGAACAATAAGTGATTATTGAACACTTTAAATTATTGTGGTGTTGGGGTTAAAATTCATCTGTGTAAAGTGAGTGAGCCACAGTTCCAAAACAACTATATAGGCTAATTTCAACTAACTTTCACCATCACAATTGAAGTGTATTCCTTCATATTTAATAAAATCTTTTTCTTGATTTCTTGCTATCTCTTGATCATTATTTTATAATGATTTTTATCCATCTACTGTCTTGCATGTTAATTAATTGCCAGCGCAACTGGTTAATATGAATTAAATAATTTATTTTTAATTTCACGACTTTAATATATTATATCAATAAATTGCTTATGTTACCCATGTGGTGAATGAATGCTAACACTTTGTATATTGGTGAAGATTTTTATATTATATACGTCAGTGTATATATATATGTCGGTTATATATATAGCATACGCGGTACTATATCGGTATATATATATATATATATATATATATATATATATATATATAAACTAATTATAAATCGGTGGTTAATGAATAAAAATGATCAAGACATTCAGTGTAATTCTAGAAAAGCAGAAATATATCAGATTTCATTATATTTCATTAAATGAACGTCTGACACAAAGATTTATGAAAACAGTTTGTTCTTTTGAGTTCAACCCCGTCGGATGTTTTTCAAACGCGAACGAATCTTAAAGACCGTACATTATGTTCGCGGTTTACATAGCTTCGTTTCATTTCGAAACATCGTCGATTAACGTCGAATCCTTCATTCGAAAACAACAGTAAGCAATAGAGCGTTGATAATTAATGAAAAAAAATATATATAACGCGAATTAACGATATATTTCGCAAACAATTACGTTACTTTGTCGTTATGAAAATCGCTAGCAGCGCTCGTTCGTACAATGATTACAATTAATCAAATCCGTTTCAAATGATTAAATAACTTATTTGATAATTATTTCGATTTAATGTCGCCGTTTGTGCAAAGAAACAGTCCGATCCGTAAACGTAAACTTTCTATAAATTATATTTGGGGACGCGAATGCGACACGAAAATACACTTTCTTACCAAAAAAGTGTGCTTGTTTTTTTTGTGTTTCGCTGTTATACGCTTCTATGTGTGCGCCGAACATATAAATATCTGAATTGCGTGTCTGACAACAATACGATAAGGGAATTTAGCGTTTATATGTAATATTTTAGTAACAGTTAATTGAGATATCTCAAGTAGAGCGTTCTTTGAAGTTATGTAATTTTTATTGCAAGCCTTATTCATACACACTCACATATATACATACATACATATATACGTTTGTAAAAATAGCACTTTTTAACGGTCGTTAAATTTACATTACACATATTTTTCTCTACGCCGTACACGGAAAATTTATTATTATTTTTCCGGCCACTAATTAAAATCCTATCAAGATGCAATCGAAAATAATTATAATTTTATTTAATAGTCGGTTGTAAATTTCGTATTTCTTATCATTTATTTTGAAATTACCGCCATTCGATCTTATCAACTCGGTATATAAAATACAGCATAAAGATAATAGAAACAATATAACGTGTAAATACGATATTTCTGAAATTTCGTGCTCACATTTCTCATAAAACGTGATTGATGACGAACGAACAAAGAATAAACATAAAGTTAATTCTATAATGAACGGTGTTGCTGCGAGGATATGTTTTTCGGTTAATTTCATACGGACTTATTAACTTGAAATCGCGATTGGAAAATGTTTATTTAAATAAATACGGCTCGGACGTCCTGCTGAATTAAAAATTATTTACGGACTGTGAAAAATGGAAAGCGGTTCGAGAAAGTGAAATCTGATAATATCTGATCATAAAAAATAATAACAGAGCTTTTAAACGACAATAAAACAATATTTTTTTGTGAAACTCTTATTTGTCACATAATTGTGGACTAATTTCATGAATTATAAATTCAATATTTTTTTTGTAAAGCTTCTGTTGTTTGTGATTTATCAGCATAAACCAATGATTTGACATAAACCCAAAGAAAATAATCCAATGGAATTAGATGGGTCCGTTTCGTGAAATAATGAACTCATTAAACTTTCATTTCAATAAGTATATTAAAATTTTTACAATTTCTAAGCGTTGTTGAAATGTTAAACGTTCCAAACTATACTGAGTTAAAATGTCAAATGAACTCAAAAATTGCTGCCATCAACTGTCAAAGTTCTGACATTCTTATTAGAACACACCCTATGTTATATTTTTATTCACAAAAAAAGAAACCAGGAAGACTCGAACAACTATCTACTGGTTAGGGTTCTTTCTACGATATATAAAATTTTCATCAAAAAATTTATTGATTTTCCAAGAAGATTCAATAAAACGTCATATTCAAATAGTAAAAGAAATTATTACTCGATACAACGAATATAAAATACCATTTTACTTCAGAATTTTATTGATTATAAAAAAGCCTTCGACTCAGTCAATACCTCAGAAATTTTACATCCTCCATACAAATTTAAAATTACGAATAGAGTGAGACAAGATGATAAGAAATCACCAAAACTATTTACATCTGCATTAAAATAAGTATTTAAGAGATTAACCTGGGAATCAAAAATTAAAAAATAAATGGATAAATACTTAATCATTTAAGATTTGATGATAATATAATTATTTTTTTTTGACAAATCCAGTTAAACACGAAAAAAAATTAAAGACTTGGATAAAGAAAGTAAAAAAATAGGTCTTATGATAAATCTTTTACTAGAAAAAAGTGCTTTTTAATGAATTGTCAGATCAAAGAAAAATCGAATTAAAAGAAGTGAAACTGAATAAATAGAAAATTAGTATATCTGAAATAATTCATTATTATTATAGATAAAGTGAAGAGTAAAAATAAGATTCATTTTGAAGAAATTCTAATATGATGAAGTCGAATATTCCTCTATGTTTAAAAAAAAAATATTTGATCAATGCATCCTGACTGTACTTCTGACTTAAAGCAGTGAAACATAAGTTTCAAATAACAGAATAATTAAAGAACTTAAGAAATTACGAAGAAGAATAAAAATATGTACGTTAGGAATAACACACAGAGATAGAACGAGAACTGATTGGATCATAAAAAATTAAAATCATGGATGTTTAACAGAAGTGGGAAGTTTTAAATAGAAATGAATCGATTAAATAGCAAGAACAGAAAATCACCGATGAACAAAAAAAAATATTAATTAAGAATCTAGATATGTAATTTTTTTATAAAGGGGCACATGAACAAAGAGAATAAAGATATAGAAAATTCGTCAGAATAGAGTAAAAAAGAAAGGCATTCAATCAATCAAAATTGAATTTTTTTGGAAAAGTCTTCACACTACAGTAGATCAAAATAAATACTGTTTCTACTGTTGTAAATATATTATATATATATATATATATATATATATATATATATATATATATATATATATTAGGCGACTGTACCCTATTTTTTATCACACAAATAAATTATGTTCTTAATCCTCCTCCTGTTTCAGATAAATATATATAATCGATGTAAGACTCTTAAAATATTTTATTTTAAAAAATGAGAGTAGCAGTTTTATCTATTATTTTGATCACCACTATATATATATATATATATATATATATATATATATATATATATATATCTCATATCTCGCTTTTTTTTTTTTTTTTTTTTGTACATAGCTGCGAAATTCAAAAGACCAGAAGGCGGAAGGGAGATATTTGCCAACATATATATATATATATATATATATATATATATATATATATATATATATATATACAAAGATAAAATTATCGTTATTATTAACTATATGAATAACAACAGCTTATTCAAACAAATCATAAATTATACGCCTTTAAATAAAATAAACATAACGTTCAAGATCAAGGCAAAAATAGAATGCAGCTATAACAGAGGAATATAATTTATAACACTTGAAGGAAAGTAATAAGAAATGTTCTTATTTAAAATTTATTTCTTTTACATCAAACAGAGTATATTGTAAAAAACTGTTCTTAATTACCATCCTAGTTGTTTTAGCAATTAAATATGTAATTATAATATTATAACAATTATTTTATTTTATTATCAAAAAAAACGATATGAAATATCGATTTGGAATTTTAAATGGGCTTATTATATTCTTATGAGAACAAAATAGATTACCAATAAAGAAATACTATTTTAAAATAACAAAAAATCATATAAATATTTAATTTCTTTCTTGTAACTATCGATGAAAGTCTGGTCTACTATGAGGTCATCTAAATGTGATGCCTAGATTTGTGTTTTATTGAAAAGAAACTATAGACATGTTTCTTTTTAATAAAACATAAATCCAGGCGTTATATTTGGATGACCCTATATTATACACTAAAATGAAAACAATACAAGTGTAATGATTCTCCAGTACAAAAAATAAGCAAAGTTTATTTTGTCAACAGAAAAGATTATGGATTTTTTATTTTCTGAAATACTAATGAGATATTACTAATTGATTTTCTTCTAAAAGGTCAAACGGTAAAGGGAGAGTAGTATGATAATCTTTTGAATCAAAAAATTGTGTAAAAATACAGATTTATATTAAAAAATCTGTGTCCTTATAAATTTCAATCTAATGGTACAAATCTTTGAATTAAAATTCGATTTGTTCCCCTATTCGTAAAGAAATGCTACCAAGAAATATAAGCTGTCATAGTTTTGGATAATTTTTTAAAAGAATATTCAGCATCGAAATAATTCAACACAAATATTTATAATTTAATTTTGGTGCCTATTGCATTTCATTGCCTATTTCATAATTAATAATTAACATCAAATGAAGTAAAAGAACAACACAATTCAAACCATAATTTAAATTAATAATTAAATATGCATTCACGTTCCAAAAATTGCAAAAAAATAATAATCTTTTCATAATAAATAAATAAGATATAAAATTTCATAAATTCATAAAACATTAAGTGCTAATAAACAATTCACCAATTCATTTGAAACATGAATTTCGACATAAATATTTTTTCAGTCATCCGTGAATAGTACTGACTAGTTAACAATTTATAAAGTTGCTCGTTTCCTATTGAGGATATGATGAAAAAAAATTACGAACAAAACGATTAAAAAATGGAGATTATTAAACAAGTAATTGTTTATAGAATGTATAAAGTTTGTTGAAAAAGAATCTAATCTTTGTAAATACAAAAAAACTTTTTTATATTTGACCAAAAATCCAAAAATTTGTTTAAAATATGTCTAATACAACGCTGGTCATACTAAAATAAAGAATGGATGGATTTTAATAAATCTATTTTTGGAATTGTCTCGATAGATTTTTTAATGGCTCCATCATTTTATTTCTTCTAAAGACACGAAGTTTTATAAGAGAGGAGAGGATCTATAATTTATTATCACACATTGCCAAAAAAACTCAATGTTAATGGTGCATATTTCAATTAAATAAAATATTTTTCCTTTACAAAACTGTGTTTTCAATTCACCATTCAAATTCTTACATTTCACGTGATACAACTAAATACTTAAAATATGTTTACCAAATTTAAATATTTGGTACTGATGATCGGTATGCACAAACACCATTCTTTATATCTTAAATGATGCTTCAAGTTTCGATAAAAACATGAAAGTTCAGTTTGTCTTCCGATACCCGGTTTATGTTCTGTCGAATCAGCCGTTCGTTACGGTTTTGACTTTGTACTTTGTAGCCGATATACAATAGGTACATGTTATTTTAATAATAAACAAGAAAACCAGATGTGAGTGTGTTAAGGTCATCATGAATATATGAAGAAATATTTAAAGTTCACGTAAAATGCTTCAACGTCAAGCAATTCTAAGTTAACGATCGAAAGTGATAATATTTATTTAATACACGTCCTATTTTACATCACAATGTAAATAAAATTTAATGATTTATGTATACACACACACATACACATATGTGTTTGTATGTGTGTGTGTCGTTAAAAAATAATTAACATACTCTATTCCAAATATTATGAAAAAACGACAACCGTCCGTCCATTCAATTAACGAGACGTCGATTTAGAATGAATCTCCAATTTCTTTAATAACACAGAACAGAAACGAAAATATGTTTAAACCGACGATGACCTTATAAAACACGAACGTTGATGTGGACGCGAGAACAAAAAAAGACGTACAAATCCGTTCTTCAATCAATTTCATTTCACATGACGGTGAGAAATACATCATACAAAAGTCATCGGTGAAAAAAAACATGTACATATTACGTGTCGGACGCGAAAGTGAATCCGAAGTCCTTCGGCTATGAAAAAGTCATGGGTATTACGTAACGCACCTGTTCTGATGCCGAATGCGTACTTGAAACAGAGTGATTCGAAAGACATTGCGTTCGTAGATGAAGTGGATGAACGCGAAGCACGATTGATTCGGTGCCGGAGGATTAACGACTCGTTTCCTTGTTTGTACGACCCGTGTAACCTTTTGTTAAGAAATATATGATCCTCGAAGTCTTGTAATTTAACTTGTTGATGTTTCTTTCGAAAAGATTAACAAGTGAAAATATGTAATCTTTTTTTCAAAAAAAAAGAATTATATGACATTTATTAATCAAGATTAAGGAATAAAAAATCAAACGACAACATCAATCCTTTTTAAAAAATAATATAGGGAAAAATTTTGACAGTTTTTTTTAATAAAACACAAATCTAGGCGTCACATTTGGATGATTCTATGCTTTAAAATTTTTTTCCTATATTATTTTTTTGAAAGATTAAGATTATCGTTTGATTTTTAACTTTTAACAGTTTTTTCCAAATTGAAAATCATTTTTTATATTTGAAAATATGATAAAATATGAAGCAAATAAGAAACTGAGATATAAGTAATATAACTGGAAACAATAACAATTTTATACAAGTAATTTATCACCCTAACATTATAAGACATTAAAAAACGTTCAATTATTATAGTCATTTTATTTATTTATAACCCAAGAAACATTTTGATTGATAAAAAACTTTGATATGTGAGAAAATCCAGAAATAGAGTCATGGATAGATGAGACAGAGATATAAAGAAATTCGTCAGAATGGACTGGAAGAGGAAAAAATTCTATAGGGCAAGTAGAAAAAATTGGAAGAGACTTTCATTCAGCAGTGGTAGAGAGAGGCTAATGATGATGACACATTTATATGGCATTGGTATCATCATCAACGTTCTAATAATGATAATATAGGGTGATTTAAATAATATTGAAGAGTTTTAACATATATTTTCTTCCCTTTATTCTTCTTCAGACCATCCTATATTACTATTGAAATATGCATCTACTTATATACGGTTGCCCAAATAAAACTGAAGGATAGAAAATGGTAATAATGAAATAAATATGTGTCTAAACCCTTCAATATCATTATGACTACTCTATACAAAAGAAAATAAGAAGAAATAACTATTAAATATTTTTTAATATGTTATGTTATTTGTGAAAATGAATTCGATACAGTCCCAAAACAAATAATGACAACAAAATTTAATCTATATGAATTATTTCTCCTTCCAGTTAATTCCAACAAATGTCTTCATCTTCATCTCCCATCTATCCAAGAATCTCCTTATATCTAGGTTCTCAATCAATAATTTCTCTTGTCTATTGGTGCTCATTTCTTCTTGAAAATATGATAAATGATAAGCCCATTTTAAAACCGGTTATGATTTTGAAAAGTTTAGGATCTTGACTTACCCTGACCCTATTTGCATATTAATGAGCACCTGATTTTTTTGGGGAGGGGGGATATTTTTTAAATTTTCTATGCTTGGTCAAACCTACCAAACGCTATTATAGCACCTCTTTTTAAATTCCCGTTTACACCATCTTTTTACTTTGAAGTAGTGAAGTAGGAATTTACAGATATATATATATATATATATATATATATATATATATATAATTATCATAAAAGCCTATATTAACCCACCACTGAACAAAAGTCTCATTAAATGTCATTAAATCATCTTAAATGTTTTCCCAAAATTCTTCCATTGTTTCTTGTCCACAAATAATTTTATCCAACCCTCATGTCCACAAAATTTTAAAATATCATTCCTTCATCTTCAATAGGGTCTCTTTGTATGCCATTTTTGTCTCTCAGTCGACATTCATCTATTGTCTTCTCTTCTTACTATATGTTTTACCAATACCCATTTCAACAATTTTATTTATTCCATTATATCAATCCATTCCATCGATTTTTACATATGTTTTGATCACATTTAGAAATTCCTAATATTATCACTGAATTATCAAAAAAATGTTGCTCTCTCTCTCTCTCTCTCTCTCTATATATATATATATATATATATATATATAAATCATTTCTAAACTCTATTAATTAAATCACGAATAAAGGCTTCTTCCAATTCAAATGATCCATTATTTTTTTCTACAGGTTTTTAATAAAATTCTTAACAACCTTCTAACTCTTTTCATCTGTATTTTTTTAAATCTTTTTATACTTTTTATCTTCCAGTCATTAAATTCGATTTTCCTCCAATATCATTCTCTTGCTATAATATAATTTCTGTGCTTCAACTTTAGACTCTTTACTGTTTTTATTATATCTGTTACTTATGTTTATTTTCGAATCCATTCTATTCTCTCTCTTTTCTTTTATCATTTTTCCATGTTGGTCCAAATTGTCTTATCAAAACTTACTGAAATTATCTTTAACACTAAACCTACCGCGAGGGGTCAAATGACCCTTTTTAAACTTTTTTTCAAAATTTCTCACATAAAGCGTTATCACATCGCTAGTTGACTTTATGACTTTTCATATAATTTACATACAATGCATTTTTCAATATTTACTCCTCTCTTGTTATTTTTTTTTACCGAGAAATAAATGTAATGTGCCTTAACTACCGCAACGGGTCATTTGACCCCTGCAAAGATTCATATGATATCATGAAGATTTGTATGTGTGGTTGTGATACAAAACCATTGCATTATACATTTTTGCTATTCCATCATATATTTTGCTGTATTGCGTTATATTTGTTGTTGGCTGACGAATGAATAGCGAATTTCACTCTACTCCAAGCGAGCGATAAAAAAGTCAACGAAGCCAGCGTTTGCAAACAGATAAATTGGATTTAATCTCTGAAGTATGGTACAAATTCATCGAGAATAGCCAAAATTGTTACAAGCCTGGGGAACATGTAACTATCGATGAACAGCTTTTCCCAACCAAAGAGAGGTGTAGGTTTACGCAATATATGCCGAACAAACCGGATAAGTTTGGTATCAAATTCTGGCTAGCATCTGACGTCAGCACCAAATACGTTATAAATGGATTTCCATATTTGGGAAAGGATGAAAATAGAGGAGCTTCATCTCCGCTTGGGGAATTCGTTGTTCTCAAATTACTGGAACCGTTCACAGGATGCGGAAGAAGCGTCACTACAGATAATTTCTTTACGAGCGCATCACTAGCTGCAAAATTACTAGAAAAAAGAACCACTATTGTTGGAACTATCCGCGGAAATAAAAGAGAACTACCAAAATTCGCCAAGCAGGCGAAAGATGGTATGCCACGCTTCTCAACAAAACTATATAAATCGAGTCATTGTTCACTTACCATTTACAAAAGTAAGCCAAACAAAAAAGTGCTTCTACTAAGCTCAAAGCATAAATCTATAAGCATCGAAAAAAACGGTAAGCGTATACCTGAAACGATCAGATTCTACAATAATACTAAATACGGTGTAGACATCAAACGGTAAGAAAATACTCCGTGAAATTGAAATCGCAAAGATGGCCTGCGCAGATTTTCTTCAATATTCTTGACCTGGCTGGAATCAACTCGTGGGTTTTATACAGAGAAACAACCGGCGAAAAAAATTCTAGACAACAATTTTTATTCCAATTAGCTGAAGAACTTGCCGAAGATTTTCAACATGAGCAACAGGAAGAAAAAGAAATTATACAGAAAACGTCAACAAATTCAAGTTCGGATTCACATGTGCAAATGCGAAAAAGGTGCCAAATAGGTTTTATAAATAAATAAATAAACAATTTTGAATCATTACTTGAAAAAAATTGTTTTATTCATGTACCAAATTGTGCTAAATGATATATTTTTCGCTATACATAGTAATATATATATAACATTTTAAAGAGGGGTCATTTGACCCCGCTGTGGTAAGAATAGGTATACATGAAGTATCGGTAGGTTTAGTGTTAAAAGCTTAAATGAATTATTACGCCCAACATCATTGTACAAATTAAAAACTGTAAATTATTTTAACCTATAGTATATTTTTTTATTAACATGTCAAATCTCTCATAAATGAATTTCAATCCCGATACCACAATCAAAGTAAACACATAAATTCATTTGTGTAAATTGAATCAGCCACAGTTCCAAAACAACAAATAAATATCAAATCTTCTTAAATTAAAAGTAGTATAAAAGATTCATAATTCTTCATTAAAAAAATATATTTTTTATAAATTAGTGACTATCTAAAAACCACAAAAAATTATTGGAACGTAAAATAATTATTATTGTTATTACTTAAGATCATTTCAATAAAAAAGTGAATAGTAAAAATTATTAAATATTTTCATAAAATTTTGTAATTTTGAGGTAATGACTTCTTTATGAATAATGAATTGCCAATAAAAAAACTATATAGTTTATATAATATATTGTTAACTCTGAAAGTATTTCTCCAATCTGTTTGTTATCTTCGAAGCTTAAAATTTCAAAATTCTTAAGAATATTATTTAAAAAATATTAATGAATCAAAACGAAATATAAATTATATTATTACTCATTATAAATACATAACTAAAACTAATGAACGTTATTCTCGCATAGAAAAGGTGAAATTGAATTCTTTTCTTTATATACCTACGACAATACGTACTTATTTTTGTCACATTTCAATCTGTCACACCTAATTTTTTAATTTATGTTTAATAGAAACATTCAAAAATTTTCTCTTTTAATTACTCTAATTATATATAATTACTAAGCAATTGTTTAACAAAAAAATAAAAAATAGCATATTTTATCTATTAGAAAGTATATCAACTATATTGGTTAATAAAAAAATCGACATGCAATTTTTAAATGTTTTTATAAAAAAATATATAAAAAAAATATCTAAAAATATTTATCTGAACGTTTATAAAATTTCATATTTTTTTATTAAATTTATTTTCATGAATTATAAAATTATTATATTTGGATCGTCTGATAGTGAACAGATTATAAAATCTATAAATTATTTCCAATGTCAAATCTAATTTAAGACACGTGTGCACTCTCAGCATCTTTAATTCAATATAAAAAAGTATTCAGGTCTCTTGAATAAAATCACTGATAATAAATGTAATTGAAAATAACCTAAGAACCTTTTTGTTAGAATTAAAAACCAAAGAATCATTCCAATCATTACTTTTTAATTAAAATAACTTCATTCGTTGAAATATCCACCTTTACATTGAACTACAAATTCTCAATGAGAAAATAATTTAAACATTATTTTCTTATCAAATTAAGAATTGTTATTTTTAAAAAATTGAAAAACTTCTGCCTTTAACACCGTGTCACTATTAAGTTTTTCACCATGTATATGGTTATCCATAGGAAATCGGATGATAATATGCCTGGTGAATAAAAGAGATGAGGGAAAATTATCCATCCTAAATTCGTTATCTTTTAATTTTCTATTATTACAACATAAGGCCGAACTGTGTTATCTTGCGAAAATAAAATCTTTGACAATTTATCACCACTATATCACCAAACATAAGGTAGAATTTTTTTAAAGCCAATTTTGCTTTAGATGTTCGAATGATTCATCAGATTATTAATTAGATTTTTTTAAAATTCTATTTAATTTAAATTTTTCAAACGATCCTCATTTTTAAATATTACAGAGGGTCGTCCAAATGTGACGCCTAGATTTGGGTTTTAATGACAAGAAACAAAATAAACTGTACACATATTTCTTTTTATTGAAACACATATCTAGGCGTTACATTTGGATGACTCTATACACTACAACAAAAACACCCGGAAATGATCAATCGTCAACGAGTGTTATTTTTACAAGATAACACATTTTCGCCACATGATGCAGTAATAATAAGAGAAAAGATAATGAATTCAAGATGGATTCAGATAATGAATTTAAGATAATTCTCCCTCGTCCCCTTCATTCATCAGACATATCATTTTTTCTGCGGATAAACATACTTGTAGTAAAGAATTTAGTAGTAACACGGCGTTAAAAACGGAAATACGTCGGATTTTTAAAAATAAAAATTCCGAATTTTACAAAAATGGAATTTATAAATTATCTTTTTGTCAAAAAAAAAAAATAATTTAGTATGAAGATGGATATTTTGACAAATAAAGTTATTTTTAAAAAAAGTTCTTATTTTAATCTCAAAAACGATAGAATTTTTTCAGTTACCAAATATTTCATAAAATTTAAAGAGTAAAGAATTTAGTAAAATTCTAATTGATAATACACACACCCACACACACATATATATAGAGAGAGAGAGAGAAAGAGAGAGAGAGATTTTAAGCGTGATAGAACTTTGAATTGAATTCCTATCGAAAGTTCTATCTAACTTAAAAAAATACATTTTTATATTAGGTCATGTATTATGAAATGTCGGATTTTATTCTATTTTCGATTTAATAATCCGACATTTCATATTACACGACCTAATACATATATATGTGCATTATTTTTTATATAAAACTTACTTAAATATCATATTTTTATAATATTTAAAATTGTATTATTTTCACAAACCATTATTTTCTGACATTTTAAATCATTTATCTAATAGTCTAATAGGTTCTTTTCTAATTAAAATTTTTTAAACTAAAAATATATATAATGATGTTTAAAAATGCTAAATTAAAGAAATAACAGTTTTGCTCCAATTATAATTTCTAAAACAAAATAAAAATATCTGAAAATATTTTTGTTCATATAATTATCTAACTGAATTAATGCCAAAAAATATTACAGTAGCATTGAATAACTTGGATAAATTTCAAAAAATCAATCACTGAAATGGAATTTTTCAATGAATAAGTTAGTTATTATACAGTATTACCAAAAAATTCAAAGAGAAACGAATGGAAAATATGATTAAATAAAATCTTCAGCCAGAAGAACTATAGGTCATCCAAATGTGACGCCTAGATTTGTGTTTTATTAACAAAAAACATGTGTATAGAGTGGTGTGTGAGGAAAGATGAGTATAGTTTCTTTTGATTTTTGTTAATAAAACACAAATCTAAACGTCACATTTAGATGATTATATATTTTCTATTTATAACAGTTTGTTTTAGTAAATATTATTATAAAATCTATCTGATATACTTGTAAAGTATAAACAGAATTCCGAATCGTCTGTACATGCCAATTGTCAAAATGCATATAGAGAGATAAGTACCTAAGTTGACGCCTTTATTGAGGAACGATGTCGGCGACGTCAATCCTCCGACGAATTGAGCTCTCAGTGCCACCTCTACGACAAACACAAACACTATAACGCACCTCATCTTCATGCCGTCGTCAATTCTTCACGTCTTTCTCTTTCTCGCACCGAAATTATAGACCAAACAAACACTCGACCGAAACGCAACGAAAGCGCACCTTTTCTTCGGATTGCCGAAACCGTTTCACTGCTTCAACGGCCACGTTATTATGTTTACATATAGAATGTTTAAATACCGATCTATAAGACGTTACCACGATGATCGGTGACCTTTTTGAACCGCGCGCTGTCGTAATTGCACAGCTGAAAAGAATACAAATGTGTGTCTCCCGATACGTGTATGAATGTGTGTGTGTGTTTTTGGAAATGTTTTGCTTTGCAGCATATCTGCGAGTACGTAACTCTTCGGTGTGCGCTTGATACAGCGACGTCTTATGCAAATAACGTGTCGACTTTTTCGTCGACTGACACGTCTGTCTATGCAGATACGAATTTTGTATACTGGGAAGATGCTGTTGCAGTTTTTTTTCTTATTAAAGGCGGATTTGAGAGAAATATATGAAATGTTTTGAAGGATTTTAGATATATAGCCTGACTTTTAAACTTTTCAAATTACTTGGAGGTGGTATGTACATACAGATAAATATATTGTACATACATACACACACAAATATATATATATATATATATATATATATATATATATATATATATATTTGGTGTGTGTCATTTAAAATTATATAGTATTTATAAAAATATTATTCAAAATTTAAAATTTCATTTAAAATTTTTAAATGAAATTTTAAGTTTAAAGTTTTATTTAAAATTTATTTTATCGCAAATATCAAATAAAAAAATATATCAATTTACTTACAATAAACAAATGTATTTAAAATTCAGTTTTTGTTAATATTATTTAGGGACACTCTTTTTAGTTTTATATATATATATATATATATATATATATATATATATATATATATATTTGATGTGTGTCACGTAAAATTGTATAGTATTTATAAAAATATTATTCAAAATTTAAAATTTCATTTAAAATTTTTAAAAAAAAAATTAAGTTAAAAAGTTTTATTTCAAATTTATTTTATCGCAAATATCAAATAAAAAATATATTAATTTTAGTTGCAATAAACAAATGTATTTAAAATGTAATTTTTGTTAACATTATTTGGGGATACTCTTTTTAATTATATATATATATATATATATATAAACTAACAATTTCACTAGAACGACACCATAACAAGAAACATATTTACTGATTTTTTTTAATAAATTCATAGATTTATATTAATTGAGTTTGTAAATTAAATATTAAATTGTATAGATTTAACAGAATCGATTTTTTCAATAATTATATACTTAAAACATAAGTATATATGATATTCATTTGATTTATATCCATATTTATATACTTTCCATATATCATCATTATCAATCTATTTCTAAGCATTGGTGAATAAAAGTCTCTCTAAAAACTATCTATACGGTTTTCCAATAAGCACTTCAGAAGTTTTAATGAAAATTAAACAAGAAGTATTTAATTAATTAGTTATTTGTTTTTTTTTATTTTTAAACATATTCTATGGCCTTAATGATGGAATACAATTTTACTTATATGACCACCCAACGACTTGCACTCGTTTAGTCCAATTTTAGTCATTCTTTCACAAAATTGTGGTCCAATTTCATGAATTACACGTTCAATGTTAATTTCTAATGTTTGTTATTTATGCTCTATCAGCATAAACTAATGATTTTACATAACCTCACATAAAATAATTCAATTAAATTAGATCACATGATCTTTGTGGCCAATTGATGGATCCATCGAAACAATGGACTCATTCAACTTTTGTTTCAATAAGTCTATTGAACAACCAATAAAATCTATTGAAGTTTTTACAATTCCTAAGCGTTGTTGAAGTATTAAACGTTTCATGATAATTTACCAAAGTATACTGAGTTTAAATGCCAAAATGAGTTAAACATAAAAAATCAATCATGGCTTCCACCAGCTGTCAAATTCTGACATTATTATTGGAAAACCTATATATATTTATATATATATATATATATATATATATATATATATATATATATATACATATTTCATAAATTATTATCAAAATCAATCTATCTCTAAGCACTACTGAATGATGATATCTCTAAAAACTTTCAACTTCGACCAATCTAATACATTTCTGTTCAAGTCCATACTAACGAATTTTCTTATGTATCTGTCTCACCTATCCATGTGTTTTTCTTAGACCTTTTTATATGTCTAGTGTATCAAACGATCATTTCTCTTGTCCATCGATAATCTTCTCTTCTTTCTATATAACCATCTAATTCCCATTTTCAAATTTTCTATAACGTAATTTTAATTTTTCTTCTGATCCATTTTACTCTCTTTCTATTTTTACTTATTATTTCTAACATTCATCTTCCCATGGCTTTTATATTATTTGAAGCCACTGAACTATTCTAGCATTCAAAATTCATGAAGAATAGAAAGATGCATTAATTAAAAACTTATCTCTTCAAACAATTTTCATGATATAAAAATGTTTTACGAACTGGCACCTTTCCATTTTCATTTTCTTGTTTACTTCATCTATAGGGCCATCCAAATGTGACGCCTAGATTTGTGTTTTATTAAAAAACACATGTGTACATGGTTTATGAGAAACACAAGATGGTTTATGAGAAAACATGTGTATAGTTTAATTTGTTCTTTTTAATAAAACTCAAATCTGGGCATCACATTTGGATGACCATATATAAATGATATTTTAATATTGGTGAGTTATCCTAGACATAAACCATTTTCAACTCTTTTGTTTAGACTCCTTCTAATTTGATTTTTCTCTAATCGAAAAGTCATCATACATTATTCTTGTTCTGATAAGATTTATAAATTTTTTGACTTGCTTCATCTAAAATTTCTAAACTTTTTCAACGTTTATTTAGTTTTGTCAAGAAAATAGCAACATTATCAGCAAATCTTAAGTGACTAATATCCTGTCATTATATATATATATATATATATATATATATATATATATATATATATATATATATAATTATTTCATCTCAGTGCTACATCCTCTAGCCTCATTCACAATGCTAGCCCAATATAACTTTTCCTTATCAGAAAATTTCGTGACAATTAATTTTTTTACAAGATGAGGTTATTGTCATCATCCGCTCTCTTTGTCTTTCTTTCTTTATTTATTTCTCTCTCTCTCTCTCTCTCTATATATATATAGAGAGAGAGATATAGATCTATATATATATATATATATATATATATATATATATATATATATGATGTTTTTTTAACCATGATACAACTTTAAATTGAAACTCTATTGAAAATTCTATCCAACCTAAAAAAACACTATCATACCTTTATAAATACATATACACATGTATATATATATATATATATATATATATATATATATATATATATGTATGTATGTATGTATGTATGTATGTATATATGTGTGTGTACAATGTCGATTTCTATATACCTATCAAACATCAACAGCACATGTTACACTACATGTTAAGATTCGCAAGTGAAATCTCGTTTTTTTAAGACCGTTAATTATATCCTCCGTGCTAATAATACAAGCGAATTCTGTTTATTCTTATAGTTTCATGCATCGCATAATTCTATATATTTTGTTACCTGGACATCTAAGTGCATGAACAATACAACAGTAAAATCCACGCACAAATATTACATTGTAATTGCAATAATATTCATTTACGTTCATACGTCGGATATGATTTTTTTCTTACAAACTAAAAGAGAAAGTCAAATGATGCGGAATAAGGAAATTTATACGTCGGAATTTCAAATAGAGAATAGTACAAAAAATTGTATACGTTCGGTTTTAATGAAATCGTAGTCGAATAATTCGAATTAAAGGTTTTCATCTCATACGTGTTCGATTGTGTAATAACTGGCACATATTTGTTTGAAAACACAAACGTAAACATACAATAATAGCATGTTTATTTATTATAGGTTTGTAAATATATTCAGAATGTTACATATGTATATGCTATGATCGATTTATTTAATTCATTTATTATATATAATCGCCGGAGATTACGAATAATCACTTAATGTTTTGTAGAATATGATTAATGGAAAGGAGAATCATACTGTAGATTAAAATCGTAAGTGATTATTTACAAATTTTACACAAATGAACTATCACGCCAATATCACACAAATATTGAAAAAGTATTCAATAATTATTTATTTAATTTTCTTTCCTTATAACCTGATAGGCATTTTGATGAAAATTCCATCAACATCACGTTATTGCATTACAAAATCTAAACGAATTATTAATTGAAAATTACTTGTAATTTTGTTGGTATTTTCTTATTTTTATTCAAAACATCTTCAACTAGTGATCAATTCTTTCTTTCCCATTACATGCATTCAATGCTCATTTGCATTTATTTACTTATCTGTATCTAAGTATTTTATATTTTAGTATCTAAGTATTACATATATACACACACACACACACACACACACATATATATATATATATATATATATATATATATATATATATAAAAATATGTTTATTCATATATACATCCTAAATTATTAATAATTCATTCTACAAATATTTAATTTATAACGTTTTTAATGTATTTCAAATTACATTACACACATTACATATATATATATATATATATATATATATATATATATATAAACATATGTTTATTCATATATACATCCTAAATTATTAATAATTCATTCTACAAATATTTAATTTATAACGTTTTTAATGCAATAAATCAAATTTACTGTTGTAAGCTAAAATTTCAATTCATAAATATTAAGTTATTTTTTTTAAAAAAAATATTTTTCTAATTTATTTCCACTACACTGAAAGTTGTTTAAAAGTCAGTCTATTGTATTTTAAATAAACAATATGATTTATAAGATTAATTATTTGTAAAATTTTAACACAAAAAAAAACATAAAAATTCTCTATTTTAGTATCTAAGTATTCTGTGTTTTAATATCGAATCATTTTGTAATTAAACAGAAGTTTCAATCATTATTGACTAATATAACAAAAAAAATATACATCAAAACGGATATTTTTTTAAGACAATAAATAAATAATCAGAAAATCGAAAAATTCAAGAAGAGGTTATCAATTGAATTATATCCAAATAAAAAAATTTGTTTAACAAAAATTTAACAAGTAATTACTGAATAGATTTTTAATTTATATAAAAAAATCCAAATAATATACAAAAATATAGAGCCATCCAAATGTGACGCCTAGATTTGTGTTTTATTTGAGAGAAAAAAATGAAACTATACACATGTTTCCCTAAACACCACCATGTTTATTTTTAATAAAACATAAATCTAGGCATCACATTTGGATGACCCTATATATCTGAGATAACTCATTAGAACTTTTTTTTAAAAAAAATTATATAGATTAATGACATATTTAAATAAAACGTGTTATAATTCCACGCTCTGATAATAACACGATCATCTAAATACACATCAACAAAAAAAACGATCTAGAGTATTTTTATAGATCTTTTTTTATATAGAATAAATAATTCGTTTGTGTAAAAGTAAATTAGTCACAGTTCTAAATCACCTGAAAGAGTAATGAATGTATTTCAACCTATACAAACAATGATATTTTACAAACGAAAAAACTTATATAAATATATAATTGTTTGTTTAAATGAAAAATATACATTATTCCAAATGTTTAGTTGTAAAAACTTGTAATAGTAGAAATAAATTTCTAATTCAAACACGAAAACAATGTTTTCAGTATTGAGGTTAATCAAATTTAAAAAACAAATTTGCACTTCTAACGGTCTGAAAAATAAATACTTCTACTTTTTACTTTTACTTTATAGGTTTTTTTTATGTAGTGTTACTCATAAGTAATACGTTGCAATAATTGTCCATATAAAATACTTTACATAACTGTACACACACATATGCATATATATATATATATATATATATATATATATATATATATATATATATATATATATATATTAAAAATTAGAATGTTTCACATAAAACATGAATTATTAATTCGATATGTAATTAAAAATAGATAATTATTTAATAGATAATTATTATTATTAAAACAGTTCCACACAAATGAAAAATCACCCCAAAATCACAAGATATTGAAAAAGTGTTCAATAATTATTTATTATTTATTCTATTTACTTTATTAAACTGATACACATTTCGATACCAATTGCGTTATAAAATCCTATTTCAAGATAATAACATGATCATCGAAATGTGCATCAGCTATAAACAAATAAAGTAAACAATGAATAGTTATTTGAACATTTTTTTCAACATCTTGTAGTGTTTGGGTGATAGTTATTTTTGTATGAAAGCAAATTTGCCACAATTCCGAAATGAATAAAGAAAACAATATCTTTAATTTTTTAAGCGTGATAGAACTTTAAATTAATCGCTATCGAAAATTCAATCTAATCTAAAAAATACACTATCATACCTTTATATACACATACATATATATAAATAGTGTTTTTTAAGATAGATAGAAATTCAATAAGGATTCAATTTAAAGCTCTGTCACATTTTAAAAAATACCTGTATAAAATTTATTTAAAGAATTGCAAAACATGTTATACAGAAATCCAAAAAAAATACTGATTAAAATTCGATGTATATTGTTTACAAAAATCGAATAATTTATAAATCAAATGACAATTTTTAGAAAAAAATGATTAATTAATAATAAAAACCATGGAATTAGTACATAACCCAGATACTATTTTTGAATAACTACATTAAATATATAATTCTAAAATATACTATAACATACAACTCATAGTATTTTTTTGAATTTATAGCTTTTTTAAAAACAAGAATGTAAAATACCAATCGTACTACATTTTTTACTGTTAAAATGTTAACATTCCATTTTAAAGATTTCTCAATTCGATGATTAACATATCGTCATTCTAACACTATTCAACTAACATGCATTAAAAAATCTATGAATGCAATTCAGTATAGATAATTTTATAAATGTTGATACATTTATCAATATAAACATTACTATTTATTAATGTAGACTAAAATATAAGTGGATAAATTAATTAAATAATAATAATTAAATTCGTCCTAAGATTAAAAAAATATTGAAATTTCATTTCGAATCATTCATAAATATCGACCTATTAACACTAATCGACCATAAGCATCGAATACTTTACAATAAGTGGATTTAAAAAAGTCTATTAAATTTAGTTATGAAACTTTTTGATAAAATTTGTAATTTATTATAATAAGTTGATAAACTGTTTAAAAGATTCTTTCGAAAATGTTGTTATAATATTTTTTTATCTTTTATATTAATGACAATTTATATATCAACTTTTATTTAAATTATGTATGCCCATATTGATAGCCACTAATAAGACTTCAATGTATATATGTGTATGTGTGAATGTGTATATATATATATATATATATATATATATATATATATATATATATATATTATTTATATGAAATTAATTTACAAAAACCTTAATTAATTTATCATATTTTTAGTACAAAAAAACTTATCAAAAATTTAATATTTAACAAAATTAATATTTAAAAAAAATTGTGTTTAAAAAAAGGTTTAAACCTACTTTGACCCTAGTAACAATTTAAGACAGTCTATTTTATTGTTAAAAATTATAAAATGTATAAAATAAATCAAAAGGACCTAGACATAAAAGAAAAATTTATTTTGTTAAATATTTTATAGACATGTGTGTGTGTGTGTGTATATATATATATATATATATATTATTTATATGAAATTAATTTACAAAAACATTAATTAATTTATCATATTTTTACTACAAGAAACCTTAACAAAAATCTAATATTTAAGAAAATTAAATATTTAAAAAATATTGTGTTTAGAAAAAAAGTTTTAAAATTACTTTGACCCATGTAACAATTTAAGATAGTCTATCTTATTTTTAAAATTCATACAATGTATAAAATGAATCAAAAGGACCTAGACGTAAAAGAAAAATTTATTTTGTTAAATATTTTATAGACATATATATATATATATATATATATATATATATATATATATATATATATATATATATATATATATATATAAATATATATGCATAAATTTAAATGAAAGTTACTCTATATAGACATATTCAATTAATTTTTCGAGGTTTTAATACAAAAAAAATTAGTTTAGAATTTTAATTAAATAAATATTAACAACATTATTTTTATACTAAATACATATCTTTCTCCTACGCTACTGACAAATTTAATGTCAATTTTCTGATTACATAAGTCCATACAATTTACAAATGTCATCATTTGTACGATATTAAAAATGTAGTATAATTATATATTTTTTTAAAAAAAAATCATATATATATATATATATATATATATGTATGTGTGTGTGTGTGTGTGTATTTCTGTGTATATTTGCAAATCAAAAATTTAATCTAAAATTAATTAAAAAATATATTCATTAATTTGTAACATTTTTGTTAGAAAACAATATAATTTATTAAAATAAACTACAATTTGACTGATTCAATATTTGAAATATTATTGTTGAATTTTTTGAAATTTATTTCAACTAAATATATTAGTACAAATTAGAAGGTCGTTTATTTTATTTTGCCTCTTATTTAAGATCATATTATTTTTAAATCCAAGCACTTATAAATCTTAAATGTCACACAACATAACGATATTTTACTAGAAAAGAATATTTATATATATATATATATATATATATATATATATATATATATATATATATATATATAAATATAAAGGTATGTATTTATGTATGTATTAATTTGAAATTTAATTCATAGGGATTCTAACACAACAAATGCAGCTATTAAAAGTTCTCAAATTCTAATTAAAATTATATTTTCAATATAATTGTTTATGAAAAAATGTTTTTTATCTATACACTACCCTGAAATTAAATAAAAATTCAATTAACAGATGTATTTATTTAATTCATAAGGATTCCATTACAAAACTTGCAATTAATTAAACTCGTTCAAATTCCAGTTAAATACATATCAAAAATAATATTTTTTCAGAGAAAAAACATTTTTATCTATACATTAACCTGAAATTTAATAAAAATTTAATCAACAGATACACTAATTGAAATTGAAAGTATTTGAATATAAAAACTGAATACATTAAAACAATCCAAATTCCAGTTAAACACACATCCAAAATATTATTTTTCAGAAAAAGGGTTTTTATATTAAATTTATATTTACTATACTAATGATGATTGAATATCAGTTCATTTTTTTTGCTTTGTTTCAAAAATCCCATATTATTTTAAGATATCGTTTGGTAAAACAACAATAATATCTAAATATATTATTAAATTTTTCTACATACTTCTATATATATATATATATATATATATATAAACATATGTATATTTATGTATAAATCATAAATTATTAATAATTCATTCTAAAAATATTTCATTTATAACGTTTTTAAAACAATAAATCAAATTTACTGATGTAACCTAAAATTTCAATTCATTGAGTATAAAGTATTTTTTAAAAAAATATTTTTCTAATTTATTTCTACTACACTGAAAATTGTTTAAAAGTCAGTCTATTATATTTTAAATAAATAATATTATTTATAAGACTAGTTATTTGTAAAATTTTAACACAAAAACACATAGGTATATTTAATTAAATATTTCAATTTGTACATACACAGACGTGCAAAACTATTCGCCATATGGGTAACATAAGAAACTTATTGATGTAATTCAATAAATCGTTAAATAATAAAAAAAAATTTAATTGAAAATAAATATAATAACTATTATATACTGAATAAATATATATTTATTATCAATTAAATTTTTTTTTTAATTTAATGACTTCATTGAATTATATCAATAAATTGCTTAAGTTACTCATAAGGAGAATAATTTTTCACGTCAGTGTATATATATATATATATATATATATATATATATATATAATTGAAATTTGCTCAAAATTTAATTTAGAAATTATTTAATTTTTTGCAATAAAATTGCAATTTCATTTAATTTATCAGATTTTTGATATAATAAATGAAATTTATTTAACTAAGTTCCAATCGAAATTCATTAAGTACTGATACTAGTATTTTTTTCTGTAAAAAACAACCTTTAATTCATTTCTACTATACTAATGATAGTTTAAAAATCAGTCTATTATATTTTAAATAAACAATATGATTTATAAGACTAATTATTTGTGAAATTTTAACACAAAAAAACATTAGTATATTTAATTGAATATTTCAGTTTATATATTTATAATCTTTTTTATATATATATATATATATATATAATTGAAATTTTCTTAAAATCCCATTTTCAAATGATTTAATTTATTGCAATAAAATTGCAATCCCATATAATTTATTAAATTTTTAATGTAATAAATGAAACTTATTTAACTAAGTTCCAATTGAAATTCTTTAATTTCTGATTTTAATTTTTGTTCTTTAAAAAAAACTTTTCTATTATTTCTACTATACTAATGATAGTTCAAAAATCAGTGTATTATATTTTTAAAATACTGATTTATAAGACTAGTCGCTTGTTAGACTAACATTAAATAATTAAAATATATTTTGGTAAATATATATATATATATATATATATATAAAAATTAAAATTTGCTCAAAATTCAATTTAGAAATTATTTAATTTTTTGCAATAAAATTGAAATTTCATTTAATTTATTAGATTTTTTAATTAAAAAAATGAAATTTACTTAATTAAATTCTAATTGAAATTCATTAAGTACTAATACTAGTATTTTTCTCTGAATAACAGCTTTTAATTTATTTCTACTATACCAATGATAGTTTAAAAATCAGTCTATTAAAAATTTGAAAATATGATTTATAAGACTAGTCGCTTGTAAGACTTTAACTTTAAATAATTAAAGTATATTTTGTTAAATATTTTAATTTATATATATATATATATATATATATATATATATATATATATATAAAATGTGTAAGGAATTATTATCAAAAATTCTACCCGAAAACCCGATTCCGTTCTATATGTAACACAATAACATCATTCGCACATACATCCCCGACCACGCACAATCACAGATTGAAGACTCGCGACAAACTGAAGAAGAACTTAAGAACCGTACGCGCAAAGATTCACCGTGTCCGCGGATTGAATCGTCAATTAGCACATATTGTCTACACCTGTTTCTACCTTAACTTGTACTGATATGATAACTTTAATGCCAATAGCATTCGCTCGAGTCACGGACATAAAATTAAGCAGGGGGCAACAATACTGTGAAGGACGCGGGTGGAAGGTACAAGAACATGTCGACATGAGAAAGAGACGCTGGCACGTGAAACTTTCGTTTGGATTATCTCGTGTCTGTCTCTCGCGACGTTCTTCGAAAGAGAGATACGAGAATAAGTAAATACGTTAATGGAGCGTTGCAACGAGACGAAGAGAAATAGAGAACGGTCTCGCGTAACCGATTAAATGTTACGATACACACGTATGTGTGTCTGTTTCGTCGTGTAAATTCGTACAATCGCTAGTTAGTGAATGTTGTGACAATATTTCCAGTTGACATTTCATTGAAAGCGAAAACGGCCGTTTTCGAACAGGTGGTGGTGGTGGCATGAGAAACATTCTTTCGTGATTGGACATTTTTTTCGGTTATTGTTCGTTACGTACACAAGTATATATTTTTATAACGAAAATTATAATCGATTGTTGAACAACGACCGACAGACCGAACTAATGATCAATCGACTATGATTTATGACACGTCCGAGTTGTATATTTTAATCTGTTATCTGTTTTTGTAACATAGATGAACCGGAAAAAAAACGACACGGAATGAGGAACATATTCGACGAACAAGTTCATTATTATTAATTCGAAATTGAAAATCCATAGAAGAAAATATTAGCAAAATAAAGACTTGAACAAATGTCTCACATACTAACTACCCAGCCCCCATCCACCCACCACGACTCCAATACACTTGTTCCAATGTTATGAAAATTCTTGATTCTCATTCGAAAGAAAATTTTTCATTGCTTACCAAATCAGTTCTGCACAAATCCAATGACTTTATAATTATAATGGAATTTTCTACCTCATAAAAATTCCATCACTGATCCAAACAAATGGTAATTGAAAAAAGTCAAATTAGGGTTGATAGTGAATTATAGCAGAACATCCCACTTAAAACAATAGTATTGGATCAATGCAAAAGTTCGTGCCTGATTTTTTAATTTTTTTAACTAAACGATTTTATTAATCAATTAAAATCTACATCTCATTCCTTCATTTTTTCCCAACATTCTTCTTATTTGTAGATTCTATTTTTATAAAAGCTGGTTGGTTTTGAAGCGAAGAACGAAGTAAGGTAACTTCGGACTACCTTCATATTATCAATTTTTGACTATTTAAATTGTTCTGCAGCGATTAAGACCAATAATAATCTAAAGAGTTCATGTATGGAAAAAACGGTGGATGCTGCATAAGTTCCTATTTAACTGCATCAATTTTGCGACATGTAGCTTCGCGATGTCGTAGTGGAAGATGATTCCTTTTCGATTCGGGAAAAATTGGACCTTTTTTTATTACTGCATCCAGTTTAGTCAATTATGAACAGTATTTCTGCTCATTGATAGTTTGACCAAGTAGGAGCAGTTCAATATAAATAATGCCCTTGTAATCCCACCAAACAGATAACATCACCTTCATCGGATGCAAATCATCCTTGGCCACTGGTTCCTCGCTCTCATTTTCTGTTCTTCAAGTTCGATTGCGTTGAATTTTTTTATAGAGAATCCATTTTTCATCACCAGTTACCATACGATCCAAAAAAAAGATCTCTTTTAAGGCGTCCAAGCAAAGAACCGGTCGTAGCGATGCGATTCAACTCATTCCTTTCGATCAATGCATTTGATACCCATGTATTGAGCTTCCAAGTGAAACCAAGGTTCTTTAAATGACGAAATGAGGTCGACTTGTCAACGTTCTTTGGTGATTTCTTCTGTCGAAATGCATGAATTAATGCACAATGTCATCATTGACCTTGGTCAAGTTCCCAAAACGTGGTTGGTCGTCAAAGTCAAAATCACCCAGTCGAAACTTAGCAAACCATTTTTTCATAGTCCGAAGAGCTGATACACGGTTCAAATAAACCTCCCAAATGTTTTTCATAGCAGTGCCAACAGTCACTCCTTTCTAATACTCGTATAACATGACATGTCTATTTTAAAAAAATTCTCATGGATATAAAACGAATCAAAACAAATATGTTTATCTCTCAAATGACAACTATGATTGTTACCATTCCAAAAAAAAAATACAACATGTATACATAACAATCAATAGAAACCCTGCGGCTTTCTTAACGGTATCTATCAAAATCGAGCACAAACTTTTGCAACGATCCATCAAGGTCGAGTATTGTCTCAAATGAAACAACCTGAATCTTGCCTATTTTTCGTTTAGAGCAAATTTCTGATTTTAAATTTTCATCCAAGAATTGAAGACACTGAACAGCTTGTAAGAAAATCCAGATAAATGATACTCTTTGAATCCCAAAACCCGGTAACCACAACCTGTCCTACTGGTTTTTCTTATAAGAAAAAAATTACCATGGGATTATGGCATACATATTTGCTATTTGGGATTCAGGAATAGAATGATGAACCCAAATCTCACCACAGGCGATTACAGAATCGAAAAATTCATTTTTATAGAAAAAAAATAAAAATGAACCTAGTACGATATTCTGTACTGATATCTCAGTATTGGTTCGAAGATTTATATGGTTATAACGGGAAGTATAGTTCTGAACTGTTTATCACACTACGGTCGCCCTATAACAGGTCTCTGTCGAACCCGCGTCATCGTTTATTCCCTGCAGCTGAAACCACTTTCTCTGTACTGATACAAGGTCGCAATGTACATACTTGTCCAGCTATATGACACCACCGCATCGATCACACATTATTCTAATATATATGTATATATTTAGACAAACACATATGTGATTATTTATGTATACTTATTTGAACTTTTTTTCTCCTAAACTAGATATTCAGTGATATCATTAGTTAATTTTGAATCTGTCTAGACAATTCGATCAGATATATGGATTTTTTTATTATAGTGTAATACTGAATCTTTAAGATATTTTAAAAAAAATCTTATATTGTTTTAAATTCCAAACTTGTCTATTCTACTTAAACTTTTAGATATGTTTAATTTGAGCTTGAAATATCTTGAATTGTTGCTACTTCATAACTATTATGTACAAATAATGGAAACATTAACAAATTGTGCAACTTTTCTTTAGTACATGTTGAATTTGTAAATATCTTGATGGTTTTAGGATCAGAATTTCACAACTCAATTTTCAATCATAACAATGATCCAAAACAAAAATAGTTAAAGAAAAACTTGATTCATAAATACCAACAACAGCACTTGAATGTCTTAAAAAAAATCTACTGAAAGTTTTGTCTAGAATCTCAAAACTCTATATTCCAACATATCAATAACCCAAAATATTGAATTGGCAAATAATTGCGGTTTTTTTGAAGTCAATGGAAGATGATTTTTTCATAAAATAATTTTATTCAATATGTACTAACCATTTTGTTCCATTACTTTTTGCCATCTTTCAAGCATTTTCATAATTCCGTGCTAAAAAAAATGTTAATTTTTCTGGACGAAAAACTAATCCAAGTACGATTTGATAGCCTGATCTGAAGTGAAACTTTTACCATTTAACGAGTTTTGCAAGAAACGAAATCTGATGGTGCAAGGTCAGTTGAGTATGATGGATGTGGCATCATATCCCAATCAAGCTCCAATAATTTTTAGTGAGTGGCCAAATATATATGTGGTCTTGCATTTTCATGGCAGAAAACAATACCTTTATTATTCAACAATTATGAACGTTTCAGTTGCAATGATCATTCAATTTGATCAACTTTCAACAGTACACATACAAGTTGATAGTTTGGTTCCTTGAAAGCAGTTCAAAAAACACAATTCTTTTACACAAACTGATAACAAAACCTTCTTTTGATGAATATCTACTTCTGATGTGCTTTAAGCTGATTCACCAGGTCGAAACCACGATCTTTTTTTGCTGAATTTTATTGTAAACAATCCATTTTTCATCTCCTGTTATCAGTCATTTCAAAAATTGATCATTTTCAATACGTTTCATGAGTAAATCGTAGATATTTATGTGCTCTATGAGATGAATTACCCAAACATCAAGCTTACCAACATAAATAAGGATGAAACTGGGCAAAGTATAAGAACTGGACATCTCTAACAATGGAAAAAGGTTGTTTAGATCGATGAGACAAACTGAACCGTTATTGCTGAGAAAACAGATCATTTTATTGGTTTAGGTAAGATAAAAAAATTCATAAATACGAGTAAAATAAACTTTTAAACATGGTGATGGATCAATAATAGGCCAAAGATACGGTTATTTTTCTCCATGAATATTTTTCACGCCATGATTTAGAATAAGTAAAAAATACGAGAACTGGACCTCTTAATAATGAAGAAAGATTATTTAGTTCGTTAAAATAAAGGTAAACCCTTATTACTTAGATGGCAGTCTTTTTATTGGTTTAGGTAAGATGAGCTACTTCAACCAACATAAATGAAATAAACTTTTAAACACGGTATCGAATCAATAATGATCTGGAATTATCTTTCATATCATATCCTAGGACTATTAAGGGATTATATCTTTACAACTGTATGATTGGGAAATTTCATTAGAGGTTTACAAAAGTGTGTGAAACTCAAAATTGTTTTCAAGATTTTTGCTTGAAATTTTTACTGTGTATACTTCACATACCAATTAAGATTTAGTATAATTTGTAAATTCGTCCGACTATTCTGAGCGCATAAAAAAATCCAAAAAACCCATAATATTCAGTGATGAAAAAAATACACCTCTAATAAAAATTGATGGAATAACGAAAAAAGAACAATACTTGAATATCTTAAAACAAATCTGTCGAAGGTTTTGAAATCAGAATCTCATAACTCCATGTTCCATAATAACAATAACCCAAGGAAAAATAGTTAAGGAATAACATGGTTTGTAAAATGTCAATCAATCTGAATCTGAATTGAATATCTTTAAAATATATCTACCAAAGGTTGTGTGTCCAGAATCTCAGAATTGTATGGTCTAATATAATAATGGCTCGAAAAAATCTAAAAAAAATAATAAAGGAATGGTTTAATTCAATGAAGTATCCAGTACAGAGTTCTGACATAAACCCGATCGAAAATTTATGAGCTATTATTAATAGTCAATTTGGTAAATATAAACAGGTTTTGAAAAATCTTAACAGAATATGGAAATAAAGGGAAAATATCCTAACCAAAACAATGTGTAACCTTTTTGACAGCATGACAGAAAGAATGAAGAGAGCAATAAAAAAACTCAAAGAAACGTAAACACATTATTAATTCAAAATAAAATAAAACTTTCTTTATATATATTTTTTTTGTACTTCATACAAAACTATCTACTTCAATATTTTATCTTTGCCAACATACAAGTAAATTATCTAACTTTTAAAAATCACAAAGTACATTTCGAAAAAAGATATATTCTTGACAATCACTTTTAAATAATGTTATTTACTGTTTTTTTATAACATAATTCCTGTACTGAATTCGTATCCCTTTAAAAAAAATAATTTGACATATTGTTATTGTATATTTATTCTCAGTCAAAAGTATTTGAAATTTTAACAGTTTATAAGATCGATTTGAGATGAATTGAATATCTGCATGTGTCACATGTTTGTGTCTCTTATTTCTATAAAAGATCATTTTCGACAATGCAAAAAACTAAAGAAACTCGAGATCATTGAACCAATATCTCAGTTTATAATACATGATTTACTTTTGAAAATTTTTGATTACCTGTTGGTTGAATTGTGAATACTAATTTAACTACCGGTGATCCAGAAAACAAATTGATCTAACACCTCAAAAAACCCTACGATGGTCAAATGAACTTCAAATTTTTAAAAAATATAAAAGCCTTACACTTTGGAAAATTTTGTTTCATTTTTCTTAAAATTTTTGGTTATCTTATACACTTCTGCTCGTTGGTGTATAATAAAAATATTTCATATGAATTTTAGAATTAGAAATGTTATTCTTTTGATAATATAAAAAAACTACTTACTTTTGAACAAAAATAATTTAGAAACTGAATATATAAAATAAAAATGTCAACCGTGATATCTCCTTTGCATACAGACATACATATTTTATATATATATATATATATATATATATATATATATATATATATATATAATATGATGAACTAAAAGCATACGTCTCATTGACTCTATATTCTTTTACAAACCTCATAAAACATACATTTATACATAAAAGCTCTCTAAAAAAATACGACACCGTTTCCATAAAAGCAATAAACCTTGTGCGATGGTTAATTCTATATCTCCTATATACAGTCTATCCCAAAATTTTCTATATATATTATATATATATTAAAACAATGATTTTTATATGCTTATTTTTCTTGTATTTTAATTTTAATAACCCATTCACAAACTACAACTAGTGAAAGTCTTTCTCATAAACAACTTCTATGAAACCCGTTGAAATTTTTTAAATATTTTTTGAATGTCACAGAAATACTCCACTTATGATTTCAGTATTTTAATAAACATGATCGTTCTTTTTGTTGTTTCGTGTTACAACCGGCTTTGATAATTAGGCCATGTTCAGATTGCAAAATAACTTTATGACTTTTACACAAATGAATCACTTATATAGGTAGTCCAAATGAGACTGAAAGATAGTCAATAATATTTAGTAAGTAAATGTATATTTTAACACTTTAATCTCATTTGAATAATCCTATATTAATACCAGAAGAATTTATAAAAATATTCAATAATTATCCACTTTATTGACTAATTACCATTTCAATGATCATTCAATCATCATCAGATCATTATTAATTTTATAATATCACATTTTAATGATATTTCTACAGCTATTGAAATGCAGATCAGTCAATAAAATGAAAGATTATTGATTATTGAATACTTTTATACAATCTTCCATGGTTGATTAATTAATTCATTTGTATAAAATTGAAGTAGCTATAATTTTAAAAGAATATTAACTGTACTATCTGAAAAAATTACAAATACCGAAACTTACATCAAAAATAATGATAGGAGAAAAACTAAGCAGTTATTTCAGTTTAAAAGGTAAATTATGGCCATTAAATAAAAAATATAAGATAATAATTAAACGACACAGAATATTTGAATACCAAAAACTTATAAACGATAAAAGACTTTTGTCCAAAATTTTAAATAAAAAGTATTATTTGTTTTTTAAACCAGACAAAAATTTATATAGTTTAGAAATTCCAAATAATAATCTCCTTACCTTCATTCAATAATTGATTTAGTTCAGAAAATTTTAAAATAGACTGTATAAACATACTCATACCTACACTTGGTCACAAAAATATTGATTCATGCAGCAGATATGAAAAAATGTTAGAAAATTTACAAAGTTTATTAATTTAGGAAATTAAAAAATATATAGTATTATAATATAAACATTTATCAGTAAACTTTAAAATATATTGTATTTTTTAATTCCCTAAACTATTTTAAACTCAATAAAACTTATAACAATTTTTAGATATGCTAAGTGAATGAGTACTTTTGTTACCAATTATATATATATTAAAAAGAAACTTAATTTTAATCGTGACGGTTCGTCATTGATCTACAATCGTTCAAGAAAAAAATTACAATCTACGAAAATAACCGTTGCATCTCGCAAATTTCAGATGAACGAACGACGAAATGTTACGATTAAAAAAAGTCTTTTTTTATTTTGATTCGATGTTATTAATAAAAGTGTTACATTATTATTTTCCATTTCATCAACATCTAATTACATATATATAAACGTATATACATTTGCATTTATAAACCTCTAAACCCATTACATAATTATTAAAAAAAATGCGATACCATGTCCATTCCAAAGAGATTAACGTAACTCGAATATCAAATAATATTATAAGATTCAATACCTTTTTATGGTATTTAATTAGCAATGTAACAAATCGATAAATCATTTAAATTATCATACAAAACAACTTTTTAATTAACCTTTTGTATAAGTAAGTTTCTTATAAAATAGCCGATTAGAATACATAATGTATTAATATTGTTGATTCATCTATAGATGATATTGGAAAAATTGAAAACTTAACAGATAGACAATTTCAATAATCTTTATAGACTTTAAAAAATATTATATATAATTCTGTTTATCATAAATTTTAACATTTTCTACCTAATTTCAAAAATTGAACTCATATATATTTTTGAAAATTTGAAACGAATTTATTTGCACTGTATTTATAAATTAATTGCAATACATTGAGCAATATTTTTTTAATCAGAAATATCAACTACTACAACCAAGAAACTGTGGGATGGTCCAAATGAAAATGGAAGATAATAAGCAAGTAAATGTATGTCTAAACCATTCAGCCTCATTTGAGTCATCCTATATGTACTAATACCCTTAATTATTATCATTTAACACACATAAACCACCCGTGTCAACATGATAAGATTTTATAAAAATGTTCAACAATCACTTTTCGATCACTTTATTTGCTAATACGCATTTTAATGGCTATACTGTCATCATCACAGCAATGTGTTATAAAATTACACTTTTCTATGTTTATTAATGTTGAATTATAAGGTCAGTCTTAATTTTATAATCCAACCCTCTGATGATAATGAAATGATCATCGAAATGTACATCAGCGAATAAAGTAAACAATAACTGATTATTGAAAATTATTAAATCTTGTCATACTGAAATAATTGATTCAGGTGTATTAAAGTGAATTTATCACAGGGTTCAAATTGTTTCAATATCATATAATTTAAATAATGATTATTGTATTAGATGTGTAGTATAGATGGTTGCAATTTTCGTAATTAAAAATTCGATACAAAGTAAAATCAATCACTACAAAGAATTATCAAACCATTTCTATTCCGAATTCCAGTGTAAGTAGACAGTAAATAAGATTAAAGAAATATGAAAATTAGTCAAATTTTTATTAAACACTTTGTTAATATATTTTGGTGTTGGGGTGATAGTTCATTTGTATAAAAAAATCATTTTTTTCTTAGGATATTTTATTGATTTCTTAATTCTTATACGAGGGTCAGTCAAATGAAAAACGAATTATTTTTTCGTAGTTCTGAAATTTGTGTTTGGTACACAGTATATCAATCACTGCACAGAATTATCAAATTATTTCTACTCCAAATTTCAATATAAGTGAACAATAATAAAAAATAAAATAAAATTAGTCGAATTTTTATTAAACTCTTTTTCGATATCTTGTGATATTGAAATAATGTTTATTTAGGTTAAAAAAATCTTTTTCATTAGGACATTTTGTTGATTACTTAATTGCTTATACAAGGATTAATCAAATATAAACCTAACTTTTTTCCTGAATGAGTAAATTATTGAAGTTGAGACTGAGTAAGAATATTAGTGAGGGTGACTAGTTTCTCTCCTTTCTATGCATATTACCTTTCATTTGGTATTTTGTTGATTTCTTCAATCAGTCAGTCAAATATAAACCGAACTTTTTTCTAATGCTGAACAAGCGAACATTCATGGTTGAGGCTAAGTAGGGATATTAGTAGAGATGTTAGACTCCCTATTTTTCGTACACATGACCTTTCATTTATTTCTTTAATAACTAGCACGATAAGAGAGCAAATTATGGCTAGTTTCATTGCATAACGAATTATATTCAAGATTTCAACAAATGGAAACGTAAAACTCGCTTGAGATTTTGAAAAAAAATCGTAAACAGATCAAAAATGAAACTTTAATAAAGACAAAAGTGTTTACAGGGCATAAGACGTTCGTTGATGGACGTTATGATTGCAAAATTGATGTATTCGTGTTATACCAGAATCACGCCAAACATTCAAACAATTCGAGATCTTACTGAATGTGACTAACGATTAATATTGGACAAAATTTGTAAAGAAATGAGAACAAGCTATGGCAGAAAACAGTCTATTATTTGGAATGAGTTGAAGTTTCGAAAAATGTTCCATGCTTGTTGAATGCAGGTCAGAAGACTGCTCGAGTTGAAATTTATCAAAGATTGTTACATCAGTACAAAGCTAAGAGGAACATATTTTTTAATCGTATTCTCACTTGTCATAAAACATAGGTGGATGATTTTAGTCCAGAATCGAAACGAGTTAATATTTCATGTGCAATTAGCTTCAAACAGAGACCATTAATTTCCGTGATACAGGAATCAAATAACTACCAATCTGATGATGAAAATGTTTAAATTCTAGAGGAAATTATATAGAAAAATGTCTTGTGTATATATTTAAAAAAGAATAATTTAATAAAGAGTTCGGAAAATAGTTCAGTTGATATTTGATTCATCCTCATATTTTTAATAAACAGTGCTCAATGTATTTTATAAAAAAATCCAATTACTGAAATATATGGAAATATTTTTGCTAAAACTTACAAAATATTTAATGTTAAAATTGTATTAAAATTTTAGAAAAACATTAAAAAAAATAATATTATTTTCTTAATTGAATTGAAACAAAGCAGTTGCCAAAAAAATAACTCATAATGAATGATTCTTATTTTTTTTTTATTTTCCTAATTAATATATAATTTTTATAATAAAACTATATTGCCTTTTGTACAAACAATCCTCTGTAACACAATCGCTAATTACCTGCAAAGAATAACAAAAAAAAAGTTACACAAATCACATTGGAATTGTCCAGTTGTATCGTCGAGTTACGTAATCTACTTTTTATCAGATACCATCAATCTCTATGCTGCAACAAAGCTAAACAATTTACGTTGTTATTTATTTAGAAGCTATTTCAGAAGCTATATGAAAGTATATAGCGTTTATATTTACATGTCTTTTTTTGGAATTTCAGGAACGATTTCTGCAACCAAGGCTGCGTGTCCTCTGTAAAAAAATATCATCCGCTGAAATTATTTATTGGCGTTGAAATTGTTACGTGAACAGGATGTTGAATGTATGTTATTTTTGAACGAATTCGTCGTACATGTATGTGAAAATAACGTACACACAAAACGTGGACATATTGACGATTATAATTATTGTTTAATTTTGCAAAAAGAAATCGACAACGTGTCTTATTTCATCAAGACACATTCTCGGGTATCAGACAAATACGAAAATATTTTTTTCTATTGTATATACGTATTTATTTCATTATTATTAAACGAGTATGATTATATAAGATGTCTTTTAAAAAAAATGTATTTCTTACTTACTCTTTCACTGTTGAAACAATCTTGAAGTATGCTTAATCATAAAAGTCTACATACGATTGATAATACATAAAATTGATAAAAATTAAATAATTTTTTTCAGATAAGTCATCTCATAAGTAATGGCATATTTAAAATGAAATACATTAACAAATTTGTAAAAAAGAATTTTATTTCTTAATCAATGATATAAGAGGTTTTCCAATAAGCGCTTCAGAAGTTTAAATGGAAATAAAACAAAAAGTTTTTAATTAATTAGTTACTTATTTCTTTAATTCTTAAGTATATTCTATGGCATTAATGATGGAACACAATTTCACTCATAAGACCACCCCACGACTTTGCTTGACATAGTAAATTCGTTTAATCCAATTTTAGTCACTCATTCACATAATTGTGATCCAATTTCATGAATTGCACTTCAATATTTATTTTTAATACTTCTGTTGTTTGTGGTTCATCAGCATTAACCAATGATTTCACATAACTCGACAGAAAATAATTCGATGGAATTAGATCACACGTTCTTGGTAGCCAACTAATGGGCCTATTAAATAATGGACTCATTAAATTTTCGATTCAATAAGTCTATTGATGTTTTTATAATTTTCAAGCATTTCCATAATAATTTGCCAAACTATACCGAGTTGAAATATCGAAATGAGTTTAAAAAAAATTAAATATGGCTGCCACCAGCTGTCAAAGTTCTAATATTCTTATTGAAAACTCCTACATAATAATTTACCATCTTGTCTCCAAAAGTTCAATACCTCTCTTAAAGAATTCTGGCTTTTTTCAAGAGAAAAATGTCTACATATGATTTTTGATTCATCGAAATTTGAGAATTTTCTTTCATAATGTGATTATTTCAACGAACTGAACAAATGATAATCAGATAGAGCTACATCTGGTGAGTACATAGGATTCGGTAACACTTCCCATCCCAACGCATTGATTTTCTCCTCCATGATTCTTACTGAATGTGATTTCACATTATCCTGCTGCAAATTAACGCCCTTTTTATTGAGCAACGCAAGTCGATTTTCTAAGAACTTCTACAATTATCTTTCCAACTGATAATGTAGAAAATTGTTTCTCCAAATGTTAGAAATTCGAAATGAATCGTCCAATGCATCAATGACACTTTTTCGGATACAAACTGGGTTTTGATGTTGGAACTGGAATTTAATTTGATGAAAGACATTGTTTACTTCGATTCAAATTAATGTATAGAATCTAATTTCCATCTCCAATTAAATCTTATGGAGAAATGGTTCCCTCTTTTGCCTCATTAGAAACAAATTGTTTGTTTGTTTTTTTGTTGGCCGAAGACAGTTCGTGTGGATCCCATTACTCCTCTCTATGAACTTTACTAATTTCTTCCAGATATTTGTGAACTGTTGACGAAGCAGACCCAAATTTTGGCAATTCCTCAAACTTAACAAGAGATTTCAAAGTCTCATTATCAAATTCAATCAATCTTCCACTTCGAGATTATCAGAAAGTTCTAATCACTTTCCACAAATTGTTGATATTTGCAGATTTTCAACAATCACAATTTTTTAGTTATAGCTGTAGTATTCAATCTACAGTTAAAATTGAACGACATAGTGTCGTACATGATTCTTTGAGGATTGAAATGCTACCATTTTGTCACAATAGAGATAATTTGGAAATCAAATACACACAAAAATTGAATGTTTTACCCATATAACACAACAAGGCACAAATTTGAAATACTGTTCAAGTCAGGTATGGAACTTTTTGAAAAATAACTTAGCAAATTTATTTGTTGTTTTGGAACTGTGGCTGATTCACTTTACACAAATGAATTTTTAACCCCAACAGCACAATAATTTAAAGTGTTCAATAATCACTTATTGTTCACTTATTATTTATAATTATAGATTATATAATTATAAATAATAAGTGAACAATAAGTGATTATTGAACACTTTAAATTATTGTGCTGTTGGGGTTAAAATTCATTTGTGTAAACTTAGCAAATTTTAAACTTTGTACTGATTTTCGTTAAAAAATTTGATTCTTTGTGTTCCTCTGCTGTACCTAGAATTATGAACTCTTTAACTGGTGTTAATCTCTTCATGTTTCTTCTTTTTTCAATTTTGTTGTGTACTTTCTTGGTTTTATATTTCAGGAAAAAAATCAAAAAACCTTAATAATCTTCTCTATTATTGGTAAAAAAAACCTGTCCTTATAAAAAGCTTAGTAGATACGTCATTACTTCTAGAAATCCCTAATATTCTCCATCTATCAATCATTTACTATTTTTTATTAGTTATTGAGTCAACAGATTTTAAGAACTCAACTATTTCTGATATTATTTTCATTATTTTCTTAATTAAACGATCAATTTTCAATCATTAATTGATACATATTTTATTTTGTACTCATAATTGTTACACAATTTTTATAACCATTCAAATTATACAAAAAAACTAAAAAACACCAAAATATCTTCCAAAATGTTAGACTTTTATTGTAGCTAATCAAAATTGATTTTCTTTATTTAGCAAAACACTTATTTTCGTTATTTTTCTCAGAAAATTATTTATTTTATCTTCACTATCAAAATAAAAACCTAATAATTCCGACCAGATGACTTTTTTTATTATTTTTCGATGATATTATCTTAACGTATGTAGATTTTTAGTGACTAAGTGTTAGTCTCAAACGTGATTAATTGTTAAACAAGCATTTATTGCACTAGTTTAATAATTCGAAATTTTTTTAGGTTATGTTCGATTTTTGAAACAAGACGAACTGTTTTATTCTCGAACATTGCACAAACGCAATTATAAATGTATATAGACGTGTGTATTAATCAATCGTGTCTCTACAGCATTGAAAAAGTTCTCATATTCCGTTGACCTAAAAATTAGCACAGGCGTATTTAATTCCGACGAAAAAACAGGTAAGCATAAAAACTATACAATCGTGCAAACAGCACTCGTACTAGTACTAATAACGGCGGTTATGATAATAATAAAAACAACAAACAAATCTAATACGTATTTTTACGAGCTCGCAATGCACGAAAACGGAGATGAAGTAAGCAGAACAATTAAAGTACGTATGTGGTAAAATAACTAAGACCGTTACGTAAGCGTCCATCGTACTTAATGATTCTTCGCAAATCATAATCGTCGAAAATATCAGGGTCAGTGACGCGCGTTTTCTCTTGCCGCACTATTAACACTATTATCTTCAGCATCGCTACTATTATTATTATTATTTAAAAATGAAAACGACGATTACCTCATAGCGTACGAAATCGGAAACGATCTTCTATGTGGAACGTGAACGTCGGTCGTGATCGAAAACGGTCGGTCAGATCGACAGGATCTTCTTTTTTTATGATTCAAGGATATGTTGAGCCGATTGGAAAATGTGACTTTATGAAAAATCCCTTCGCGAAATTCATTTGCATAGCGCCCGGAGGCGAATATGCAAGTCGAGACGAATGGGTTTTAATTACCGGTTTGCAAATTTACTTAAATAAATGTCAAAGTATACACGCTTTCCATTGCTGATAACTTGAATTTATCTGATGTTATGAAATTAAATGTAATTGAGAAATTCAAAACGAACATATTTTTTTAATCGTATGTTTTACATTCTTGCTCTTTCCGAATTATAAATATTTATTAAATTATATTAAAATGTTAATGCGATAACAAAGAAGATATGTAATTTTTATAATAGAATAATACAGTGATTTTCAACCAATGTGCCGCCACTGCGAATACCCATATTTGAATGAATAAAAAGAACTAATTTCGTTGTTTAATAACCGAGATTTAATTTGAAAACATTCAGAAGAATCAATTAATTCGTTCTGGATTAATCTTAGATACGATTATCCGAAGATATCACAAAAAGCTTTAAGTGTGTTATTACAATTTTCCACATCTTATTTGTACGAATTCGGATTTTCGACTTTGACTGACATAAGAACGAAAAAAAGATCCAGACTTTTAAATCTGGATCACGAAATGAGAGTAGCATTATCATTTTTACGCCCTAATATAAATGAAGTTATCAAAAAACACCAAACTCAAATTTCGCATTAGATGTAATTTGTAATTTATCATTAAATAAACATTTTGTTTACTTTGCAATACAATTTCATTTTATATTTCATTGAAAATTATTATCGTATACTATTTTTACAAAATATATTATAGATACATGAATCAATTAACCAAGTAAAATTCTTTTAAATTTATCTTATTGTTAGTGTACCGCTAAATTTTTAAATTATTAAAAGTGTACAGTGACGAAAAAATATTGAGAATCACTGGAATAATAAATAACAAAGAATTGTTTAAGAATGAGGTAAATACATAAAAAAGGAGAAGTGAAAACTACGATAAATATTTAAAAATTATCTTATTAATTGTATTAAAAAAATGTTTTCCAAAATTCCATTTAACACGATTTACCAATCATTAGAGAAAAAGAAAAAAGTTCAAATTTTAAACAGATTGTAAAAGAGATTATAAGTATAGTTTATTGCAGGGGTCGGCAAAACGCGGCTCGCGAGCCGCATACGGCTCTTTGGCCACTTGAATGCGGCTCTTCCACAAATAATGACTATGTGCATTAAATGTATGCCATGTAATATTATAATAATAAAAATACTTTTTATCAATAAACAAGATTATTGTTAATTATGATAAGTATCTAGTTTTTTTTATTCAGTGTTTAAAGTCAAAAAACCGATTACTCAAAGTTGGTACATTGGGTATACTTTTTGATTGTCAATAATAATAACGCAATATTTAAAAAAATAGGGCCCGTTTCATAAAACTTACAGTTCCTGTATTACAAGTTCTTTCTTCAAATATCCCATATAAATTTTAAATACAGAACTTGTAATACAGGAACTGTAATTTTTATGAAACGACCCCTGGTACTCCTCTGTCACTTTGTAACGTCACTCTGTAGAGAAGAAACGGCGCAAGGATTTCCTCATGAATCATCTTTTCAAACATTATTATTTTACAAATTTGACATTATAGTGGAGAAAAAAAGCAATCCAGTACATGGAGCGTATCTAATACTATCTGCCACATAATACTAGTTCCTAGTTTTAATCGACTTCTAAAACAGATATCTTGTAAATTTGGTTCTCTAAAAAAAATATTGTTGTACTGCTGACATTTGTCTCTTTTGACTAATGAGTTTGCCGATCAATGGTCTATTGGATATTTCTGCCTTTTTTAAGAATGATACTCCACCTCCGCTTTCATGTTAATGTGAAAATTTCGTTTCCAAACTTTCCAGAATTTTTCCGAGAATTGTCAAAGTGCAAATTTTATAAAATATTAAAATTAACAATAAATAGAAAAATGATAAATTTTCGAAAACAATTTTGAGATAAAATAAATTTTAATTATATTGCTAATATATATATATATATATATATATATATAGAGAGAGAGAGAGAGAGAGAGAGAGAAAGAGAGAGAGAATTTATGGTAATTATTCAATAGTACATCACTATATAGAGTGTCACAAATGAAACTAAAGGCTGTAAGGAATTAAAGGTTATATCCTTCAATTTAATTTGGAACTCCTATATAAAACTGTTATGGGTGATTTTCAGTTTACTGTTTTTATATTTACAAATGCTTTTACTTTATATAAGATTTTCCAATAAATGCTTCAGAAGTTTAAATGGAAATTAAATAAAAAGTATTTATTTAATTAATTATTTATTTCTTTTATTTTTAAACATATTCTATGACATTAATTATGAAACACAATTTCACTCATATGGCCACCCCATGATTCGTTTAGTCCAATTTTTAGTCACTCTTTCACATAATTGTAATCCAATTTTATGAATTATACATTAAATATTTATTTTTTAGGCTTCTGTTGTTTGTGGTTTATCAGCATAAACCAATGATTTCACATAACCTCCTCCCTAGAAATAATCCAATGGAATTAGATCACATAACCAATTGATGGGTCCATTTCGTGAAATAATAGACCCATTAAACTTTTCTTTTAATAAGTCTTTTGAAATTTTTACAATTCCTAAGCGTCGTTGAAATGTTAAACGTTCCATGATAATTTGCCAAATTATAATTAGTTGAAATGTCAAAATGAGTTAAACAAATAAAAAATCAAACATGGCTACCACCATATGTCAAAATTCCGACATTCTTATTGGAAAACCCTTTAAAAAAACACACACTGAAATATTTCACAAATACATCAATCATTGTATCTTGACACAATTACATCAGTTCAAAATCCTCTATATTACATAAAAAAATACAACATGAAAATGCTCGCTTAAGTCATACGCTTAACAAATAAATCGTTTAAACCAATAAATCACGAAATCGCTACACATAAAATTTTAATTAACCGTCCGTGACACTCGTACTCTTTCCTAACGTCGTATATTTTAATTCCGATCATACATACATATACATACATATATATATATATATATATATATATATATATATATATATATATATATATATGCGTGTGTGTGTGTGTGTAAAGCGTCGCGTGAGCAACGATTTACAAATTATAAAAAAGCGACACGGTACTAAATATACGATTATTCATATTTAGAAAAATAACAAACTTAATAGACGATAAACAACTTTCAAACCTGAAAAATTTTATACGCGATCGACTGTAGATAAGCTTCATTAATTTTAATGGCCGTATGTTAATTACGTGTTCAATCTTAAGGAAATATATTTTCAACGTTCAGAGATTACTTTTGTACGATACGTGCCGTTCCGAAATATACTAATAGTTAGCTAATTCTTTTGAAAATGTTACGGAAACGGGGCGATTTTATTCAATTAAATTGTGGAGATTAGACCGTAAAGAAAAATGTTCAGATTTCAGTGATATACATATAGAACCGTTCGAAATCGTTTCATTTCTATTTATACTTATTTTAATTCGAACTCGCTTTTCAATAGGACATTAGTAATTTTTAATCAATATTGTATACGGTTTTTCAATAAGAATGTCAAAACTTTGACAGCCGATGGCAGCCATGTTTGATTTTTTTTTATTTAATTCACTTTGACATTTCAACTTAGTAAAGTTTGGCAAATTATCATGGAACGTTAAACACTTCAACAACGATTAGAAATTGTAAAAACTTATAAAAATCAATATTCGGTTCGTAGAACTTATCGTGCGTTTCATAAAACAACACAATCGTATTATCAATATATATATAGAGAGAGAGAGAGAGAGAGACAGAGAAAGAGAAAAGTAACTAATATAAAAAAAATAAAATCGATGAAATGGGCATGGGTGGTACATATTAGGTTGGCAAGTATCTCCCTTCCGTTTTTTTTTTTTTTTTTTTTTTTTTTTTTTGTACATAGCTGCGAAATTCAAAAGACCAGAAGGCGGAAGGGAGATATTTGCCAACCTAATATAATAACAATGGAAGATAATAGATAGTAGAAAGTTATTATGAAATGACGTTTAAGGGACAAAAAGAGGCAAATGAAGAAATCCTATCAAAGATGTAGAAGTGAAGTATGGTGGAAATGAGGGTTGTATGAGATTAGCCGTGTAAAAAAAACAATGGAAGGATTTTGGAAAAACATTTAAGAGTCAGAGACTTTACATGAGGCTTTTTCGCTTAGCAGTTGGCTAATGTAGGTTGTTTTCTTAAGCGTGATATAATTTTAAATTGAATCTCTATCGAAAGTTCCAACTAACCTAAAAAAATTCTTTATATATATATATATATATATATATACACCTCAATTTATGCAGAGTATCCGTTCCACGTGGATTTGTTTTACGCGAATGAAAATCGCGTAAATCGAGCCTGTCAGTATAATAGAAAAAAATTGGAAATAAAAGCTAGTAAAATTGTAGAAACACATATTTATTTCACATAGTTTAACGAAAAAATAATGACGTTTTAGAAAATAAATTTTATTCGGTGTCACTATCGCTACTGTAATTCAAAACAATCAACCTTTTATATATTTATATCGTGCTTTTATACGTTCAAGTAAGAATTTGTGTCACTCTGATATATAATAAATTCCATGAAAAGTTATATGAAATAAAATCTATCTGACCGCGTATAAAAAGTGCCGCGTAAATCAATACCGCGTAAAAAAAGTCTCGTGTAAATAGAGGTATAATTTGTCGCGTAAAAAAAACTCACGTAAAAAAGTCCCGCGTAAATTGAAGGACGGGTGTATATATATATATATATATATATATATATATATATATATATATATATATATATATATATATATCTATATATATATATACATACATATATCTATATATATATATATATATATATATATATATATATGTGTGTGTGTGTGTGTGTGTGTGTGTGTATGATGTTTTTTTGGTTAGATAGAATTTTCGATAGGGATTCAATTTTAAGTTTTATCACGCTTACAAAAACATTCTATAAATGTAGATTTTTTTAATATAATATATCAGTTTTAAAACTGAAAAATTGACTTTCACACAAATTATCATCTTTAACACCACAAGATATTATAAAGTGTTCAATAATCATAACAAAGTCAACAATAAGTTATTATTGAACACTTTATAACATCTTGTGGTATTGGGGATGATAATTAATTTGAGGGAAAGATTATGTTAATGTATATATGTTTGTATGAATGTATGTGTGTGTGTGTGTGTGTGTTTGTATGTATATGTAAAAAAACATAACAAATATTATTTAATTAATAATAAATTTCACTTAACACTGATCATAATCGTTCGGTGTCCATTACATTAATCGCGATTTAATCTGACCTTCGCTGATAACGACATGATTATTTTTGTTTCGTTTCAATTAAAATATGTAACAATGGAAACGCAACAGAATAAATCAAATTCATTTGCAAAACCACGCGTTAGGTAACACGCCCTCACCGCACACACATGCAACTTGCGACCGACATTGCGTAGTCGAATGTAAATTATTTTATACATGTACGTACATACATATAAGAAATATGTTTAGATTGGCCTTCAAAATAAAATTACGTAGGTTTTATATAATATAATATATATATATATATATATATATATATATATATATATATATATATATGTTCTTTTAAGCGTGATCGAACTTTAAATTAAATCCCTATTGAAAAATTCTATCTAAAAAAAAAAGCATTGTTTATCATATATATATATATATATATATATATATATATATATATATATATATATACGAGTATATCATGTGTATGTAAGTACATATGTATTTTGAAAATTATTGTATTAGTTTCTTTGTTTGTCGAAATTTTCATATTTTTATTTTATCAAACAGGATTTTTAAACTCGTATATGTATAAAATTTTTATTCGATAAATAAAAAAGATTTTGTTTGTCGTCGATTGAATGTATTTTTCAATAATTCCAGATATGTTCGTGATAAATTAATCGCTTTTAATTGTTCGTTTTTTCAATTTAAAACTTAATACACGTTATAGGTACAGTATTTTCTATGTTTTCGAAATTATTGTTTTTTTCGATTCCAAGTATTGAACACACACACATTCATATATATATATATATATATATATATATATATATATATATATATATATATATATATATATATATATATATATGCTATTGTCGATTATACTGTATTTTTCCATTACTTCTATCTTTTCAATAAAATTATAAACGTATCTTTTTATATAATAAATATGTATGTACGTAAAAAAATTATTCAGTGAAAAACAAAAATCAATTAAAACTTTAGGTAAATAAAGTTAATTTTCTTTTAATTATTTATATGAAAAATTAAGTATTTTCAAAATGGTATATAGTCATCCAAATGTGATGCCTTGATTTGTGTTTCATTAAAAATAAACTATACACATGTTTCTTTTTAATAAAACACAAATCAAGGCGTCATATTTGGATGATCCTATATATAAGTGATTTATTTCTTATGATATCAATAGTATGAGTGTCATTATTTTAATTAAAAATATATTCTACTCATAATTGCTAGATATTGATTTTTTCACATACTCACACACAAACACACATATATATATATATATATATATATATATATATATATATATATATATATATATATATATATATATATATATATATATATATATATATATATATATACACTTCGTTTGATAAGTATGGTAAATTTATTTATTATTTAATTTAATTAATTTTTTCAATTTAGTTTTTCTTACTTTTTACTATACTTATCAAACGAACCTCGTATGTATATGTATATGTATATATATATATATATATATATATATATATATATATATATATATATATCATTATTATCATCAGTTCCTCTATTTCAAATACTGAAAGAAGGCCTCTTTCAAAATTTTCCACTTTGACTTATCCAGTGGCTTTCTGTTTTAATCCATTCTGGCGAATTTTATTATTATCCTTAATTATGTATGAGAATATGAGTCTCTTCCTATCTCTTCCTCTTTTTATATATCAATTCAAACATGGTCGCTACCAGCTGTCAAAGTCCTAACGTGCTTATTGAAAAATCATGTATATGTATATGTATATATATATATATATATATATATATATATATATATATAATATATATAACTGATGTAAGGATTATATATATATATATATATATATATATATATATAGACCAGAAGGCGGAAGGGAGATACTTGCCAACCTAATATATATAATCCTTATATTGGTTTTCATCATCTCACTACTAGAAAAAATCTTCAATAAAGATTACCAATGACTAGAATCTAGTCACACTCACTTTGTAGGCATAGCAAATTGGTGAAAATACGAGGATCGTTTAATAAGTATGGTAAATTTTAAAATTGATGAAAAATTTAAAAATGTATTAAATTTTTAAAAAATTAAAAATTTATTGATTTTTTAAATTTTATAGTAAATTTGTTTACCATACTTATCAAACGACCCTCGTATTATTCAGGAACTACTCTCTTAGGCAAGTTTCCTTGTCCCAGCTAAAGAACCCTAAAAGTGCTTGTCATACATTTCCTAATATATATATATATATATATATATATATATATATATATATATATATATATATACACATATATGTATATGGAGTTCCATCAATATTTCACACACATCATCACTCAAAAACCTTCATCACTCACTCAAATAAAGATGCGTTTTATTTAAAAATTAAGTTGTACGCTCTTAAGGAATTATACGCAGTTAGAAATTTCAAAAAATCGATTTTTTTTACATTTTCGGAATGCACATATATTTGAGTATATTTTCTGAAAATTTGAAGTAAATCCGATAAATATTTTCGGACATACACCTGAATTTGTAAAAAATTTTTAACTACGTGTAAACTACTTCCGAAACTTCAAACGCGTTTATCTCAAAACGGTGTTTTCATAGTCGGTGATCTCGATATCTCAGAAAAGGCTGAACCGATCGGTCTCAAATTTTCACACAATCTTCTCAAATATATTCCTCAGGTATTGAACGAAGGAATAAGGTTTACAAAAATTATTACTATTTTTTTTAAACAATTTGGAGCGAAAATTTTAGTAAAAAACGAAAAATTTTTTTCAAATAGACGCCATTTTGTCAAAAATGAAAATTTTTATTATTCCTTCGTTCAATACCTGCATTAATCTATCCTTTAAAAGAATTGACCATATTTTTTGATTTCGGATAATCCAAACCACCGATATGGAGATCACCGCCAAGCGCCTTTTTTTGGAGGTCGTTCGGGACATCGTCTGCAAGAGCGGTGCACTTCAATATTTTTTTATGATCGACATGTTATTTTATTCTTGAAAGTAGGATCTATTCAAATAACCATAATTTGTAATTGCAAAATAAATACCGTTTCTAAAAAAAATTCCTAAAAAAACGTCGTTTTTGCGCCTCGCAACTGCGTATAACCCCTTAATGAGACACTTTTATATATATATATATATATATATATATATATATATATATATATATATATATATATATATATATATGACTAAGTGAGAATTCTAAATTCATGTTTGTTCTTTGTTTGTGATTATTAAAATTCCTAAGCAATTACAAATACCAAGCATGTAAACCAAATTTCTAATCATTATCAACTAGTTTTATAAACAATTTTTTGCGGCCGTTCAATGTTGAAATCAGTTTACTAATAATGAGGTCCGTCCTACCCAGTCAATGAAAACAAATATTGCGTTATATTTATTTCGCGCGCCATTAATTTAGCACACACACATACACACACACGTACAATTCAAACTTGATCCATTTTCCGACACTGAACCAGTTTCCATAACGCGTTTTTGTCGCAACAGCAATAAAAATTAATTACAATAAATTTATTGGTATTCGCCATCAGCTATGGATTGATCTGAACACACACACACATTCGACTAATCATACGAGACGCATACAAGGCTGACCATATTGATTCATGGAACAATTTTGGTTACCGAATCCGTTCACCTTGACCTTAGATGGGAAGAAATTGATTTAACCTGATCTCATTTTACTTATACATTCATTGTTGCTTATCTACCTTGAATATTTAAATCAAATCATGATCTCATTGTAATCTTAAAAGAACCGAATAATGTGTTATATGTATTTATTAAAAAAAAAACTTGTACACAGGATACACGACCATACATGTATGAAACTGTTTATGTGTGTATGTTTATATATATATATATATATATATATATATATGTCTATGTATCCTGTGTACAAGTTTTTTTTATAATAATTATATACAATATAATAATATATACACTGCTTTGATATACGTATTTGAGAAAAAAACTAAATGATTCATTTTTTGTTACTAATATAAAATGCAACTATCTTTTTATAACTGTGCTTAATTACATTATAAAATTTAATAATATTTCAAATTATCAAATTTGAAGATCAATAACAAATTCTGTTAAGGTTACCTCATTGTTTTTATATGTTTTTACATACACACACACACACATTAATATATATATATATATATAAAGCCAAGAATAGCAACGACCACGACGACGTGGCCAGTTGACAGAGGAATACCGCAGGGTAATGCCTCTAGCAGCACAAATGCCTGAACGTAGCAGGGGTAGGAAGGAATTATATATATATATATATATATATATATATATATACATAAATTCTATGATAGAAATCCCTATGGCAACAAACGGATAGACCAACTAGGAAGACCCAAAGTAGTATCCAAAAGAAATAGACTAGAAAAATTAAGAAAACGAAATGTACATCTGCAACCGTATAACTTTAACGAGGCCATCATAATAAATAAATCTCAAAAGAAAGCCACAAAAATATACCAGATCACTTGAGGATGCACTACTTTTACAGAACAATATATAGTAAGAAGGGGGAATAACACAACATTAAAGAAGCTTATCCTGGTTTTTTGAAATTTTTCCCGGATCAACATAGATGATTATTTTAAACAAAATAGATGTCATAGATGATTATTATAGACAAAAGATGGACAAAATGAAATATAAGAAGACATATAATAGGCGATAGGGGATAACATAGGAAATCCCCAGCAACATTAATAATATGAAGATAATAATATGAATACAAGAACACCAAAGCAAAAAAAAATACTCAGACTAGAAGCATAACTCTATATAAAATAAGAGAAGGATGAAAACAGCAATATTAATAACATAATCATCCTTTGTGAGTCGACTATCAAAATCATCACAATAATTAATTTTTTTTATAATTCTATATTCTCCACTTTAGTTATTTATCAAATGGACGTAATTAAAGAGCAATACATTTATGTGATTTTTTTTAAATATCATCTCAATTTTCTATAATAATTAATTACCTATCAGGATTTGAACAGTATAGGGTTTTCCAATAAGCGCTTCAGAAGTTCAAATAGAAATAAAACAAAAAGTATTTAATAAATTAGTTTTTTATTTTTTCTATTTTTAATCATATTCTATGGCATTAAAGATGGAATACAGTTTCTCTTATATGATCACCGAAATTTCTGTTCTTTTTTTAAAACACAAATCTATAAGTTGCATTTGGATGACCCTATATATATTTATATATAGGTTACTCCCATATAACACGGCACTTCTATAACAAGGTTTGAGAATTTGGAAAAACCCTCATACAACACACGGTTTCACTCTAACATGGTTTGAGAATTGGTTAAATCCCCGTACGAGTACAACGCTTAAAGTTTTAAGAACAAAATTCGAAATTAGAGAAATCCCCGTATAAGACGGAATGAAATAAGAGCTTTTAAGTGCACAAGATATCTCATTGGAAATTTTTCATTTGAGCGTGTATGTCGTATCAGATTTGCCTGCAGAATTTTGAAATTTATTACAATTTGAAATCCATTTTGTTCGTGGAGTATTAAGTACATTTTAAAACTATGTGTTTTTCTTTTTACTACATTATACATAGATAAAAAAATTCGGATGCGTATTATTCAACCATTTTTAAAAATGGTAACTATATCTTTCATTTTTTGTGAATTAATTTGTAGCCCTGAACTATGTCTGGCGGAAATAAAAAAATACCTCTACAAAGACATTTCATCTCTCTAGAAGAAAAATTACAGATGTTACTCTCAGCTAAAAGCAAGCAATCTAAAATAACAGATTCTTCTATGAAAAGTAGAGCATCGAACTCAAGATAATGCTGAAGAAAGTTCAGAGGATGAGGATATCTTGTCAAAAAGAAAACGCCCTCGGTTAATGGTGGTGCTTATTAGTGATGACGAAGAAAACATTATTAATTACATATTAACCCTTACCGGTCGTATGTCACCTCTGATGAAAATTCATTTGTGTTTAGTCATTATATTTTTAATTATTTTTACTAGGAATTATGAATTAATAGGAATTATGAACTAGGGAATTATGAATTAATTTATAATCATATTTTTAATAGATCGAAAATTCAATCAAATGTCTTACTCTGCAAAAAACTGCGATAATTTATAATTTCAATCACCATTATTATCATTGATCCTAATTGTCAATAATACTAAACAACAAGTACGAGATACATAACCACACACACTGTCAAAAATCAAGGAATTCGGATATTAACCCTTATCGATCGCATGTCACCTCTGACGTGACATTACAACTTTACTCTATCGGTCGTATGTCATGTGCGAGGTGACAAGACTGAACAAGTAACAACGTCCTCATTGCTGAATGTACACACTGTATGTTTTTATAGTTTAATTCTTATTCGATATCAGACAACACGTTCTATCATATTTCAGCAATTATTTTACTTATATTATAATATTTTATTCCTCCAAAAATTAATAAAGAAAACTTTAGCAATATGGGAAGTAACAGCGATAGTTGTAGTGAAATATGTGAAAATTTTGAATATTCAGCAAGTAATTTTAATTCTTGTGATGGAGGAGACAGATACAAGTGTTATATTTCAGTCAAGGAAAAAATTGATCCCTATTCAATATTCAAATGAAGAGGAAAGCGAAGTGGAAAGAGAAATTGTTCCTGATTGTGATGAAGATTGGATTGAAATCGACAGTGATGATGAAGACAATTTAACTTCAAGTATTTCTTTTACAAATATAGGACGCCAAATGTTCGGAAATGTTCAGGAGCCTATAAATTATTTTAAAAAAATTTGTACGGACGAATTTATAACAGAAATTTTAACGCAAACTAACTTATATGCCAACGAGGAAATTAAAAAAAAAACTTAACAACAAGGTCAATTTGGCACAATTAGAAAGATGTTTCATAAGATAAAATAAGTGCATTTTTCGGGGTTGTTTTGTGAAAAACTAGTGAAAGACGACTATATACTTCTGCGAAACTTGGAACAAAAAATCATTCTTTCATGTAGGAAAATGTTTCAAAAAATACCACACATTGAAAAAATACAAATAACATTTAAGGGGTTATACGCAGTTAGAAATTTCAAAAAATCGATTTTTTTTTTGCATTTTCGGAATGCACATATATTTGAGTATATTCTCTGAAATTTGAAGTAAATCCGATAAATATTTATTATACCATGTAAGTTGGAAAAAAATTTTTAACTATGTGTAAACTACTTCCGAAACTTTTATCAAACGCGTTTATCTCAAAACGGTGTTTTCATAGTCGGTGATCTCGATATCTCAGAAATGGCTGAACCGATCGGTCTCAAATTTTCACACAATCTTCTCAAATATATTCCTCAGGTATTGAACGAAGGAATAAGGTTTACAAAAATTATTACTATTTTTTTAAACAATTTGGAGCGAAAATTTTAGTAAAAAACGAAAAATTTTTTTCAAGTAGACGCCATTTTGTCAAAAATGAAAATTTTTATTATTCCTTCGTTCAATACCTGCATTAATCTATCCTTTAAAAGAATTGACCATATTTTTTGATTTTGGATAATCCAAACCGCCGATATGGAGATCACCGCCAAGCGCCTTTTTTTGGAGGTCGTTCGGGACATCGTCTGCAGGAGCGGTGCACTTCAATATTTTTTTATGATCGACATGTTATTTTATTCTTGAAAGTAGGATCTATTCAAATAACCATAATTTGTAATTGCAAAATAAATACTGTTTCTAAAAAAAATTCCTAAAAAAACGTCGTTTTTGCGCCTCGCAACTGCGTATAACCCCTTAAGCTTGAAGATTACACATTTAATAAAATGTAAACATTTAAAGTGTAAATATAAATATTTTTATGCACAAAACTATCTTTTTATATCAAATAATCTCAGTTACTCTTCTCTCACAATAAACACTCAGATATATCTCCGACCTAGCGGAAAGTTAAGTACAAAATACTAACGTCCGATAAGGGTTAATATGTAATACTTTTGTTAAATATGCTTCAATAAATATATTTCTCCTAATTATAAAAATATAATAGTATGTTTTTCTAATTTTTGGAACCTAACTCCCTTTTTTGCATTGGTTGTTTGTTTCATATAACACAGATTCGCATAACACGGAATTTTTTAGGAACGTAACAACCGTGTTATACGGGGGTTACTTGTATATATATATATATATATATATATATATATATATATATATAAACTACCCTTTTGTATATTTTACAACATTTATATACACTCCCTATGATACGAAATTTCTCTTTACTGCTTTAAAAATGACCAAATGACAATATTAAAAATTTAACATTTCCGAATTTAGAAATTACAATACAATGTTCAATTCTGTACATATGTGAAATCGTATCGATTCATTTTTACTTGAGAATTTTTTTTAAATTCCGATCATAATTCCTTATCGAAAAATGATCCCACTGAAAATTGAAAATTACTGTACTGATGAATCACGAAACTCGTTACGAACGTCTACTGGTTATTCATATCACAGAAATTACGATTCAGACATCCGCGCGAATCAAAATTAAAAACGCAAAAGTATTCTTTCTTTAATGAAAATTTTCCGAAAGAATGGCTCGAGTTTCAATTTAGTACCGTACGAATAAACCCCACTGCTACTTGTAACACTTAATCATTCATTGTATGTCACGTTCAATATATTGAACTTGATTTTTTTAATTATAGCATTTCAACGTGAAATCAAATCGAATCAAATTGATATTTATTAGCTATACAAATATTTATAAATCTGAACTGTGCGTGCGTGCATGGGATCGTTTTTATTATATACCAATAAATATCTGTAAATATATATATATATATATATATATATATATAATTACCGTGTTTAATTATTGGTTTTGAAACGTGTTCGTATTTTGTACATATTTACAATTATCGCTCAAGGTAAACGGCGTAAGGTCACGGTTCGTTCAAAAATTCAAGAAAAACACACATCCACCAGTTCACGTTTATTTTTTTTCTGGCGAGAACGCAATTCTCGCCATACGTTCCAACATAAAACGATTAAATTGTCTGACTGATCTTTATTGTGTACGGTTTTTTTTCCTTTCCTTTTAGATCCACATCATCAATTCACACTTTTTTCTCATTCGTCGTTTTGTAATCAGTAATAACCATATTAATAAGTCAGTTATGTCAAGGTGAACTATTTATAAGTACAAGGCTACCGTTCAGTAAAGCGGTTTTTCTTACGGATCGCCATCGGGAACGTTCAATCGGGCTTAACATCTTGATTTTTTTTCAGTTGTTGGATGTAAACGTTTACGTTTCTCTTTGTGTTTTGGTCGATTTGTTAAGATGAATACAGATTTATTTGTAAATTAAAAAAGGAGTGGTATTGTTCAATATACGTTTTTTTTCAATTGGGAAATTGGTCGATGCCAAAAAGTAATTTATTTTTTTTACTATATTCGAAAGAAATATTAAATTGAATATTGGATAATTGTAAACAAGTAATAATAAGTTGTTTTCCAAGAAGAAGATCAGAACTTTGACAGCTGATGGTAGCCATGTTTGATTTTTTTAAGCTCGTTTTGACATTTAAACGCAGTTAGTTTGGCAAATTATTATGGAACGTTAAACACTTCAACAGAACTTGTAAAAATTTCAATAGATTTATTAAAACAAAAATGAGTCCTTTATTTCACGAAATGGACCCATTAATTGGCCACCAAAATCATGTGATCTAACTCCATTGGATTGTTTTCTGTGGTGTTATGTGAAATCTTTGTTTTATGCTGATAAACCACAAACAACAGAAGGAAAAAATATTGAATAATTCATGAATTTGGATCACAATTATGTGAAAGAGTGACTAAAAATTGGACAAAAAATGCACTACTGTCAAGAGAAATCGTGATGGTAATATGAGAAAAATTGTATTCCATCATCAGTGCCATAGAATGTGCTTAAAATAAAAATAAATAAATAAATAATTAATTGAATATTTTTTATTTTATTTCCATTTAAACTTCTGAAGCACTTATTGGAAAACCGTATATAAAGTACAAACATATATAATTATAAAAACAGTAAAACGAAAATCACCCATAACAATTTTATACAGGGGATCGAAATGAAATTGAAGGATATAACCTTCAATCCCGATTTACAACATTCAGTCTCATATGGGTCACTCTGTGTAAACATGTACTAAATCAGCGGTGGCGAACCTTTTTATATGCGAGTGCCAAATATTACAATTATTTTTTTTAATTAAATTCTTAGTAGGAAATAAACAGTAAAAATTTAATTGTTATAAAATTTTATTAAATTAAGGAGTTGACTTAAAAATTCACGAAATAATTGTATACAATACATTTTGCCATATAAAAGTCAATACTAATTATAACTTTTATTGATGAGATTTTTGTTGTTGTACTTTGGATGCCAAATGTTGTATTATATCGGGTTTATAAGTCGTAACTTTAAGCAATGCACATGCCGCGCTGGATTCATCAGTCAGCTTATTTCTATAACTACCTTTTATAAAATTCATTTCGGAAAATAACGACTCGCAAACTTAAGTTGAGGAGAAAATAGACAGTACAGCAGTTGCTAGTTTTTTTTAAACAGTTATAGGTTTCGGGAATTCCAAGTTCTTCTTATTTCATATACAATTTAAAAATCGATAACGTGCCAGAAAAATTTTCATACGTGCCACCTATGGTACGCGTGCCATAGGTTCCCACCGCTATACTAAATAATTACTTTAGAATATAAAGACAACGAACACGAATAATTTAAAACAGACAAAAAATTACTTTACTATAAAACAGACAAAATATTATTTATATAAAGAAAAAGAGAGAGAGAAACAGAGAAAGAAAATGAGAATCGAATATATTTAACCTGTTTTTTTACAGCTTAGATTTCATTTGTCTGCTGATAAAGTTTCGTTAGATCACTGACATACCTAGGGGTATATAACACACCCCGATGCTCGTCATATATCCTCTTATCATTGGTTCTAGGTCTTTTTATTGAAAATGTTGAAAAACATCTATATATAATTTAGGAAAAATTTCAAAAAATTCAGATAAACATCTTTAATTATGGTGGCGGTGGTGATTGTACTCCCCTCCCACATATTTAACCAATTTTTATAATTACATTTTGTCAAGCGAAGTCGTGGTGGTCATATGAGTGAAATTATGTTCCATCATTAATGCCACAGAATATAATTCAAAATAAAAAAAATAAAATAACTAAATAATCAAATACTTTCTGTTTGATAATTATGATAAATTTATTTATTGTTTAATTTAATTAAATTTTTCAATTCAGTTTTTCTTATTTTTTACCATACTTATCAAACGACCCTCGTATATATATACACCCGTCCCTCAATTTACGCGGAGTATCCGTTCCACGTGGATTTGTTTTATGCGAATGAAAATCGCGTAAATTGAGTCTATCAGTACAATATCAAAAATATTGGAATTAAAAACTAGTAAAGATGTAGAAACACATATTTATTTCACATAGCTTAACGAAAAAATAATGACGTTTTAGAAAACAAAAGTAGATAAATTTTATTCGGTGTCACTATCGCTACTGTAATTCAAAACAATCAACCTTTTATATATTTTTATATCGTGCTTTTATACGTTCAAGTACGATTTTGCGTCACTCTGATATATAATTAAAAATTATAAAATGAAATCTATCTGATATAAAAAGAAAACAATATATAAAACACACACTAACAAAATCTATCTGACATACGCGTATAAAAGTTCTCGATAGCGATAAAAAAGTCACGCGTAAAAAGAGGGATATTTACAGGGTCATAATATATATACATTAATATTATATATATATATATATATATATATATATATATATCTTTTATGCTGTTATTAATTTAACAAAAAAATTTTTAAAAAAATTGATACAACATATGTATTTTTTTAATATTTTATTCCACATACAAATAAAAAATTCTGTACCTAATCGAATTACGAAATAGTATTTTTTTTTAAATAATATCACGATGTAAATAGCCTAGAAAAACAGTACATACATGATTTAATACTTCACGCGCGTACAAGTACAACAAATCAAAGAAAAAAAAAGAATGAATTCGATAATTTAAACACACCTTCCAATCATAAACAGTCCAGAGTAATCTTTTATCATTAATTGCAGATAATAAAAACGCCAGGTCGTATATTTTTACGCCATTATTCATCGACCGAACACCGTTTAACAATATTAACGTATGTGTTTTTCGCGAATTGTGCCGACTTCGAAATACCCATTTCAATAAAATTACGAAATGCCGTTGCATCTCTTCAAGGATTTCAACAAATTTCTTCTTGTTCATCATTGAAAAAAAAGATTTAATAACAGTGTTACGGCGACGACGTATGAAGAAACGAGTTCTCTTTACAGGTTTTCATAATTTGTTTGCCAGTTCATTTCGTATTCGATAAAAATATTCGATATAATAAACGATGCTTCACCCGATCGTGGAAAAAACTTGAACAATTTAAAATGTCTCTTTTTCTGTGAAACATGTAACCTTGATGATTTGTTTCCAAGCGATTCTTCTTTCTGTTCTTGTTTGTATTTAATCATGTACGTAAATAAACATAAATAAGCATTCATATATGATTTCACATATACATACCTTTCTACCTACACACACACACACACACACATACGCATATATATATATATATATATATATATTAGAATGTTTAATATAAAATGGGTGATTTTCTAATAAAACCTCAAACATTTGTACATTTAAAAAAATATTTTTAAATAATCAAAATAAGCACTACTGGACTCAAAAAAAACTTCTCCCAACGAAATAAAAATGCATTCATGCCAATTCTGTAAAATGTCGATTTTTTACACTTGAAAAATTCTCAAATACGTTTTTAACTTTTGCTCATTATTGATTTTTTTGGCAAAAAATGATAACATATTCAGAAAAGGTTTTGGTAAATTCAATGGATGAGCAAGAATCTGATATTGCAACTCGTACAATTACTAAACTGTTATTCTTGAAAATTGTGGTCAAATTTTGTCATAAAGCAGTATGACTCCATGTCTGTTGACCAATACAGATTGCTTAATACACAATTGCTGATGCATTTTCTTCAGTGAGTAGCAATATTTCTTGGCAGTAATTGTTGCATCAGGTTTCAAGAAAAAATAGTAAATGTCAACTGCAGATCATCAATTAGTCACAATCATCTTACTTCAATTCTGTTTAGATTGAAAAAAGGAATTTTTATTTTTAACGTTTTAATTGTATTTACTATTATTAATTAATGTTTGTCAATGATTTATAAGTTAATGAATGTTATAATTTTTAAAACGTTTGGATTGTAAGAATGGAATAAGGGTAGATTTAACTT